>ML681964.1:36383213-36616584 GCA_007922195.1 Podocnemis expansa | reverse complement strand
TTAACAAAGCCCTGGCTGGGAAGGCTTAGCCGGGGTTGATCCTGCTTTGAGCAAGGGGTTGGACTAGATGACTTCATGAGGTCCTTTCCTAATCTTCTATGAGTCTAATGGTGAAGTGAGCCCTAAGAATGAAGTGAGTCTTCCTGCCACACCCAACCATCATAAGTAACCCTTTCATAGAATTACACTAATAAATTTGACCAGTTCTCTCCTAAAACTAACTGAATAGTTTAACCCCATAACTCTTATAGGGAGTCTCTTCCAGAATCTGACCCCCTTGTCGTGGTTAAAAACCTTCTTCTAATTTTCATCCTGAATTTGTTCTTTGGCTGTTTATACCATTTGCTCCTGTGCAAACATTATCCTTTAGCATTTGCCTTTTTCATAGCCATACCACATTAGCGGCTTATAGTCATCTTGTGATTGACCCAAACATAAAGGTCTAGGTCTACCTCCTCCTCTGCTACCTCCAAATTATGAGCCCTCAACTTGCAGTAGAAATTCTTATTACTTGACTTTAAGTGAATGATCTTACACTTCACACTACTGAATTGCATCCCATGTGCCACTCCAGTTTTCAAAATCATCCCAATGTTCCCATGTAGTATTTTGATGTTATTCTTTATTGACGATGCTTCCCAATTTAGTATCATCAGCAGATTTCATTGGTGTACTTGTACTTTTTCTGCCAAGATCATTAAACAAAAATATTGAATAAGATTGGTTGCAAAACTTAACTTTGAGTAACTCCTCTAGTAATCTTCCTCTATATTTAACTCATTGACTTCAACTACTGGGATGATTAGGTCCAATATGTTGTTCCCCAATTGTTTAGAGGATGTCTGTTTGACAAAGATCTCTAAACAATTTTAATAAAAATCTAGTGCCCTCTCAATCAGCTATTGTGTTCTATATCTGCCACAGCCCAATTCTAGCAGTCCTCCAGCGTTCCTAAGGACTTCTATAAAAACCAGAAGATTTGAATTTCTTGTGTATAAATATATAGTAAAAAACTTATTTTTGAAAAAGAAATCTCTCTCTTTACACATCATAAACTGATGTCAAACATAGCACATCCTTTGCAGATTACAACAAATGTTGTCAAATATAGCACATCCTGTGCAGGTCATAACAGCCAATGTCAGACAACATTGGGTTGGGCAACCTAATAAATCATTCCAAGCAAGGGATCGCATGCACTGTTCTTTCTGGTATGAGCAGAGGATTATAAACTTGCATCATCTCCCCAACATGACTAAGAGATATTAGTCTCCTGAGAGTAACACAGGCAGAAAGGGAGCAGTTGCTGCAAGATTCTGGGTAAAGGCGTGGTCCTTATGCTGCTATGCCATGTTTCACAATGGCGCCAACACATTTAATAACAGAATGGCATGGAAAGTGCCCTGTTGTGACGGAAGAACTAAGGATATGCTCCCAAGAGACCTCCTCCCTAAAAATTTCCTAGAGATAACCATGAGGATTTTCGGGCCACCACCCTGCACATAAACAATCTTTTCCAGGGCAACTCTTTCCATAACTAGAGGAAGCCCATCCCCACCACACCTAATAATTTTTTCCATATTAACCTGAACCCAACAGAGGATGTAACCCCAGCACTGTGATTTATATTACATACTCAGCAGATGTGTTTTTCTGGCACCTCAGTCAGTCAAGATGTCCTGCAGCCAGTTCAGCTGCTCTGGGGTTAACAACAGCTCCTGCCTACAGGGGAGAATGGATACCCCACTCTCCTGCTCCCTGTTCTCTTCCTCCTCATCCACAGTCTCAGTGTCATTGAACCAGGACTCAAGTTCACCCCAAGTATCAACACTGCATTTAGGGACACTGGTGGGGTTACTGCCAAGAATTGCATGCTATTTCATGTAGAAGCGATGTGCCTTTGGTGATGAACCAGAATGACTGTTCAACTCCCTTGTTTTTTGATACATTGGCCTTAGCCCTTTGATTTTAATGTGTCACTGTTGTTTGTCCCAGTTGTGCCTCATCTCCATCTTTTTATAGATACCCTTCATAGATATCTTCTGCTGGATTGGAGCTGTGTCTGAACAAACTCTTCTCCCCGCAGCACAATGAGACCCAACACCTCAGGTCTACTCAAGGCTGGAGTGTGTTCGTGGTGTGCAGTCACTGTGATCAGTTGTGCTAGGATGCTCTCCATGCTGCCCAAACAGGAAATGGGAATTCAAAATTTCCTGTGGCTTGACCAGAGGAGGAGCTGTTTCCTGTGTGGCTGCAGTGCAGCCAAGTTAAGAACAAATGTCCAGATTGGTTACAGCGGAGCATTGTGGGACACTCCCATGGATGCCAGTGATGTCAGTTTATGCAATGCTCTGTCTGCACTGCTGCTTATTCAACTCATCCACTTCAATTTTAGTGTACACCTCTCATGGAGGTGATATTACTAAGGTGATGTTCCTGGTGAATTAGGTTGGTGAAACAGACCTGTCAGTGGAGATGCAGACATTATGTTGATGTCAGAGGGCAGCTTCTTTCATCCTAACTTTGCTATGTACACCAGGCCAAAGAACCAAAAAGGAGCATAAGTTCATTTTTTCCCCCTTGCTAGGTACCATTAAACTATGGTGTGATCAATGATATTTATTAAATTAATTGGATAATGAATAGAATGAAATTAATTTGTCTTTAGCAGCATATGATAGGGTAGCACCCTACAAAGATAATGAAAGAGTTAACTAGAGACAGAGAGCAATTAGTAAACCTGGTTGTACCTTGACAGTGAGCCAGGCCCAACTGAAGGTGAAGCCCAGCTGGGAAAGAAGTTGGGTAGGGTGCATAAAAGGAAGAAGGCCAGCAAAGAAAAGGGTGACACCTCCGTAGTCCCCCTCTGGGTAGCAGAGTGGAAGAAAGGCCTAGAAAAAGGTAGAGGTGCTATCATCCCAGAGGGGCACTGTGGAAAAATGCCTAAGAGAAGTCCATGATGGTAACAAGAAGTCTGAAGTAGCAGACCTTAGCTGCTCAGAACAGGATCCCTGCACTGGAACCCAGAGATGCAGGACTTTGGCTCCCTTCTGGTCCACTTAAAAAGGTGATGGTGACACATCCTGACACAAGGAGAGAAGGACTACTGAACCACACTAAATTTGGTCTAAAAGTAAAATAACTGGAAAAAAGCATAGCAAAGAAAACACCAAAATTTATGACTCACATCTGCTTATGAAGCCTGCGAGAACTGGAATGTGGTTATTGTCTTTTCCTAATTTAGATTTCAAAACTTCACTCAGTTGATCATAGCTGGTAAAATAAATTACTGTAGCTGGAAGTGCCATTATTCTAAAATACAAAAACAAAGTAAGACTATCAAGTGCCACAGAGAAAACTAGATATCTTCAGCATAACTTGGTTGTCAAGTACAGATATTTTTGGGAGTTAAATAAAAAAGCATTTCAACTACGAGTTTTTGATGAAGGAAAAAACTCAGGTGTATTTTCTGCAATTCAAATTTCTACCACACCTCTATTAACTAAGTGCATGAGAAACATACATGCATATCAACTTCTTGAACTGAATTGTTTTCACAATCTGCCTAAATAGGCTACTCCACTGTCATAGAATAGGGAAGGAACCATGAGAAGTCACTGAGTCCAGTCACCTTGACTCATGGCAGGACTAAGTGCCACCTTAAACCATCCATGACAGGTGTTTGTCTACCCTGCTCTTAAATACTTCCAATGATGGAGATTCCACAATCCACCTGACTAGTCTCACTGTTAAAATGTGCTTTCTGCTATTCCGCTTCAATATTAATATAGCTCCCTTCAACTTTAAGTCATTATATTTTCTTTTACCTGCAATGACTACTGAAATTAATCTCCACTTCATTTATGGTTAGTTCCTTGTGGATACTTAGGACTTGTCTACACTACCATTTTTGTCAGTATAATTTATATCACTCAGGAGTGTGAAAAAAACCCCTCTAAGCAACGTAAGTTAAACTGACAGAAGCACTGGTATGAACACAGCAGGAAATATTCTCCTGCCAACATAGCCACCTCTGCTCATGGAGGTGATTTTATTATGCCAACATTGGCACAGAGAGGCTGCATGCACAATCTTACAGCGGTGCAGCTGTACTGGTACAGCTCTGTGTTGCAGACATGGCCTTAGACTGTTAACATGTCACTCTCTGTTCTGGCAATACTCAGGAATGAACAGTTGGTCATCAATCCCCAAACAAATCTGAACTGCTCAGAGGTCTTATCAAGTGTGACAAGGCACTCCCAAAGTCCTGCCAGGTTCAGGCTCCCTTCTCTGACAAAATGGACCTGAGATAAATCTGCCTCACCTTGGATGAGTATTTTATCTTCTTTCTTCAGCACTTCTGGCTTAGAGAATTCAGCATGGAGCCTAGTTCAGGCTCAGGAATGTCTCTCTGGCACACATCTATAAAACCCAGATCTGGGAGGAAATACTTTTTCCTACCACCCTTGGTGGGGCTGCAGTTGTAGTGGGGTGGCTCTGGGGGACAGGAGCAGAGGCACCAGTCCTTCCCCAAGGTGGTGCTCAGTTCTGGTTGTTCCCCCTGTGGGAAAAAGCACAGTCTCCTTGGTTAGAGAGGTCAACCTCCCTGCTGTCACAAGCCTCCAAACAGCTTGTGTAGTGGTGCAGTTGTTTAGCTGTGGTGCACGCAGGGTAAAGAAGGACCTGTGGCGGGGTGGGGGGGGGGGTGTGGCAGCCAATCAGAGAGCAGGCTGCCAGTATGAAAGGGAGCAGAATGGTTAGTTACTCAGTTTGCACTGGGAGCTAGACGGGGAAGTCCTTTTCATAGCAGCCTGCCTGCAGGACCCAGCACCCTGGAGAGCTCTGTGAGCGAGCGAGCGAGCCTGCGTGCGTGCTCTGCACTGGGAGCTGACCAGAAGCCAGGGATTCTGAAAGGAGCAAACTGGAGCAGCGGTCTGGGTTCAGAAACCAAGGAGTGGGCAATCGCTGGACTCTGGAATGGTGAGCAAAGATGTGTGACTGGAGCTGTGGGGAAAGCGGCCCAGAGAATTCTCTGCACTATAGAGGACTGGAGGAGGGTGGCAGCAGCCTCAGATTAGGCACTTAGGGACCGTGAACTGAGACCGAGAGAACTGGGCAGGACCAGGCCTCCTTCCTGTTCCCCCAGGGAACCAGGAGTGGTATGAGTGGCACAGGCTTACTGGCCATGACTGTTTCAACTTGTGGCCAGGACCAAGATGAGCTAGACTGTACCCCAAAAGGGGTGGACTTGAGGACTTTGTTGGAGGGCTAAGGTCCAAGAAGAGAACTCTGGACAGGGAGTCTGGTGTGGCTGGAGGACAGAGCTCAGATCATCTGGAGGGGAACACTTGAGCAATTCCTTCCCCCACCAATAACAACAGCAGGAAGTGCTCTCCATATGGGTACAGTGCTGTGAATGCCCTACAACTTGTGTCCCCCCCCCCCCAATCACTCCACCAGAGGCAGGGTTTTAATAGGCCTGGCACTGCTTTTGACTGGGTTCAGATGCCTCCAAATGGTCTCCAGTAATCTCCTCCCAGCTTGTAAGGAAAAGGGCCTTTAACATTCTGGAGCTGAGGTACCAGTCTTCTAGCACCCTCTTGTCCTCATGGGCCAGTGTGTATTTCATCTTGCTTCTAGG
This sequence comes from Podocnemis expansa, assembly GCA_007922195.1. Lineage (NCBI taxonomy): Eukaryota > Metazoa > Chordata > Testudines > Podocnemididae > Podocnemis > Podocnemis expansa. The sequence goes on along the minus strand of ML681964.1, from coordinate 36,610,943 downwards.
GCCTGCTGAGGTATTGGCTTGTGGCTCCTTCACAGAGCCATGAGCACAGGTGTATACCTGGTGTCATTCACCCCCTCCCTTACACCAGTCCCTTCTACAGCAAAAGAGACCCAAGCAGTCATTTATCTTGAGTGTGGCAGGTTGCATCCCCTGTTCCAGCTCCTCCAAAATCTCTTACTGAGGTCCTGTCTGCACTTTTATCCCCATCTGTTCCTTTACATGCACCCCATCTGTGGCCCCACAGAAGTCACAACCTCTGTCAATACATTCCTCGCTTTGGCAAAGGTGGCCAACTATAACACCAAGGAGAGGATGCTAACTGAGGAGGTGCTCTGCAACTGTGGGGCCCACTTCCGTTCCTCCATCCAAACACACATCTAGGCAGAGTCGCTCTGGGTTATGCCCATTGACTCCTTAGCTACTTTTGAGGTGTTGTGTGTGCTGTCTGGGGTTCTCTGCTGAGTGTCCCCCTCAAGTTCCCTCTGTCTGGACCTTTGACCTTCACTCTGGTTCCTGTTCTTTCACTCTTTGTCCCTTCTCTGGAATCAGTTGATTTCCAGTCTCAGTGGCTCCTCCCATTCAGCTGGGAGATGGGCTTTCAGCTGTGGGGAGCTTGTGCCTGCCCATGTCCCAAAACCCAAATAGTAACTCAGTTGTAATCATCCAGCTTCCTTTCTCACCCAATGCATACAATTTCTTTCAAGTCTGATAGCTTGCCAGATTGTGCCACCCGTATTCATGCTGCAAGGAACTACATAACATGGATAAAGGTGCCACAATTTGGCCTTTATTGATTTATGATGAACAAAACTTAGCTAATTTCTAATCAAGGCACATCTTATATTGATGTATGTTAGGGTAGTAAACTGGTTCAAAACACTACATCAAATCTAATTTTTCTTCCCAAATGATAAACATACTGCCTAGGTTAAGGGCAAGTATTATCCGCTCCAACAAGGAGAAGACGATTCTAGATCCATAATGCTTCAGACTAGGGAAGGCATATTCTGAGTCAGGTAACAAGCACTGGGACTCTAAAGGTATGTCTTCATCCAGTGTTGACCTTTCAGCTGACCCAGGTGCCCAGGGCTTGGGCTTCAGGGCTACAAGATGATGAATCAAGGAGGCTTTATGGAGATGACTTCAGCCCTATGATGTTATACTTTTGCCTCTGGAGGCTCCAGTACATTAGATGTAAATGGTAAATTAACTTAAACTTGTCTAAAATTTACACTTAAAAATAAGCATACTCATTGGTCAAAATAATGAAGCATAACTATTGTTTAAAACATGTTATGGAAGATATAAAATCTCAACTTACAGTGTTGGGGGAAGTCCACTCCACAGTGATTTAACACCCTCTATTTTAATAAGTTTCATGAAAGCATCCTAAAAATAATAACCAAGTACAGATAATTAGGTATTTAACTCAAATTCACATAATTATGTTGGTGGGCAGAAGATGAAATTGAAAATACACTGTAAGAAAATAGTATGCTAAAACTGGTTTCACACTAAGGCCCAATCCTGTACATGCTTGCACACAATTAACTTCATGTACAAGTTGCTCCACTAGAATCAATCAGAATACTCACATGAATAAAATCAGACACGTACATAAGTATTTGTAGGATCAGGGCCTTAGTTTGTAACAGCTGTAGCCATAGAAGAAGCATAACAGATAAAACTGGAAATAAGTGGCTGTTTGCTATATCTGTTCTGAAAGTAACAGTGGAAGCATCCCCAAACTACCCCACTAATATGCCTGTCCTGTTGCCTGAAAAAACCACCTCCACATGCAAAAAGATACTTCACTCTCCATGACTTCTTGGGACTTTGGCTTCAAGAGCAAAAATGCCTATTGCTGCCAATTAGGACGTGTTTTTGTGGTACTGAAACTTAAGTGGACCATTAGCTAGTTTCACATGGATCACCTGTCATTATAAGTTCGTAATGTTCTGTCTCTACCTTCCTGCACTGCATTTGAATGTCCCCTCTCTTTGTTATACCACTAGACAAATAACCAGTTTCTTAAAGAGTAAATTGTCACAGCTTCATTGACTGATTTACACCAGCTGAGGATCAAGCCAAGCATTTGTTCCCCTAATAAACATGCTTTTTGTTGTGATGTAATTGAACAAGACAATTAGTATTTACATAAGGCTCAAAGTGTGCTGGACAGTTTACAAATATGCTCCAAAGAATTTTCAACCTAGAACAGTACAGATGGAGAAAGGATGCAACTAAAAGCAATACCTGAGCAGGGAAATCAAATTTTATTAGGTACATGACACATTAATAGAATGACATTGGCTCATGCAACAGGAGGGCAAAAACATTTAACTTATTATTAAAATGGCCATTTCTTGAAAGTTAGACACCCAATTATACAGGGAAATAAAGGGTAATCATGTTAGCCTCAGGACTGTCCATAACTACTTTCCGTAATCTGGTAAAACTAGTCCTTTTCTTGCATTCCCCACCAAATGCCTCTTGGCAAAGGAAAAATTTGAACAAGATCACTTCCCAGAGATGAACTGACTTGCTAAAGGTTATGCAACAGAATTCATTGAAAAACATAGATAGATGTTTGAGGAAAATCTTTTTTTGTGAAACTTCACTGACATTTTCTAAGCTTCAACCACATTAAAAGCTGGTTTTTAAAAAAGAAAACCCCAATACTTTTCATGAAAAATTACAACATTTTGCCAAAAAAAGCATTGAAAGTTAGAAAACTCTTGAATGCCTCTTATGTAGTGAGCTAGCAAATTATTAAAAAATGTGGTTGCTGAAGTGGAGTCCTGTGCTTTAATTTTTCTTCTACAGAATTGCTTCAGATCTGGTGAAACCCTACTCCCATTGACTTTAATTTCACCCCTGCACTTAACTAGGATAACCTTACAATTGGGTTAATAAAGTATATATACAACTCAAAAAAATGCAGCAAGATCCAGACAGAAGAACATTCAGTGACTACAGATTATTATTCTTATGCATGTTTTTAGATTGGGGAGGTAAGATTAGTGAGTCAGTACCTTGGCAGGTAGGTACTGTAGTTTCCCTTTCCACCTCCCTTTCCACCTTCCCCAGGGGTCGGTCCTGGGGCCAGTTCTGTTCAATGTTTTCATTAATGATCTGGATGATGGGATAGATTGCACACTTAGTAAGTTTGCAGATGATACCAAACTGGGGGGAACGGTAGACACCCTAGAGGGCAGGGACAGGATTCAGGGAGACCTAGACAAATTGGAGCAGTGGGCCAAGAGGAATCTCATGAGGTTCAACAAGGATAAGTGTAAAATCCTGCACTTGGGACGAAAAAACCCCATGTACTGCTACAGGCTGGGGAGTGATCAGCTAAATAGCAGCACTGGAGAAAAGGACCTGGGAGTCATGGTGGATGGGAAGCTGGACATGAGTCAGCAGTGTGCTCTTGCTGCCAAAAAGGCCAATGGCATACTGGGCTGCATCAGAAGAAGTGTTGCCAGCAGATCAAGGGATGTGATCATTCCCCTCTATTCTGCACTAGTGAGGCCACATCTGGAATACTGTGTCCAGTTTTGGGCTCCCCACTACAAAAAGGACATGGACAAATTAGAGAGAGTCCAGAGGAGGGCAACCAAAATGATCAAAGGGCTGGAGCACAAGCCCTATGAAGAAAGACTAAAGGAACTAGGCTTATTTAGCCTGCAGAAGAGAAGACTGAGGGGGGATTTGATAGCAACCTTCAACTACTTGAAGGGTTGCTCCAAGGAGGAGGGAGCTCGACTGTTCTCGGTAGTAACAGAGGGCAGAACGAGAAGCAATGGCTTCAAGTTACAGCTGGGGCGGTCCAGGCTGGATATTAGGAAAAACTTCCTTACTAGGCGAGTGGTGAAGCATTGGAATAAGCTGCCTAGGGAGGTGGTGGAATCTCCATCTCTGGAGGTGTTCAAGTCCCAGCTGGACAAAACACTGACTGGGATGATCTAATGGGAGTGGTCCTGCTTTTTTTGGCAGGGGGTTGGACTAGATGACCTCGTGGGGTCCCTTCCAACCCTATGATTCTCTGACTCTATGATTCTCTCATTTGTCTTAATTAGACTGTTCAAGATGTGATCTGTTTTTAATCTTCAATCACGCTCACCTAGAATGCTTAGCCATTAATAAGTGTATTATTATTGCATAAAAGTAACAAATAAAATGGAACTTGGAATTGTGGGTGGAAACAACAGATCTTGTTCTATTTTTGGTTCAGACAGTTAATTTGCTATGATTTTTGTAGTACTTTCTGCCATAGTTTAAAGTGAAGGAATGATATTCAGAGTATATATGCATCTGCAGAATAGCCTTTGCATACCTGACAAGATCTGCTGTGTAGCTGAGACATTAAGGGCACAAGAAAAAACTACTCCACTGTGTGGGAAGCACATGAAGTATGGCAAGAGACCACTCTGGCTTAACAAGAATATTTTCAATCATCTAAAAATAGTTCTACAAAAAGTGGAAACTGTGTCAAATTACAAAGAATGACCATAAACAAGACAAGACAATTATGTAGGGGGAAAAAATCAGAAAGGCTAAGGCACAAACAGATCAAACTAGAGGAGGGTGTAAAGGGTACCAAGAAAATATTTTTCAAATACATTTAAAAACAAGAGGAAGATCAAGGACAGCATAAGACCAATACTCAGAGGGGAAAACAATAACAAAAAGGTAGAAATGGCAGAGGAACTAACCTCTTTGCTTCAGTCTTCACCAAGAAGCAAGAGCACTGCTGGCCCAGGAAAAGACCCGGGGCTCAGCATGATGGAACTTGGGGCTCATGGGCTACCACAGGTGGCCCAGTGGCAGATCCAGGGCTTGGGCAATGGGACTTGGGGCTCAAGCCCTGTAAGCCTGGCACCAGCAATGCCCCTGCCAAGAAGGTTGGTGGTGACTGGATGCCTGATGTAGTGTAGGGCAGTAAAAAATGGGATAGGCTCAGAAGCCAAAATAGGGAAGGAACAAATTAAAAAAAAATACTTAGACATGTTAGAGGTCTTCAAATCACCAGGGCCTGATGATATGTACCCTAGAATACTCAAGGAGCTAACTCAGGAGATATCTGACCCACTGGCTACTATCTTTGAAAAATCATGGAAGACTGGAAAGGTCCCAGAGGACTGGAAAAGAGCAACCACAGTGCCCATCCTTAATAAGGACAACCCAGAGAATTACAGACCAATGCACTCAACCTCTGTACCAGGAAAGTAATGGAGCAAATAATTAAGGAATCAATTAAACATCTAGAAGAGAATAACATGTTGAGTGATAGTCAGCATGGATTTGTCCAGAACAAGCTGCGTCAAACGAACCTGATAGCTTTCTATGACAGGGTAACAAGTCTTGTGGATTGAGGGGAAGGGGTAGATGTGGTATATTTAGACTTCAGCAAGGCTTTTGCTATGGTCTTCCATCACCTTCTCATTAACAAACTAAGGAAGTACAATCAAGAGGGAGCCAGTTGGATAACTGTTCCCAGAGAATAACTATCAATGGTTTACGGTCATGGTGGAAGGGCATAATAAGCAGGGTACTGCAGGGATTGGTTCTGCTAAATATTGTCATCAATGATTTGGATGATGACAGAGTACACGTATAAAGTTTGCCAGTGATACCAAGATGGTTGGGGTTGCAAGTGATTTGAAGGAGAGGATCACAATTCAAAATGATTTGGACAAACTGGTGAAATGGTCTGAGGTAAACAGAATTCAATAAAGACTGGAACAATTCATTGCATGCATACAAAATGAGCAATGACTGCCTAGGAAGGAGTACTAGACAAAGACATCTGGGTATCATAGTGATCCACATGCTCAGTATGAGTTAACAGTGTAAAACTGCTGCAAAAAAGCAAACACCATTCTGGGATGTATTAACAGGTGTAAGACACAAGAAGTAATTCTTTCACTCTACTCTGCACTGATTAGGCCTCAACTGGAGTCGTCTGTGTAATTCTGGGCACCGTATCTCAGGAAGGATATGGAGAAATTTGAGGAAGTCCAGAAAAAAACAGCATGAATGATTAAAGGTCTGGAACACTTGATTTATGAGGGAAGACTGAAAGAGCTGGATTTGTTTCTTCTGGAAAAGAAGAGACTGAAGGGGGGGCATAAAAGGTCATTATGAAAGGGAGAAAAAAATATTCTCCTTAACCTCTGGTGATAGGACTAGATGCAATGGGTTTAAATTACAGCAAGAAAGATTTAGGTTGAACATCAGAAGAAAAATTCCTAACTGTCAGGATGATTGACAACTGGCATAAGTTGCCTAGGCAGGTTGTGAAAACTCCATCATTGGAAGTTTTTAAGAGCAGGTTAGACAAATGTCTGTCACTGATAGTTTAAGATGGTATTCAGCCCTGCCATGAGTGGAGGGGACTGGACTCTGACCTTTCATAGTCCTTTCCAGTTTTATGACTTGATAAGACAAGGCTCTGCAGGAGCCATGATTAGTTTAGCAAATACCACATAAAAATAAGTTTGGCATTCTTCCTAAAGTTGAAATTCCAATAAAAAAGGCAAACTATGGGAGCTACTATGTTTGTGTCTACATTTTAAGGTTTGAGCTTGGGACCTCTACACTGATTAACAAAGGGACAAGAACCAAGTCTACTATCTGTTGTGGCTAGATCTGAGCCTATTGTTTTACAGTGTGTCAATTAGAAAGACAGACAAAATCTTGTAATGAAATACTTGCTATTTTGAAACATAGTGATAAATCTTATATTAAATGTGCAGTGAAACTTCTGCAAGTATGTACACCTTCAGTGGCTTTGTTTGTCAAACAACACAGGATGGCACCTGAACTCCTTAAGAGTTGATTGTTAGCATATCAATGTAATAGTCTTGGTATTATAAATATAACTCCTTACCAACATCCCTCTGAAATGGCCAGGCTTCTTATACCAGGCTTTGCTGTTCCCTTTCTCACAGACATGTATATGATCCATAAGGCCATTGGAGTATATAAAACATTTTCCTAATAAAATGCGGCATAAGAAAACAGTTAACTCCTGCAATATCATTACCATTCAATAGCATTTCTAAATCCAACATAGACAATAAATATGCTGGTCTGACAAACTGAGGAAGAAAAAATATGGAAAGTCAATAAAGACTGGTACTGAAAAAGGGAAGGGAAGAGCAAATGCCCTTACCAAAAAACAACCCCGCCAGAGGAGAACAAGTTGTTTTTACCAAGACTTCAAGAGCTGGGGTTGAGCACTAATGGAGCTGGTGCCACATTAGTGGCTGCTAAAGGAGTGAGGAAAACAGGAAAAAGTTTAAATATTCTTATCAGATTTCATTTATCCTATCTACCCTGTGACATAGGTACTATTTCTCCATTTTTACCAATTGGCAAACTGAGGCATGGGAAGATTAAATAACACAGGAGGTCTGCAGTAGAGCAGGGACTTATGTATCTTAATCACTATTTCATTTCTTTTCTCCTCTCTCTCTCTCTCCTTTGTTAACTATATATAAGCAGATAGCAAAAATAAATTGCTATTGCTATATAGCTCTGTGAGAGACACCTGCTCAGACTCAGGGCTTCAGTAGGTGTGCCCAGTGGGGCAGAAGCCTTGAACCCCACCACCATGCTGCCACAGTGCTGATGCCCAGAGGCCTGCCGCAGCTCTCAAACTTCTGTAGATTGCTGTACATGGCTCAGAGGGTCAGAAGGTTTAGCTAACCCAGTATATAGTTTTGCATTGCCTCCTGTGCTCTTTGCACTTGAAATACTGCTGTGATCAGAAGTGTGACTACATAAAAATGGCACCTTCTTACTTAGGAGATCATCTCCTTGGGTACACTGAGTTATTGGCTAAAATAAGTTTTTTTTGCTACTCTTTTTACTCCTATTGACATCATAGAGTCACGGCTATATGAGAATGAACTAAAATCTTCTCTAGTTTAGCATCAATAGAACTATCAAGTAAGTTCAACTCCAATACCAAATTTTGCCTTCAGTTATGCCTGCATAACCCAAATACTGGGGTTGCAGAGTTGTACCCAAAGGCAGAATTTTGACCCTCAAATATTACTAGTAAAAAGGAAGTGCAAGTCAGAACACCCAGCTGGCCCTTCTGGACCTAGGTAAGTCTGCAGGGCTAAAGTTTAAGGGCAGCAGGGGACGGCAAGAGGGAAGACAACTCTTCCTAAAGTGAATGAGATGAACACAGAACCTTACAATGTCATTCTTCTGAGTAGAAGTACACTTTAAAAGATTTGGGGAAATTATTAAAATGGAAAGCATTTATAATGATATCAGAATACTTCAATTATTTAAAACCTATCTATTTACCATTAGAGAATGAACTGCTTTGGGCTTGCAGTCGAATTTTGACAACATCAAGAGGCGTCACTAAAACACAACAAAAAAAATTGTGGCTTATTGATAAGTACATTTTAAATGTATTTCATCCTTAGGCATACAAGGATATGTAAGTCCAGGAAGAGCAGCAGCATAGCAATTCTGGTGCTATGTCATGAGCTTCCACAACTCGTATACTAGACACATTTTTTTAAAGAAAGAACAGTTTGCTTTTTCCCTTTAGAAATAAAGGTTTTTCTCTATGCTGAAGGCTACAGTGACTGAAGGATTAATAAAATTATGACATCAGAGGAGACTCAGCTCACATCTATTTTGGGAAATTTACCCAAAATAAATCACCAGTGGTTGAGATTTCCCCAATGTAGGCCTGAAAGCTGAACCTTCAAGAGGTCAGAGATATAAAACAGCTGTTATTTACAATTCCTAATATACAAGGAACCTTGGGAGTAGATGAGGGAGGATTGTTTCGTTAAAGATCAAGACATATCCACCTCTTCAGTTAAGGTCTGAGAGTTCATAATACACATGACTGAAGACTTCTAAGAGGTCCTCAGGGAAATCCAGTAAAGATCAAGCAACAGCCTTCTATATGCATCATAAAATAGCAGAAAAAGGGCAAAACCCAATTAATAAAAATATCCTTTGTAGCTTGACTGAAATGTACCATGAGTTTTTTAAAAAATACTAATAAATCAATCCATCTAGCATGGAAGTCTATATACCAGAAAACAAAAACACCTGTCAATTATTTCAGGCTCCATGTTAAAAAGTCCTATGTTATCTGTGCTGTCTCCATAGAAACAAAGTAATGGATATTCATATGTTTAACTATTTTCGACTAACCAGCTCAATTATCCTCAGGGATCTACAACTTCTTTTACAAGACGACCCCTCACCCTCTCAAGCCTTGGGAGACAGACCTCTCCTTGCTTACAAACAGCCCCCCAACCTTAAATAGATACTTACTAGCAACTAGACCTAACAACAGAACCATTAAAGCAGGCACACATCCCTGCAACAAACCATGCTGCCAACTTTACCCATATATCTGCACAAAAGACACTACTGAAGGACCTCATAAAACCAGCTATTCCATCAAAGGCTCATTCACCAACCTGGTTTGTGCCAGAATGGCCTTCTGCCATATACATAGGACAAACAGGACAGTCTCTGCACAAAAGAATAAATGGGCACAAATCTGACATCAGAAATCACAACATTCTAAAACCAGTGGGTTAGCATTTCAATCTTTGTGCTTGCTCCATTAATGATTTGCTAATTGCTGTGCTCAGATCAGAAGCTATCAGATCAAGGCTTCAAAAAGAAATTGCTGAGATTGAATTTGTTTGCAAATTCAGTTGCATTGCTTCAGGACTTAATAGGGACACTGGATTTTTCTTTCATTAAAACATGTGATTTGACCTTGTCTTCCTCTGTATACTGTTCCCCAGTGTTTGAATCTTAACAGCTGTTTTGATTTGCTGTTGCAGTGTGACCTGTCCCCATGACTTACACTTCCCTGCATTTATTTCTTCCCATTCCATAAGTTCCCCATCTTCAAAGCATCTGACAAAGAGGGATTTTCTCCCATGAAAGCTCATACAATAAATAATTCTGTTAGTCTTTTAAGTGTCACAGGACTCCTTGTTTGTTTTACTGAACTAGACTAACACAGCTGCCCCTTAGGAACTCAGCTAGACTAAGAAGTGTCCATGTAACAGGGTTTAATTAAAATAAAACTAGAAACTCATTTAGTTATACCGGAGCAATTTCTGTGTATGTACACAAACTCAAATATATTCTGAATTCCACACTTTTGCTTTAACTTTGTCTTGTTGCAGAAACACACTGTTTTGTTTTCCATATTCCCTCCTCCTTGGGACTTGCCTCCAGCTGCCTCTTGCTCACCATGTTTCCCTTTATGCAGTGAATAGTTGAATTACAGTGCATGTGATCTGCACTGCTCCAGGGTAGTGGAATATATCTTATAGCCAGGGAGCAGGAGAAACCAGGAAAATGAGCTGGTCCTTTCCCTTGCATTGAATAAGATTCTAATCTGGATTGCTCACAGAAAACTGCCAGGGGAGGGTACAGGGATGCCACAGTGAAAAACTCATCCTTTAAAATAATCATCAAAACTAATCAACACTTTTTACATCTTTAGTATTTTCAACTACAAGAGGCAATTGAATGTATTGCTGTGGGGGAAAGGGAACAGAAAAAAACCTGAGATTGCCATGTAACTCTGTAAGTGGTGTTGAGGAGCTTCAACCATTACTGCCACAGAATGTGGTCAACTGAATACATGGAGCCCTGGTTATCATTGAGGTCAGCATTCCATTTCTGCTGCAAAATGAGAGAAGCCAACACTGGCAATCAAGAGAAATCCTGTCTCTCTTGAGCAGTTCTTATAACAGGTATGCCTATTCTGTCACAGTGAGTGAATCTACACACCCTTCCCAAGCTGCACAATCACTCCATGACTCTAAACAAGCTGAACCAGTAGGCAGCAAACATAAAAATGGTCTCAAGATAAGAAAAATAATCCCAGCATTTACTCTAAAGGAGCTACATGTATTTGAAAATGAAGACCAAAGGAATAGCAGACTTTTGAAATACTAACTCTCATTCCATAATAAGTTTTTTAAAATAGATGCATAACTTAACAAAAAGTTTCACATGTGCTTAACTGTGTGAAGGATTAGGTCTCAGAACTCCTCACTAAGGGATGGCATTGAAACTTGCAGTCAAGAACACACAAACATGCACAAACTTTATCAGAGTGACATAAAGGAAACTTTCCATCTGCTATTCTCCCCCTAACCAACTTAACTGACAATTCCTCTAACTAAACATAAAACTATTACCAAGAATGCTAGCTTTTATTATATTTTTCAGCTTTGAAACACTTTATTAATTAATCCTCCTACAACACTGATGTTATTGTTGTTATGCAGCTGGAACATGATCAGATCTATGTAGCAAGCCAGAACTGGAATAGAAGTTTAAGAGCTTTTGCCTGCCTGCTCCTTTTCCCTAGTATTGTTGGGAGTCCACTAAAACATGCTGCCTCTAAAATGTATACTTAGAATTTTCTCAAAAAAGAAATTCTCAAATCAATTTACTTCCCAGGTTCATTAGCTGAATTCTGCAAACACGTTTGTTCTTGCAAACACGTACACAGCTGAATAGCTCTACCAAATAGAGTGGGATGACATCGAGTAAAATTACCCACATGCATAGTGCCTTCAGTACTGAAGACTAACATGGTAAATAGATCACCTACACTATCTGTTATCTGTGTTTCAGAAGGAGGGTTTATTGAATCACAACTTGTTTAGCCTCATTTTGGTTATAGGGTAAGGGAAGGGAAACTGCTAAAACTTAATAAAAATTGTTCACATTTTAAGAAGTGACTGAATTTTGACAAGAGACTGGAAGGATTACAATTGACCAAAGCATTTGTGAGTTCAAAATTCATACAGCACAGCAGAACAAACATATGTAAAATAAATGTTTAAAGATTTTTTTAAAATTTTCTAAGCAAAAGAGATTTGATTTCTGCTAAGTTTTGCCAATATTTTGTATTACCCAACAGTGAAGTAACAATAGCTCCACAACAGGAGGCAATTGCTTGCTGAGTAGTGGTTATTTTATAAAACTCATTGTCATTCTCTTCAGAACCCATAATTTTCCTCTCAAAGAAAAACAACCTGTTAAGAAATGGAAATGAACTGTAAGATTGTCTTCAAAACTTATGTAAAAGTCACTAAAAGAAAATAAATGAATAAATAAAGCAATAGGAGTAGAGTGTAAATATTAGTCTTTGTTTTGCATAACAATATCAAGTCATTGCTGTAAAAGTTATAAAAATTATTTATTCTAAAGCTTACTCACATAACAAATGAGATCTAAGGTTACATAAATAAAAATTAAAACAAGAACCCGACACATATGTTAACTGCAGACTTTTAAATACCTTTTAATCATTACAAATAGAGAGGCTCTAATCCATGTCCACATCTTCCCCAGACACTGGGCTAGGAGCTCACTTGCTAGTTCCAAATGAAGTGGAGATATAGCTAGATGTTGTCAGCACTCTGAAAGAACTGTAGCTCATACTTCCTTGCTAACTAACCTAGCAACACCACACTCCTCCTGAACAGGACAGATATAGTACCCTGCAGAATTTTAGGACATTGTCTTTAAATAGGAAGAGCAATTGTCCCCACAGCATTCTCTGGGCAGGCTCTGTAACAAAAGGATGTAGCCATTCAAGAACAGCGCTGTCCACTCCCTCCTGCAATCCAAGAGGAAGTCAGTAACACCTCTTGGCCAGCTAGCAGATTTAATAATGTAAGCATGGACATTTTATCCATCATCAGGAAAAAATCATGTACCAATACAATCAGGGCAGGGCTTACCAAATCCCTGGGTGCCAGGTCACCATGGTGCTCAGGATTTTGCTCCAGGTGCCTAGCAACACCAAAGTTGTCAGGGAGGCAAATGCCACCTGGTGCTTAAACAAAGGGCTGACAGCACTACATTTTTAGTACTGTTGTCCCTTCCTCCACCCCACCGAAAATGCCATTGGCAGCAGCGGTTTTTTTGGGCAACAGTGGCTCTTTTGTGCATATCTGCTGCTGGTGAAAGTGGCTGCAGCCATTTTTCAGTGGTGGCCACATCCCTCTGCTCCACTGCCAATAGAATTGGTGGTGGTCTGTCAGCGGTGAGGGGCTCTTTCACTGCCTCACACCTAGGGACATCTCAGTTTTTGGGCTGGCTCCTAGGTGTGAGGCAGGTTTGTTGAGGCCTGAATTAAGGCTGTTTTTGTCCCTATATAGTCCTGTACCTAGACTGAAAAGACTCTGGAAGAACCGAGGCATCTGGGTACTGCTCAGGGTTATCTTATAAAAAAAACTTCTCTATATATAGAATATGCAATACTGACCAATAGTTAATGAGACTGTCAGAATCAAGTTTTCATTTCTTGAACAAAGAGCCAGGAGAAGGCACCAACATTCCCTGCCTGAAGGTAACTGTTTGACAATTTATACTAAAAACAGAGTGAGGCTACTCCAGAGACTTCAACACCCAGGAAAGCCACAGGTTGAAAGAACAGTTTGTGAGACAAATATAATCTAAAAAATCAAGGCATGATTTATTAAATATACATGCAACTAGTGCAGCTATTATTTATTGCTGTTGAAAAACTGAGAATTTTTAAAGGATTCTCTATAAATGCTGTGTTTTATCATGTCTTTGCTATTTTGTCCTACCCATTATAATGGCTAATCTTAACTGTTCATGTGACGCAGACAAATCTGACTCTTTAGAATTCTCTAGAGCATGCTTTGGACTTGACTGCTAATTAAACAAAAAAGTTAACTCATTTATCAACCACTCCTCATTGTCTCTTTAGCATTTTTGAAAGATAGTACATTGTATCGACTACTTTCAAAACATAAATTATATTGTATTAAGTCTACTTTCAAACCACACAAACTTCCCAGTAGGTAGTAATCCCATTCAAAAATACAACATACATATAGCAAACTCACAAGTTTCCAAATCATTGGTTACAACAGGAAGGCAGACATATTACATTTGTAATGTGGTTTGCAAACATGGTTTCATGTTTAGTAAATGATTGAGACCCTTGTGTCAGTGTTGGCAATTATTTTCTTGTGTCTGCAAAGTTGATCCTGTTCTTTGTTGTCCTTATTTTAAAACTAATAGCATCATTTTCTTTGAAGGGCAAATCAATGCAAATATCTTCTAACCATAAGCAACTCCACCAAAAAAACCAGGAAAACATGCATGCATGATGGTGAAGGACAGAAAGAGGTTTTAAAATTGGAAGACTTTAATGTGAAGATTACACACATGGGATATCATAAAATCATACATCAAGAACATAAAGGAACTTTTAAGTCATGAAATTTTACATATCTAATTATACAGCATTTTCAGGGATGTTAAATCTCAGCAATCTTTGTAATTAGGCCTGGGCTAACTAGAAAAGTTAAACAGCTGTAAGGTACTGGGAAATCAGAGTCTGACCAAAGGGCAAGGCTGGCTCTACCCATAAACCAGCAAGGCAAAGCTTGGGGTGCCTGCACCATGCTGGCACTCCAAGCTTCAGAACACAGCTCCCCTGCTCTCTGCTGGTTCACCACACCCCCAGGACAGGGAACAGCTGGCCCAGGGGTGAAGCATGCCAGCCCAGAGGCCAGGCTCTGGTCTCTTGCCCCTCCCCAGGCTGGCTGTTCCTCCCTAGGGGCGGGGAGGCCAGCCCAGAGGTGGGACAGACTGGCATAGCTCAGCCCTTCAACCAGCCTGCTCCGCTCCACTACCAGGGAAGGGAACAGCCAGCCCACAGGAAAAGCAGGAGACCAGAGCCCTGCCTTTAGGCTGGCCTGCTCTGCCCCTGGGCCAGCTGTCCTCCATCCTGGGAGGGGGGCAAGCCAGCCCTGAGCAGAGGCCGGGTTCTGCCCCTAGCCCTCCCACCTGAGAAGGGGGGGGTACTACAACCCCTTGATCTGGCCCTGCCAATGGGCAAACTGAAAATCAGATGTCAGAAGGCAGGCAGGGTCCAATTATCAGGAAATCAGGGTCAGATGTCAGGTTATAGAGCTACCAGAGATCAAAGCCAAGGACGATCTAGGGTCAGACTCTGGAGTCTAGGGTCTATCACAAGCAAGGTCTAGTGCAGAAGCTGTAAGGCAGTCTGCATTGTTGCTCAGGCACCTTCCCTGCATGGCTTCCTGGTTTACATACTGGTACCAACCAACCAGTGGGCTATGAGGGGCCATCACTCCAGTCCTCCTGAGCAGTACTTCCTGCAAAGCCGAGCCTCATAGTTTCCTCCTGTGGGAGCCCAGCCTAAGCCTCTTTCAGTGATGCAGCAGTAGAGTATCCCTATGGTCCCAGGTCCCAGCACTGCGTGTTCTTAAAGCTGGGCTCAACAAATCCTGGGTGTCACCATGGCCCCAGGATTTTGCCCCTGGAGCCTAGCAGCATCTTAGTAACCATGGAGGTGAACGCTCCTTGCCACCTAAGAGAAAGCACTGGCATCACTGCGGCAGCAGTTATTTTCCAGTGGCAGAGGGCTTTTATGCACAGTGCTGCAACTGAAATTAGCAGCAGCCAGGGAGTTTTTTCAGCAGCAGGGGGGCCTGCATGTTTTGCAGTAATGCCGAAAGCAGTGGTAGAAGTGGCAGTCTTTCTGCAGCCCAGTGGGGGTGGGGGGAGTCACTGCTACTCTCATGGGATCCATATCCGTGCACCCCTGGTCCATGATCTATGTAACTTTTCTGCAAAACAAACAATGAATCCTGTGGCACTTTTTAAGACTAACAAATTTATTTGTCACATGAGCTTTCATGGCAGAAAATCACACTTTGTCAGATGCTTGACAGTGTAAACTCCTGCATTCACATGGCTGATGAAATGTGATTTTCTCCCATGAAAGTTTACATGACAAATTTGTTAATTTTTAAAAGTGCCACAGAACTCATTGTTTGTTCTGCTGAACTAGACTAACACTGCTACCCCTTTGGAACATGTAATTTTCAGGTCACTTCTGCAATGTAAGTGTGTAGTTTGCAGCAAGATATGCCTTGCAAGGTTCCCTTATGCATGCTCTGACTTACTGTTGTGGTATCATGTTTCCTGCTGTATCACATATGTGCACAGGTGTGAAGCATATTACATAGCTGGACCCTCAGGACTCCCTCTCTGATGTTGGAGGGTTAGGTGACAGAGGCAATGCAAAGTTAATTTCCAAAGGGATAGCTGTGTTAGTCTAATCCACTAAAAAAACAACAAGCAGTTGTGTGGCACTTTAAGACTAACAGATTTAGCTGCTCAGCTCGGATAAACAAAAAGAAATCATCGTAGCCTGGGAGGATTATAAGGAATGCAGAGACTTCAAGAAAGAAGAGAAGCTGCTTTTTGCCAGAGAAACACCATCTTAGAAGCAACTGCAAGTTACTGAGCCTATCAACTAGCTGGGAGGGCCTAAACTGGCTGAACACTACCACAATCAGCATAGTAGGTAAGAACAGATTAAAGCACACTCAAGGAATGGTGCTAGTAGAACAGCACGTGTTGTACATCTTTTAACTGCAAATGGCACCGCCTGCTTTACTAAATGACTGGGCATTGATCTGCTATATACTCCCTTAAAATCATAGTCCAACCAATAAACTAGTGTTTGTTTTACCTAAAGCTGTGTGGACTTTATAGGCAGTGACTCAGAAAGGCTGGCCCACCCTGCTCTGTGTCAAATGGAGGGAGAAGGGTCTATAAATCCACCCAGACTGAGGGAGAAGAGTCGGACAGGCGCTCTGGGGGGCTGGCTGAGGATGCTCTTGAGGCCACACACCCAGGGCCCTGCACCCATCACACACACAGATGGCTGGTGTGAACTGACTCAGAAGCAGTCACCTGGCGAAGTGGGGTAAATCAGGATTCAGGACTGGAGAGCCAGGTCGGGGCCACGGCAACTCGCTGTCCCCCGTGCCCGCAGCCCCTGCTCCTCCCGCACCCTTCCCTCAGCGCCGCGGCACCCAAGGACCGTGTCGCTTCCCCGAGGCCCTCAGCCGCTCGGGCCCAGCCGCGCGCTCGCCCCCTCCCCCTCAGGCCGCACGATTGGCGCGCGCAGCGCAACCGCCTCCGCGCGCGCCGGCGTCACTCGCTCGCTCGCTCCCGCCGCGCCGCCTCAGGGGCGGGGCCCGGGCGCGCGGGGAGGAGGCGGCGGCGGGAAAGCGGCGGAGCCGGCCTCGGCGCCCGCGGTGCGTTAGCGGCGCTTCCTGCCCCCGGGAGGCGGTGGCCGAGCCGGGGTGACCGTGGGGAGGGGCCGGGGGCCATGGAGGGGCGCGTCGGGGGCGGGCGCCAGGGAGCAAGGGCGCGGGGGGAAGAGGCCGCCGCTTCCTCGCTCCTTCGCGGGGCTTTAATGGCGGCGTTGAACAATTTCTTCCGCAGGTCATAACCGTGCCAGGAGGGGGGCGGCAAAATGTGACTCCTCAGGAAGATGAAACCAAGTGCTATGAAGATTAGCAACAAAGGCCAAGTTACCTGTAAGTGATGGGCTTTCCCTCGCCTGATCGCAAACTATCCCGGGAGTGGTTGTAAAGCTCATTCAGCAGCTGTAAAGCCTTTTTATAATAAGTTGATTCAGATAAGCTGCTTAGTGGGAGTTGCTTTTTTCAAGCATTTAAAGAGGTGTTTAATTCACACGCATGGCCTGGGCCCCAGTCCAGTATTGGCTGTAGGTCTAGGACTGGAGCCTAAAATACCATTTGCTGCGAGTGAGTAAACGTGGTTGTTTTTGTTTGGGTGCTCCCATCGAAGTAAAATTTTTAACAGAAACACAAATGTAAAATGGACACGCACATCTTTGTTATGGCACCACAGTGGAGGATTGAAAATCCAGAAGAAAGCTAAAAATGATTGTGTTTTTTTTAAAAATCTCTCTCGCTAATGCTGATCCATGAGAACAAAGTGCGAAACTGACTAGAAATAGGTGAAACTGATGTGTTCTCATTGTACAAACCCAGTGAACTTCTAAAAGTAAGCAGTTAATTAGATACTCTGAAGAGTGGAGTCAGTAAGCAATTGGTAAATACTGTGAACAGTGAATTAGGCTGGGTTCTGTAAGTGGCTCCTTGCAGGGCAAAACATTCCACTTCCCCCTCCGACGCTATTAAGCCTGAGGGTCTGTCCTTACAGAGAAGATAACAGAAATGAAACCTTGGGTATTAAAAATGCATTTGTCTTGTTAATTTCTGGTATTTCAGTAACCTGGGTCACTAATATACACATTATTTTAGTTACCTTGCATTTTCCTTTGAAGGGCCCACTCTTGTAAGCTGATTCATGCAGGATGAGGTCTTTGGCAGACAGTGGGGCTCTGCACAGATATGTTAGTCTGCTTTTGTTAAGGAGAGACAACTTGTGTGGGTCATCTTGGAACATGACTGTGGTGTAGTTGCAAGATAAAGTCAAACCTTCAGTTTTAAAGAGAGTCCAGTTTTCGGTTTTAGTTATATGATATGCTGGTAATGTGGAGTTTGCAGTCTGTATCCTATAAAATGATCTGAGGGCATTTGTCAGAGTGAAGGGGAAACCAATCACAGGATTGGGTGTATTGTCTCTAATCACTTGAGTAAAGCTATTCGCTAGCCTTTTTAAGGGCTTAATCTTGCAATTCTGTTTCTCTGGTTTTATCTAAATATTGTGCTCCACAGAGGTCTGCCTGCACAAATCCAGGTGAAAGGTTGGAACAATAGTGTGGCTTTGTTTTAGGTGTATGTTAAATTGCATGCTTTTCATGCGGGAAAGCTATTTTTGTTGTCTGCAAAATTTGTTGCTAAAGCTAATATTGTGATTGAATCTACTGTGACTAATCATGTGCATAAAGTTAAACTTATGTAAATATATTCACCCACCTGTTGTTTGGGCTATCACATATGAGAGTTTCCTGAAAGTGCTCCCATAATAGTATTATTGTAACTTTATTAAATCATATTATAAAAGTGCCTGAAGACCTCAATTCAGACTAGAATCCATTGTGCACAGCACTGTAAGTATATAGCAGGCATGGCCAAACTACGGCTTGGGAGCCACATGCGGCTCTTGAATGAAAAAGTGCGGCTCGCGGAAGCATGTCAGCAAATCAGTTTAGGAAAGCAGACCCAGTCTAGGAGTTTTAAATCTCCTGCCCTGAGCATGCTCATGGGGGGAGCCCCAGCCTGTGCCTAGCCGCTGGAATGGACAGGTATGGAGTCCCCAGAGGAAGGAGGTTGGCCTGGGGAGCCAGCATCAGGGCTTGGGGCTTCAGGAGGGGGTCAGGAGGGTGGGGAGAAGCAGTGGCATGGTTAAGACAGCGGGGAAGTGGTGCCACTAGCCTGCAGCCTTCTATATCAAGTGACAGCGAAGTTTTTATCGTATGGGCCTAGTTTTCATGGTAACCTTAAGTAATTACTAGAATCTGACATTAGTAGGATCAATATTTGCCCTCTTTTTATGATAAAATTAAAGTGTACGATGAATATTAAACTTAGTATTTTTTGGAGTAGTTAAAAGTCTATGCCTATTTGCCTAAGTGTGGCTCTTGACGGTTTAATAATCAACTTGTGTGGCTCTTGAGTTCCATAAATTTGGCCACCCCTGGTATATAGAACAGAGGAAAATCTGTCGTAAGGATTTTACAATCTAAACAGAAATGACTTGACAAAAGAAGAAGATATTTTTATCTTAAACTTTAGGTTTTTTTAAATCTAACATTTGCAAAATTTTAATCTGAAGTTCTGTGGAAATAGTTCTTTCACCTCTGAATTGACACCTTGAATTTTTTCTTCAGTGAGGTATTGCCTTCAAGTTCTCTTGCTCTTTAGAAAAGTGGAATTATTCAGTGGTGGTACTGGTTGTTTAGATCCAAATTCTTCCCTCATTTAGGATCCTGTCCAGGATCTTTCAGTGATTTAAATGGGAATTATGCTGGATTGGGTGGTTCTGCATGTTTAACAAACCTGAAGTCAAAGTTTTTTTAATCTTTTTTGATATTTTGTTTGCTTTTAAATATTTGTTTTGCAGGTAGCATGCCAAAACACAGTATTGCTACTTTCGGAGAATAGTAAAGAGAGGTAGTTTCTGTTCCTAGAGTGCTGTTATGTCTTTATGATGCTAATAATTTTCTAATGTTGCATCATCACAAACGCAATGTAGCGTTCAACAAATTGGAAGGAGCGAAAAGAGGACATTTTACTGCTATAGGAAAATCAACTATAACGGAGGATTTTAACAGCAGAATTGTACCTCTCTGGTACAATATCCATTGAATTCACTGGAAATCTTTCTGTGGTCTTCAGTGGGTTTTGAATCAAGCCCTAAAAGAACAATTTGAATGAATTAGACTCCATACTTGCAACTGCTTATATGCATGCTTAACTTTAAGTATGTGAGTAACCTAGCTGGAGTCATCAAGAATACTTACATGCATAAAGTTAAGGACGTGCATAAATGTTTTCAGGATTGGGGCCGCGCTGATGGTTACTCCCCTTTAATATTAATGTCATTATTTTTAAATTATTTTAGATAGGCATCAAAATGTCTTCTGAAAAATGAAATAATGAACAAAACTTTAATATTGTGTTATGTTAAAGCTAGATTCTTTTTCTCTGAAGTAGGCACAGGTCACAGTAAGGTCACAGTTCGTCAAAATCACGTCCCATTCTTGCAAAAGCTTGGCTGATCCTTCCCATTCCCTCCTTCCATTTCACTCTTTAAGCCCAGTATTCAAGTATTTTGGTACACAAGTACATACAACATAATTATATTCAGATTTTGTATTCTTTTGATAGCAGGTGGTCCTCAAGGAAAAACAGAAACAAATAGACCTCTGAAAAGTGTGAAAAAAGATACTGCAAAGACAGAAAAATCTAAATATAAGCCACTTACTGGGAAGGTGTTTTATCTTGATATTCCGTCTACAGCGATCTCTCAGAAATTAGAAAAAGATCTTAAGGAACTGGGAGGGGTAAGTTTTTAAAAGCACATGTTTACAGAGTGGGGAATAAACTATATGCAAGTTCTAGATATTTTCCCTTACAGGACGTACAGATGAGTAATTTTAAAAATACATTGTCAAGTAATTATTTTCTATGTATTTCTCATTATTTATAATGAACCTGTATCTTAACTCTGACAGTTTTTCTTATTTAGTGTTAGTTCCATTTACAATAGAAAATGTAGCACAGCCTATAATGTTAACGTTATATACTGCTTTACATTGTAAGACTTTGTTTTCAGTTGTTTATAACTTGTCTAACTCTTAACAGTTTTGAATGAAATTTTCTATGCTGAGTGTTTGTCTCTTTCCGAAAGTGTGGGATGCAAGAACTGAGCCATTGGGAAAGTTGGATAAGAGTGCAAGGAGGAGTGCGCAGGAGCCTGGGGGTGGATGGCAAGAGAAGATGGACAAAGATAGGATGGGGGCAGAGGAACAGAACGGCTTTTAGGCACCACTGCACACTCCCCTACAAAACTTAAAATTGAAGCCACAAATTCTGCATCTCTTCATTCAGATCTGTCAAACTGTAAAGGCTCTTGGCAACATGTGTGAGCACATATTCCTGGTTTATATAAAGGATAACAACCTCCTACTGTTAGCAATTGTTCTGATATTCTAGTGGTAGGGATCTATGGGTCCAGATTTTGCTGGTGACCTAATGGTTTTACTGGGCAGAATTTCTGTGTAGGTTTTTGAGGGGAAAAATTATATTAAAAGAATATTAAGATTGCAAAGTCAAGGATTCAAAGGTTAGGAAATGCCAGAATTAACAATGCCATTGCAAAGTTAAATACAACCTCCTTGCACATTTTCGTTATTATACAGTCTTTAATGACCCCACCATGCAGGAGCTGATTAATGCACGAGTAAATTAGGTACATGCCTAAGGCACAAATTTGTGGATGGGGGCCAAACTGGATGGTGTTGGGGGTTTGTTGGGGGGGGGGGGGGTGAAGGAAGGAGGGAAGTATTTTAAAAAAACCAACCAACCAGCCAAAAACAGTGACATGGATTTGCACACACACTGAAAGAACTTTGTTTAGTTGAGTGAGTGGCATTGTGACCTGGCACATGAGGTTATAGCACTGCTTGGGTTTGCCCTAGCTGCCCCACTGTTGTTATGAGCAGCAGCAGGATGAGTGACTGTTCCTGGCACATTTGCAAGATGGCCAGCCTAGTTGTGGTAAATGTACTGTATAGCTGTGGTAGTGGTGTTTATTAGAAGACAGCGACCTGGAAGCGTACGTTTTGTTTACGGCCTAGTGGTAGATTAGTCCAGCCCTGTAACCATGCACTTTTTTAAAATCACAGGATCCCAACTCACACAATGGCCATACTGGACAGTGATCTGGGAATGAGTCAGGGTTGTATAGTAAATGATGTCGTCTGTAGGATGCCAACCTCATTTGTAACAAAATATTGAAATGTGTTATAAAAGAAGGCAGGGGATTTCAGAAAGTAAAAGAATGGTTTTTATGCTGGAATTGAATTCTCAAGATCTGGATTCTATCCCTGCCTGGGCCGGAGAGTTCTCTCTCTGATTTGATACAAGTTAGTTTAACCAGATTTTCACAGTTGACCACTAATTGTGTGTTCATATTCTGAGTTTCCAAAATGAAACCTCTGCAGCTGGAATTGCAGAAATTCTGGTTGCTCATAACTGAAATTAATTGGAACGATGTTTTCAACATAGTGTTATAAAAATGGCAAGTGCTCTGAAAAATCAGGCCTTAGGTGTCTCAAATTGGACACTTATAGAGACAGAAAAATAAGGCACTTGCGTTATGTAATGAGGGACTGCTTGCAATCCTGTATCTGAAAAGTGGGGATGATAATACCACGTCATCATACAAAGATGTTGTGAAGATAAATTCATTAATATTTGTCAAGTACTCAGATCCTGTGATGAGACCATAATAGGAAAATGTACATTTGTGTTCAGTGCTGATTTTGGAAGATGTATATTAACTGTCGCCCATGGTCACACAGTGGATGAGGAGTATAAAATGAAAATATTGACTAACGAGTCATTGAGTAATAAGGCAGGGTCCCATAGAAAAGTAGTATGTGGTAATATAATTAAAGACTACTGAGGTGGATTAAATGATCATTGAATCTCATCTACCTTAACTAAAAAAATCAACTACCACCAAAAGGAGTGGGGCCATGACCGAAAGTTGCCTTTGGCTAGGCCCACCCTGCCCTTGCAAGGGCCTGGCCAGAAAACAGGTTGGCTATGCCCCTGAATACCATCAGTCTGGTTCTTGTCCCCTGTGGGTTGAAGTAAGGCAGCTTTTTTCTTCATGCTGCCTGGGTGTTAGCAGGGAGGGCATTTAGGGTACAGTAAAGATTCACTCCCTCATTTAAGTTCTGGAGTCCAGCTGTTGGGCCATAGTAGCCCTGGGCTGCAATTGCAGGGCTTGTCCTTTTCCAGCCTCCTGCAGCATGCTTATTGTGAACAGAAACTTCAGGCAATTTTGAGCCAAAGTTTTGCTAAGTGTCTACAGAGTGGAATATTTGTTCTTTTTTAAGGCTGAGAAGTTAGCTAATTTGAGCAGTTTTTCATGAGGATGGCAAAATGCTCATACCAGACACGAAGGTCACCCTGGCTAAATTTCAAGTCCATGCTCCAAAGCAAAGGGGTACTAGAAGTACTCAAAAAGTTGCATGGGCAAAATGTATTTTTCTCTAAACTCATTTTTTGTAATTGCTGAGTCATTTTAAAGTCTAGCCTGGGGCAAACAATTTGCAAATTTTCAGCCTGAATGGTTAAAATTGATCAGTTGTAAACAACTGAAAAGAAGATCTTATAATGGGGAGGTTCATCATTCTTAATTATTGACAGTGCTGCCCATCCCACATTTAACTGCTGTGTTCCGTGTTTAGAAAATATAATTTCACTATTGTTAAACATTTTTTTAAACTCCAGTTAAGAAATGTAAGGATATTTTGTTGCTGCTTGGTTGGTGTAAGTACATCAAAGAGCATATGATGGTGATGATTATTCACTTCTTTCTTTTAAATTTAGAGAGTGGAAGGATTTCTTAGCAAAGATATCAGCTATCTAATTTCTAATAAAAAGGAAGCAAAATTTGCTCAGGCTGTTGGACAGATTTCTCCAGTCCCAAGCCCAGGCTCTGCACATAATGGAGGAAATAGTTCACCTCATCCTGGTAGCAGAAGAGATCGGCATGATGGAAATTCATTTAAGATGGTGGATACAGTAAGTTTTTTGGCAAAAATTCTGCAAATTACATATATTTTGTCCTGCTTATACAATATTCCTTTATTTTCTAAAGACTGTATAAAACCAGGGGCTGGAGCTGAATTGGTTTAGCATAATGAAAATTTGAACCAACTTAAAAATAAGCCTTTTAGTTAAATATAATTAACATCCTTCAGGTAGAGTATATTTCTGAAAAATGAGGTTCAAACGCTTTTAAAAACTAAAAACTTATTTATCTCATAAGCTTTCATGGGTGCAATCTTACTTCATCAGATACATGAAATTGAAATGTACTATGTTAGATGTATGTATACATATAGAGAAGTTTGGCTCACAAGATTAATTCAGACTTCCAGTGGGATAGTCTGCTAGCCTATTTCATCAAAGTAAACAAGTTTTATTTTTATTCAGACAGTGTGGAAGAGGGTCCTGTAAGCTATAGCTGAGAAGGTGAGAATATTAATAGAGGGGAAATTCTTTTGTAATGAGTTAGCCATTCCAAATCCCTGTTCAAACCCAGTGTAAAGGTGTCTGTTTCCATATGAATTCCAGCTCTGCAGTTTCACATTGGAGTCTGTTTTTGAAGGTTTTTGCTGAAGTACAGTAATTAGCTTGGTTTTTTTGCTAGTTAGTTTGTTTGCAGAACGTCCAGGTAGACTGAAATGTTTCCCTTCTGGTTTTTGAGTATTACCATTCATGATGTCTGATTTGAGTCTGTTTATTTTTTACCCAGAGACAGTCCAGTTTGTCCATTGTATATAACAGAGGGGCACTGTTGGCCTTTATGGCATACATCACGTTGGCAGATGTGCAGGTGAATGAGCCCCTGATGGAGTGGCTGATCTGTTTAGGGGTCCTGTGATGTCACTTGAGTAGATACGTGGGCAGAGTTGGCAACAGGGTTTGTTGCAAGACTAAGTACCTGGCTTAGTGTTCCTGTTGCATGGTGTATAGCTGCTGATGAGCATTTGCTTCAGCCCCCCAACCTTAGCAAATACTCACCAGTGACTACATATCAACATGGCTACCCATCTGAAACAGTTCAAACATACTTTTCATTTTGAAGCCACCCATGTTTAAATCAGTTTTTTGGAAACTTATTTCTTGCATGGGATGGCCAGACTATGTTTAAACATTAACAACATTTAAAGCAAGGTAATTTAAAATGGTTTGGGACACAATTTGATCACTAATATGAACAGCACCTTCAATGGTCACTGATTGTGGTGACATATGTAGTGTCTTTTTAACATCATTCTGTATGATTTTTGGTAGTAGAAAGAATTCTGTGTACAGTCAACCATCTTTCACTAACTTATCATTGGTAGTAGAAGGAAGATTTGTTGTAGCTGTATTGACATCTAGGATTAAGAAGTGCACAAATTTAAATAGTGTTAGCCTCTCTCTTTTCAGTGGTCAACTTTTTTTTCTACCCCTGTAGAATGACTTCAGTAGTTAGTCCTCGGGCTCTTTCCCTGAGCATTTGACTCTGCACTGATTTCTGTTGATTTGACTGAAGAAGTTTTGTGTCCACATGAGACATGATTAGAAGCTGTGTGGGCATATTGTGTCTGATCCCTTTTTAGGAACTAGGAGGGAAGAAAAACTGAGTTTTGTGATTGCAGAAACTTGAGAGATATCTGAAAAAGAAATGAGTTTGAACCAGCTCCTAGACATCCAGAAATCATCACTGAAATTGGGGGGGGAGGGTCACATTTTATTTGAAAGTGGATGAAACATTTTGTTTCTGGGCATGTTTTACATATGAATAAAGGTCTAGATTAACAGTAGGGAGGTGCTCATCCTATAATGTTTAGTTCAGTGGTTAGTGCATTTATCTGGGATGGGGGAGAGACCTGGGTTCAAACCCCACTACTTGAGGTGGATAAAGGGTTTGAACTGCCGTCTCTCATGTTGCAGGAGAGTGCTCTAATCCCTGGACTATCAGGTCTGGTGAAGTGCAGCTCTCATTGTCTCATGTTGGAGTTGTTCCATTTTGTATAAAATACTTGAATAGTCATTAGGATAGAGAGAATGAATCACCTACCTACATGGTTTTTAAACTATAGGTTGGGACCCAGTACTGGTTCACAGACCCTCAGATGGTGGGTTGCAGCTCCCCTGCTGCTACCACTGAAAGACTGGAATGTATTGGTGAACGATGTAATGGTTTTCAACTGGGACCCACAGAAAAAAGTTTTGAAAACCACTGTCTTGCCTGGTGGTTCAGGCTCTTGTGTGTGTTCAGTCTGTTCTGTCTGTTGCCAGGTTCAGACCCCTGATCCAATATCTTTTGATTTTGGCTGAAAGTATTTGGGAATATCACATCAAATTCACAAATAGTTTCAGGTCAACTGAAACTGCATTTTTCAACAAATAAACTATTAGTCTAGAAAAGTTCGCCCTGCAATAGTTAGGATACTGCAGCCTTGATTGTGTATTTCTAATGTAGTCATTTGGTGTAGGTGGGACCACTCAATCTTGTGTGTATGAAAGGAAGGTATGGATGCTGGGCACTGTTCCCTCTAAGGTTTGGTGGCTTGTGTGCAAAATTTTCAACCCATGTGCAAAACTTTTTCTGAATAAAATTTGTGTGCAGACTCATGCAACAAAAATTATTGAAAAATCTAGACCAATGAAAAATTAATAAAAATTATTTAAAGTTGTTTTTTATTAATAAAAAACACCCAAGATATTTAACATTTACCTAAATTCCTATACAATTAAAAGAAACTAATCCATGTCTTTCAAACAACCCAAGACCAAAGTTGTATTCAGTCTGGATCCTAGGTGTCACTATTCTGCCTAATACCCCCTTCATCTCCTGTGTTCTACATGCAGTTACAGTGCACAGGGAAGCCAGCTAATTATCACTGACAGCATTTAAGACACACAAGGAGTCGTGTGCACTTAAAGACTAACAGATTTATTTTTCGCATGAGCTTTCGTGGGAGACTCCTTGTTTTGGTTTTTTCCTGGACTAGACTAACATGGCTACCCATCTGGAAATTGGCAGCATTTAAGATGTCATGATGGCCCCAGAGGGGTAAATTCTATTGAAATTTTAAAAATCAAAAAGATTCCAGACATCTCTTTTCAGGAAAATGCTGCTACAAGAAGGGTGCTAAACACAGCTGAAATCAAAACAATGGGCTTCCAGCAGCTTTAAGATAAGGCTACAGTATTTCTTAAAAGCCTATTTTCAGTCCCTTGTATCTTTACCTGCCCCATCATTTTGGGGCTACATTTCAACTTAAGAGAAAATCTCTACCAAAATACATATCACTTCAGTGCATTATGGTTTCTTCTGATGGACAGATTAGGGTGCATAATGAAGAGAATAATCTCATGGCTGCCTTTGATTCCCAGTCTTCTGGCTGTTACTATATTTAAAACAAGTACTTATCTGATATCTCCATTACATCTCTAAGATTTCTATGAATTGTTCTTCAAAGCATCTGATGAAATGGGGTTTTCTCCCATGGAAGCTCACGTAATCAATATATTTGTTAGTTTTTAAGCACCACAGGACTCGTTGTTTGTTTTGTTGTGAATTGTTGTAATTTATAGGATTCTGGAGAAAACATGTTCCAGGTTCTTTGAAGTCACAGAGTTAGCATGCTCAAACATTCTCACTGTTCAGTTACTTCACTTAAGTAACATCCACACTAGTTTTCAGGAAATATACAACTGATTTTTAGAGATTTTTCACCTCCACAGCTTTATCTAGTTATTGAAGGGACATTTTGGCACCATGCACTTGCAGTTTCCCATGTGAGGATTTTCAAACTTCAGGGTATGAATGGCACTTACTCTTTGCCATACCTCTTGTTTAAAAAGCTGAAGAATTGCTCCAATCCTAGGGTTACCAGATACCAAAGCATGGAAAGGAGGATAGGGAAGTACAAAAAGGGGGACATTGGAGGACACATACACATCCAGGGCCCAGCCCAGGCCCCTTCATCCACCCAGCTAGTGCCTCCCTCCCCAAATGCTTGCCTCATTGATCACACAACTCCAGAGAAGTCTGTCTAGCCCCTAGTTACAGTGTGAGATGAATTGCAAGAACAGCAGCTCAGGAATATCAAGTGAATGGCTTAAGTATTTTTCATCTTCACATTAAAGTAACCATAAAGCCAGCCACTTCAAGGAGTTACAAAATTAAGTATTTAATATTTATATCAAGGTGCAAGGAGAATCATACTGCAGAATGCCTGTCTAGATTGATATTTTTACATTGTGAGTTGCAAACAGAAGCAAGCCTCCAATAAATTTAATGTAGCCATTATGGACAAGATTAAAAGCAGTTTTAACACAGTAAGTTCCTTCACTCCCATTGTTTGACACACGGAGGGGAGGGGCCGGCTCTTGACTCCATGGAGTCTAGCAGAATTTGAGGTGTTGGCTTCTAAAGGTAAAGTAATCTCTGTCAGCAGGATTCTCCCCAACACTTGAAGTTGAAGGGGGGAGTGCAGAGGAGGCTCACTAATCTGGTATAACTGTTACTAGCTGACAACTGGTGGGGGGGGTAGGGAAATCCCTGACTAGCTTCAGTTTTGAGCCTCACTGTGCAGTATTTTAAAAAATCACAGACAAGCTGTTTAAGTTTTACACACACAGGAAAGGAGCAATCAGAAGTGAGAGCTGCTGGTTCTTATGTGCAGACCTGCTTGAAACATAACCTTTTACCTAAAATGGAAGTTTCTAGACATCACATCCTACTATGTCTGCTATAAACCACAGATAGATATATATCTATTTTATGAGCATTTACATTTTCCAAGTGCTTTTATGTGAAATACACATCAAATGGGGGGGGGGGGAGTAAAATTAGATGTTTTTGAGTATCAAATGCTGCACCCAAGAGCACAGCACCTATTCTCAGATGCAATGATCAGTTTTTTCCTAAATATACCAAAAGAAACTCACCCTAAAATAAAAATAAGCACAGAATATGTATGCAAATGGGAAAACCAAGTTGTTTGTTTTCTGTGATTTGATAAACTACTAACATAGGGACAAATATTGCAATCCTTGCTCAATGAAATTTTCCACTGCCTTCATTTAAACTATAGGATCCGGCCCAGCCCAGCAGCTACTTTAGAATGTATAATACTTGCATTTTGGTGTATCTTAATAAAATTTAAAGATACATCTGTAGCAGATTAATCTCATCTTGGAAAGGAGAAGCAAACTGAAAAATCACAGTCAGGAGAGGAAAAATCACATACACTCAAACATCCTCACAACCCAAAATGAACCTTCCTTGACCTGTAAACAAAAGATTTGTTGCAAAAAGGGAATGCCCATTAGAAGAAATAAAGATATGGTTTAACAGGAGCCATTAGAGAAAGAAACCAACCCAGAAACTGTAAGCCAAGCAGGGCAGCAAAGCTGAAAGTGAAGCAGGGACCACAGGCTTCTCTGTGAGAGACGCCATGAAGCTGAAGAAAAGCCCCAGCGTCTCTGAAAAATAAGAGCAAGCCTTCTCCAAAATGGGGAGAGGGGAGCAGACCTGAGCTGCAGACCGGAAAGGAGCAACAAAGTAGATCCAAACCACTTCCCTGGCTGCAGCCAACCCTGCCCCCGGCCAGCCCTCTTCACTGCCCCTAGACATGCAGCAGCCCAGCAATGGATCCTTTGCAAATTCCCAGCCCCACCAGGCGCTGCAGCTGGTGGGCTGAACGACAGAAGAACGTGTTCTGGAGCTGTGGGCTCTGGAGCTGCCCCAGGCATCTGGCAAAAAGCCGGACAAATTGCACTTTATCCCAAATGCCCAGAGGATGGCAGGGCAAAAAGGAGGACATGTCCTCCTTTTGCTGGACACCTGGTAACTCTACCCAGTCCCGACTCCCTAAGCTCCCTGCCCCCATTCCAGCCCTCCTAACCCCCCACCCTCTTCAGCCCCCCAGTTCTCCCCAGCCCACCATCCCAACCCCTCTCCCCCCTCCCAACACACCCTCCCTGCTGCCTGCTTTCCTCGCGGGCTGCCTGACCACCCCAACCCCCTTCACTGGCCCAAGAGCTGGGTGAGGGGGCAGGAGGCCACGGCATTAGCTGGCAAGGAGGAGCCTGGGCTGGAGGCTGGGGCTGGCCATGCGAACGGCCAGGCCCCGGCTGGAAGGGGCGGAGCCTCCACAGGCTCCAAGGAAGGGAGGGGAGGGAGGAGTGGCAGGGCTGGCCCCAGCCCACAGACCCTCCCTTCTTCCGGACAAAGGGAGACGTGCTGGAGTGCTGTGTCCCAGCGCAATCCTCAGCCCAACCGAGCCCAGCCCTGCCCTGGCTGATTCTCAGCCTTGCTGCAGGACCCGGGGCCTGCTGCCTCCGGCTCCTGGCTGTTCCTCGGCTGTGGGGCAGGCCCAGCCCAGCACTGCCTGGCCCCAACCTCGGCCATGCTGCTGCCCTGAACTGCCCCATGCGCCAGGGCAGGAGAAGCCTGCACAGCAGGATTTTTTTAAGTGCGCGGCCACGCTGCTGCGTGCCTTAGAGGGAAGTGATGCTGGGTCACCTAAGTCTTAGTTCGTTACTAAGATGTGGAGGAGAGGAGTAGGAGGAGGGGGTGTAATGAAAGAGATTAAGGTGTGTATGAAACTTGACAGCTAAGGATAAATGTGACATGGAAAGCTCTGGGGGGAAGAAAGCAGTGGGAGATCTGGCCATCTTACTGGTACTCGGGAGAACATTTTCTGTGTTTAGCTTTTAATAGGTATTTGAAGCATCTTATGCTCAAAGCTGAATATCAGAATTTCAGTGAACATCTATTGTAGCATACATCTTACTGGGCAGATGCACATTAGGAAGTCTGTCTTTGTAGTAAGCGATACCAGAAACGTAGGCAAAGACTATTTTGTTAAACTTTGCCAGATCTATTTGCAGACGTTAATAGTGGAGTAACACTAACTTTACCATGCCTTTGTGTTTTTGGTATTTAATGATTTTCTCTGGTCAGGAGTCCCAAAATAAACACAGTAAAAATTCCAGAAGTCAAAGACTTTCCACAGTCTTAACACTAATCCACTGTGGCCATGAGAACATTCATAAATTCAGGATTTTCTAAATAATATTTCATCTCTGGGATGAAGTAAATCCTTTGCTATATGTCCTTCCTGCTTGGAGGTGACTGACCATTTTTGGAAACAGAAATATTTAGGTGTTCATAAAGTGATATCAGTTCTTACTGCTGCAGAGCCAATGTTGCATTGCCTTCTCTAGAATTTCACCCAGGCTGTTGAAATGGAACTATACCAAAATTCTGTTCCTCAGAAACTTATTGCAAGTAACACTTGTGGAAGTGATCTTTCAATACTGCAAACAATTAACAGTGAAAATGCTGAGCTTTCAGCTACGTAGATCTCTACAGCACTCTGCAAAAAGGGAGCTGATTTGCAGCTTCTGGTTGATGGAAGAAAATTGATGGAAAATTGTAGTATGTTTAATAAAAAAAGATTTAAACATGATGGTTATAATAATATTTTGTTGTTTTAATAAAGGCATTTGACACAAACTTTAACTTCAATTTGTACAAAAAGCAAATTTTTAACAACTCACCGTATGTTTCACTGTTTAAAATGAACTAAATGTGTTACATATAATAAACCACATTTCTCTTTAATTTAGGTACGTATGAGTAGAGGAAAATCTTTAGTTGAAAAAGCTATCAAAGAACAGGTAAGCTGAGCAATCCATAGAGTTAGATTTAGTAAAGAATATTACTCACTGTTCTGAACAGTAATGAGCAGAAGTAGAGTAGTAGTGAACTAATGGAAAACATCCTGATGGGAAGTAAGTCATGTGGGCTTTGGTGTATCTCACCAGCACACTGCATCTTCTAGACTTGTTACAAGAGAAACTTGTTTTTCCATTTATTTCCTGGAAAACTGGGGAAGGAGAGAAGATCTGGTTTTAAAGTTTATGACTAATACTTGATATTTTATCAAGGTCTGTGCATTTCCTGTAGTTAATGCACTTACAATTTGAGATATGTACATAAAATCAAAATTAGATGCATAAATACATTCAGCAGCTTTGGGGTTCCGAGTTAATCTAATCATTTAATAATGTGAGTAAGACTGGTTTTATGGAAGCCAGATACCTTCTGGATGGAAAGATGCTGTGATATGAAGATTGTGAAGGCTGTTGAGACAAGTAAAAGTCATCCTTATGTTTTGGCAAGAAACTATGTCGGAAAACACCAAGTTTCGACCTCAGATTTTCTTGTGTCTGTCTTAACATCAAAACTTTAAATGTGTTTCTTTTATTAAATATTAATAAAACTTTCTGTTTGCAGGAATTAATTCCTTCAGGTAGTATACTGTCCAATGCCTTGAGTTGGGGAGTGAAAATACTTCATGTTGATGGTAAATATATTTATTTTACTAATTTCAAGTCCCAGCTCATAGAATTCATTTTAATTAAATCACTGACAAGATTTGTTCTTTTCAGAAGTATTATTAAAAACAACATAACTTCAAACATTTAGAAAAACAGGTTGGCTAAATATAAATTCTCTCCTTTTTTAAAAGATTTTAAAAAGTATCTTGAGCAAAAGAAAAAGGAGCTCTATCTGATCAAGAAAGCAAGCAAATCAATCAAAGATGTGGTAAGTCTTTTCTTTCTAAATTAATGAAATAACTATTAGCAATAACAAACATAGGCAGGTTAAACATTCCTTCCAAGATGTTGGTTGATTTTATTTAAATAAATTCTTAGTCATCAGTTTATGTATTTTGTGAATACAGATACATCTTAGGGGCCTTCAGTGGTTTTTTCTTTTTTTCTTCAACAAATCAGTTTAAAAATCAGAAGGGGGATGCTTGCTATATGTTCAACAAACATAATTTTTAAGATAGATTTGTAATATCCTTAATCTTTCTAGATCTCCACTCTGAAAAGGTGAGCCACTAGCAGTAAACTTTCTGAATGGGCCATTCCCTGTGCCCCAAACTAGAGTAGACTGGGGAATGCTCTAACTTCCTCTGTTCATTCACGAAGGGACCCATAAACCAGATGGGACCCATGCTTTGAGGGTATCTCAACCATGGCCTGCTTTTTCTTGCTGTGCATGTATAAGACCCTCTACATTTATGCTGCTAAAGGGTCTTAGGATCACTGGGGTGGTTTTTGCAGAAGTGATAAGTGGACTTGAAGGCCAGACATAGCAGCAATGCAGATGAAAGTGATGATACTTCATACAAAATTTTGCCTGACAGTGTGAGGTCTCTCGTCTCCTCCTCTCCCCCACCCTGCATCACACAGCAAAAATCTCCTGGTTCCCAGTATTTTCACTGGAGTACAGTGTCTTCTGGCAACTCTAAATGTTGTGTGGAGTAAGCATATGATAACTTTTTATTGATCCCTTGGGTCCTGGTTTATGATCTGCCTGGGTGCAATTCTATATATAGGCTACTGTTTGCCCTGTAGCTTCATGTTTTTAATTAAGACAGTGAATTCTTATGCATGACCAGTCCACCTGATCTGTAGTGTGTAAAAAGCAGACAATACTATGTATACTGCCTTGGAGTTCAGTACAGATTAGCTTTCTGGGGCCATTTACCAGCCTTCCCAGAATCTCATGAGTGCATTAGTTTTCCTTGCCAGGTCTTTTAATGGCTTGATCTTTTTCAGTAATACTGACTCAACACTACATTAGGTATCTTTCCAGTGTGGCAGTTTTAGTCAGAGCTACAACTTGAGGATATTTGGAGTTAGAGGATGTGAATATTTGATTTTTAACTAATAAATGTATGGACTTAATATTTTGGAATTTTGAAAATACTTTCTGTTGTACAGCCTTGATTTGCTAAAATGACATGGAATAACTGTCATTTTTAATCACATAAATTAGTAAAATTTTTATGCAAGAGCCATAAATGTTATGTAGCCAATAATGTTGCATCCTATAATTTTTAACAGAATTTTTACCTTTTGTTATCTTCTCGCTTGCAACAGTCTTGCAAAAACGCCATGAATATCCATCAGCTAGTTTTTACATGTCTTTACCATCATGGGTATGAGGAGAGAGAAACTGAAATTTTATTCACTTATTTAAAAAAAAAATTACTTCTGTTGATCAGAATTTTTGCAAATATTTCTTTGGGAAATAGATGAGACAGATTTTCAGAATATTCATGTTCCTAATTTGCACATCAGTTAATCATGATTTCACCAAAATATGCACAAACAGCTTTAGAAATCTGCCACAAATGTTGAGCTTTTAAATAGAAACAATGCGTTTTTTTTTCCTTTTTAACTAGGGGAAACGATGTGGTGGTCAGAAATCAAAAAGTAAGTATTTTGACACTTGTAGAGGTTTTTATGTTGTTTTCTTACATTATTTGTCTGAGGGAGCATGTTTGGCATACTCTTAATCTAGTTGGCTTAAGAGAAGTGTATAAAATATTTCATGGTAATGATGAGTTTGTGCAGATTAAAAAAGAAAAAATCAGCTACATGTCTGTCCATACAAGTACCAGTGTAAATTTGTTTAGTGGAGGAAAATATTTTGATGTTTTTTCCCCCTCTGCTAAAGCAGGTCGATTGAAAAGCCCGTTTGTCAAGGTGGAAGACAGAAGTTGGTAAGTGCTGTTTTACAGTCAGAAGTCAATGTTTTTTTCTTCAAACATGTGAATGGGATGGGTACCATATAAACAGGGAGAGAGGGGAGGGTTTTTGTTGCTCTCTGTTGTCTTCTAACATGTCTTCCAGGGTTCCTGGGATTTCACCCAGTATTACTGCTCATCTCTGTTGTTCCCCACGGTTAGCATCTCCTGCAGTATGTTGACAGATGTAGGTTATCTGGCTCTGCATTGTTCCAAGGAGGAGGTGGTGGTGTTTACATTGATGGGAGACAAACTAAGATGTGCATGTGTGAAAACTATTTCAGAAGAAGTCAGTTTAGGTCAACATAACTTTGTGGTGTGAACCAGACCACAGAGTAGGTATGACAGTAGAACAGGGAGAAATTGGATTAGGTAACTCTAGTTATGTAAGTGGAATGTGGTATGTGGCCCCCTTAGAGGACAGCACCTAAGAACTAGCTCAGTAACCTGAACATGTGAGGACTTTTCTGTGTGTTGCAGTAACTAAAAAAGACTTCTGGAATATCTGTTGTTGTGTGTTTTTTTTTTTTTTGTTTGTTTGTTTTTTTAAACAACTGAGAGTGTGACATTGAGGCTTTCTATCATAACTATTGTCAATGTGAAAATAAGTTGAAATTGTCAAGATAAGATACGTTCCTTTGAACAGCTCCCCAGCTTGGCTTTGTGCTGCCTTAGGGTCCAGCAAAGGATCTTAGAGGCAGTGAAGGATTGTCCATTTGGGCAACAAAATCAGTTTGCCCAGGTTCCTCAACAATGGACTGCCACATGGTTCAGTACTCGTGCTGATGCTTCTCAGTGTTTTACACAAGTGACATGCCTCTAACAAAGTGGGACAGATTTGCATATGCAGGTGATTTTGCCCTGGCAACACAAGCAGCCATCTTCAGTGACATTGAGTGTACTTTGAATGGGCATCTAGCACCCTTGAGGAATATTTCTGGAAATGGAGGATCAAGACAAATCCTCTCAAATTGATAGTCACTGCTTTTCATCTTGATCACAGGAACACTAAGTATACACTGAAAATGACCTTCTGTGTCAACAGTGTAACATGACCCCATCTTGAAGTGAAGCTGGATAATGGACTCATCTTTCACAACCTGAAAGAATGTAGCTGTCAAAACAAAGGCAGGTGTCAACCTGGTTCAGAAGCTGGGGAGCCTCAGTATCGGTGTTACAGACATCAGTGATGGTCACTGTGTACTCTGTAGCTGACTACTATGAACCAGAACTAGCTTCTCTTGGTGATGTCCAACTGAACAGCGCAATGTAATGTGTCACTGGAACCTTCAAGTCAACCCCCATATTTTGCTGCTGGTGCTGTCACATATTGCTCCCGTACTGATTCTCTGTGATGCCACAATCCTGCAGGAATTCCAGAGGATCATTTAAAATGAACATTTCCATATCTAACAATGGCTCTCACCAATGCCTGAAGTCACATGAGCCCAACATTACCCATGCATTTAACCTTCAACAATGAAAATTCAAGCATATGAAGCGTGGAAGGCTGAATAGTGTTCACATGAAGTTACAGATATGCTGCCTCACAAAAGATCAGATGCAGAAGATACCCAGCTTCAATCACCCACAAAGCACATGGGGATTGCATCTGCACAAACTATGGCAGATATGTATACTAGCTGCACAAATGGAAGATTAAAGACTCTTCCCTGTGTGATAGTGCTCATCTCAGAATAGACCATGGAACACATAACTCAGTGCTTGATTCAGAAAGGCAAAGGAGGTATTGCAGCTACACACTCTGCTGATTCAGAGGCAGTTATCTGGTTTAACCATCTGAATGTAAATTTAGAGCTGTTGCTCTACATGTATATCAGCCATGTAGAGATGTAGTAGCAAAAGGTTCACTCAGAAAAGGGAATCTACAAATTCAGAGGAGTTGGCGTAGCTAGATGTATACCATCCATTGCTTCTATCAACATAAGAGTTGTCCCAGAGCATATGGCATGGTCCTTGGCTGGCACTAGGATCTCATAGGGACTGCTGCAGCATGTTCTTAGGTTCATCTAAATTGTTCTGGTGGCTGTTTTGGCCCCTAGCTAGTTGTGCACCAGAGGAGTGGAAAGGTGACTTGGACCCAACTTTCTGTCCTTTCCTCAACTATGTGGCAAATATAGGCTTGTCACAGAATTTGGTCCCCTTTCCTCTACAAAGTTGAACAGTTAAAATGTACAAACTCGAGTTTTAAAAGGAAAACTTAATTTTTCTAAATGTGAATCCTGTGAGCCAGGTTGCCTTTCAGGATTTGTCTCTGAGAGCTGATTTGGGTTCAAATCCTGCAGTCCGTCTGCAAGAAAAACTTCTTGTATCAGAATCTAATCTTGCACTACCTAATTTAGAAACATCTCTCTTCTGAGAGAGTCTTTACGTGTCATTAAAATAGCGCATGCAGTACCTTATATCTCTTGCTGAAATAGCTTTGGTGATCTAAGTCTATATTGTTAGCTACTTTTAACTAATTTTTTTAATTTAGGGAAAACCAAGGTAATTCAACTTCGATTTACCCAAATATATGGAGTTGGAAGTTTTCAGCATGTAAAAATTTAGGCCAAGTACTTTAGTTACCCTGGTTGAGTAGCTTTGTGAGAGTTGGTGTGTGCCTAGCTCTCAATAAGAAAATGTAAGTTTAGTGAAGTCTAAAACCATAATGCAGTTGTTGTAATTTGTTTCCCATCTCAGTTCATAAATAGCTTTCATTTTGTGCTGTTCCTTGCTAACTCCAGACTAACTGGACAGTCACACATCTGAATTCAGAAGAATTTTTCTGAACCCTCATATTTTATGATGTACCTTGGAAGTTTCCAACACAGTTGTGGTAGTGATTTCACACTAATGACAGGCAGGGTTTTTTCTTATGTGAATTAAGTATATAAACATGGCATGGATTGGCAATTAGGCAAGGTTATTTAGGTACAGCATAAGAACCTGAATAGAAGAGGAAAGGAAAAGGACAAATAAACATAGATTTGCCCTTTAGACTGTTGTTTTTGAGGTATTGACCTCATATGTCTGTAAAGCACCTAGCATATTTCTGGTTTTTATATAATTTACAGATAACTGCTCAAAAAGAGAAAGACCATGAGGGTGAGCTGGGTATGGTGCAGATAGCTGAGTGGGGAAGAGTAGTGGTTTTTTTCAAACCACTAAGCTTTTCTCCAAAATCAGAATTTCAGCCAGATAGCTTTTTAATGCAGAACTATAGTACTCCCATATTTTAAACATATTTTAATATACTTGTAGATTAGGCAACTTTTCTAGATCCAATAGCTTTATGAGTGCAGTTTCGTGCAGCTGTAATTCCCTTTAGTTTTTTTAAAATATTGTGTATATGTTCATGTTCCCGCATCTTTCTCCCTCTTGGAGCTGATCTTTTTTCTAGTTAATAAAATGTGCAAAAGAACAAAAATTGATGGATTCATGTTAGAAAGTATTATCTCTACTACTTAGGGACATGGACACACAATTTATCAGAGCAGGTCTTAGCTTTTTCGATCTGCTCTAGTCAGTTCCAAGTTACATACAGAGGATGGACAAAATCTATCAGTGTGATGGTATGCGTAAGACAATTGTGGACACTGGCCAACAGATCTTCTGTTTTGAAAAAAGTAGCAAGTTAGAGGAATGGAAAGAAGAAAAAATTCCATAATCTTGTCTGATAGCTAGCTGCTTGATATTCATAGGAGACAATACTGAATTATGTGAATATGAGCTGCAAGAAAGAATTTTTTTTTTGTTCTCAATACAAAGATGTAGTTAGTTTGATCCACAGATGTTTAGTCTTCTGTATTTCAGGTTTGCTCATTCTAATACAATTATGTTCTTGTCTATTACAGCCGTTACAGACCGTTTTATCTGCAGTTATCCAGCTTCCCTGTTCTGAACTATTCTGCTCCAAAACCTTTTAGTCCATTTGATGTAGATAAGAAGAATGTTAGTGGTCATCAAAAGCAAACTCAGTCTAAACAAAGGTTTGTTGAGAACTTAGTATTTTTTGTTTTGTTTTGTTGGTGGTGGTGGAGTGGAATTCCTGATTTAACCTTTAAGAAACTGACCCTGTTGGTTTTAGTTTGTATGAGGTTCTGTGTCAATAGCAATGTCTCCGTTCTTGAATTAACTGTATTACTAATTTTGTCAACCTCTCTCTACGCCTCCTTTATCCTTTCTTCATGTACTCTTTTGGATGTACAGATGCAGGCATCATAAACATATTACTGTGCGTCAGTTCAGACTGTGATACACTTCTTCTCTGTCCTCCTTTCCACTGCTGATCCCATGTCTCTGTCCTCTCCCTGGATCCTTTCCAGTGAGTATAGAAAGAAATGAATTATCTTGACTCCAGAGCTGTTAATTTTAACTTGTCACTTGCTAGTTAACTAGATTTGTTTAAACTATCATCTTATGTCATGGTGCTCAAACTACATGGTGAAGCATGCACTCAGTTTACATATCAACTTAATTTTCTCTAAATAAAAAAAAGTTCTATGCCCTAGTATTGCTTGAATTTTCTATTTTCCTTGAGAGGTAATTGAGAATGCTTACTTTAAAAGTACACAAGCAATAAGACTATGCAGTTGATCAGCTTTGTTTCTACTGTGCACTTAAGTGGTTATGTGCTGTATTTGTTGCTCACACTGCACTTTGAGTGCTGTTGCTCAAATCTATGCTTTTTGGCAAATTACATGGGGGATTTTTATCTAATTAAGTGTCTAATGGGATTCTTTCTGAAGCATTAGGCTCTGCTTCTGACCCTGAACTTCTTCCAGCCAATCATTTAGTCCTTTGGAACAGCTTTACGACATTGACTTCTAAAATTGATATTGGAGTGTTTTACCATAGTGGATTCTAACGATAGTTGAGAAAGCACCTTCACTCTAAAGCTTTTTTTCTGTTTCTCATAACTTTCTCCCTTTGTCCTTTCGAGATGAAAGTTAAGTGCACCTTTTTCTACCTGTTCTGAAGTTTAGAGCAGAGTTAAAATCACCTAAGTTGACAGTGAGTTATATTTATTAACTTAATAAATATTAGTTTTTGCACTGTACCAGTCCTTTACACTGTTCTCAATGGTATACTGTTGTGTTTCTTTGTTGATGCTGTGCTGGTCAATCTCCTGCCTCTTATCTGCTTTGACTGCAGTACTTATGAATTTGTGAAAAAAGGAGGCACATGCAACACAGAATTTCAGGGCATTGTAGGGCTTTCTGTTAATGTTCGTGTCACCTAGATTAGCACCAAGTGTAGTGGTGGTTGGAAATCATCTTCATGGATTTGTTTTGTCTGGAATTGGGGTGAGCAAGTGAGACATTCTCTAGTAATTAAAAATGTTGAGAATTACACTCTTCTGTCTAATCTTAACTTCATCTACACTTGGAACTTAAATCTTTATAACTGCATTGTTCTGGAGTGTAGAAATCAACACCTCTGAATGATGTAGTTATACAAACCTATCTGCCAGTGTAGACAGTGCAATGTCAACAGGAGAAACCCTCCCATCAGTGTAGATAGCATCTTCACTCACTGAGTGTTGCAGGGGTGCAGCAATAGCACTGTAAATGTAGACAAGCCCTTAATCTATCTATTTGGTCCATGTCCCATCTGAATTCTTACCAAATAATTACACAGAAATAATGATCTGTCTACCTTCTCATACTAAAGAAGAAATAGCTGGATGTGGTGGGTTTTTGGTTGGTTTGGGTTTTTTTAAGATCTGGAAGAGAGAAATTTGTTGAGGGAAGTTTGTCAGAAACACTTTGTTCTGAATGCACTGAGGCCTGTGCTCATTCTTCTGTCTTAAAAAACTGAATTCCACAATCATATGAAAGTTGTTTTCCATGCTCACAAACTTTCTCCAGTTAGTTGACAATTCTATGGAACGTAGATATAGTAAAAAGATAAAGATTTTAGAGAGAATACATCTGGTAGCTAGATCCAGTCTTGTGTCAGTGGAACATCAGGAGAGAGATATTGAAATGCACTTCATATTCTATGGAGAAAATGTAGTTTGAGGTTGCTAATGGCAACGTGTTACACTAAGCAGAAGTATTTCTACATTATGTACCAGTCGGAGCTTTGGGTTTTATTTTTTCATGTAATGAATTGCAGTAATGTGGGCAAGCCTGAATCAATAGGAAGATGCAGATTTTGGCTAGACCAGGAGATGGCATCGCTCATTTAATGTAAAGGAGGCATGGGGCCTGGTGCCATCAGCATACTGCTGGTGTAGTATTTTTGTCTCAGCCCCAGTGTACATTTGAGGGCTTTTTGGTGGCAGTCGATTGCCAGTTACGCAAGGAACGTAAAATTCCTCGCATAATCAGTGGCAACCTTCTAAACCACCAGTACGCTTCAGGGAAAAGCTGATTGCAAATCCCTTGCAGGCGGCTTTCCCCTATGCATCCTGACCTCCAGGACTTGCTGCAAACTGCTCCCAGAACACTGAGCTGATGGTGACGAGTTTGCCATTGTCAGTATAGACGTAGCCTCACTTACTTCACAACAAGTTCAGGTAGCTGTTGAAGACTGTGGAGTAGAGAACTGTGCTTTGCGGGATTGTACAGGCAAGAGTTCTGGAAGTGGAAGAACAGTTGCTGAAAACAACCTTCTGGATTTAATATGAGAGAGATCAGGACATTTCACACCTTCAGCCTCTCTAAAACAGGACAGTAATAGTATTTGATCAACAGAATCGGGCCACAGGGATGTAGTCAGCAGTATGATTATGGATGCATTGGACCAGGAGGAGGTCTTTCATGAGAATAAGTGCTGTATAGACCTTGTGATCTGAAATCTGACCAGGAGGGCTCCAGAATGTTGACAGGAGACAGGTAGAGTAAGAGACCATCTTCCTGCCGGTTTGCGGATTAGCTTACCTAGGAAAGGGAGGCTAAATACTTTGTTTATTAATATCCAAGCATTTAGAATGGATACTTTGTGATGGTAGGAAATCTTTTGAGTACGTCTGCATCAGTAGTTCTAAGTCACACAATGGTGGGTCTAAAATAAGATAAGATAAAATAAAATTTTAATTCACAGTTTCTATTTGTTCCCCTGGTTGTGCGCGTCCCCTAATTGGAAATTGTGTTTCTTTTTTTTTTTAAATGACTCTACTGCTTCTAGTATTTTTCACTTGTCTATAAAATACATCTGCTCTCTTTTGGGTGTTTGGTTAATACCTGACTCTCATACAGCACTCTTTATCAGTAGATCTCAAAGTGTGTTACAAAGGGGTGAGGGGGTAAGTGTCATAGTTCCTGCTTCACAGATGGGGAAAATGAGGCACAGGGACACAAAATGACTCATCCAAGGTCACCAGGCAGGCCAGTGCCAGACCCTTGAATAGAATCCAGGTTTCCTGGCTTCTAATGCAGTACTGTGTCCTCAGAAATAAATCTTTGTGCATAGGCGATTGATGTTCTGAAATGTTTGGTTCTCCTAACATTTTTACCTTTTTGTAGTTACCAAGTTTAAGGCCCAACTTCATATGGACAGATAACTGATTCTTTACATATAACATTTTTGCTAACAGAAACAAAACAAATAGCGACAAAGACTGTGGTAGTCCAGTTCAGCTTCCTTTAAAGGATAAGAAAAAGAAAGGGTATTGTGAATGCTGTGTGAAGAAATACGAAGATCTGCAAACTGTAAGTGTAACAGGGAAATTGTGCATTCAGTCCAATTATGCTATGCTTCAGAATGTGGCATCAAGAAGTATTTTGCTGACTAATGGATATTAATTGACTTAAGGATATACTTAAAAGTTCTTTTAAAAACAGAAGTCTTCTTTCTAGTGGAACCTAGTACTGGCTTGCTGACTACACATATAAGAAATGCTGACAATAAGAGTTTAGAAACACTCGATCTTTGAATGGCCCTTTTATGTACATTATATATTTGAGAAAACATTATTTTTCCCAGGAGGGGAGGTGAATGAATGCCTTTGCACCAAATGCTACATTAATATCTAGACTGAACTGTAAAATTCATAGTGTTTAAAAGCAAGCAAGCAAGCTTATCAAAGATGTACTTTCCCAAAGAGATTGCTCTGCGGAATTGTAAACTTTGCTAGTCTCGAATAGTAATGTAAGACTCAAATCCATGTGATCTTGAATTTTCATCTTCCTCCTCCTGTAATGAAAAATTTTGTTTTTGGGTGCAGTATATTTGTTCCAGGAAAAAAATAAATATTTTCAGTGAAGGCATTTTATTTCTATGTGGATGACTGAGATACATCATGTTGCTCATGAATTTTTTAAATTTCAGCATCTTGAAAGCGAACAGCACCAAAACTTTGCAAAAAGCACCAATTATCAAGTTGTGGATGATGTAATTTCCAAGTTTGTTTATGATTTTGTGGACTACAGAGAGGATAAGCAAAATGTGAAAAGGTAATTCACATTTATTACCTTAAAAATTCTTGTAAATAGTTACCCAGCCAAAGATTTAAAGATATTGCCAGTTTGGGAGTATAAATCTGGTAAAGAAGTAATTAATAGTTTTCAGTTTTAAATAGATCACTGAAACTTTCTGATGTTAAACTCAAGAGACCTGGTTTCAAACATAAGTGTTTTGGGTACTTCAGTTGTGTTGCTTCACAGGATTTATTTGCCAAGTATTCTGGAAAAAAAGAGAACTGTTACAGTGGTACATGTCAGCACAGATTACAATTAAGGTTTGTTAACCATTTATCCATCATATTTACTTATTTTATTTATAATTGTTATTCTGTTTCCTTTGATAGATATGTAGAAAAATACAGCTAAAATCAGCACCTAATCTATAATAACCCTTCTTCCCAAAAGCTCAACACTCAAAGACCTCCTCTCCACTTGCTCAGCGGCTGTTGCCTGTCCCCAAAAATCTCACTTACTCTCACACAGGACTAACCTCACTTAGCTAAAGTCTGAGTGAAGAGATAGGATATACGGTATGGATTGGACTGTTTCACACTAAGAGTTGGAAGAAGTTCCAAGTCCTAGGTTCTTTCAACAAACATACATACATCAGTGCGCACAGTCTTTAAAATAAAATAAAATTAATTTAAAATAAAGGGACTCCAGCTTAAATGCCTTTACTGATGGGAATTGTGGCATCAGTACAGATTTTTTTGTTTTTCCTCAAGGATTCAGGAGATGTGCAAACCGTCTTCCCTTTTTCTGTTCTTCCCATAAATATAATAGAGAGGAATGACTTGAGGAAACCAAGCTTCTCCCAGTTGAAGTCAGTGGCAAAACTCATGTTGACTTTGACAATAATAGGATCACATCATTAGTGTTTCCCTGTTCATTGTTCCTTTTGTGGTCTGGAAATGCTTATTAAGGGTGAAAAGCTAAATTTCATGAAACTAAAAAATTATACAGTAGTTAAGTGCTTTAAGAGCATAGTTATTTTGCATCACATTCCTTAATGCAGGCATTGCTTTTATATGCTGATTTATTATTTGTGACTTTTCCATTGTTTAAACCCAAAGCTGTTTATGTTCAGTATTTTAAAAATCATTTAAGAAACTACAGAAATCATTCTGAATATATTTGTTTGTATATGGTACCTTCCGATCCTTTGGATATAGAGGCATTTACTAGAGCAGATAAGTTAGTTATAAGAATAAACCCAGTTTTGTCAATCTTACTTGCTTAGATACATTTAACAGGTTATATTAATTTTTGCTGAAGTATTTTGACACATTATTTCCTTCAAATATTTCTTTTGCATGTTTAATGTTGTGAACTGTTTGATTTTTAGGACAAAATGTAGTACTGGATATTTCTCTCCTATTATTGGAAACATAACTAAAGCAGATGAACTGAAAGAACAACTAAAAAGACAGCACATTTCATTCAAGTGTTATTCTTGGAAAGGTACTGCAATGC
Source organism: Podocnemis expansa (assembly GCA_007922195.1). Classification (NCBI taxonomy): domain Eukaryota; kingdom Metazoa; phylum Chordata; order Testudines; family Podocnemididae; genus Podocnemis; species Podocnemis expansa. The sequence continues at coordinate 36,566,297 of ML681964.1, read as the reverse complement.
AGGCACTAAAACAGGACCATCAAGATACGACGGTATCCCAGAATTTGGTACAAAAACTTAACTCCATTTCTGAACCAGTATGTCCTGTTCTTCCTTGCCATTCATCATTTCCTTCTAAAGTTTTAGGTAAATTCAGAAGTAATACTGAAAATGATAAAACAGAAGGCTCCTGTGCTGTAAATCTAAAAGAGACTGTTTTATCACGAGACTTCATACCACTGCTGCCTCAGAAAGACGACAAAACATACACTGAGAACTTACCTGAATTTTATGGGCACTGTAGTAATGAAGTATTTGAACCTGAAGTAAATTTAAATAGAAAAAATGTGCAAGGAGTGCAGACAGAGTTATATACTCATTGTCCAGTCACTGATACTAGTGAAAAGGATAAAAATGCATCACAGCCAAAACGAAAACTAAATAATTCATTTCTTTTACCATCAAAATATTTGAAGAAAACAGATGCCAATTCAGCATTTAACAAAGAACAATTAAATTTTGCCGTGGATAATGATTCACACAGAGAGAATCATATAGTTCCGGAGACTGAGAAGCTAGCCCATTGTCTTTCCACGTACAAAACTACTAATGAATTAGCTATCGATAGTGAACCCATTTCACCTTCTGGACAGCTGCATAGGAAAGTAAAACTTTCATCAGGAAGAAATAAACGAGTAAACTGGAAACAGAATATGGAGTTATGCGTAAAGCAAACTGATGAATTACGTGCTGCTGAAGAAAAGAAAAATGTATGTAGCTCACCAATACAGACTCTAGTGGAATTGTTTCAGACAAGTGAAGTAAATTCAGATTTTGTGGGTTTTACAAGTTATCCTGAGAACAGAGATTCAAGTTGCATAACAGATATTTGGGAAGGACAAAATGCAAATGCTCTCTGGTCATTATTTTCATCTTCCTCCTCATCCCCGTTTTTTGGATTTTAATGCTGCTTTATTTAAAACAATGGGTTTGAATAAATTTGCAAATTGATGATTTTATTCATTGAAATTTAATTCTTGTATTATAAATTATGTATAGATGGCTTTTGTGTTCAAGCTTTGGTATATCAGCTATACAGGCAAGAACACAGGTGTGTGTAAATCTGAAGAATAAAGATAATTCTTATGTGCTTTTTCTAAAAAAACACTTTATCACAGCTGATAAAAGATTATGGCCTAAAAGCAGTTTTTAATTGAGCTGTTAGGCAAGGTTTATAAGCATCATGTAGCTTACGGTGAATTTCAGACAATAATAAACCGATTTATTTGTAAATTTTATATATATACACACAAAATGTATATTTTACTTTTTTAATGGAGTTGCTGATTTGTGATTGTCTGAAGTTCTTGCTGGGTTTAAGAGTTTTGGGGCTTTTTAGGCTCCCCCAGCCACGCAGCACTCCTACTAGGTGGCATAGATTTAGAACAAAAGTTCCCAACCTGGGGTGTGGGACCCTCTTGCGGGGGGTGGGTACCAAAGATTATAGGAAGTCCATGAGTCTTCAATAATATTGAGGTAATTTAGCCCTCTTGAGTTCCAATCCTGCTCCCCCCATGTTCTATAACAGCCAGAGTTGAAGACCAACAGCTCCAAACTGCACTCCATTTGGAATGGAGGGGCAGCCTGCCTCTGTTCTCCACCCCCACCCCAGCTACCTTGCACACCTATGCAATTGCTGGACACCTGGCCAGAGAGGAGTAGCCCTGGCTAACCCACCAGAGCCCGCCTCCATTACCTTCAGTCCATGATGGACAGGAAGAGGTGGGGTCACACAGGGCATGCGGTAGCCTCATCAGATAGGGCTTAGCTGCTTACTCAGGTAAGAGTAATTTAATTAATTAATTAATTACTGTAAATAGTGCAGTTATCATGCTATGTTGGGGTGGCCAAACTTGACTAATCTGCCAATCTGTATACAACAGTCTTCAGTAATTCGAGTGTTGGGGTGCACCTGCTGGGTCTTGTGGCTTCCACCGTACAGGGCATGCTTCTGCTGAAGCCTTGAGCCCTGGCAGCCTGGAAGCAGGCACTCCCCAAGAGCTTCGAGACTCTCTTCCTGCTTGAGAGAAGCCCCTAACCCCACTACCCTGCCTGAACTCCCCACACCAGACTGGGAGGCCGAGCTGCACTTGAATGGGGGGGGGGGGAGTGCAAAGTAGCTCATGAGCCACAGTTTGGCCATCCCTGTTATACATGTTTAATGGGGTTATATGAATGTGACTAATGTGAGGGTGGCGAGGGAACATGTTTTACCTAGCTTTTTTAACTAATGGGGCTTTCACTCAAAGTTTGGGAACCACTGGATTAGAGGGGCCTGGTTTTAGTGATGCAATATAGAATTGGCAGCCAGATCTATTTTTTATTCTTGATTCTGCTGTGGGTGTTGTCTGACCTTGCACAAGCTCTGTGTCTATACTGAAACCTATAAAATGTATCTAATAGAGCAATGCTTATGTACAGGTTCACTGGGAATTCTTGCAAGACTTAACTAATTGTCTTCCCTGCTCTGTTCCTTTATACAAAGTGCCCCCATAACATTTTTATATTTTTCTTAGCCAGTTAGTTTGCCATCATTTACAACTTTAGGAATGGAACTGTAAATTACAATTTTACTCCTAGGTACATAACTTTGTTTTGTTTGCATTGCTTCAGTTATCATTAAAAATATTAACAATGATCAGATCCTCAACATACTTAAAAAATAATAACAATGGAGAAGGAATGCAAGCCAAAATAGGGAAAGAACAGATTAAAAAATACTTAGATATATTCAAGGCTGAAATTTACCTTAGTGTGTATAAGTACCAGTTAAAGCAATCCACAAACCTTTAGGAATTATCTTCAAAAACTCATGGGCTATGTCTTTATCAGAAAGCTTAGTTTGGACTTCCCTTGTCTGAACTAAGCAGTTCCTGGTTAGTTTGAACTAATCCGAGGTTAGTTCAAACTAACCGTGGTTTTTTAATTTGAACTAGAAAGCACGGCTAGTTCAACCTAAGTGGTTAGTTTGAACTTTTTAAGTTCTAACTAAGACACCTACATTGCACTGGTTCAAACTAACTAGTTTGAACTAACCTGGGCTTAGTTCGAACTAAGAAATTTCTTAGTTCAAAATAGCCAAAGGCTAGTGTAGACACAGGCTAAATTAGTTTGGCCTAAGCTTGCTTAGTCTCTGCTAATTTGGCAGTGTAGACATAGCCTTGGAGGACAGGTGTGGTCCCAGAGGGCTGAAGAATGCCACACACAGTACCTATCATTAAAAAAGGGGAGAATTCAGCCCAACTTTAATACATGAAAAGATACTGGAATAAATTATTCTTTTTCTAGTGGTGTCCCTGTGCATATTACACTTCAGGTGTGCATGTGCTTCCTGAGCCCTTGAGCAGAGATTTTCTATTAGCGGTGTCTGTTCAACACACTCTGTGTGTGCTCTACATAACCTCATTCCAAGGATATATAGGCCTGCAGAAGCAAATGTCACTGAGTTCCTACTCTACTGCTTTAGCCTGAGACAACTCTAGCATGTCTGCCTCATGCCTACCCCACTGTGGTCTGTACTTGCTGTTTAGTTATTGTTCTAGTTAGTCAGTGTTGTAATTAGTATGATAGCTGTGAGAAGTTTCAGTGTGTTCCTTTCCCTTCTTCCCCTGTTTTTTTTTTTTTCTGGGGAACTTATTTGGCCTAGCTGATTATGCCTGGCTAACCATGTTTCAGATACTTGTAACAAAGCTGTCGTCAGCTGATGACCACTCTACTTGTATCTGTTACTTGGGAGAGTCCTATATCTCCCTAAAATATGCCTTGCTCTAAAATTCAGAGCTCACAAAAGTGAGGAGGCCAAACTGGATCTGCCGGGGACAGAGGACTCAGTTTGATATGCTTCTTAGTCAATTCAGGAGACCCCCCCCCCCTTGTATATCTGTCTACAGATCCAGTTCCCCTTCAGCTTTGGATAAGGTCGCCTAAAAAAGGGAATATCTCACAAGACTCAGGAACAGCTCCAGAGAGGGAGGTGCTTTGGCTCCTACCCCAAGGAGTCAGCTGTCAAGAAGTCTTAATCTCTTACTTTGGTGGTATTGGAAAACATAGTAGGGAGATGCCAGAGAACTCTGGAGAAACACGGTGTTGGCAAGGCCCTGCTACCATCTCCAGATCATCACCATCTATTTCAGATTTAGTAATGTTACCTTCCCACTCGGCCCCATCAGTACCAATAGAATTCAAGCACGATCCTTTAGCCCTAATGTTTACTCATTTCAAACCACCAGTACTACCCAAGGCAGTTTGTCTCAGTACCAACCCCCTTGATGCTGCAGGAATTCATTTACTTCACTGGGTTGATTTGTATTAGGGAAACAGGACTCCTCATTGTTTATGGCTACTGAATAACTCGTGGTCCTTAACTCTTGGTCCTGAAATCTTGGTCTGTGGATTACCAGTGTTTCCTAGCACTGAGGAGTCTCCTCCCTTGTCTACTGGAATTTCCCATCCCTACCACCACTGGAGGAGATTCAGGTGGATGAAACCCACTTTCAGTTGCTCAGTGCAGAGGTCCTTCACTTCCCTCTCATTACAGTAACCCACACTTTGACAAAGGCCCTTGCCCATGTCAGGGATGGTGGGTACAGCCATTGGTACTGCTCCCTCTTTCGTGTGGATCTTTTTGTATCCTCTGCAATGCAGGCATGGACAAAATTGGCTCACAGCTAGGTGCCAGCAATTTTACTTTTGCTTGCGTGAGGGCGTTCCTCCATTACATTTCTGCAGCGGCTTTAGGCGACAGGCTATGAAAACTGGTCACCATGGCAACCAGAAACACGTGTTGAGGCCTGCCTAATGACTGTACTAGTGTCCTTGGGTAGTGTTTTGGCAATGGTTTGCAAAACTTCTGGCTCTATTGCACCAGGAAAATAGGATAATCCCCACCAAATCCTCAAAATGACATCTGTAAAATACCAGGAGGTAGAATAGACAAATAAGCTACGCTCCAGACTCCTATTTGCCTCCACGACCATGAGTGGCCTACAGTTGTCACCTTTTTGAAGTTGTGAAGAAGATGGTGACATCCTGCAGATGCCTCTTGATGAGACTGAAGACTCACATTACAAGCTTCTGAAGATTTTTTGCAGTTGCTGACATCCCTCCCAGTTGCTTGGCCCATTAATAAAGTGGTTCTGGATCCAGCAAAGACTGTGGCAAACTTCTGCCACCATCCTATCAATCAGGAAACAGGAGGATAAAAATTGTGTCTCCATTCCACCCCCCTGAGGGCTCAGAATTTTTGTTTTCCTATCTGGCAATCTAATTCCCTGGTGGTGGAGGGGTGGATGCTGTAAATGAATGGGATAAACAGTATTGTTTCAGATTTGCTGCTTCTGACAAGTACCATAAGAATTTAGATCTTTCTGGATGGAAGGTTTAATCATCCACAACTTCCAGTTTCAGATCACAAACTGTCAAGCAAACATGGCTTCCTGACCAAGTTTACATCCTTTATTGAATTTCTTCCACAGAACCACAGAGAAAACTTCCAGGTTATCATTAAGGAAGACCATTCATTACCCAGAGCCTCTCTCCAAACATCCTTGGGTTCCACAAATATTGTCACTAACTCCTCCTCCAGAGCAGCTGTTATGCACATGGTATCATGGCTCTACTTGTCTGGATTCCTGGGAGAAGTTCAGAATGTGATTTGAGGATGACTGGTTTAATGATCAGAAGTTCTTGGGAACTACAGATGAGTCTCTTCACATGTTGAATGACTGCAGGGCTATATTGTGGGCTCTAGAGAAACACTCCTACAGATAAGAGGAGAGTTACCAGACCTCAAACTGTTCAGAGATTGCACCTACCTTAGTTCTTTGTTTTCCACAGAACCCCAGTAACTTATAGAAGATTCCAGAAGAAACGATCTCCCCACCTTCCTTCAGCTAATACCTCAACTTCATTAAAACTGCAGTTTTGATGGTCTGGTCAAAGTTTCCATTCTTCATCCCTAATTTGCAAGCTGCAACCTTTTGCCCACTTTCCAACAGACTTGGTGACCAAATGCAAATATGCAGAATTCATATCCTTTGCTTTTCAGACTTCCTTGCTTTCCTACAAGAAAATGACTTCTGATGGGGAAGCGAAGGGAAGACAGAAGAACAGTCATGCGCCCCTCCTCAGCAGCGTGGGAATCTTTTTGGGTTCCTGGAGCAGCTGAACATGCTGGAGCAGGGAACATGACAGCCAGTGGCTCCCACCTTGCCCTGTGCTGAGCTTCTAGCCCTGCCTCTGCTGAGGGTGAGGGAGGATAGGCCTTCATCTTCCCCTACAAGGAGCAGCTGAGCCTAGGTCAGACCCATGCCCAGAAACCTCCCCTAGCTGCAGAGAGTATTATATTCCCTACACCCCCATCTCCTGCCTCCGTTGTGCTTGTGGGGAGGAGTGACTGTGTGGGGAGTTGTTCCTTTGTCTACAAATTCATATGCATCTGGACTCCCCCATACCAAGTGCATTCAAACCCTACTCTGCTGAACCTTACCCCCTGCACCCAGACACAAACACTCCTGCTAAGCTGCAGCCAGTCGCCAGGACCCACCCTTGCCTGCAGAGTCCATTCCCTCTCCACCTGCAACCCCTCAACAAACCCTCATGCATCCATATCCTCCCCACTGAGCAACTCACACCCAGATTTCCCACACACAGCCCTCTCACACCACACTTGGAACCTGCCAGACTGAGCCTGCCTGCCCCACACCTGGATTGAGGGTCAGGGCCATGGAGTATCACTTTTGCTTGCTATCATGGTGTGCCTGGGGTGGAGGGGCAGAGCCTCAGGAGTTGCTGGGGCAGACCCAGCCTTTGCACTGTGTCAGGGTTGGTGCTTCACTCCTGAGTCCGGGTCTGGAGGTGCCGGTGGCTGGGTGATCTCCCCACCTCCATGCAGCCAGTGGCCTGTGTTCCTCACTGCCATGCCGGAACTTCAACATTTATTTATTGACAGATATAATGCGCAGAAATTTAAAATGGGTGCAGAATTAATTTTTTGGTACAGAATTCCCTCAGGAGTAATACTTACAATAGACAAGTTGGTCATGGAGATTATAATATTGGGCTACGAGGCAGGCAAACTATGGCCTGTGGGTCAGATTCAGCCAGTGAATGCTTTGCCACTGGCCCGCCAGCCCCTACTTTTTTTCTCTCCTTTCCCCCTACAGCTCCAGGCACCTTGTGCCACAGCCAGAATGCTGCCACTCTCCCTCCATCACTCCTCCCAGGTCCAGCTGAAGTTTACGTTGTGGCCAGAGCGCAGCCTCAGTTCTGCCTCACACCACCATGGGAAAGGGAGAGTGGCAGCTTGCGCTGGGCCAGAATGCTACTGCTGCTCTTCCCTCCTAGGTGGGTGAGCAAAGGAGCTCTGGTGCACTGGCCCCAGCGCAAGCACTGCTGGACCATGGAGGGAGAGCGACAGCAGCAGCTAATGCTGGGGTAAGAGCACTGTTGCTGCTCCTCCCCTCCTGCCCAGCTGCTGACGTTGGGGGCAAGAAAGTGGAACCCAGTTTTTCCCCCCCTTTTCTGGAGAGAGGACTGGCCCCGCCCCTCCATTCCCCCCTTCCCATCCCCAGTGGTTCCTTATGAGTGGCCATTCTTGGCATGTGGCCCTTGGGCCAAAAATGTTACCTACTCCCAGGCTACGCCATTCACTGCACACATCTATACTGAGTCAAGAAGTATATTCCTTCCCTTCGTTAGGCGCAATAGAATCTGTTCCATAGCCTCTCAGGGAGAATGGTCTCTATTTTCCTTCCTTTTTTAGCAGGAGAAAATCCATTGAGTAAAACCAATCTTAGATCTAAGATAACTGAACAAATCTGTGATGTCTCTGAAGATCCATAGAGTGACTGCTTTCAGGGATGGTTCAGAAGGACCTATTCATCATCTTGGGCCATAGGTTACAGTTCCTCACTAGTGCAGAACTCCCTGACTTGGTGGAAAGATCAGTGTAATGTCTGTGCTGGTGTCCCTTTCAACCTCTTAGCTCCAACAATAACTGTCAGTGGGACATCAAGACTTCAAAGAGAAACAGCTGAATTAGAATTGATATGCAGATTAGATTGTGACTGCAGGATTGAATCGTGACTATATCTTCTTTTCCCATTACAGTAGGTAATTTGACTTCACCCTCCTCTATGTGCTGTTTCCCAGTGTTTGAATTTTAACAACTGCTCTGATTTGCTGTTACTGTGTGACCTGATCCCATGTCTTGCACTCCTTTGCATTTATTTTCATCCTATTCTGTAAATTCCTCCATCTTCAAAATGTCTGACGAAGTGGAATTTTTCTCCCACAAAAGCTCATGCAATAAATAAATCTGTTAGTCTTTAAGTGCCACAGGACTCCTTGCTTTTTTTTGCTGGATGAGACTAACACGGCTGTCCCTGTGGAATGTGACAGTAGTGGTTGCTGTTAAAGTGTGCTGCATACCTCAATGTACACTCAACTCAGGGCAGATTGTCCATCATGATGCTGACTGATTTGCCCTTGATAAAGGGTAGGAACTGAAGACAGGCATTCCTGACTGCCATGACTTTCAACAAGTTGATACAGAGACTGACTTCCTGAGATTACAATGTGGCTTGTATGTTTTATATCAACAAACAGGGAGGAACAAGATCCATGTGTGTTGAAGCTGTAAGGTTTCAGAACTGGTATATAGCCCATCAGATTCAGATCTCAGCTGTTTAACTTTCTGGAGTTCAAAATATCACAGCTAATATGCTCAACAGCCACTTCTCCCAGGACTATAAATGAGGGTTGGATAGTGATTTTGTCAAATTACAGAAATAGAAAAGAAAATTGATAGCATGGTAGCTATCAAAAACATTCAGCTAGGTAGCCAGATGACTTGGTCATATTACCTGCACATCATGGCAGAGGACGCTGTTATTCCCTTCCCATGCCTTCCGCTGTTTCTAGATTCTCAGTGTGTTTCATGTCAAGGAAGTTGAACTATTGAGCTAATAAACAAATTCTTTTGTTCTAGCAAGAGCCTACCATTTTATCCAAAGAAACTGGTTTACTCTTTATCTTCTGAAGTCAGTTGCATCCGAGTTGACTTTCTCAGCCACTGACACATTAAATAATCTGCAGAACCCATATCCACTATGATATCTACAGGCATTAGTCTTTGTTCACCTCTAATCTTCACCTTTAGGAAGCAGTATGGTCACATTACCCAGGCAAACCCTGGCAAATAAATGATGAAGATCAATGGTACAATGTATTTGCATAGGAATTTATAAATAGATTGCCATAATATATATCATATTTCCACATATATCTATCTGCCAAAAGTTTATAAATATAAAAGAGATTGTGCATGCTGCGAAATAGACAGGGTCTTAACAATAACATGAGGATGAATACTGACTGCTTTTGGCTGTAAATAGAGGAAGGGGCAAGGTAAACAGGAATCTTTAACTCATCAAATCACGTCCTTCCACATGTATTCTTAGTTGTAGACTTAGGTGGCAGGTTTTTCCTCGATCTGCTTCTTGGTATATGCATGATGAGACAATGAATCTCACAAGAGTACTTTCCACTAAAACTGAAACTATCTTCAGTGAGCAGGCTGAACAACCCATATGGAGCAATTTGGAGGAGTATCACTCATCTTGCTATACCTTCTGCAAATGTCACTACCTAGTTTCTGAAATTCAACAAGTTGCTCACTTTAGAAAGTACAGATCAGCCACCCTGTCCTTGAAATCTTGTCCTCATGGTTTCCCAGACTGACCTCTCCTGATTCTCCTACCTCTCATTGCTATCTCAGCATGTCCTTTAGAGAATCCAAATCATACCCCCCCCCCTCCTACTCTGCAAGAGTTCTACAGGGCTCTGTCCTTGGTCCCCTTCTCTTTTTCCCTCTACACCCTCTCTAGATAATCTCATCTACAAACATAAATTCCACTATCATCTTTATGCAGACACTGATCAACTTGTCTATTCTCTACCTGTTTCCTTCTGTCTGAACTACAATTTCATCCTGTATCTTTGACATCACGTTGATGTCTAACTCTCAGATCAAGCTCAACATCAAAATCATAAGCTTCCCCCAACCGCAACTTTCACTATCTCCTTTTTCAATCACCATGAACAACATCACCATTCTGCCTGACCAGGCTGTAAACTGGGTATCATCTTTTGGGTCTGAGCACTCTATCTTTCCATCCGCAATCCAAGTCTTGCAGATTATTTCTGCATAACATCTCTGAGATACAGTCTTTCTTCATCCATCCATACAGCTAAAGCTCTTTTTAGAGTCACATTATTTTGCATCTGTTATGACATTCTCCTTTCTGGCCTAGACAAATGCTCTACTTCTATCCATTCGGAATGCTGCTAAGACCATTTTCTTAGTCAAGTCTTTGACCATGTCACCTTCTCTGTGTCCCTCCGGTGGCTCCCTCTTCTGTGTCGTATCAACCATAATGTACTTGTCTTCCCTTTCAAGGCCCTTCATAGTCTGTCTCCACCCTAGTTATCATTGAAAGGTTTACACCTGACTCTGATCAGCCCATGATGCCAGCCTCCATTATTCATAGGCTACATCTTCAAACAAGGATCTTTGAACTTTCTCCCATTCTGCCCCCATGCTTACACATAGGCAGGGTATTCCCAATAAATATCCAAAAATCAACTGAATTGTTTTCCTTCAGATCCTTTCTTAAAATTCTGCTTTGCTGTGATTCAAAAAAGCTTGAGTCCACCGCCTGTCATGCTGCTGCTGATGTCTCATTCTTTCCTTGAACTCCAACAGGTCTGTCCATATCCATCTGTTGTCTCTTGTTTGGGGTCAGCACTGACCTTTTGTTCAGTGTTTATACAGTGCCTGGTCGTGGTCAGTGACTGGGGTTCCTCAGTACTCTGATAATACAAATAATAAATGATACTGAGGTCCTCTTACGTTGTTCTGTGACAGAGAACAGTAGCTCCAAATCTCCCTTATCGGTACCATTCATTATTTTGATCTTCGTACCATGTCTTTTCTTACACATCTCCTTTCTATGGACTTCTGTCACTCTCTTCATAAGACAGTGTATCCCTTTTTTTGTCTCTTCATTTTTCCAAGTCTTGAATTATTCTCATCTGAATCCTCTCTAATTCTTCATTACCCTTCATGACATCATCCATTATTGCACCCAGCATTCCAGATGAAACTGCATCTTGATTTAACTTCAGAATGCATTCCATGTGCAATTTGCTGTACATTTAGATGACAATTTCAGGAGGTATCCTGTTTGAAGTAATAGCCATATCCTGGGCTAAATAATTTCTGAGGTTGCAATCCGAGATATATGTTCGCCAAAAAAACCCCTCCATTTATATCTGTAAGTTAAGCCATATATTTACTGGATATTCTTGATTACAAACCACTAAATAAAACTTTGTGTGTCTAGAACGTGAATGTTTCATAAGATTTTTTTGGTAATCACTTTATCTAGTCAAAAATATACAGACTGCTGTATGTGTAATATTAGTAGCTATCAAAATGAATAGGAAAAATACAGTGAAAATTTAGAACAACCACACAGCTAAAATTTTATGTTGTACCAGGAAAGAACCTTAATGGATTTTTTAATTTACTGAATAAATCATGGTTTAATATTGATTGCTAGAAATGTGTGTGTGTGTTTAAGTGTGCATTAGACTTGTGTTATAATCCATTATATTTAAGGAAAAAAAGTCAGTTTTCTTCAGTTTATATATGACATATTGCTATAATGTTCAGTAATTGAACTAAATATTACAATTTTTTTTCTATGGTGTCCTTAAATTTAGACACAGCAAAGCTGGAAGTATAAAAACTTAAAAAAAAATAATAAAAACCATGAATGCCTTTCATTAATTTTAATTTCTTGTTAATATTTAAAAACTTGTATTAGAGGGACAGACTGAATGTTTTGCTGCTTTATCAGCATTATAAAGTAATAATGTCAACCAGCTAAGGTATTTAAAAATTATAAATTGCAATTCAACAGAAATCATTGAACTAGGATTTTAAAAATAATGCAATAAGAGCAGAATTGACAAAAAATGCCTAAGTAATTTAGATGCACAAGTATTATTGAAAGCCAATAAGACTTGTTGAATGATTTGCGCTTTAAAAAAAAAAAAAAGCGATCCAGATTTTTTTTTTTTTTTTTTTGCTTATTCTGTTGTTATTTACTTATGCCTCCCTATTCTGTGCAGAACATAGGGCCTTTATAACTGCCTTCCATCGTAAGGGTCTTTTGCTACTGTCTTTGCTTCTGTGCTCCCTGTTCCTGTTTCCTATGTCAATTTAATAGCATTCAGTTCTGCTTTTGTTGTTCTTTTCCAAGTTGTCCTAAGTCTTTTGCCTTGGAGATACTAGTCCAGCACCTGTCGTATGTTGTCACTTCTTTCCTCGATGTGTGTTCTAAACATCTTCATTTTCATTCCATAATTTCCTGTTGTATCAGTTTTTGTTTCTAGCTCTAAATTTCTTAATTTGCAGATTTTTTTTTTCTGGCCATCTGATCTTGATTTGTCTAAGGCAGCTATTTATAAAAACTTAAGAGTTTAGATAAAGTTTTGGTAGGCCTCCAAGTTTCAGTACCATACAATAAGGACAGATTTTACAATGGTGTTTAAATACTTGAAGTTTAATTCAGAGGACAAGGTTTCTGTGTCTCCAAGTCAGCCTTAAGGTTGTGAAGACATATATTACTTTAACTATTCTGGCTGTGATGTCTCCATCTCTTCCACCTTTTTTGCTTACAATGCTACTATGTGAAGTTTTGTTCTCTTCTATGTCAGTTCCAGAAAATGTTATTGATGTTCCTTGCTGTGTGTTGTTTCTCATGGATTTGGTTTTTCCTCAGTATTAATTTTAGCCTTACTACCTGTGCATAGGACTGGAGATTATTTGTTTTAATTTGCATATCTGCAGGTATGGGACAACAGGTTGATGTCATCAGCAAAGTTTCAGGTCTTCTAGCTTCTTGGTAGAAGACCATTGTATATCCCTTGGCTGTTCTCTGGTCTCTCTCATTACCCACTCATTTAGGAAGATCATGGGTGACAAAAGGCATCCTTGTAGTCTTAGTCAATATAAACTACCAGGACACGGGTGGCTTTCCTAGTAGTTGGAGCAGGACCTTGCCTGGGGGTTGTGGTAGCAGTTTGTGTAATGAACACGGAAGATCAAGACACTGAGCTAAACTGGAGTCAGGGTCAAGAAGGCGAAGATGAAGGTCAAAACCCAGGATAAAGGTAAGTAGTCATAAAGTCAAATTCAGTCATACCCAGCAAATCAGGGAACGGAGACAAAGTCTAATCCAAAGGACACAATAGAATTATAGTCAAAGGCGTAGCCAAGAGTGAGAGTCAAGAGTCAAAAATGGGAATGGTGCAGAGCATGAGGCTGGAAGCACCAGAGACAGCAAGATAAGCACAGCTGTGGACATGGTATACATCAGGGTCTCAAACATGCGGCCTGTGGGCCACATGCAGCCCCTAAAGCTATTTCCTGTGGCCCACAGTGACACAGTCGTTACTGATACTTGCAATATCATTGTATGGAAAGATTTAATTGGTGCAGCCCTCGGGCTACTGTACTAATCCTCACGTGGTGCTCTACTAGTCCTCATGTAGCCCTTGTGGTGATTTGAGTTTGAGACCCCTGGTGTACATCAAGCAGCCAGTATGACACAGCTGCAAGGCTCAAGTAGCAGACAGCTGACTCCTCTGCCCAATCAGAAAGTGCAGCTATTTGGAGGTATCTTATCGGATCCAGCTGAGCCTGCTGGGTGGCCTATGGATCAAACTGGGAGCCAGCTGTGATCCTTGCCATAGAGGCTGTTGGGCCTGGTTTGTCTGGGTATTGGTGGTGGAATTCTTGTAACAGGGCAGAGGCATGGATGGTTTTTATGGACTTCCAGGATCTCTCCTCTTGCGTGCATCCCTGTGTGATGTGCTGCATCCTCCACACCCCTGTAATATGATCTGTGCATCCTTCCTGTTCATCCTTGCAACATTATTGAGTGGTTTAATGCAAAATTTGACATGAGGTATTTTTTGAGTGCTCACAGCAAGCTCTACATTATTGTTATGGTAGCATGTTTCCTGCAACATCATACATAGATACAGATATGAAACATGTCCCCAAATGTAGTTCACATGGCTTAGGTGGGAGCAGACAAAGAGTTGATGTGTTTCCACACATACCCAGAGAAGAGGTGCATAACAAAGACAATGAAAATTAAGATCCCTGGCTAAGGGAGGGAAAGATCAGCAAAAGAATCACTTCATCCCAGGCAAGGAAGGGGCTGAGCACATTCAAGAAGAGACAAAAAGAGACACTTCAAACTGATTAGGGACTTTTTGCCAGTAGAACTCTATCCTGAAGCAACTCAAAAAGAATGGAAATTTATCCATATAGCCAGAAGCACCAGGCTGCAAAACCTATCAGTAACCAGGCATGTGGGTGAGCTTGAAATGGACTGCAACAGTGAACTTTAGCTTAAAATGCATGTTTCCCTTTATTTGGTAGTGGTAAACTCCTTGACTGATTGGCTAATCGTTTGTGTATTGATTTGCCTTATAGACTCACTTAAAATCATGTTTTGATCAATAAACTTCTGAATGTTTTATTTAAAGTAGCGTGGATTTTGGAAAGAGAGTGGAAGTGTGGATGCCCAACTTGGAGCAAAAGTGATGCATATCAGTTTCATTATTAAACCAACAGAGTGGAGTAAAATAAGCCTGCAGAGACCAGGGAACTAATGCAGGACAGAAGGTCCTGGTGTTGTATCTGGGGGCTGGGGTGCTTGCTGGGGGACCATCCTATGTGTGGATAGTGAGCTCACTTTCACTGCCTGGGACTGGTTACATGCAGGAGTCTGGTATGAGCTGATCCAGGAGTAAGGGGTTCACCTAGTGAAACGGGGTAAGTTGGGGCCCAGGAGTGGGCAGCTGGGGAGGCACAGTGGCACACCAGTCCAGACTGCAGGAGGGGAATGTCCAATCCACAAGGTACTACACCACAAGGAATCAAGGCTTTAGTGGATCTCATTCTCTTTCTGTCCCTGGATCACTGTGGGTGGCAATAGTGAATCTATGCACCCAGGAAGCAGATTGCTGACAAATGTCTCCATGCCTTGCTTCTGAAACTAAGGTGGATTTCAAGGTAGTCCAGGTGCTGAAGATTGAAACCACTAGATTCATCTTCTGATTGAACAGGAAGGCACTGAGGCACTTGTAGTAGAGTTTGGCAGAGGGATAAGTTGATTTCAAACTCTAGGCAGAGAGCCACATTCTGTTGCTTATGTTGAAGTATTGGGGCAGCTTGCTTCTGTCAAGTGGCATAGCTCTTACAGAACTCCTTACCTGTGTCTTGGCTTTGTGAATTCCTCATGGATGTGATGGAAATAGAGGACTAAGTCTTTGGCTGTTGGAACAAAGGAGACTTCTGATAGATGTGGGTGAAAAATGAAGTTTGTGAAGAACAGGTTGGGGGAGAAGGTACAGGTTTAGATTCAAAGGTCAGAAGGAACCAATATGCTCATCTAATCTGACCTCCTGCACAATGCAAGCCACAAAACTTCCTCCTCACTCCTGCATTAGCTTCCTAAGGTATGACTTGAAGCCCCAAGCACAGAAAAACCAGCAGCAAGTGACCCTTTTCCCCATGCTACAGGGGAAGGTGAAAAATCTTCAGAGTCCCTGACAATCTGCTCTGGAGGCAGATCTGACCCTGACCCCAAACACGGCAATCAGCTAATGCCTGAGTATGTGGGCAAGACTCACCAGCCAGACACCCAAAAAAAGAATTCTCTGCACCAACTCAGAACCCACCTCATTACAGGCTATTGGCATATTTGTCACCAGTAGTCAAAAGCTCAATTATTTGCTAAATTAGGCTGGCCCATCATATCATGCCCTCCATAAATTTATCCAGTTCAGTTTTGTATTATTATATCAGTTGTACTGTAGGCAAATTCACAGTCATCTCAATGAAAATTCAGGAAACAGTGGAGATACTGTCCCAAAGTCTGGATGACCATTTCGGTCTGGCTGTCAGTCTGAGGATGGTAGGCAGTTAAAATGAAGAATTTGGTGCTGGTAGAGCAGAGACGGTCTTCCCAAAATCAGGAGATGACTCAGGGGTCTCTGTCACACTGGAGTGGTCCATGGCTGTAAGTATAAGTCTCAGGGCAGACACCCCAAACTGGTGGTATGTTTTATGATTAGATTTCACCCTTCTAGTAACAAGTGTGAAATTCTGAATCACTGTAACTAACAGTCTTACTGTGGAGTCACAGACAGTCCCCTGGGGCACTTGCTGTCTTGCAACCCAGGAAAGGTCAATTTAGGGATAAATGGTCACTTACACCAACAAAAATTCAAGTTGCCGCGTCCCCAAGAGACTAGTCCCTTACCACAGATCAATGTGTATCTTAGAAAGACAATGCAGGTAACCAATTTTATAGTAAACTAGGGATTTATTAAATAGGAAAAAATGAGAGAGTTATTTATAATCTAAAGTAGACAACACATAAGCACAATTGAGTCACAGTCTGTGATTCCAAAAGATGAACAAGTTGTAGTAATCTGGCTACTAAATGTCTTCCAAGACTCAGTAACATTGCCCCTAAGGATCTCTGCTTTTTGTTTCTTAGCACCAGCCCTAGTAAGGGTCCAAACAGTTAAGAGAGAGCCAGTTTTCCCTTGTCAGGGATTTTTATCCCTTCTACTTCAGAGTCCAAGAGGATGGAAACAGTTCATGTATAGGTCTCTCCTTCCTGGACAGAGTCAGCAATGCAATCAATGAGCCTTTCTTCTTTGATGTTACACAATACCACATTTGCTTTCAATGGCCCATTTTGTATGCAGGATGAACTCACTATTTTAAATAATGCTTCCTTTCCTGTTGAGTGAGTTACATAATCACAGCAGTTTACAATGCAAACACTCCAAATAACTTAAAGCCATGGGCTAGCACAGTTATAAGTGAGATCAATGAATGCTGACTCCTACAGTCATTTGATAAAGTCTACCTATGTTCTTATCAACTTAACATCTATTTTGATAGTGTTAACACACAGGTAAGCAAGTCTGGTTTCCAGCTGTGCATTAATAAGTGTTCATTGAGGCCTGACATCTTGACATGAACTGGCACCCGGTCCCAGAGCATCACAGTCTTGATCAGAAGCTATGTAGTTTGGCATAACAGAATGGGTATTGGCAGATGTTTTTCACAAAGAGCAAGGCCATTTCATGGGCTGATAGGAAGGAATGGCAGGTAGTAAAATGGGCCATTTTTGTTAGGCAGTCCACGAACACTCCAAGTCAGGCTCAAAGAGTGCCACTGGGAGTTGGACAGAGCCACAATGGGTATGTCTACACTGGAGGCTTAAGTAAACTTAACCAGGCTTAAGTCAACTTAAGCAACTCCAGGGCCACATTTGGAGTTCATTAAGTCAATTTAAGCACTTGCTTAAGTTGACCTAATAATTCTCATCCTAAAAATTGACTGTAAGGGTTACGTGGACTTTATTAAGTCGACATAAGGCAAGATAGCCATTTAAGTTGACTTTATAAAGTCAGCTTAAGCCAGGGGACCCAATTAAAGTTGACTTTATTAGGTTGACTTGAAATGGGTCCTCATGTTTAACTCGACTTTATAAAGTTGACTTAAACAAATGAGGACTCTCTAAGTTGACTTAATAAAGTCGAATTTATTAAGTCAACTTACCTGAGCCCTCTAGTGTAGACATAGCCAATGAAATCAAGTGAGAGGTTGGAGCAAGGATGCAGAGACTGTTGCTAGTTGTTGGCTGTTTGTTTGTTCCCCTAGTGTGTAGACTGACCATCCCAGTTCTGCTTAGATGACCAGGATGCCAAACCACAATTGGGTTATCCAGTAAGACCACGGATTCATTTCAGTTCAGAAGACACCAGGCCAGGTTTATTGTTGAGTAAGCATGATAAAAAGCAACTTATACACTACATGTTGCCAAGTTCCAAAGGGGCAGCTGTGTTAGTCTAGTTCAGTAAAACAAACAAGGAGTTCTGTGGCACTTAAAGACTAAGAAATGTAGTTATTGCATGAGCTTTCGTGGGAGAAAATCCCACTTTGTTACCTCTTCAAAACATCTGATGAAGTGGGATTTTTCTCCCACGAAAGCTCATGGAATAAATATATTTGTTAGTCTTTAAGTGCCACAGGACTCCTTGTTTGTTATACACCACAAGTACCTAATGTATGCCCATGACAATGATCCCGTTCAGTAAACGGAAGGACTTTCCATTCCTCACTCAGATGAAGACTCCCTCTGAGACCTGTTTTTATATACTGATACAAACATAGCATATTGCTGATGTATGGTTGCCACCTTCTGACATGGTAAGATATCACCCTTTACTTTGTACCAGATGCCCTCATTATATTTGGAGTATTAGGATGTTCTGATACCTTTGCGGTATGTGTTTGCATGAGTGTTCTGTACCTAGTACTTCATGGGGGTGCGGGGGGTTAGAAAGTGTGTGTCTGTGTTTGTAATGCCAGTTCTGTTCTTGCTAGTTACTTTGAGCCTACCAACATTCAGTACCCAACTTCTTCTAACTTTGCTTCCTAACAGCAGGACTTGATTGCTGCTTTAGCTCAGGCCTCATATCTGGCTTGTTATGCAAGGCATCACTTCTCAGGCTCTCACTTACTGCTACAGGGCTATGGAAAGGGGCTGGAGAAGGTCCACTGATCTCATGTGCACCCTTTTAGTGGAAGCAGAGAAACACACTTATTAATGCAGTCTTTAACGCAGGGGTCAGCAACCTTTGCCAGCTCCTGCATCAGCCCTGCCCGCTGCACCCACAACAGGTGCCAGAGACAGGGCCCACAGTGGGCGGGGCCAGACCTCCAGGTTCTGGCTGGTGCCAGGTCCCACCCCAGCCATCAGGCAGCTTCCAGTTCCAAGGTCGGAGCTGGAAGCAGATGGGCTGACCCATCCCAGTCCTCTCTAGCCCTGCCCAGCAGGGGGCTGGGGCCAAGAGCCTTGCGCACCGGAGATTCTTTGTTTCTACTGGCTGCACTTGCCCAGCGGGGACCTGGAACCACGGCACATGGCTCTTGCCACCTGGCTGCACAGCGCTAGGTTCACTGGGCCAGTGGGGGAGGCTGAGGGGCACCATGCCATTTTTGGCATAGGTGCCGGGGGTTCCCAACCCTTGCTTTAATGTCTTTTCATAAGACTAGCCACCAGAAATGCTGGGAAATCAGATTTTCAGGCTTAAAGTGGCCAAAACGTCCTGCCATGATGTACTTGTACAAGCTCAGTACTTGGAGTTGGGGCCATCCTTCAAGTGTGTAAAAGTAACTCCCGCTTGTTAGAGCAGGCCTTGCTATAGATGGAAGTTTGACCGCGGGAGGCCCTATGTGGGACTAGCAGATTGGCACCACAAATGGATCTCTGAGGAACAGAGAGTGGATAGCAGTCAAAGGGCTAATGCCCATCCCTTTGATGACGTGGATACAAACTTCTTTCTCAGTTGTCTCATGTATCCTTCCTATTTTTAGTCCCTGGGTGATATAACTATAAAATTGAATCTAGATTTCTTCTTTAAAAAGTGCCTATTGGCTTTGGTGTTGATTTAACTGTTGGGCTGTCTCTAGGTCAGGGGTTCCCAACCTTTTTAAGGCTGGGGACCCCCTCTGCAGGGGGAAGAAAGCCCGTGGCCCCCCTTGGGTGAGCAAGGCGCTGCCACTTTGTGGCCCACGGAGGAGCAGAATGTGGTCCGCTGCTCCCCACGGCCGTGGTCCGCTGCTCCCCACGGCCATGGTCCCCCTTTCCCAGGCCAGGAGCTGCCATGGCCATGAGCCCCTTCCCTTGCCCAGGGAGCTGGGAGCCACTGCTGCCAAGGCCCCTCTCCCTGGGCTGGGAGCTGCCACAGCCATGGCCCCCTCACCTGGGCCACTGTGGCCATGGCCCCTCTCCCCGGAGCCAGGAGCCACTGTGGCAGTGGCTCCTGGCCCTTGCCCCAGGAACTGGAAGCCACCACAGCCGTGGCCCCCCTTCCCCACTGGTTCCCCTCCCCAACCCCCCCACAGTCCCTTGCCCCCCTTACCTGGCTACTGGAGCTGAAGGCACCTGGCCACCCCCCACCCCCAAGCTACTCTGAGCATGCTTTGCATGCTCAGGGCAGGAGTTTTAAAAACTCCCAGCCTGGGGGAAGCTCTCTGCTGGTTGGCCGGAAGCCTGGTTTGCCATGGCAACCAGAGACCCTGCACTTCTGGCCCCAGCTCCCTGCCTGGAGCCATGCTGCAGCCCACCAGGGGTCTGCAGCCCACAGGTTGGGAACCACTGCTCTAGGTGCTCTATTTTACCATGTGATCTTTCCAAACTTGGACTAGAACATAGGCCCCTTCAAGGAGGTGCCTCCATTCTTCACAAGCCTAAAGTTCTTTACACCAAATACAGGGCTGGCTTAAGGGGAAACCAGTGTGGCACCAGCTCAGGGCGCCCAAGCTTAGGGGTACTGGGCCAGGCCCTCTGCCACAGGGTCACATGATTTTGCCTGCCACCACGTGACCGCTGGCCCAGCCCTGCCCCTCCTGCCCCAGCAATGGGAGCGCAAAGGGAAAAGTTGGCTCAGGGCACCACAACCCCTTGAGCCAGCCCTGACCAAATATAGTTTTTCTCTGCAAGGATCAGTCACCAAGAGAAAAAGGCACATGTTGGAGTAGCCAGTGGTGTCCTGGCACTTGAGAAATGACTTCACCTACAGCAAAGTCTAAGACATTAGTTTCAGTGATGAAGGCCCAACCACAGTCTGGGTGAATTAGGATGGGGGCAGACATAAAGGCCCTTCTTAGGTTGTCAAACATAGCCTGAATGGAAGGAGACCATGAAAATTTGGTCCCTTTCATGAGGACAGATATTAAGGGGGCGACCAGATTAGAAAAGGCTTTAACACATTACCTATAAAAATTTGAAAAGCCTGGTAATTAGTATACCCTTTGCAAATTTGAGGCTGCTTTCCACTCTGTGGTCATAACTGTCTTGCAGAAGGCCATGGTGAAATTTACCAGAGAGATGACATAACCCAAAAATTCCACCATGTCTATGTCAAATTTGTATTTTCAGTTTAGGCTTAGTCAGAACAAACTCAATGCCTTCTAGAATAATATGTACATGGAGTTCTTGATTTCTGGAGAAGGTGAGAAGGCCATCTAAATAGATTATCATGAACTAATCAAAGATCTCCCCAAAAACATCATACATAAAATGCTAGAAGGTAACAGGAACACTACAGAAGCCAAACAGCCAAATATTCAAAATAGCCATTTCTAGATTGGAATGCTGTGTCTAACTTCATGAAGGCCTGGGTTGACCTGGAGTCTGTCCAGGCGCTTATCAATGAGAAAAAGGGGATACTGGATGCATGCCATAGTTTGATTTAGTGTTTGGTGATCAACACAGTGTCAAAAACAGTCATCCTTCTTGGCTATGAAGACCATGGGGCACTAGCTGAGGAGGTGAAGGGACAAATAAACCCCTCTAGATATTCTGGTGGGGAGGGTGAGAAGGGGAGGTTTGTAGCTTTGGTTCAGAGAGAACGTTCCTTCAAATGTAGATCTCCATTCCTGGGCAGAGTTTGACTGGGCACTCATAATGGTAGTGAGGTAGCAGGATGTCCACCTTCTATCTTTTTAATATTCTGGTGAATTCCAGGTATTTAACAGGAATCTTAGGTGTGACTGGGCCTGCTGCTTGCCTCTCCAGTAGTCTCAGCGGCTGGAGCATGTGACTGTAAACTGCTGGGCCATGGGTGGCCTGACTAGTGGGTGGAGCACAACCTTGCCTGGTGGTTGTGTTGGCAGTTCAGGTAATGACAAGCAAAGATGCAGGGATCAGGCACTAATCCAAAGGAGAAGCTAATGTCAGAGTTGAGGGACCAAGTCAAAGTTCAGTACTGGAGTCAAGCCAAAGCCTAAGCTGGATTCATAGACAGGAACATAGTTGAATTCAAGAGTCAGAAACTGAAACAGAGCAGGTACAGGAGTAAAGCAGGCTGGGCTGGGTGCAAGAGCTGGAAGCAGGCTGGAGCAGGGTAAGTGGCTGTGGGCATAGTACACACTAAGCAGTGGCTATGCTACTGCTGTAGGGGCTCAAGTAATAGGCTGCTGGCTTGTGCGCCCAATCAAGAAGAGTAACTATTTTGAGGGGTCTTTTGGGGCCTGCCTATGCTTACTGAGTTGCCTAGCAACCAGCTGGGAGCCAGATGTGCCTCTGACATTCATTTTGCTGTTATAAAATATTTGGCAAGTCATATTTGCATAGAAATTCTGGATGGCATTTGCTGATTTGGGGGGGATTCCATGGTGGTGTGGCAACATCTGCAAAACTGTTTTAGCTACTGTGTCAAAGGGTTTTTGGAAATCTATGAAACTCACATAGAGTGTGACTGACATTCGACTGAGAGCTCTGTGATGATATATATGATTACTTCTTATCTATACATGATTTCTCCTGTCTGAACCCTGCTTGTTCTTGCAGTAGGTTAAAAGCTATGACTTTTAGTCTATCTAGGATAATGCAAATAAGTATTTTACTTGGGATGAACAGTTGAATAATCTTCCATTTTTTGCACTGTCATCTCTTTTCTTTGGCACCTACTTGTCCATTTCCCCCCTTCACTTGGTATTTTGTTTCTTTTTCCCCATATCTTTTGTAGTGGCTGTGCTATTTCTGCAGGGCTCGAGTAATATGATTGTTTGCTACTGTGTTCTTTGAGGCTTCCTTAAGGAGCTCCAGTGTATTTCATATTTAATGTTTTCTACTGCATTAGTTATTTTGCTAGCCAGAAATAGTAACTGATCTCATTTTAGGTTTTCTGCTTTTGGGAATTTTATTGTTGACATCACTGGGAGCAGAACTGTGTTCCCACACTCCATTAATTAAAGGACTTGAATTTATTTATCACCAACATTTATTACTAGCATTAAACACTTAGTGCAAAGACTATGCAATTAACATGTAGAATCCCAGATATATTCAAATGGTTTACAGTCAGAGTAGAAATTGCTTGCTGTTCCTTTCAACACCATCTGACAAAGTGGGTTGCAGCCCATGAAAGTGTATGTCCAAAGAAACTTGTTATTACTTGTTCTGAAATTAAAATGAATTACAATATTCTCACTATCTGGAGTAAATCACTAGCCACTGATATTTCTTTAATCACATGGGTTACTTACGGGAGATTTGTCCCCATCAACCAGTGATGGGCCAAACATTTTTAACTTTCATATCTCTTGTTTTATGCATTCTTCATGTCTCAGGGCTATGAAAATGTTGCAGCTTGGGAAAGCATATATAGTAATACGTGCTTATATAACTATTCAACCTACTAAAGAAAAAAGCCCCCAGTGGGTATGTCTAAGGAGGCTTAAGTTGACTTAAGCAAAGCCCTGGCCACATTTGGAGTTCATTAAGTCAACTTAAGAGCTTCTTTAAATCGACTTAACTCCTGCCTTTAAAAGTTAACTTTAAGGATTAAGTCAACTTTATAAAGTCGACTTAACACAATGTGGCTATTAAAGTCAACTTTATAAAGTTGACTTAGTGCAGTGGGGCCATTTAAGTCGACTTTATAAAGTCAGCTTAAGCCAGGGGACCCATTTAAAGTCAACTCTAAATGGGTCCCCTGGCTTAAGTTGACTTTATAAAGTCAACTTAATGCAATGTGGACTCACTATGTCGACTTAATAAAGTCTACTTAAAATTGACTTTATTAAGTTGACTTCATAAAGTCGACTTAGCTTTAGTAGTGTAGACATAGCCAGCTTGTGCACGCTTGGCCAGCCAGACAATGGATAAAGTACTAAGAATCAGCCTCACAAAGCTTGCTAAAACAGCTTTTGTGTGAGAGGCCCCTTAGCTTAGTTGACACCTGCCTCGTTGCTGGGAGAAATCCAAATCAGTGTTCAGCTATGATATAGAATCACTATTGTTTTCTCAGATGTGAAAAGATTTCACTCATACTTTTGAGCAGCTTTACAGACCCTCAGCAACCAATGGAGTAACACAGGTAAATAAACATTGAAAATGTTTCTTGACAGACTTCATAAATGAACTAGGGTGCTTATTTATAAAGAGTTGCAATAGAGAGAAGGAGTTCTTTCTGGAGGATGAAGTCTGTCATGTCTTGACTTTATACACCAGAAAAAGAAGAGTGCACTTGTGCAGAGGGGAGTTCTGTGGTTTCTTCAGGGACAAAGACTATGATTGAAAAGGTTTCTTCAGCTTGTTTAAATTTCTATCATTAAAATTCATGCTCAGATAAAAATCTAGTATCTTATGCACATTTTTATAAGTATTCCTTTTTGCATTTGGCTTATCTCCAGATAATAAATATTATTCTTAAAGAGGGTGTGGTTTGACCAATAGTACCTAAATTAAAGCTAAGACTCTAGCTGGGCTAGAAAGGGATTGTTGTGTATATACAACTGCCCCTGTTTCACCACAGTCTTTTGAGCTTTCTCTGAGAGAAACTACTACAATGGCTTTGTATCAATCACTATAAATGTCCTGTGCTTTATGCTGGTGTTGGCTTAGGGAATGAATCTACGATATCTGTCACCTAGCATGCAACCTAAATAACATAACAGATTTCAGGGTTTTTCTGGACCATGGAAAAGGTAGTTAAAAAGAAAACCTCAGATCAGGTCAGTAGTCTATTTAGTTCTGTATCCAGTCTTTGCTGAAAATCACTACTAGATGCTTCAAATGAATATTTGAGAAATGCTGATCTGGGCCATTGTGGAATAAGTTGCCTAAAAGGTAACATTTCCCCTAATCCCTGTAAGTTAGAAGCATTAGGTTTTGTAATAGTCCAAACTATTTTTAATTATTTCTGTCGTAACTCTGGATGTCCTCATTGTCTATAAAACTGCTTGTTGATCTGTCATGAAGTGACTGTGCATTGTGTGAAAAGTAATCAAGTACCTAATGTGCATTCCTAGTGGATGTTCTTCCTTGTATGTAGAATATGAACACTCACCAGCACAGTGCAATTGTATGGCCCCACAGCTTTCCACATAACATGCCTTCCCCACCCCCCATTGATACAAAAATCTCCTTTTGCACTGCACAGTCCACAATATCTATTTTCTTCCATCTTTCACTTTCTCAGCCATCATTTTGCCTGCTCTCTCTCTCTGTACATTATTGTTTTACTTCCATAAAAGAAAGTTAATAGAGTTTCCTTCAACAGGTCCTTTACTGACACCTTTAAAAAGAGAGCAAGAGGTAATAAGAATGTAATCTCATAAGATTCAGGACAGCAACACTGAACTGTGAGGAGTGATCATGTATTCAGGAGGCAAAAACCAGCTACTAAATTTCTGCTTTATCTCCTTATGCACTCTGCAGGAGAGGAGTCAGTAAAAATCCAGTAAGCGGATATGATTGAAGAGGAGCAACGGTGTCACGTCAGGTGTGATTCCTAAACTTTGCAAGTTCCAAAGGGGCAGCCGTGTTAGTCTAGTAAAGCAAAAAAAGTAAGGAGTTTTGTGGCACTTAAAGACTAACAGATTTATTTATCACATGAGCTTTCGTGGGAGAAAATACCACTTCGTCAGATGCCATCTGACAAAGTGGTATTTTCTCCCATGCAAGCTCATGCGATAAATAAATCTGTTAGTCTTTTAAGTGCCACAAGACACCTTGCCTTTTTTTCTAACCTGTGCAGTAGTGCTGCAGTCTACTGTTGATTTTTATGAAAACATTATCTTTTCTGCTTCTTTCTTTAGACCTAAGGTGACTAGTAAGAAAGTGGGAAAAAATGGGACTGGGGGGAGAGATCTGGTATCCCTCCCCTATTAGCGCTTCGTACCCTGCGACTGCCCCCTTCATGTGGTAACCGCAGCGGCGGCTTTCTGGCCCACCTACCCTTCCCCAGTGCCATGGCTCCCTATGGTGCCCATGGCAGTGGTTCCCTTCCTCTGGCACCTGTGGCTTCCTCTCCCAGCTCCTTTACCTGGTGCTCATGGCAGCAGCGCCCTTCCCCACTGCACCTGGGGTGCCCACAGCAGTGGCTCCCCTACGCAGCTACTTCCTCTCAGCACCCTGTGGTGCCTGATCTCGGATCTTCTCTCCCTCCCTTGCACCACCCAACCTGTCCTGCCTGGCTCCCCGCAAGCACCTCATGCCCCCTTCTCTCATCTCCTCTCCTGCAGCCCCTCACCAACACTCCCCAACGTGGAGGCAGAGAGAGCCTGCAGTGGCACTCCATTCCCCACACTGGGCCTGGGCTGTGCATGGCAGGAGATTTAAAATGGCTCCACTGGCCCCAGATCTCAGCTGTGTGAGATGCTAGAATACCAAAATACTGGACAATTCATCTGTTTTTAGCTAACAAATATGGGACAGAGGACTGAGAGCTAACATAAGGGACTGTCCATATAAAAATGGGAAGTAGAGTCACCCTATTAGACAGCCTATTGTTTTGTTTCATTTTCTGTCTACAAATGTCCAGGGAGCAGCAGTTTTTGTTGAAATGCCCATTGTGATCATCTCTGGTCTTTTTTCCTGAACAGTTACTGGTCATCTAGAACCCAGCAATGTGTCTGAGTATTTCAGGTTAGTGTAATTATGATAGTGGCTCACTTCTGGACCTCTAAGATGCCAGTAGGATGCCAGATGTACTGCGTCTAAGGGGTAAAGTGCTGAAGGTGCATGAGTTGCCAGGCTTTGTAGGTGACTCCATAGATTGCCTTGGAGGGTGAAGTATGGCAGTGAGCTTGGCCATCCGGATCTCTGTGGCAGCCGGGAAGTCCTATAGGAATTTACTCCAAACCAAAAAACTACCACCCCCATCAATCCTTTCTGCATTGCACCTCCCTACACTGTGTTCCACACATGGTTGCTTGCCTTCTGCTGAAGGCTGTCATGTGTCTAGTTCCCTGGGTTGTTCTCCCTACAACCTGCCACTCCTGATTTTGCCATGCTACCACTGTTTATCCAAAATGCCAGGTGGAGGTGACTTCCTCAGTCAGGGTCTTTCAAGACAGTTTTGGCCCCCTATCTGGCCAGAAGGTTGTTTTCAGTGTGAAATAGGTTGTTGGAAGTAATAGTTTACTATACTGAATTAAATCTCTCTAGCTCTGATGACTACTGTAATAGCTCAGAAAGCAGAGCTCCACAAGACTTCAACCTATAAGACACTCCCCTACTCACCCGTATTCCACCATTCTATCAGATAGGTGTACTGGAGGCAAAAGGAACGTTTCTGACTTGACCATTGGGTGACAAGTAATTGATTGTATTTCATAAGGGTCCTGCTTATAAGGATGGATGTTGGTGACTTTGAGAAGAATCACATTAAGCAGATGGAAGTGCAGTGCCAGACACAGAAACAGCACAACTAAATAAATGGTTCTGGCCAGTGGAGTAACTGTTGTTCTTCCCTAATTGATCTATGGATTTGTGAAGAAGGCCCATTAGTACCAACTATGATAGTCAATATCATCCTAAAAATAGAGGTGACTATCTTCAGTTTTCTGGATCAGAATTCATCACAGTGCACCTTCCAATGTTTATTACATTATGTTGGTGTGACATGGATGCCCATGGGTGTTTCACTACTCCATCAGCAATGCTTCACAGGCCTGACCTATTCACTATACCTACTACACTTGTCATGATATAAACTCCCAAAATGGCATGTAATACATCATTGGAAATCTAATACTCACAGATCATTAATATTCTTGAATCCTGCATGAGGTGTGTACAAAATATTATATGTGCTACAATTATGTTCTTAAAATGTGTTGGCATGCAATGAATAACCCCCGTTTGTTCTAGACTGAGGAATCTGCTTGTCTGATCACCGTGTGGCAGAGACACTGAAGGTACGTTTATAATAAAGGGTGAATAAAGCCATTAACGTACAGAGCAGGGGCGATGGCTTCTTAACAATGTCAACAGGAGATGGATACTCAACTCCCAGGAGGACTGTAACCGAATGATGTGAGCAGCGCTTGAAGGAGAACCATTAATTTTGAAGAGACAGCATGCCATCATCACCCCAGCATGAGAAAGAAGGTTCATGGCATCCAACACTTGCGGGGCTCAAGGGCCAGAACAAGTGAAATACCAGAATATTGGCTCCTTCAGCTGAGGGGTTGATGTCTCTGGGAACCGAGTGTAGGTGAGAAACCCGTTCAGGCAAAGCTTATAACTTATTGATTTTAAGTAGGAGTCTTAAATGCATAGTTTTACTTTTATTTGCTTGAAGCCCTTTCTATCTTCATTCTTTATTCCTCCTATACTTTCTATCTTCATTCCTTATTCCTATCACTTAAACCTATGACTTTGTGTGTTTAAACTTGTTTGACTATTACTATAAAAAAACCAATGCAGTGCTGTGATTGAAGTGTTTGTCAACACCCAGTTAAATTAACGAATGGTGGCAGTATGTTGTCTCTTAAAAGGAGCAACAAATATAGTATCTTCTGTAAGAGCTCAGTGAAAGGGCTGGGCACTCCAGGGTGACAGTGTTGGGGAAGTTCAGGACTGGAAGGGTGTTGGAGTCACTTCTCAACAAGTAACTGGGTGGTGGAAGCCAGGCTGTGATCTGCATGTTTGGGACAGTCCTAATGGCATAGTGCTGAAGGCACCTAGAGTTGTTGTCACTGGCTGCTCTATCCCTTTTTAGTCTGGGTGGAATCCCAAAGCATCACAGCTAGTCAATGGGTCATTGTGTTGCTCAGTTATGTAGCTTAGTTAGATCCCTCTGAAGTTCCCCACAGCCTTCTTTCTCTTGACTAATCTCAACTGTGCCAGTTTAAGGGTACCCCCCATCAGCCTTATGCTAAATTGGAAAGTGTTGGTTTTCTTTTACATATGTGGTTTCTTATCCTGTCAAGCTCCAAAAAAAAAAGGATCAATTAAAAACTGTCAAATCATTTTCCAATAATTTAATACTGCCATATGGTCCCTAGTAGGTGGGAGAGTAGAATGAGTCACACATGTAGAGGCTGCTCTGCTGAGAAAAGATGCTTTCCTATAGATACCAGGATTACAGTAGGAGGAATTCCTTATACCTTGCAGTCTCCCTTTTGCCCTGAGGTCACTTACATCACATTTTAATAAGAACAGTATTCTTTGATGTGCAATTTTAATCATTCCCTGTGGGTGGTCTGCTGGAGGGGGAGTCAGCAGGGAGGAGGAGAGAGCAAACTAAAAGGAAGGAAAGGGGCAGAACAGCAGGAAACAGGCACTGAGAAAGGGAAAAAATGCAGGGGAGAGTTGAGAGACTCTTGGGAATGGAGGAGAAGCAGAATGGAGAAAGTGGAGACAGTGAAGTAGCAGGGGGATCACACAGTTCCACTAAATTTTGTATCCCTACACCAAAAGGGTTGCCCAGTCTTTCCTTACTTGTTTACTGAGTACAGTTTATGGTTTTAGTTTTCTTTTGACAGGGGAATCTCAGAAACTGACACCTTTTTTGAACAAAATACAACGTGGCAGGGCAGTAATGCCAGTGTCGTGGAAAACAGAGGTGGAGAACACCTACTAAAATTCTTGGGTGCACCCTTGCCGGAGCAAACTTGTGCCTTACACTTTTTCCTCCGATGCTCTGATCAGCCTAGTTTTAAAATCTTTGGCTCAGGACTTCAATAACTACATTTCCCAGCTAACCTCACTCCCTTTTATCTTCCCCGTCCAAAGCCCTGTGGAGCGATTTTGCAGGAAGCTTAGCTGGCTGTCGATACGGTCTCTCTTCTCCAGGGCTCTGAATGAGGCTGAGGAGAGATGGGAGGAGCGTGAATTCGCTCCAGCTCCAGCCAACCGCCCAATGCAGTAGGAGAGCCTGAAGCCTAACGGAAGCCAGGAAAACACAATGCAGCACTGATGCACGGCTGGCCATAGCGCTCACCGGGAGAGCTCAACGCTGCACCATGCAGCCCGCCCTCTGATCCTTGCCAGGCGGGTGGGCGGCGGGGACCGAAGGACACAGCCATGCAGCCCGCCGCTTACCTGCTCTCCTTGACGCTTTGTGCCTTTGGGATCGTCTCCCCGGTGCACTCCAGGCAGGCAGGTAAGCTCGCCCGCTTTGTGACTGCACCTTGCATGGGGCGCCTGCCCTTTGCAGCGGCCCGCAGGGGAGCGCGGCTGGCAGGTGCGGGCAGGACCCGCAGCGGGGCGAGGAGCACATCACGCAGCTGCCTGGCAGCAGCATGTCGCTGGGTTTGGAGGCGGGGGAGGAAATGTGCGAGGGTGCATTTCAAAATCAAAAGCCTTTACAGGCCCCGTAAGATGGAGAGGGACCCCCGCCCCCGGCCCGGCTCCCGCGCGCTCAGCTGGCCCAGGCACAGCTGGCGGCCACGTTCTATTTGGAATCCAAGCGCCAGCTGAGCCCCGCGTGTTTTTCTCCCCCCGAGGAGCCGCCTTCTTGACGGAGACGGACGCCCGCTTCGTGGAGCGGCAGAGCATCGTCCCCCTCCGGCTGATTCCCGGCGCCCAGGCCGGGCCCAGGGGGCTGACCACCCGCCTCCGGAGCCGCCCGGATCAGCAGCAGGTCAGGAGGGTGCTTGGCTTTCTCGCGGCTGGGTCGGGAGGGAACCTGCAGCCTCCGGTTGCCGCGGAGACCTGGCTGTGGCCAAGCGGGCTCTTTACATGCTGGTCATGTATGAGCTGCGCCAGGCATAGCAATGACAGCAGAGTGGGAGGGGGCTTCGCCGCCAGCCCACCAATGAGGGGCGCGGGATGCGGTTATCAACAGCGCCCAGAGCCTCGCCAAACCTCCTGCTGGTGGGGGGGACCCCCGGCCTCTGCTTTAGGCCGGCCCAGTCCTCCGGGAGGGGGTTAGCACAGGTTACTCTTTCCAGCGTTTCTGGGTGTGAGAAAGGGTTTAGAGAGACCTAGCCCCTGGCTGAGCTAAAGGCAGTTGCAGTAGATCAAATGATCCTCAGCTGCAAGGGTCCTTCAGCGTGGCTGCTCAGTGGGCGCCAGGAAGATGTGCGTCCTCCAATTTCCTGAATCAGTGTCTACTCTTCTTAGACAGTCTGGCATTAGGTAGAGCCATTTGCTTTTAAGAATATGGATGTCTCTAACTCAGCTTTTTAAAAAAGGAAAGCTTTGGTTTGCTCCGCAATGTCATTGAGGGTTAGGGCACTACTTTCCTAGGAGCAGAACACGGAGAAGCGCTCTCACAGAAACAAGTTACTCTTAAGAAATTGTGTATGAAAAGGTTCCAGAAGGGTAGCCGTGTTAGTCTGTATATTGGAAAACCAATGAAAGTCCTGTGACATCTTAAAGACTACTACATTTCTTCAGGCATACGTTTTCGTGGCTGCAACGCGCTTCGTCAGTGCGGCCCACGAAAGCATATGCCTGAAGAAATTTGTCAGTCTTTATGATGCCACAGGACTTGAGTTGTTTCTTTTTAAAAAAGTGTTTGTAATCCAGAAAGGGAAATGCACTTCAGGGGTAGCAAGCACATCAGATAAAAAGCAATATTTATTTTAAAATGTGTTCTGACTGAGATGCACATCTCATTTCTTGAGGGTCCTGGGGGACAGCATCTACTGAAGGGGTGTTGCTGGCGCTGGGCTTATGGGGCTCAAGCCCCAAATGTCAGCACCTGAGCCCCGGATCTTTTTCTGGGCCAGGGGTGCTCCTGACCTACCATACCGCTATTCAGATTAGTCCAGAAATTGAAGAGCTAGTTCCATTACCTTTTTTATTTCTCTTCACATAAAATATTCCATCAGTGCTTTTTGAAGACAATTTCTAGCTTTTTAAAGACTTTTTGGTTTTTTTTAAATTCACCAAGAAAAAGAATGAAATTTATTTGCAACAACTCTGCTGAAAGAATACAGCAGTAAATTAGTGCAGTGTCAGTTTTTGAATGAATTATGTGGCTTACAATTGTGTTTAACTGGCATGGAAATACTTCTGCAAATCAAAGAAATGAAAATTCAGTAATTCATAATATAAAAATGTGAAGTGACCACAAATGTTCACTGTTTAGATACTAATATGCAGCCAACTATAATTAGGCATGACTACAGTTTTTAATAAGTGAAAACCATCTACTGTCATTACAAACCATACTAATGGCAATACATTTACCCAGCGTAAATCCCAATCAAACACACTACATGTTTTGATTTTTTTCTTTTTTCTTTCTCTCTCTTTTTTTTAACCTAATGTTACAAAAGGTTTCTCCAAACATGTTGTGATAGACTGAAATCATGCATCTGAGTGACTGTTGCAATCCAAGATCAGTAACAGGCTTACTTTGCCATTCAACACTATCAATTTTTAAAAAATTTTACATTCTGCAATTTCTTCTGATAAACTTTGAGGGAAGTTCTGGCAAACTGTGCTGTCTCTGTATGATTCAGTAATAATACATATCACATTCAGTTACCTATATACGTAATTAATTTTCAGCCTATGTGAATTTGCTGGAGCCGAGACTATGTTTCTGACATAACACAATAGAATGTTTACAGAAGTTTTAAATGCTTACAAAATGTGTGTAATTTTAAAATCAAATAAATTGTTTCTCAGTATTTTAAAGTCACTTAAGGACCCCCTAAAGCTTTTGAACCATTTGCATATTACAGTAACATATGCCACATCTGCTACAAATATCTAAAGTTGTAGCCACGTACAACATTACACTTTAAAATATTGGCCTGGATCTCTGAATAAATTGGAGACTAACACTCCTTCCCTTACTTTTTGAATAGTCTTTGCTTTTCCATAGATCTCAAATCTTTTATTTATCAATCCTGATGATCCTGAAAAATTTGAAGCCATGTTTCATCCATGTTTAACAAAGTCAGTTAATCTGATCCCTTTCACTAAGAAAAGAAAAATTTATTGACTTACAGTTCAACTTTTTATGAATTCAAATAAAATATCTGTGTACAAATAGAAACTTTCCTCCTGTATAATGTATTCATGGCCCCTGCTATGGTATAGTAGATGCCTGTTGCCCCAATGAAGGAATCTGCAATTAGTAGTGATGGCAGGGAAGTGTAGAATATAAACAGACCAAAAACAGTGGGTCTGCACTGATTTTATCTATTTTTCTTATAGAAGGGTGCGTGCTTCTTAATTAAAAATGGCATCACATTGCCTCATCCTGGAGTTCTGAGTCATCTTGATAACAAGGCGTCAGCAGCAGTGTTGTATTTGCTTAAAGAAAGCTCTGAGGAGCTGCATCTTTGGAAGGTATTTTTGCAGCTGTAGTGTAAAGTCTGAAAGTGTATTGCTGCAGTTGGATAATTTAATTTGCTGGCTATACAGTGCCACATCACACATTAAAGCTTATGTTAATGCTGCCAAAATACCTACTAAAATTGCAGCTAATAGAGTTAACATTTTGAATTTGCTTCTACCTACTGGTTCAGCAAAAGTTATATGTACCTTCAAAATCACATTATACAGTTATTATTAAATGATCAGTTGTATTGTGGTAGTGCCTACAGTGCACTAGATACTGTCCACAACCACATACAGTCTCCACCTGAAAGCATTTATTGTCTATGACAGGGCTTCTTAACCTATGACTCATGACCCCAAAATGGGTCACCATACCACTTAGAGTGGGCTGTCATGATCCTCTTTAATAAATTGAAAAAGGAAATAACATAATTAATTCAAAACTGAACCATGGGCCACAAAGCTGACTCCCAAACTTAATCTGGGTCCCAGCTGAAAAATGTTAAGAACCCCTGGTCTATGAAGACAAGTGACATGTAAAGGGTGGGAGAACAAGCATGCAAACAAAATAAATATAATTGTGTATATATACTTTAAAAATTATTATTAGATACATATTACTTATCTCTTACTATTTTTCATTTGATCTATTCTTCATTGTTAGTGGGCCAGTTTCTTGTAAGAGCTGAGGAAGAGAATGAGTCTTGAGTAGGAGAGGATTATTTATGGATTGGTTCAGAAAGGATATTCCATGCAAAATGGTTGTAAGAGAAGCAGTTAAGGCTAGCATCTTTGGCAGAGCAATAGTAATGAGGACATGGGCATCATAACAGGAGATGTTTTCACAGGTTAGTCTGTGAACAGCAAAACCAATGAGAATACCATGGCACCAGACTAACAGATTTCTTTGGGTATAAGCTTTTGTGGGTTCCAACCGACTTCATCGCATGCATCCAGTGGAAACTACAGTTGAGAGGTATATATACACATGCCAGCGTGGAGGAGGGCAAGTGTTAGCCAAGTCAGTTCAGAGAACAGATGGGGACCCATTCACACCAGTTAATCAAAGGGAGAGAATGTGTGAACAGATCAATCACTTTTTGTAATGTGCTAGCCATTCCAAGTCCCTGTTCAGACCCAATCTGATTGTGTCAAGCTTGCAGATTAGCCCCAAGTCTGCAGTTTCACGCTGAATTCTGTTTTTGAAATTCTTTGTTGAAGTATGCAACTTTCAAGTGTGCTACTGAGTGTCCATGGAGGTGTAAGTGTTCTCCTTCTGGTTCATGGATATTGCCATTTTTGATGTCCGATTTGTGTCCATTTATCCTTTCGTGCAGGGACAATCTGGTCTGGCCAATGTCCATGGCAGAGGGGCATTACTGGCACATGATAGCATATACCACATTAGTGGATGTGCAGGTGACTGAGTCCCTGTTGGTGTGACTGATGTAGTTGGGACCTGTGCTGATATCACTGGAATTGATGTGCAAGCAGACTTGGCAATGGGGTTTGTTGCAAGGATAGGTTCCTGGATTAGTGTTCATGTTGTATGGTGTTTGGTTGCTGGTGAGTATTTCGTTCAGGCTGGGGGCTAATCGGCAAGTATGACACAATCAGACTGGGTCTGAATAGGGACTTGGAATGGTTAACACATTACCAAAAGTGATTGATTTGTTCACTCATTCTCTCCCTTTGATTAACTGGTGTGAATGGGCCCCCATCTGTTCTCTGAACTGACTTGGCTAACACTTGCCCTTTTCCACCCTGGCATGTGTATACATACCTCTCAACTGTAGTTTCTACTTCAGGCATCTGATGAAGTGGGTTGGAGCCCATGAAAGCTTATGCCTAAAGAAATCTCTATAACATGCCACAGGACTCTCGTTATAATAGGAGATGAACAAATGTATATGGAAGGCAGAGCTGTGTAAGGTCCTGAAGGTTGGAACAGGAAGCTTATAGTGGGTGTGATGGTAAAGTAAAATGGGGAATAAGAGGAGGGATATGGATGAGGGTGTCATGGTTACAGAACAAAGGAGAAGGAAGATGATCTTAACAGCTGTTTGAATTGTCCAACAACAGGAGGGATGGGGAGATGTGGGTGTCAGGGAAACTGGGGAGCAGGAGGTTATACTGATCAAGAGGGGGCATGATTGAGGCCTAAAGGAGCATTTTACCTGTGTGAACAGAAGGAAGAGGTTAGCTCTTAGGCACAGAGCTGAGTACAAGGCTGCAAGACTTGCATGTAGTCTGGATATATGAGTTAAGGGATAGGGAAGAATGAAAGATGATGCCAAGGTTATGGGCTTATGTGACAGAGAGGTTGGTGGAATTGTCAGCAGTAACAGAATGAAGAAAGGGGGAAAGGTATAGGAGAAAATATAAAGAGTATTTTGGCCATGTCAAGTGACTATTGAGAGTCCAGCAGGAGATGTCAAAGGTCCAGTGGAGATTTGGGATTGGATTGAGGAAGACAGTTCAGGAGCGGAAAGACAGAGGTCAAAAACATTGGCATAAAAATAGTCACTGAAATCATGTGAGAGAATGATATCACCACAAAAGGATGTAAAGGGAAAAGGGAAGGGGGCCCTAAGCGACTGCCTGCTTAGCCTACTCCAAAAGCCACCTCTGCTTCAGGGCTAGGCCACGGAAGACTCAGAGGGAGGCAGGCTATCACAGGGACAGGAAGGTGATCAACAAGGAGCTCAAGAGAGAGAAAATCTCTTGCAACGTAGTGGCCTGGTGCCAGGAGCCACTGTGGTGTTGAGACTAATCTATTGAATGGGTTTATGTATCACTAACTGAAATGCATAAGGTGGTTGGCCTTCTGATTATAGTGTATGGCAAATACTTGTCAAAATGTTTCCTTGAGCCTGTGAAATCTCTGGAGGTTATGGGCAGCTAGTAAAGAAACAGATGGCAATTTGCACTGCCCATTCTGGGTGGCCATTTTATTGACGTTGGTAATATTTTGATCTACAGTATGGAATTGGGGTCAGATGTAAAAGGGCATACATTGCATGTGAAGAAGTTTGGGTTCTGTTTGTGATTCTATCATTGCAAGAATTCATTCCTCTGTACTTCAATTTCCCCACCAACAAAATGGGGACTACTGTATATAATTACCCTGACATGTGTAATTTATTTATCTTTCCAAAGTACCCTGCGATCTTTGGATAAAAGGTACAAAAGAGGGTGCAAAGTATTATCCTCAGTACACCCTGATACTGTAGCAATGGACACTTAATAAATGATAAATTGAATAACTATGCTAAGAATTTTGTTCTTCCTGCATTAGCAGTACCCCATTGTGTGAAGAAAGTCTGAACAAAGTCTGAAGTCTTCACAAGGCTATTTTTTAAAATAAAACCCCCCAAACAAAATACTAATACAATATCTTCTAGCAGAAAGTAGAAAGGACCTTATATTTGACATGATGATCCTGTTAATGTGATGAGATGCTTAAGGGGAATGGGCTGTTCCTTGATACTTTTCTGTGGTCAACATTGTATTTTATTTCACATAAAAACACAGAGTTAGCCTAGACACAGGCCAAGTCTGCACTGGCCATGGAATTCAGCAGCAGCTGAAGGGAGATACACAAGATATGTAAAATAACTTGAGTATCTCCCTTCAACTTTCTAACAATTGCTTACTTACTGGGGCATCTCTACTCTGTTGATTCAAAGAGAAATGCCTTCTCTTAGACTCGGTGCTATTCCTCTTAAGGCAGTGGTCTCCAACCTTTTGCCAACAGATGGTGCAACGCTCATAGGTTTTAACTGCGACCACTGTTCATAAGTATGTCACTTTCTACTGGTTGGAGACCATTGTCTTAAGGGGATGGACTTACTGCACCTACTTCTGGATCAATTCACTGGCCACTCAGTTGAACTGGAAAGATTGAACTGACAGGGGCAAATTTACCACCATCAATGTAGACTTGGTTGTAACAATTCCTTTCCCTCCCTTGTGTTCTTAACAGACTGTAGGAGGCCAACCATACTGCATAAAATGCCAGCATTTGGGAATGAGACTTTACTAAAGCCTACAAGAGAATTAAAACACTAATTCTTAGTAATCTTTTTTAATCTGTACAAAGGTCCTTTGACTTAACACAATAGCACATTCTATTGGTGTCTGATAGAATTTAACTGCAGCTGTGACTTGATAGTCCTGCTGCTCAATAATAAAATGAAAAAGTAAAAGTTCATGTTGAAATTCATTCTATCCACAGAAAGCTTGAATATTAGGGCTGCATGTGGATGGAGTACCGTGGTTTGAGACGTGAATTTCACTTCCTCTCCTGAGGCTATAGACCCAGGCAGCTATATTTTCTTCTCTGACAGCTGCTAATCTAGTTTGTGGGCTGAAGTAGTGGCTACAGACCCTCTACATCAGAAGTTCTGAGGGCCATAGGGTCTCTATAAACCCAGATTCCCATTGTGCCCTGTTACATTGACCTATGTGTGGCAGAGACTTTTTTTGTGGCACATATGGGGAGTACACAGAATACCATGTGGGTCAGATACTGTTGCAGTTCTGCCAGTGCACTCCCTTCAAGTGTCTGCTGTTGCGTGAAGGACTCTGCTGGTGCCGAAATTATGGGAGAATTTTATCTCCAACTTTGAAAGCTGATGTTTAGATCAGGCAATGGAGAAGATGTATCTAAACAATAATACCAACAGTTTCATATCCAACCAGCGTTTTATATTAGAGAAGGGCTCTAAAAGAGTAAAATCTGAGCGAAGGTAAACTGTCTAGATTTCAAAACTACTCAAACCTTCTTTACATTTTCTGTTTCTGGTAACAGCTATCACTTTAGAGCTTGATCTTGTACCACTGATGTTTGAGAGGATTCTGCTAGTGTAGAGACAGATTAGTACATTAGTGCCTTCTGTGTACAGTGTGCTCATTTCAGCTCCCTTGTCTTCTCTAACCTTGTTTGTCTTTCACCCATCCGCTGCATTTTGTCATAGAGTTAGACTGGGAAATCTCTGGGAGGCAAGGTATGTCATCTTATGACTTATTTATAGACAGTCTAGCACAATAGGGCCCTGCTTCTTGATTGGTATCTCTAGATTCTCTTGTAATCCACATAATAAATAATACTTATCACAGACAGACAAAGTGAAGTGAAGAATTTGCAACAAAAAATGTATTTGCCTTCCTTTCTGTTTTCTGTTCTGATATTGGCAGGTTGGTCTATTTTGTCATTTTTCATGTTAAGTGATTTAAACAGTAAGTAGCTAACAGTAATTAACTGAGTTCTGGCTGTAAAGTGGGCTAAAGAAGAAGTGCAAGAGTCTGGGATTGACAAGGCAAGGACTGCCGGAAAGAGAGACATGGTGAAAAATAGTTCTATTTCTCCACTTTCTTTTGTCCCTTTCAATGTACTGGCTTGTAACTGATGGCTCTGGTAGAAATGCAGACACGGTTTGCAATAAATCCATCATGAGACTTAGGGCAAAACAAAGGCTAAGTCTGGACTGAGACTGTAACAGCTAAGAAACCTGTCCACTTAGTTTGCTGCCAGGTTCAGCCTCTTTTCCACACAATAAAACAAAGTTGAATGTTTTTTTGGCAAAATATGTGCAGTATTATTTACTGTTTCTAGGTTCTGATAGAGCTCTTTAACATAAACATGTGAACAGCATACTCACAGCAATTTTCCCTATTCACAAATATGTGAATATTTATTTAATTAAAATATTAATACCACATTTAGGTGCAAGTTCTGCCTTCAAGAAGGGGAAAAAGTGCAGAACTAGTGCTGTCAAATAATTTTACAAAATCCCTGTTATCGTTAGATTAAAAGAAAGTTACTATTAATTACAGTTTTAATTACATTGTTAAAAATAATAGAATAGCAATTTACATTTATTATAAATATTTCTGGATGTTTTTCAAATATATTCTGTGTTTTAACTGAAAATCAATAGAAAGTGTACAGTACTCACTTTATATTATTATTTTTATTACAAATATTTGCACTCTAAAATATAAACAAAAGAAATAGTATGTTTCAGTTCACCTCATGCAGATTTTGTAGTGCAAGCTCTTTATTGTGGAAGTGTAACTTACAAATGTAGATTTTTTGTTTTTACTAACTTCACTCAAAACCAAAATGATGTGAAACTTTACTGCTTACATGTTGGAGCATGAAAGGGAATACACGTTTAGTATATCTGCCATGTGCATACCTTGAAACATCAGCTACAGCAGTGCCATGTGAATGCCTGTTCTCACTTTCACTTGACATTTTAAATAAAAAGCAGGCAGCATTATCTCCTGTAAATGCAAACAAACTTGTTTGTCTCTGTGATTGGCTGAACAAGAAGTAAGACTGAGGAGACTTGTATGAGATGACTTGAGAAGTAGTTTCTTTTGTTTATCTTCTACAGAGTGCAAATATTTGTAATAAAAATAATATGAAGTGAGCGCACTACACTTTATATTCTGTGTTGTATTTGAAATAAATAGATTAAAAACACCCAAAATATTTACAAATTAGTATTCTATTGTTTAACAATGCAATTAAAACTACAATTAATCACAACTCTTTTTTAATCTAGTTATTTTTGTTTTGCATTAATTACACGCATTAACAGCTTGAGATGCAACCCAAACTGCCTTGAGATCCCAGCCTGCTTCAAGGGCAGCACAGCTTCAGTGGTATTCTGACCTTTGATTTCTGAAGTCTGGATGTGATCAGCACTGCCAGATGTGCACTTTTGCCAGTTAAAGTTGACTTTCAAGTAACATGTTTGGAATTTTATCGCTATAGCAGATTTATATTTGGAAGTCTAACACTGGCCATCTCAATATAAATGTTCTTTCTGTGCAAATTCCTTTCAGGAAAATTTCCTCCTAACTGATCAGATTCACCACTAAGAACAGATGAATTTACCTAAAAACAGTATCTCAAAATGTAAATTAATTTTATATTGTGAAAATTACTATCCTACAACAGACATTTCTGTAATGCTGAATATTAGCTCTGGGATTTTTCAAAGGCCCTTAAGGGATCTAGATGCCCAAATCCCAATTAAAATGTGTGCATTGCAAGGTTCTCATCAAGTTACTGCAGGTGCAGGAAAAAAAGTATTGACTCCAGAAACTGTACCTTAATGCCATAAAGCATGTACACATATGCAGAAGTTAGGGCCTTATAGGAAATAATGAGTTTTTTCCTGATCTTTCCTTGTTTTACCATGTGCATCATAATAGTCATATGCATTATCAGATTCAAGCCTGTTTGGCAATGAGGCCAGATCTGACTTTGGTAGAATTACTAGTGATTTACACTGTTAAATAATCAAACCCAGCATTTCCCTTCCACTTTTTATTTCATATACCATACATATTAAGTCCATACTACAGGTATTTTCTTATTACACTACAGTCATGCTGCTTAGAAGGGACTCCTATTGCAGGCATTGTCATAATTATGGCATGTGTTATTGACATGTACTAGCCTTGCTTGTTGTCCCTATATATGCAAATCCAAAATGCCACCCAAAGTCATTGAAGGGTCTTGCTTGATCTGTCATCAGACCCTGCCACTGACTCAGTGTCACTTCTTGGATTTCTCAGTAACTACCCAGCCTTCATGGGAGTCAAATAACCACTTCTTCATGAGGTCTCATTCATTACAAGAACATTAGAGTTCAAATCTCAACCTAAATCAACACAAGTATTTCCCTCACTCCCCAGGTTCTTCAGTTTCTTGCTAGGCTCACATTTTTTTGAAAATGCAGGTTCTGCTGCCTGGCATTTCTTCAAATCTCTTCCTTTCTCAGACCATTGTTCCTTTAAGTCTTATGCTCTTTCCCCTCTGCAGGTAGCTCTAGTCAGACCTTTCCCTCTGGCTGGCATGGAGAGCTCCTTCACCAGGCCTCTGTAAGGTCTGCTCTGGAGCCAAAGCAGGAGCTTACAAGTCTCTCTCCTTTTCCTCACTGATACAGTAGGGTCCTGCTTAAAGGTTGCTCCTCTCCTCTCCTCTCCTCCCACCCAAACTTGGTATCACCTCCAACCACTGGTGCAAGCCCAAATCCATCATCTGAGACAGATTCCTAGGCAATGGTGGCACTGAGCCCAACTATCTAAGAAGGACCTGTCCGCCTTTGACAGTGGACAATGGATGAAATTTCCAGTCTTGAATTTGCTGCTCTCATCCTTCTCCTGTAATGGGTTATTTTCTTGGACCCTGAATAAAGTTTTCCTGCATTCTTCTTCCTACAAACTGTAAACATTGGGCAAACAGAGATTGCATGTGTGTGTGTATTCTCTGAATAAAAATAATTCAAAGGAGATCTAACAACTATGCATGTAATGGATCTGACATCTAAAGCTTGTTAGGCTGTGAACTAACAAATAAATCTTCATTTGATCTATAGAAAGATTGCAATGATCATTTCTGGACATCTTTCAGTGGGGAATGATCTATTTTTCAGTCTCAGCATCCTTCTCTGCTTCAAACATGACATCAGTTTGTCAGCTATGCAGATGCAAGGCTTCCAGGTTTTGTCTTTTTCTTTGGTTTTCTCACTGACTTTTGTGATGGCTTGTAGAGCTGTTGGGCAACTGTTTGGAGCATGTGAAGAGAACACAAAGGCAGATGGGGCATGGGCTTTGGTTTTTATGGTCATAGCTGCTCTATGCTGGGCACTGCTGAAACCATCTCCATGGGTGTGAGTAAAAGGAATCATTGGTGGCTGCATAGAGATCTTGGTACTTTGTAAAGTAAGTGAGGGAGCAATGGCAGGTATCATGAATCCAAACAAGATTAGAGTTGGCTTCCACTGTTGAGACTAAGGGGTAGCTCACCGAAGTGTGAATTTTTGTAATGGGAAGACTGAGGTCTGCACAATCTTTGTGATTCTGTAGCTAGAGGACTTGTCTATGGGAAACTAACTTTGTACAGAAACTTTACAGTTGAACAAAAGACAAGGAAAGAGTAGCCAAGCAGCATTCTGTCCAAGCAAACACACCAGCTGAGACTTCTTCAAACCATATTGTGTTTGTATAATTTGTATTCACTGCCACCTTCTGAGATATTTTCTGAACCAATAGCTCAAAAAGAAAAAGTAACTCAGGTATTGGAAATTGAAGGTAAAACCATGTCTACTAAAATTAATGAAGTATAAAAGCATGTGATAAAAGGTATGCAGAGAAAAAGGAAAACGATCTATTAATGACAAAATATTTAACTAGCAGAGCAAACAACAGGGCAACTTGAAACCAGGATTTATTCAAGGAAAGTTAGTCTATTAGGTATAGCAGCTCATAATGAGCCAACAGATAGTGCCTTTTGCTGACCTTTACAATAATTTTACTGCATCTATTTTCCTACTCACAGCACAATGTGTGATTTGACTCTGAAAGATGGACCCTATTGTGCCACCCTTACTCATGCTGAGTTGGGCCTTATTTCAATGGGACTGTTTCCAGAATAAGGCATTAACCAGTCAAGGTCTAGCCCAAGAGTTGACAACATGTTCGGTAAGAAGGTGCTTTGAGGTCTGTTACTGTAAAGTGATGTATTCTCCATTGAGATTAAGCCCAAGTCCCTTAATTTTTTCTTTTAATCCTGATTTGTTAAGAACAAGTGGATATAAATTGGTCATCAACAAGTTTATGCTTGAAAGTGAATGAAGGTTTCTAATGGTCAGAAGAATGAAGTACTAGAACAGCCCTCCAATGGGCAATAATGGGGGCAAACAAACCTAATTTATTTCATGAATGAGCTTGATAAATTTATGGAGGGGATAGTATGATGAGGTTGCTTATCATGGCATATAGCCTGCCCATGTCTGCTGTTAATGCTATGTGTAAAGGC
This sequence comes from Podocnemis expansa, assembly GCA_007922195.1. Lineage (NCBI taxonomy): Eukaryota > Metazoa > Chordata > Testudines > Podocnemididae > Podocnemis > Podocnemis expansa. The sequence goes on along the minus strand of ML681964.1, from coordinate 36,523,202 downwards.
CAGTGATGGGACACTAGATAGGGAGGGCTCTGAGTTACTATAGAGAATTTGTTCCCTGGTATGTGTCTGGTGGGTCTTGCACACAGATTCAGGGTCTCACTAATCACCATATTTTGAGTCAGGAAGGAATTTTCCCTCAGGTTAAACTGGCAGAGAACCTGTGATTTTTCATCTTTCTCTGAAGCGTGTGGCCCAAGTCATTTGCTGCTCTGAACTACATCAAATGGTGGATTTTCTGTAACTGTAAGTCTATAAAACAAGATCTGAGGACCTCAGTAACATGGCTAAAAGTTATAAGTCTATGACAGGAGTGCCTGGGTGAGTTTGTGTGATTAGCAATATGGAGTAGGTCAAATTAAATAATGATGATGATGCTCCCTTTTGGTTTTAAAGTCTATGATGGGGTGGCCAAACTTATTGACCTACAAAATCCTCTGGGCAGTGAGAATCCTCTAGCTTCACCACCCTCCCACAAGTCAGAAGATCCAAGCTCCCTACCCCAGTCTGGTAGGTGGAGAATGAGAGATTGGCATAGTTGTGAGCTGCACTTTAAGTGTTAAAGAGCAAGATGTGGCTCACTAGTCATAGATTGGCTACACCTGGTGTCTGTAAGTTTGAGTTATTAGACCTGGGGTCTGTCTGTCTTGCCAGCCCTATACTGCATTCTCTTTTTTGTAGTAGAGCAACAAAGCACACCAAATGGTATCAAATTCAAGGGCTTGCTATGGTGACTGCACTGCTTCTTTTGTTTTGTCTGTTCCTCTCTAAATTCCACAGTTTATTGTTTTTCTCTTCTGCTGCAGCTGGGCTGGCAGCTGATTTGAGTCATTTGTCTATACTAACCTTCCAAACATTCAGTGAGTGGTGTCATGGAGTTATTCCTTGCTCTCAGACCTTACATTTCTCTACAGTGAAACCGATTTACCATCTCTCTGCACAGTCAGATTCTTCATTGTTCTTCATCATGTTCTTGGTCCTGAGAGGAGCTGAACACTCACAACAACAATGAAAGTGAATAGCAACTGGGGATGTCAGCACCTCAGAGGATCAGGCCCTGTTTGCTCTATCTTCATTTTTGCTATCCGAAAAGTCTTATCTACATATTAGCCAAAATAATTTTGTATTAATATAATTATGAGAATGACTGGAAGCTCTAAAATTGACCTTGGGTTAATCATCTTGTAACATATTTCTATCTTGAAAGTTTTCAGCCAGAGCTTTTCTTTGTTCCTTATGCTTAATCTATTACTTTATTCATCACACCATATTATCTTCTATTTCATGATTCTTTGCTTCAGCCTTGAATCTCTGTTGTGGAACCATGTCAAATGCACTTTGAAAAATCTAAGGGTACAACATCTACTGAATTTCTCTTATCTGTCATGGCAGTGATATATTCAAAGACATCAAGAAGATTAGACAAGCACGACTGCTCTTGTACCTGAATCCTTGCTGGCTCTCTGTTTACTTTTTCGGAATTCTTCTGATAAGTCCCTTGAAGAGTTTCCCACAACAAAAGTTAAACTAATTGGTCTCAGAGGGAGATAAAAATTATAACAAAACTAACCTTTCTAGACATAAAGTTGTCATGAATATAAAGTCTAATATCTCAGGATTTTTCCAGAGTTAGAAACAAGTGCTAGGTATTTCATTAAAAAATGGAGACTTGACTATTTTCAGTTATATAAAGCTGCCTTTTTAACTCAGGAGGATTATGAGAAGTCTAAAATTAAACCCTTCACTAGTGCAGGACTGAATATTGCCACATTAATTTGGGGCAGGGAGGAATGTCACATTTTTTGGCTGGGGGTGGGAAGCATTTTTCTCATGGTTTATTTATCTATTATAAACAGGGACTTTTTAAATCTACTCAAAAGTTTGGAATGTTAAAAGTAGTCCTGGAGAATGTGGGTGAGTAGGCAGAGTTTGGGTGAAGTGGTGAGAGTGGCACGACTCTACAAGTTATTAGAAAAGTCACCATGACCACTTAGATGTTGCCCATGTAGTAGTAATGTCTATGGGATAAACAGCATTGATTGTGCAATTATGGCTGCTTCATCAGCTCTCTGTCCACTCATTTGTCTCCCACAGGACTCGTTATTTCATCCCACTGAACAGGTTCAAGCAGCCTCTAATTTAATAATTACAAACAATTAAAAAAACCCCTTTTAACTATTGGAAAGAATAGATTACTGGTTTTCCAAAAAGACGTGGCCTTTGCTTCTAACTCTGACAGTCCACTGATGTCATGATATTTGTATGGAATGGAGAAAAACTATTTTAGAATTTAGAGTCAGATCTTCAGCTGACGTAAATGGCTAGGCTCTGCTGAAGCCAGCAGAGCTATGTCAATTTTCCATTAGCTGAGGAACTGGCTGGTAGCCTAAGAGCGTTAGCCTAAAAGGTGTTGAAATGCAAAAACATAGTCTGGTATTAACAAAGCAAAGAATGGAAAAGTCTTTTAGACATCCTTTCTAATTTCTAGTTTTTCTGCAAAGTGTGTGGCTTATTTGCCACTCAGGAGTCAGAGCATGCACATGCTAACAAAATCTTTTCAGAGAACTATCACATTCTCTGTTTCTGAATTTTTGTATTGCAAAATCACCATATATATCTAGATATAGTTATAGGTGTGAACAAAGAGAGCTTATGAACAAAGAGACAAAAGAAAGTGGTAAATAATTGTCTGCAAGTATTTCAAGAGATATTTTCTAAGGAAAGTGGAGGGAAGATGAAGATTTGTCAGGTCCCTCATATGATATGTTATATGTGAATCTAATTATTTTATTCGATACAGTTTCATTTGATTCTAAGCATTTTAATGAATATTCGGTACTCTAAAATGTCTGCTACCTCCGCATGTCCTAGGCAAACACATTTGTGTGTGTGTGTGTGTGTGTGTTGTAACTCTCTTAAAAGACTCTTTTTTTTTTTTTTTGTTGTGAGATTTTTCTGTCACTGAAATAGGCGTGACTCTGAAGACAGACCACCTGGCTGTTTCAGAGGAGATGAAAGGATAAATGCATTGGACCAAATTCTGGTCTCAGTAAAATTAGTGGCTCTAGTTTGGATTCATTATGATGCTTGGTTCTGCCTCAGGGGAGGCCAGAGGCAGGAGTAAATGATCTCTCAAGATCCCTTCCAGCGCTCCATTTCCGTGATTCTGTTATATAACTAGGGCCAGGAGTTGGCTCAAACATAGAGCAGTGTGTACAGTAAAGGCTTCTCCATGCAAGTACTTAGTTCAAGGGTGTGAAAGTGCTAGTCTCCTGTGCACTGTTTGTCAGTGTGGGCCCTGCTGCAGCACAGTACCAGCTCCGTAGGACATTGTGATCTGCACCCATTTCAAAGCCGGATAGAACAAAGGGGATAGCCATGTTAGTCTAGTCCAGTGAAAAAACAACAAGGAGTTGTGTGGCACTTTAAGACTAACAGATTTATTTTTTGCATGAGCTTTCGTGGGAGAAGATCCCACTTCCTCAGATGCTTCGAAGATAGAACAAAGCCCCCCAGGGAACAGTTGGGTGTGTGGTAGCAGGGCCATGTTGACAGTTAGTACAGGGCAGATACATACCTCATCTTGCCCTGAATTAAAAGTTCATGTAAGCAAAAAAAGGTACCCTTTTGACACCCTATTACAGCGGTTTTCAAACTTTTTTCCTCAGGACATAGTTGAAAAAAAATCTTTTATGCCCATGACCCAGCAATTCCATGTATGAGCAATGCATTCCAGTCCCTTGGTGGTGGCAGCAGGGCATGCTGTGACCCAGTACCTGAGGGTCTGCGACCCAGTACTGGATCCTGACCCATGGTTTCAAACCTATTGCCCTATTATACTGATTGTGTACCAGCCTGAGTCTAATTTAGACCCTTCCATTTCATATCACTTTAATGACAAAACTTCCTACATTATTTCACATCTGAATGGTATTTAAACGTCACAGTTTTTAATAAACCCAATTGTTAACTACTGCATGCTAGCTGTGTACATTACTCATTACTGTACATGGAGGAGCTGCTCCGGAGCTCCATGTTATGCACCCATGGAAATTTGGTAACATTCTTTGGGATCTACAGTACTGCAACAATCCTGTCTGAGAGATAGATTAGTTATACTGTCTTCCTTTTATTTAGCTATATGGAAGCTGTTAGCATTGTGATTCTGGAAGTTATAGATTGTTCTAGGGTTAGAAGCACTATGCTTTTTTCTTTATAACTATAGTTCTATTTCTGTCTCGTGTTCATATGTTTCATAGTTGCTTCTTCCTTGTGTAAGTGGAACTCCATTTTTATGATTCAGTTATCACGTGTTGATGTGTCACATATAGGATTGTTGAAAATGTTGCAATTTTCTGGGAAAGTTGCTTGGTTTGAGAACTGAATGACATAATTGATTATCTTGCATCAGTGGCTGAGAAGAGCCCTTGCAGGTGCCTTTCTTGTTACTACGGTTAGAGTTGGAATAAAAGAATCCATTGATTTCCTTCCCTTGGTTCTTGTGTTGTTATGTGTCTGGGAATCTGGGGTTCATTTTCTGTTAGCTATTTTACCTATTCTCTGAGCACTTTGGATTGCCAAGATATGATTGTTAGTAAAGTCTTGTTTAAAAATAATGCAGAAACAAGTGTTTTTATTACATCAGTCTTGCAAAAATATTTAGTATTATTCTGACCTTGGGAAACAATGAATAGAGCTGGATGAGAAATGGGTTTCCTTTTACAGGAAAACGTGAGATTTTGGACGTTTTTCCATTGTGCATCAGGATGGAACAGATACTTCCCCAGGATTTTGATAAGGGTTGAGAGAGAGAGAGTCAGACACTAAGGCTGACTGAAGTATCCTAGAGTAGCCAGGAGTCAGTGATTAGGGTGCTTGCCTGGCATATGGGAGACTGACTTAAGTCTTGGTCTGAAAGGATAGAGCTGGGACTCCCACATCCTAAAATACTGGACAGTTGGCTATTCTGGGGCTGGTGTGTCTTTGATTTTGACTCAGAATTCATCCTGCACCAGAGAAATATTTCTTGTGAAAGTTTGTGGAATCTGATACATTCCTGGAAAAAGTTTAGCTTTAGATGAATTGACATTTTTCTGAAGAAAAATTCCTGACCAAGGCTAGTTCTGAATTAATTTTACTTAAAAAAAATCAGACAGTGAACTGAGGATTTTTCTCTGTCCATTTTACCTAATTGATAATTTGGAGTGTTGCATATTCTTTGTTTTATTACAGCTAACTATTTCCTAAGGGAGTCTCTTTTAAAGGAGGCCTCTTTACTTCCAATGTCTTGGAAGCAAAACTCCTCCTTGAGTGTTCTGCTTGGCCCATTTACAGGGACCAACCTCTCTGGTTAAAGCTATACCCACTCTGTCAGTTGGAATGAAAAATCTTTTTCCATCTGGGTCTCTTAGAACTCATCAACATTTCTACTAACACACAGGATTTTGCTCCAAAATGTCCTTTAAAAAAAAGAAAACTTTGGGGGGAAAAACATTTTAAAATGTTTTTCATATTGTGCAATATTGTTAGTAAAATGTTATCAAAAGCATAATCAAAATGGCTATTTGAAATGCTGCATTTCCATATCTCAACATGTTTGGATTTCTTTTAAGTTTAGCCGAAACTATAAATTTTGAGTAATTGCAACTTCCATGTAGCGTTTTACTTTAAATTACTGATACATAATATCACCTTTAACATCATTTAAAAAGTTTTTGTCTGGCAATAATAGCGATCAAGGGTCAGTTCCAGTGTCTAATAGTATAGTAATTGAACATCTCGCATGCATGTTTGGGGGAGGAAATTTTTCAGGTTAGATCAGTATGGCACAAAATATTTACTAGGAAAAAAACCAACCAACCAAACAAGCAAACAAAAAAAGCAAACAACAAACTTTCATGCATCTCCTAGTTGCACTTCTATTACTATGAAATTAGCCTTGGGTCATATAATTGTCTAATGATATACGGAATAATCATTGTGTCATGTCCACAGTTCCTAATAATTGCGCACATTTGCACATTGTTAAGAATTTGAAATGTGCTCTAGAATGCTCATTGAATTTAGTAGCAAACAGCTAGCAGGGGAGATCTTTGTACCGCAGTTGCTGGTATGTAAGCAGGTACCAAAAGACTGTCTGATTAGCTGAAGTCAGAGGTTAGCAAATATGTCTCCATGGATCAACCAAACTAAATGAAAAAGATGAACAACATTGTTTGGCCTCTAGCAAATAAAAAGCAGGTTCTTGGGTGGTTATTTTCTGGTGGAGAAACTGACCAGAAAAGGGGGCAAGGTGGCAAACCCAACCAGAGAAGAGGGCATTTGAAACCCAAATCAGAAGCATGCACTACTGCCTGATAGCAGGAATGCCAAATTGTTGATTTGCTACAGATAATTTTGATAATGTAGGGGCATGCTAGTAGTTGCAATGACAAGGAAGAGAGATGAATATGGTCCCAGATCTGGGTTTCTCTAAATCTCTTTGGTTTCAATTTTAGGACTCTTAGGGACCACAGATATAAAAGGTAGAATCTTGGTTTGAACATAAAATGCAAGCTGGGGATTACAGCAAGCGTCAGTAGTAATCCCACTGCATGGCACTGGAAAATGGAGAATATAGGCACATCAAATTCACCTAAAAATAATGTGTAAGCGCTTCAGTTCTGTTGCCCCCCAAAAATGAGAACTGAAGGGTTTTGAACAATTTTGCTGTAGGCAGATTCAGTGAAGGTTTCAGAATAACTCTAAATATCCTGAAAACCCTATAATTTTAAAGTTTAAGAAGAGCTCCCACTCTCCTGATATTGACTCATTGTACACGAAAGGGATTATTATTAAAATTGTAGCACATTTTCTTTTTTTTAAGGTTGCAACATGACAAATAAGTCATAATATGAAGAGTACATAATTTTTACATACACGCACGTGCGTGCGTGCATGTGTGTGTAAAAATATGGGTGCAGTGCCTGGAATCTCAGAACTGGGAAAGTTCAGATTAGAAATGAGCTACATCTTTTTAGCAGTGAGGTTAATTCATCCCTGGGTAAACTGTTCCAAAGGTTAGATGAGTTCTCTGTCTCTGAAAGTCTTTAGATAAAGATTACATGTCTTTTTGAAAGATCTTCTCTTGATCAATGAGAAATAACAGGCTTTATGGAGGAATCATCTCCTGAAATTGTACGGCCTGTGTTATACAGGAGGTCAGAGTAAACAATTATAATGGTGGTCTACCCACGAAATTTCATGCACTAAATAAATTTGTTAGTCTTTAAAAGTAACACAGGACTAAAACAATACAGTATAACCATTTTGAAAAGAAGGTCCAATCTGAGTTCTCCCTCAAACTTCCACTGGACTCAGCAATACTTCTTATCTTCTAAGCACTTAAAAATATTACCTGTTGTTTCTTAAAATTTATATTTATGGTCTTTATTTTTGGGGCACTTCTGCCAATTGTGTTAATACTCTCCCACTGAACTTCCTGTATTTGTGAACTTTCAACAAAATATCTGTGCATCATATTTAAAAAAATAAGCCAGTAAACAGAAAGCGTATAAATCCCTCTATTTATCTTGTTTTCATTTTCTACTAGGAAAATGATAGAGAATGTGTCTCCATTTACAGCATAGAAAGGATAGGCTGTGGCTTGTGAGAACTGTATCCTGATAGCTTATTGTGGAGCATATGTAGCACAGGGCACTCAGGAGCAAGTCACTGCTTCAAGAAACAAAAACAAGGGAAAGATAGAAGGAATATCCCAGTGCTGTGAACTCTACCAGGTGTAATGTTCTCCCTGCATTCCAAAGTCAAGGAATAGGCAAGGCTACAGGACCTTCACCCCTCCTTAATCCTTCAAGGATCTTTTTGTAAAATAATGTTGGCTCTCCTGAGAGGCACCTTTAAGGGGCTGTAGCCCTAGCTCTGATTCTCTCCTCTTCCTCCAGCTGAGCTTCCTTTGCTCCTTCTTATCTGCTCTACAGATGGAGACATTTCTCCAGTTTTCTGGAGGTATATACCAGTGAGGGAGCTTCCATTTTTTCCCTATCAACTCCCTTCTAAGGGCAGCAGCCAGCTTATTTTTGTTCCCAGGGCAGTCAGTGTTGCTCTGACCTTGTTGCTGATATCATTAACAGCTCACAGGAGTGAGGAGAGCCTCTCCCTCAGAAAGAGGATGGGCCCTTGGGAACTCCTGAACAAACTAAGCTAACCTTCCTCTGCTTAAACCAATGACTGTTTGTTTCTCAACAAATGACCTTGTAGTGTGTTTGCAATGTTCACTACGCACCATGCAGCTGTCCCAACATTTTTGCATCAGCTATTCTCATAGGCCCTTCTGTGGAAGTGACATGCCCCTGTTTCTCTGCACGTAGCAGAAGGGAGTCACACATTACAGGCAAAATAGCCTGATCCCTCAACCTCCATTTACGAAATGTAAAAATGTATTTGCCCAATTCTTGGGGTTGCTCTGGCTGCTTTATTCTGCAAATGCAATGCCAATAGACCCTGGTCATCAGTGGCCAAGATCAAACCTGGGTCCTTTGAAATTCATTGTATGAATCTGTACTATATGAACTAAAAACCACGTGCCCTTTAGCCATGACTGTAGCAGACTCATCAACAGGGCCGGCCCAAGGTTTTTTGTTGCCTTAGGCCAACAGGGATTTTGGCGCCCTGCTGGGATCTGGCTGTGGGTGGGGGTCTGGTCGTGGGCGAGGGTCTGGCCATGGGCAGGGAGCAGAGCAGCCCCAGCCCAGCCCTTTGCACCCTGTAATTGTTGGCACCCTAGCAACCGCCTAGGTCACCACTATGGAAGGACTGGCCCTACTCATTAATTTCTAGTTAGTTTAGCCACAACTAGAGGGGGTCAGCACTACACCAAGAGTTATGGGTTACACAAAGTAGCAACAAAACTGTTTTATCTGCCTTTATGAGGATTCCACTTGCATGAGAGGATACCTGGGTGGCAGAGATACAGCATGTGTCTCTAGGCCACGCCACCTCCTATTATCCCAGACACAGGGATGTTCCTGAAGGTAAGTGTGTGACTGGGAGATCATTAGGCCCCAGCAGTTGCCAGATGCTGAAAGGGCTCCTTGGGTTAATAGATAAATTAGGACAAACTTGAGTCTTCTGTAAATTATTCCATGCACTGCCCCAGCCCCAGTGTTAAGGCATATGAAAAAGAGGCCTTTGTTTCCACACCTTTAGAGTGAGTTGTTCAGGCCATCCCAAGTGACTGCTAGTAAATTGCTATACTGCCCCATATTGCATTTATTTACAGAAATGTATTATGGAGGTTGCCTTATTTCAGAGGGAAAGAAGAATTTTTAAGAAACTAAGAATTCCTCCAAAGTGACCTAAGAATGGCTTTTTATTAAAACAAAAGTTAGTTTTGCCGTTTAGTTTTGGGGGACTTTCCAGAGCTAGAAGCAAGTGTTCAGTGTCCATTTGGAAATCTGGGAATTTTCCTTTTCAAATGCAGGGTGGGAGTAAGCTCCCATTTCTAGCCCAGCAGGTAGTGAGACATGAGATCTTACACATGTCATTGGGTAGGATTACATATTGGACTAGTGTAAGTTTGATGGTAATAAAAGAAAGATACATTTCAGTAGGAGAGAAGGACAGACTTCCTTAGCCCATTGTTTGCTTAGTATTTTTTTTTTAAGCAGCAGCTCTCTGTAGCTAATCAGCAGTTTGGAATGTTGGAAGTTGTTCTGGCAGAGATGAATTAGTGGATAGAATGTTAAGTGAGGTGAACAAAAGTTTCATAACTACAGTTGACCATGTGGTTTAACAATTTATCACATTGCTATCACTCCTATATGTGTATTGTGGCAAGGTCACCCCCCTCTTCAGGAGGGAAGAAGTGTGTGAGGCCTGGCTCAACAGCTCAAGTCTTCTCCCCAAGGGGTACTGGTCACAGTTCAGCCAGCCCCCATCCAGGAAGGTCCCTGGCTTTTGCAGTCTTTCTGGTACTCTCTTCCTTCTCTGGCCCTGGGTCCCAGCTTAGAGAGCCTTCAGAGCAGTGGAAGGGCCAGCTGCTTGTCTCTATATCTCTGGTTAAGGCTGGGGAGAAAGTCTCCTCCTCTGCCTTGGGGTGCTTCCAAACTGAAGCAACAGCCTCAGCTCTCGCTCCCCCCTTCCCCCCTTCTCCTAGTGCAAGCAGCCTTTATAGGCCTGGGGTAGCCCTTGATTGGGTGCAGCTGTCTGTAAGTAGCCTGCAGAGGCCTTTTATTTGCAATCAGGGAAAAGGGCCTCCACCAGTCTAGGGCTCACATACCTGCCCTGATGCACCCTTCTGTACCCCTCAGCCCTGACCTTATCACAGTATTTAGGAGAGAAAAATATCAAAAAGATCAAGGGTTTGATCGTGCAATGTGCTGAGTACCTTTCAGCTCCATATTATGTCAGTGAGGGTTAAAGGTGTTTAGGAAGTCCCAAAACCAGACTACAATTAAACAATTTAATCAAGTTAGCATGCTTCAGTTAGCAGTTGCCAACCTATTCTCCATGGCTCTGTCTTCAGATTCAGGTGCAAGCTAGACTGTTACCCAGGAAGGTTGGCTTCTTGTGTTTTACCTTTTACCTTTCTGCTGAGAATATGAGCTCTAAAGAAAGGAATTGTCCCTCTCCCGTCCTGTGGCTCAAGAGTAATGTGATGTTAGAGAGCTCACACACCAACTTAGCAGGCTGCATAGAGATCTCCTATCTTCAGAGATGATAAATTTGACAGTATGTTGCAAAGGTAGAATTTATTATAGGGAATATTGCCTCTCTTTGTTTATATAGGTTTATTATCCTTCTACTTCTACATCTTGAATAAAATCAGATAATATAGTTTTTTTTAAAAAGAGAACAAATCCATTACTCAAAATATTTGTACACAAACTAGTAAGAATTTTCCCTGGGTTAAAGTCATATTGATGCTTTTATTTCATTTTTGTCTATATTATGTTCATAAATCTAGGTGGTGCATTTTGGTGTAGCAGACTCCTAATTCATTCCAATCTTTTTTGTGTTGTAGTCCACTCATGTTGCCCGAGCCAGCTTTCAGGTTGATGCATTTGGATCATCATTCATTCTTGATGTAATGCTGAACCAGTAAGTATTGACTGTCTTTTATTCTGTATTTGTAAAGTGTCTAGCACAATAAGAATCCTATTTTGGTTGGTATCCCCAGATGCTGCTGTAATATGGATAACCATTACTATTGGATTTGTTTTTTGTTGATTTGTCAAATATCTCCTGATAAGTAGCCACATTTGAAAATATATTTCCAAAGAGAGCCTTACTGTACGTTGTATTGGGCCAGTGAAATTAACTTTCAAGTGCCTGTAGCTGGGCTCTCTGTGTCATACCAGTGAAGATCAGAATACAATATCTTCAGTGCACATCTATTGTTTATTGAAAAGCAGGTATCAAAGACAAATAGAAGAGACCATACAATGCCTTTTCCTAGTCAGCCTCAATTTCCCAAGCATAAACTCTCAATAGCTATGCTGGCCCTACACGGTATCGTGGTTGGTAAGAAAAGTGGAATAGCTACCACTCTACGTGAGGACTACCTCTTCTTCCTCTTCTGGTTTTCTCAAGTTCCTGGTCTATTTTCTGAGTCCCTTGTTTTGGCTATCCCAAGTCCCTTTGATTTATGATTCCTTGGGGCAGGCTCTAGGTTACTCTGAAGCCCTCCAATTAGATGTGCAGCAGTATCACCAGCCTTTTTGGATGTGAGCTACAGATAGGAAATGTTAGATATCATGTGATTCGCCCAGTACTTATCCCCTTTCCGCAAAGAAATCCCATCTCCAAAATGTGGTCTGCCAGCAAAATATGTGGCAAATTCTAATTAATTCAAATTGGGGGGTGCTGCAGAGATTGGCTGATACTCACTTAGCATGGGTTACTCCCCTACGGAAGTCCATAGGGTCACATCAGTCTATTTGGTCAGTTAATTCAGATTAGATAGCCCCAGATTCCCTATTACATGCCTCCATATATGCATACCAGGCAAACTAGCCACTGGCTGACTGTGACCATGGGTTTTTCACATCTGCATAGCTGCTTCCAGAAAATCTGGATAAACCTTCATGACACATGTTGATGTCAAAGGCAAGTTTGGCCCCATTCAGTGATTTTTCCACAGTCTGATGTTGTGAAACCCTCCCAGAATCCTGCAGCATCCAGGCTGACCAAATTTGTCCATTGTTCTGCTATATAGTGATTCAGCATTGTCCCAGCAAGATGTTCGGTAAGACATAAATGTTATTTAGTCCCACAGTTCTGCAGTCGATAGTGTGCAGGAAAATTGGCAGCTATTTGATTTTTAATCCCTATGTATGTTGTGTTAGAGATCTACTAATAACACTGGTAGTGGTTGAAAGCCCACGGTGACTGGTATGAATAATGTTTCTGCAGATAAGCTCCTTATATTGGAGAAAAGAGAAGCATTAGAAAATATTACCATACTGAATTTTAGACCAGAAAGCGATTGAAAAATAGCAAACTTATAAATGAAACTTGATACTTTTTTTTATCAATCACATTTCAAAACAAGCAAAGCAAAATATCCCTTGCTGTATCTAATTAAGCCAGTTTTATTTATGAACTGCTCTTACCTTTCTTGGTCTGAAATAAGGAGAAAATTTGTAATAAATCTAAAATACTTTTTAAATTTTTCTGTTTTCAATAACTGATCTTGTTTTTGGATTGTTTAGAGTAAAGGGCAAGATCTTTAGCTAATGTACTGTAAATTGGCCTAGTTCCATTGAAGTCAGTGAAGCTAGACTGACTTTTGCCAGCTTGGAGATTGGCTCTACGATAAGACCTAAATGTTTCAATTTAACTTCTGAAATTTTCACAAAAAGTGACTGGCATTCAGCTAGTTAAGGTAGCCAGTTTACTGTTTTCCACATTTAACTGTGTTAAATTGGTGACTAGCAATTACCTGAGGTAACTAGGAACAGCTCTGGAGTTAACGTATGTATGACTTGTTACTGTGTAAAGCAGACATGCACTGCTTGTGAGAGATGTAGACTTAAGCACATATTCCTATAGCAAGAGCTGGTTGAAAATTTTCTGATGCAGCTGGTTTCTTTTGGAAAATTCTCATCTGAGAAAACAGAAACATTTCACATGAATGTTATCAACATGGTAAAAATTTAACAAATTGATAGTTGATTTTGGTAAGGCTGAAGAACATCACCATACAATGCATGAAGATCATCTTCTATAGAAAAGTAGTAGCATATAGCAACTGTTGGTGGGTACGTATGTAGGTACACATATGGGTGTAAGTGTACAGATAGGCAGGGGTGTCGCTGTTGCCAGGCTTATGGGGCTCGAGCCCCGATCCTAGTGCCTGAGCCTTGGGTCCGCTGCCGGGTTGCCTGTGGTGGTGGCATGCTTACGGGGCTCAAGCCCTGAGTTGCAGCATGCTGAGCCCTGGGTCTTTTCCTCGGCCTGCAGCACTTCTGCAGATAGGGTGAAATCTTTGCTCCATTGAAGCCATTGGCAAGATGCCCATTGACTTCTGTGGGCTCAGGATTTCAGCTATAGTGTCAGCTCTGGTTTAATAAGAAGAAATCAAATATTAATAGTGTTTGAAAAGACAAGTAAAGGACATTATTTTAGTATGAACATCTTCAATAACTCTTTTGGTGATAGTTATGTTACTCTTTATGGAAATATGCTGTACATTTAAATAATTAAACTGTTTTAAATGAAACTTGTCTTGGGATAGGATCTCTTTTTTTCTCTGAAGAGGTCAGATTGTGTATGTATCCTTCTTTCCTTAAATGACATTCAGTGACTGGCTTAATTGAGTAATGGTGCCAGAATTCATCCCTAAGAGATGAAATGCATTTTCTTTTCAAAAATCTAAAAATCTGCTAATATTGAAATCAATAATATAATGTAAACTAAATTGTCTCCATGGTTTCCACCACATAGTGGTGAAAATGAAAGGCTAGAATATAAACAAAAGTGCTGTTTGGGCCTGTAATGACATTTTATGCCAAATTTTCAAAGGGGCTTCTGAAATTGTGTACGCTCATGCACAGATCTTATCAAATCAAAGAAAGGTCCAAGGATACCAGCACAACATGGTAAATGAGTTTTTAATATACGGTAGAACTTCAGAGACTGACTGGTCTAACACACACCTCATTTGGAATTGAAAGTATGCAATCAGGTAGCAGCAGAGATGCACACAAAAAAGCAACCACTGAACAGTACTGGGTTAAATGCAAACTACTAAAAAAAGTTTAAAAAAAGATTAGACAAGGTAAAAAAATTGTTTCTATGCTTGTTTCATTTAAATTAAGATGTTTAAAAGCAGCATTTGTCTGCTGCATAGTAAAGTTTCAAAGGTATATTAACATGATGCTCAGTTGTAAACTTTTGAAAGAACCACCATAACATTTTGTTCAGAGTTACAAATGTTTCAGAGTTATGAACAACCTCCATTCCTAAAGTATTTGTAAATCTGAGGTTTTACTATATGTTTCCATGAATAGATGTTGTATTCAATTTGTGGACGCAGCTTTGGAAGTCAGTTTTCAAACTTGGCCCTCTCTATAACAATATATTTGAAAACCAGTTAGTCACTTACCTGACAAGACCAATGTTTGAGATCCTGTTTCCTCTGCAAATACCGATGTTAACACTAATACCTGAAACAGTGCTGATGCAGGTACATGTTGATGATATCATCAGTCCTTGCTGGCCTTTGTATTTTGGGGAGTGTTTTAAGGCAGTGTTTTTCAAACTTAGGGTCGGGACCCAGTACTGGGAAGCAGACCCTCAGGCACTGAGTTGCAGCACCTGCTGTTGCTGCTGCTGCTGCTGCTGCCACCAAAGACTGGAATGCATTGCTAAAAGATGTAATTGTTGGGTTGTGGGCATAAATGATTTTTTTTTCAACTGGGTCCTGAGGGGGAAAAAGTTTGAAAACCACTGTTTTAAGGAGATTATTCTTTGTCTTTTTGAAGCCTCAACATATTTTTGGGTGACATTCATTAAAAATAAATGAGTGGTGGGAAGAGGGAAATTTTCCAAGCCTCTTTTAGTCTCCTCTGTTCGAGAAAATATGGATCTTATGCGCCTTTGCTTGAATGCCTTATAAAACCTGGATATATCTGTGCATAGCAACCATCATTTGAAAATTGTCTCAGTAGACAATTCTCCAATTAAGCTAGAGGTCTTGTGCCTGCTGATCTGTTGTTTCACAAGGGCCTAGTATTTGACTGACTTTGGGGTTACATTCTATTTTCTTCTCTAGTTAGTTTAATCATAGATAACGTGTGGTAGCCAGTGGTAGAAATGTGTGTTCACAATTGCGATTCCATCCTATTCCCCAACAGAGATAAGAGGTCATCAGGGAAATAAAATAAATGAACATAAATTAGTTTGATAAAATTCACTAGCTTAACAGTTGTTTGGGCTTTTCCTTGCTTTCTCTTGCCCCCTCCCACCCATTTTTCATCCCCTGCTTTTTCTTTGTCTCTCTCAAGAGTCATTCTATATATCTTCATACCATTTTTTCATTTTTGATTTTTTCTTTTTTAATTATTATCTTTCCTTTCTCCCTTTTTTGTGTTCTTATTTGAAAATCACCATTCCCTTTTCTTTGTTTTGTCTATTTATATTTGCCTATTCCTTGTCATCCATCCCGTTGCCCACTCTGCTGTTATGCTGGGTCTTCCCCTTCCTCTCCTCTGTATTTTATTGTTTCTCCACATTCCAACGTCTTTATCCCTCCCCCTCTGTCTCTTGAAGATTCCCATATTTCTCTCACTCTCTCTCTCCTCTTTCCCCTCCATGACAGCTTGCCTTTTCCTTCTGACCTACAATGTTTATACACTAAATGTCCGTCTGTCTACCAGTGTCCACATATGATGCCTCCTGGCAGCTTCTCCTCTCACAGATGTTTGCCATGGGAGGACCTAATGCTGCCAAGAATTTGAAGTTTGTTTTCCCTTCTTCTCCCCACCACATTTCTTCTGATGAGCTGTATTGCTTCTGCACCCCACCAAGAGTAGTTTCCACAACTGAATCTGTGAGTAAGGGGAAGCAGGATCTCCTGTTCCTTTGCGCACTCCACATAATTTGCCAGTGACTAGGAGCTGAGATGGCTCCTTTACTAAACTGCCCCACCTTTTGTAGCTCGAAGCTATTTTGGTAGCTCAGGAGAAAAACTGGATTAGCTTTATTCCAAAGGGGTAGCCAGGTTAGTCTAGTTCAATAAAACAAACAAGGAGTTCTCTGGCACTTAAAGACTAACAAATTTATTTATTGCATGAGCTTTCATGGGGTTTTCTCCCACAAAAGCTCATACAATTAATAAATTTATTAGTCTTTAAGTTGCCACAGGACTCCTTGTTAGGATTAGCTGTGTGCAGCTGGGGAGGAATTTGTGGAATGCTTTGTACCCACAGTGAAAATCTTGGTGCCCCTCACTCCACAAAGGCAGATTTCCTTCCCTTCCATCACAAAATAGGAACTGGTGGCCATGGGCTTTAAAAGCAACTGCCGACCATGGAGCTTGCTTTATATTTTGAAGGTGATCTTTTTTTAAATTAATTTAAAGCAAACAAACAAACAAACAAAAACAAATGGGTCCTGACATCTGAAGGGTTGCTAAAAATGGAAGATGTGGGTGTTTTGGCCAGTCTTTTTAGAAGGAAAATGAAAGAGGAAATAATTTTCCACTGTTTTATTATAAAATGTTGATTCATTTCAAAATTGAAATTTGGGTATACGTTGTGCTTATGGCAGATCTGAAGCAGTTTTAAAATGCATTTTTGTTCATATTTTATAAATGTGCCTTTATACATGGAATAAATTAGATGTTATGAATAGCGGTTTGGGGGCTGAAAAGCAGAAGTTTGACGTAGGTTCCTAGGCAATCAATGTTTTTTCCAGTGTATGTTCTTTGGGGTTTTTTAGTTGCAGTAATATCTGTACAGTAAGCTTCAATAAAACACAGTCTGTTTCAAGTTTGTCTGTTTAATTGGCTAAAGCATTTATGAAGAAGCTTTCAGGGTAAAATAGCTGTGTTTTTAAAAGGTTTAATCCCTCACTCAAGAGTTTAGGAATGCATTAGTGACATCAGTGTTTTATGATTTTGTTGCCTCCTATGCATTTGTGATTGTATGTGATAGAGTCATGTTTTCCCTGGTGATTTTCCTTATTGGTTTTTTTTGAGTGTTGTCAGATCTCAGAACTGATGATTAGTTTTGATGTCACAATGCTGCTCTAGGCTTCACTACTTTGAGTGCACTGAAAACTGGCAATTGACCCAGAATCATGTGTGAGATGCATAATGATTAGGTGTGCTTGTTTTTTGATTCCTTTCCCTTCAAGTTTGTGAAGCGCCATTGGCATCTGTGAGTCTCAGTGAAATGGGTATTTCTTAATTTATGCAGAATATTTCTGTTCAAATAGCTAATATGGCCATTTATAATTATAGCATTAAATAAGAAATTGTATGGGAAATTCAACCTATTTGAGTCTGAGGCATGTTTAGTGCTGTGAAGCAGGGTGTTGTGTGCTATGAGAGGCAGCCATCCCGACTTTGGTTTTTCCCCCTCATCCTGTCTGACTTTTAGGCATCCAGAGAGCCTACACGCATGCTAACAAGTTTACTGAATTCAGCCCAGCTCTTGCATGGGCTCTGGTGGCAATTGCAGGCTTTTAATACCACACCCTAGGGGTACCTGTACAGTTACAAGTTCACCAGAGTTTCAGTTCAAAAGAAGCACCCCATCTTATAGAGAATCTGTAAGTCCTTTCAATCCTTTTCTATCTCTAAGAATTGGGGCACACTATGCACCAGAGGTTCTGTCCGTTTGCTGGATCAGAAAGTAGGCACCAGGTCAGCCTACACTCAGGCTTTTTATCCAAAGCCTGAGATAATCCAGTTTGAACTAAATTCGCATGCCTCCCCAGGCTTATAACTGAGGACATTCGTTACCATCTTTCTTTTAGAGTGGGTTCATACAATTCCACAATAAAACATACACCACTGTATGTTTAATACAATGTACCCCAGAGATGTAAACCCTCATTCAGTAAGGTTTAACTTAATTCAGTAAAGTTTATCTTAATTCCATGAGGTATGTTCAGTATATTACAGAGCACAGTCCGCCTGTCACAACAAGTACCCAAGATAGATATGTAAAGTACAAACAGTGCAGTCAGAGATGATGATAACTGGAACAAGAAAGATGTTTTGAAACAAGGCTCAAACTCAGCCTTGCCATATGTAGACTATAAAATGAAACTACATTGCTAGAAATCACTGCATTTTTTTTGTTCATATGTGTAACGCTGAAGAAGTATATTGTCACAAAATCTCCTTTTCTTTTAATTTATCACCAAACATGAAAAGTCATAGAAACCTTCACTAAATAACAATTAAACTGACATTTGGAATCTTGCATGTTTAGCTTTAACTATTGTTAATGGCACTTAGTTGCTGTGTGGTGCTGTTTACCTTTTAAATATCCATCCAAACCACCACACACATTTTTGTAGTCTGTGATGAGAGAGACAAATACTCCACATTCCTAGTGGGAATATTTCTTATGGGAACATATTTTAACCAAGAGTTTGCAGTCCTATGTCAGATCATAAGCTTCATTACAAAACAAAACAAAATGAGAGAATTTAAAAAACAATGGCCAGGTTTTTTGCCCATTGGGAAACAAGCTGCTAAAACCTGCTTGTGATTTTTACTGGCAAATCATCTCTAACATTATTATAAATGTGTCATGTAAACTGTAAAGGAAAAATTTCTAAGAATGCCTTGAATCGAAAACATTTACACATAGGTAACTCAAATGGAGATGAGTGCACTGACGTGTGCAAAGGTATACCAGTTCTCTGCAGGTACATCTTTATGTTATGTCCTCACTCTTGAGTCTGCACATACAGCACTGGTGAAGCAGTTAAATGATTTCGGACTGCATGCTATACTTTTGCTCCTGGAAGTCTCATACCATTGCCTGGTTTCTGCTTGTTTAGTAATTTGGATAGGGCTATAGGATTGCCAAGGGATCTGATCAGAAGACAATGCGGTTCAAGTCCCTCAGTCAGGCTACAGAAATGATTTTCATAAGGGCTCCTGGAGTACATGACGGGAATATTTGCACTGATGACCAAATATATATACTTTTACAGATTTTACTGAGATAACATAAAAATTAAAAATAAATAATTAAAGGCAAATGAATAACACAGTAGGTAATGATAGAATTACAGTGCTATTCTAAGGTACATATGCTATAGTTTATATTGTATGTTTTGGATTAATATACTCATAGCCTTCCCTGCTGACCCACTGAGAGACATGGCTGGTCTTTCAACTCTGGAGTGGAGGGGAGGAGGCAGCATTAGAACTAAGAGTTATAAAGGTGAGTAAGACTAAAACTACCAATAATATTTAACTATCTTGAAACAAAAGATCCTAACAATCCGAGAAGCTCAAAGAAGGAGCAGTTGGTGAACACAACCTGGCCATATTGTTTACCCTTTTTGTACCCTGAGCAATGTGGGTCCTCCTTCCCAGTTCAGACTTACCTTCTTCACCCACAAGACGTTCAAGCAAGCAGGCTAGTGTTATAGGCTACAGCACAGGACCACAAGACCGTCTGTTCTGATGCAAGTACTGGGCCAAATTCTTCTCTTCATAGTGTAAATCCCAGTAGTGTTGCTGGGACACATCTTCCTAGAGGGAGTGAGTTATACTTAGGATAAGCTTTGAGGAGACATGGTGGGGCAAAGCTGGCTTCAAACCTTCTTTGCTGTCACCCAGTCCTTGGTCTACCTGGAAGTCAGTTCAAACTAAAAAAGTGCGGTTAGTTCAAACTAACCGCAAGTTCAAACTTATTTAGTTTAAACTAGCATGTCTACATTGTGCTAGTTCGAACTAAATATGCAAATTAGTTCAAACTAAGCAGTTAGTTCGAACTAACCAGCCAAACTAACTAGTTTGAACTAAGTTTTTTTTAATTTTTTAGTTCGAGCTAGGCAAAGCCTGGTGGAGATGGGGTTCAAATTAGTTCTGATTAAGACTCCTTAATTCAAGCTAATTTGGTATTGTAGACATAGCCATTGTGTCTTTCTATACAAGGTATATTTTAATCATTCTCATGACTCTTGCGTGAGCTTTCTCCAATTTGTCAACATCCTTCTTGGAGTGTGGACAGCAGAACTAGACACAGAATTCCAATAGCAGTCACACTGGAGCCAAATAGAGTGATAATATAACCTCCCTACTCTTCAATATTCTTCTGTTTTATATGGCTAAAGATCTCATTAGCCCTTTTGACCACAGCATTGCCTTGGTAGTTCATGTTCAGCTAATTAACCAGCATGACCTCAAAGGCCATTCAGAGTTACTGCTTTTCAAGAGAGAATCCCCGTACTGTAAGTATGGCTTGAATTCTTTGTTCACAAAAGTATGACTTTACCTTTGTCCATATTACAATGCTTATTATTTGCTTGGTCCCAGTTACCAAGCAATCCAGATAGCTTTGTATTAGTAACTTGTCCTCTTTATTGTTTACCACTCCAATCTCTGTATCATTTGTGATGATTAATATTAAATAGTATAGGGCTACGAACTGATCCTCATGGCATCAGTAGAAATAAATGCTGTAACAGGGTGCTGGGGGGGTGAACCCTTAGCCAGCCCCCTGTCACTTTAGGCTCCCTAACTGCAGGGCAGCAGAATTGGCTGGGCTATGTTCTTACTGCCTGTTGGAGAGGCAGCTGTCAGCTTACATAGGCTTGATTAGGCAAGGGGTAGCAGCTGCCCTGCTGACTCAGGAGGGTCTGTATGTTGGCCCAAAGGGGGAGTGTGGATGCTTTGGTAGTCTCCTTGAATAAGTGCTGAGACTTCTAGCTGCAACAGGGCACTAGAAGGTGATGTGACATTCACTTACACCCTGTAAATAAAGCACTGGTGACTTCACTGGTCTCCATGTCCTGTGTGAGATGGAGGGGAGCTGAAGCAGAGAGGCTGTGGCGAGGTACCCCTCACAATCCGTTTGATTATTTATATTTACAAGTATATTTGGTGATCTGTTAGTCAATTTTTAATCCATTTAACCTGTGCCAGATTGATCTTGTATGTATTGTTCAAGTTTTGTCAAAATGTCATGTCACCAAGACAAATGCCTTACAAAGGTTAATGTATTATATCACCTGTACTATCTTAATCAGACGAACTTCTTGTCTCATTAAAAGAAGCTATCAAATTAGTTTGATAAGATTTATTTGTCATAAATCCATGTTGGCTGACCTTAACTATATTACCTTCCTTTAATTATACTTTAATGTTCCAGTTCCTTCCAGGTTTTAAAAAAGTGAATTTCTCTAGATAGCTCTATTAATGTAATACACTGGCTGCCATCCTAGCGTCACCTTGTGGCCAAAGGTTCTTCTGTGTCTGTTTTCCCCCTCTTCACTGAGCACCAAAGATCTGCTTCATTATCCTTTTCTATCAGGGGCTGCTTGAAGTGCTTATGTGCTTCAGCTTATGGCATATGGGAGGGCTTCTTCTCATCTTAACAAGCGCTCGTTACTATGCCCATTCTCTTTTTAAGCAGATTTATTTGTGAAACATAAACAAGTAATGGTCAAGAATAATTCCTTAGTTCATCCTTTTCATAGGGAATCATGGCTGCTCTTCCCTATGGGTCTACAGTAATCCTCCTCCTTGCAGCCTCCAAATTCCAGAAAGTTTCCTTTCTCACAGCTGGTCTTATTCAGCCAGCTCTGTTCCCATTTGGAACACCAACCCCAGGGCTACCTTTCTGAGGCTAGCACCTGACCCCATATTCCTGGGACACATCATTGAAGTTATCTCCACTCCTCTGTGGTTCTTTTCCCCAAGCACAGCTTGACCAGTCATTTATCCACTTCCTGATCTCAACAGGCCTGTGTAGTCATTCCCTAAACTGGCTCAGTTGGGCTGTCCTCTGATGTGGGAAATGGGTCTGGTCTGTTCACAGGGACCAGCTTCTTTCTGACAACTAAACTTTAGGTTACATTTTAGGTTTTGCTATAATTTAGTCTTAGATGATCAGATTTATGCTGTAATTTTTTTCCCTTTATTAATGGCAGTGCCTTCATTCACATTTTTGTCAGGCTCTGCATTCTTTGAAGAAAAATGTATGGCATTTAAACACAGCAGTATTTTACATTTTCAAAATCACAACTGAAGGAATTGTGGACAAGATTTATAGGATCTGCTTCCTTGATCCTGCCTGCAAATTGCACTGAGATATTGATGGCTCTTACAATGACATAAATCACAAGAGTGAAGCATTAGCGTTTTTAGTTTTAAAATTTTATGATGTCTCTGTGTTTGAGGAGCAGTTGGAATGCATCTGAATCAACTCTTCGTTTAGTTTTACATCCAAACTTCAAATGTTACTTTCAGTGAAGTTAACAGAAGATCACAGCACCAGGCTTAGGGTGAAAAATACAACATTATGGGGTTCATTTGTACTTCACAAGTATTCATTTGCAATGTAATAGTGATTGGAAGGCAGAACCTTCTGTTTATTAATCTCAAATAAATGTCCATTTACAAAAATCATTGTTGTTGTACGGTTACAATACTACATGAAGGCCTGAGATCAATGGAGTGAATAGGAGTCTTTCCATTGTCTTCGATGGGAAGCAGATCAGACTATTACTTATTCAATGAATAGTAGATTCTAAGAGTGAAATCTTGGCCTCATTGAAGTTGATGAAGTTTTATCAGGATTTTGCTTAACATGATTTTAAACAGAATTTTAGGCTATGACTACAGCTAGTCCTCACTTAGTGACCTACTCGTTTAGTGACCCCTCAGAGTTATGACCGGCTCTCTGATGAGTTGGTATTATGGCGATGTACGAGAACTCGCATCAACTCTCTGATTACCTATATTTACAGTACACTATGCAAACTAAGTTCAGTACATTAGAGCTTAAAACATTTAAAATATATATGAAAAATGTTATAAATGATGCAAAGGTGACATTAAAACTATCTACCGATGGTTGAAAAACCCACTACCAGTAAAGTACATTATGCCTGAAATACCGGTGAGGGCTGCTCCTCGTTTAGTGACCAATTCATTTATCAACCGGGTTTCAGGAACGGAACCCGGTCACTAAGTGAGGACTACCTGTACTCTAGAGCCTGGACAGTGGTGTTGCTGTCAGCTGTCTAGTATGGCCACTCTAAGCTGACAGAGTACTCTCCCTTTGGCTTAATTACTGCAGCCTCTGCGAGCAGTGATAGCTACATCAGTGACAGAAGCACTCCTGCTGACATAGTGCTGTCCACAACAATGCTTAAGTTGGCATCAGTTACATAACTCATGGGGAGTTCTGTGGCACATTTAAAGACTAACAAGTTTATTTATCGCATGAGCTTTCATGAGAGCATCTGATGAAGTTGGATTTTCATCCATGAAAGTTCATGTGATAAATAAATTTGTTAGTCTTTAAAAGTGCCACAAGACTTCTTGTTTGTTTTGCTGGACTAGACTAATGCAGCTACCCCTGTGGAACTTATCCCTTGTGAGGTGCAGGATATTAATCTGAGGTTGTTTTCCTGGGGAAATACGTAGGTGTACATAATCACCGACTTAGATATATGACAGAACAACACAGTCTGTTTTGAATGGTTCCTTCTTCTATGAGTTGTTCACGTCCTTTCTGAGTTTGGCAGGAAGAAGTCTGAAGTCTGTCTGGCAACTGGTGACTATGTACACAATTTGCATAGATGTTGAGAATGTATATAAGGCCCTTGTCAGAGGATGGCCAGTGCTGTCCGCCTGAGTGACAGTAGTTGTGTACCTAAGTTTATGGTTTGAGAAACTGTGAGAAATCAAAAGTAGAAAAGAGAAGAAGGAAGAAGAGTTACACTTCCCTGATCTTGTGTTCTCGTGTTGTCTCCTTGTTGCCTCCTCCCCTTCTTCTGTATCCTGTTGTGTTCATGGTCAGCCTTGTCTGTCATGTGACCTATGTCCTGTGGAGAAAGACAAACTGTATAGTTAGAGCTGGGGACCTATTCCAGAGGGAGGGATTTCATATTCACTGGTTGGATTTATTATTTATACTTATTGATCCTGAAGCCCTTATTTACCCCTTGTTGTTTAATCCTTTGGGTTTTCTGTCTTTAAATCTGTTACTGTTTTCATTGCGAATAATAAATCCTGTATATAGTCACAGATAAGCTGATCCACGCATAAGCTGACCTCGCTGTTCTGAGCCTCCAAAATAGTAAAAATTGGATGACCCACATATGAGCCAAGGTCTATCCGTGGCCTCGGCCCCAACCCCTCAACCCTTCACTGCCAGCTTACCCTGGAGTCCCCAACACCCTCCCTAACCCCCAAACCCTGATGCTGCTTTTGCCCTGTTGCCACTTTTCCCTGACACTTCTACTGCTGCCGCCGCCACTTTTCCCCTGCCACTGCTGCTGCAGCTTTTCACCTGCCGCAGCTGCCACCACTTTTCCCCTACTGCTGCTTTTTGCTGACACTCCCTGCTGCCACTTTACCCCGACACCCCCCCAACCCCTGCTGCCTTTTTTCCCTGGCCCCCAGGACATCCCCCAACCCCCAGGCCCTGACACTGGCTCCCCCAGGCCGTCCCCCCGCAAGGGCCCCCTTACCTGGCTGCTCCAAATGCTGGCGCCCCCTCCTTGCTTTAAACCCAGGCTAGGCCAACTCCCCAACATGGCCGCTCTGGCCACATGCTGGGGCTCCAGCCCAGAGCATGCTCAGGGCATGCTAAGGGCTGGAGACTTAAAACTCCTGGGCTGGGGCTGTTTGCTAGTATTGACCCATGTATAAGCCAAGTGCCTGTTTTAAAGGCAATTTTCAGGCATAAAAATCTCAGTTTATACACAAGTATATATGGTAGCCCCTTAATCCAACTCCTGGTGATACAGACATGGGTAGGGGTATAAGAATCCACCCCGTGAGGGCAGGGGTCTGAAGTATTAGTAATTTTTAAAAAAATGAGGAAGAAAATTCTGCGGCACTTTTAAAGACTAACAAATTATTTATCACATGCAATAAATGAATTTGTTAATATTTAAAAGTGACATAGAACTCCATGTTTGTTTTGCTGAACTAGACTAACATTGCTACCTCTCTGGTTCTAACATGGCTACCTTTCTGGAACTTGTCAGTAATTTTAAGGTTTCCCTTCTCAACAGGAGGTAGCTAATTCATACTACTGAGTAATATAGCTTATCTTAACTTTAGCTGTAGTATAGCTAGAACCTAAGATCTTGCATTTTTGAGCACTTGCTGACTTGACAGTTGTCTCCTGGTCTCAGTGATATCAAAGAAATTTTTCCATTGACTTCACTGGGCCCAGGATTTGTCCTATATTCTTGTTTTTTTGATAGTACAGAGAAGTTTAACTACTGCCTCCGTAAACAGTTGGAAATGCTTATTTGGTATACTCATTGAACTGGAAAAAGAAGCAATTTCATTCACTTTTATAATGTATCCTATATTATTTGGTATGTCAAAGTGGATCTCCATAAGACTGGTCTCAGGACCTGCATAAAAATTCTCCTGAGGCATTTGAAATACCACTTAAAGCTCAGTGGTCCTTGTCTTCCCATAGGAAACATTTTAACATTTGTATAGGAACAAAATCCATATGGCCTCTCTTTCTGATGACAGTTTACTAAATCATAAACCAATATTGTTTGTGGGAAAGGTCAAACTGTTAAACAAAAAATGGCATGTGTTTTACTGCTTTGAGGCCATTGTATAGATTGAAAGTACTGTATGTTCCTTTATAGTGCTGTGATTAAAACATATGTTGGAAATAGAATGATCAACACCAGGTAAAATGAATCTCCAAGGTACTAAATTATTTCAATAATAAAACAGTTAAATGAAAATTAAATAAAATACTTCAAAGACAGTTGTCACAAATAGTTTATCATCACTGTGCAGACACCTGGGCATTTGACTACATTAATGTTTTTCATTGTTTACCAGTGATAGTGCCCAGCTTACTCGAGTGTTAATTTTTTTGTCAGTTGGGAGATATTGTATTCTTAATCCATGAAGATAAATCCTGTATTACATTTATAATTTCTTTTAAATATGGCTTTGGGTTGAGGGATCAGTTTGGTTGATTGATGAATATTTTTTGCCTTGTTCTGAACATACCTCCCGTATATCATTGCCTATAAGCCAAAAATTCTGTGCCTGAAAATTGGCTTGAAAATAGGTGCTCGGCTTATACTCAAGAGAATATGGTAGACAGCCCCAGACCAGGAATTTCCCAGACCATGTGGCAGGCTGGAGCCGCAGTGTTGCTGGGCGGCCATCTCGGGCAGTTGGCCGGGCCTGGGGCTGGAGTGAGGAGGGGACCCCGGCGTCTGGAGCGGCCACGTAAGGGGATCCAGGGGGGGTTGGCCTGGGCATTGAGGGGGGGATTCAGGGAGCCCAGGGAAACAGCGACAGGGACCTGGGAGGCTGGGAGGAGTGGCAGCAGGGCTTGGGGGGTGACAGGGAAAGGGTGTTGGGGAACAGGGGAGCAACAGCATGGAACTGAGAAGGGAGTAAGGGGGTGGCAGTGATGAGCCAGGGGGGCAGCGGTGAGGAAAGGGCAGAGCAGGGGGGCAGCAGTGGGGAAGGGGCAGAGGAGGGGGGCAGCAGGAGGAGCAGGGGGCAGCAGTGGGGAAGGGGCAGAGGAGGGGGCAGCAGTGAGGGAAGGTCAGAGCAGGTGGGGGCAAGGGCGCAGCAAGGGGCAACAGTGAGGTAAATGAGAAGTGAGCAGGGGGCAGCAGTGGGGGGGGCAGCAGGGGTGACAGCAGTGAGGAAAGGGCAGAGCAGGTGGGAGCAGGGGGGCAACAGTGAGGAAAGGGCGGCGCAGGAGGCAGCAGCAGGAAACTGAGAAGTGAGCAGGGGGGTAGCAGTGAGGAAAGGGCAGAGCAGGAGGGCAGGAGTGAGGAATGGACAGCAGGGGGTAAGGGAAAAGCAGGAGCAGAGATTTTGGGGTAGGGAAGCTGTCAGAAACTCCAGAGGAAGCCAGCATCAATGGGTGGGAGGTTAGGGGCCAAGACCAAAAGGGGACCTCAGCTTATACCTGGGTCACCAATTTTAGCTTCTTTTTAGGGCTCAGAATTGGGGGGTTGGCTTGGGCCCGGATCGGCTTATACCTGATTATACGGTAAATTCTGTGACTACTGCAGCAATAAAAAACTCTAGGTAGTATTGAAGGGTTTTTAAAATTATTTCTTTAGTTTGAACTAGTGTATTGAAATTTGGATTTGAGAGGCAGAATTTTTTTTTCTTGAACTAACTCCTCAAATATATACATAGTTATTCCCACTTATGCTAAGGGTGAATTCAAAACATAAGACCCCCTGCTCGTAACATTGCTGAGCTATTGATAATCCAATAAGTCTTTTATTGTGAATTTTTGGCTATGCATATTGTTCAGTGTGGAATTCTGAAAACATTCTGGTGATCGTAAAAAGCCACATGAGATGATGTCAGAACACTGTGCCTTATTCACAGTTCGTAACTTGTATTTTGTGTATAGTAATTTTACAGAGCTCTTATTCAATGGATCAGTAGGTCTCCTTTCCTGCTGACATAATTATTCCCTTGACAGGCCTATTCTTCTTTTGCTCTGTTACCCAACAACCCTCTGTTTTCTACCCTCTCTGTGGGTACTACTTCAGCATCATTATTTTTTCTCCAGTTTACCAGTCTTCCTGAAACTCCTTTCTTCCTACTCTTTTTCTTTAAAATCTTTTCTGCTCCAGTCTCTCAGGATCCTCCCTTTTAGAGCTTGCTGTCTCTTTTTTGCCCCATCTCTGAAATACTTCTCCCAGGGTACTTACTGCTTACTCCAACTACAGCAATTTTCTAAAAAATTTCAGCTGTGGTTTTTAATTGTACTTGCCCAATTTAAGAAACCTGAGGTGTGTTTGTTTTCTGAGGTGCTGGACCCTGCATGCTTGCTTCCATTAGAGATTTTTGCACGTGTTTAAAGTCTCTTTTGAAACTGAGGTAATCACATTAATGCAGTGCATATACACTGGGTATTTTTAGGTGGTATAGCTGTAATGGGGCAAAAATTGCTAAAGCCCTCAGAATTCTGGGTATACTTATCACCTCCACAAATCACATTTCTGAAATAGGAAGCCCAAAGTAGAGGCAGCCACTGTTGTTATGCCTTGTAGTTCCATTTAAAATGTAATTAGAAATGATGAAAATCTTCTACAGCTTTTTACATAAAAAATCAAAGGGTCCTGTGACAAAATTCCATTTAATCTAGTGAATACTCAAACACTCTGGTTCAGAAAAACATTTTTCTTTAACTGATTGCATGTGGCCATGAATTAAGAATTAATGCATTTACTGCAGTCATGGTGCCTATCAACATTTAATTTTTCATTTAAAATAGCTTGACCCAGTGCATCAAAATCTCAAATAATCTTTAACATGAAATAAATGTTAATATCCATTGTGTATAAATGTTTTGACTAACCGTAGCCAATGTGCATTTCATGGAATCATAGAAAATTAGGGTTGGAAGGGACCTCAGGAGATTGGTTAGTCCAACCACCCTGTTCAAAGCAGGACAAACCCCAACTATTTCATTCCAGCCAGTGTTTTGTCACAGCAGGCCTTAAAAATCTCCAAGGATGGCAATTCTATCACATCCCTGGGTAAACCATTCCAGTGCTTCACCACTCTCCTAGTGAAAAAATATTTTCTAATGTCCAGCCCAGATCTCCCCCTCTACAATTTGAGACCATTGTTCCTTGTTCAGCCATTTGTCACACTGTGAACATCCTACCTCCATCCTCTTTGGATCCCCCTTCACATAGTTGAAGGCTGTTATCAAATCCACCCTCACTCTTCTCTACTGCTGACTAAATAAACTCAGTTCCATCAGTCTCTTGTAAGTCACATGTCCCAGCCCCCTAAGAATTCGCCCCCTCCCCCCACTGTATTCTTTCCAATTTGTCCACATCCTTCCTGTAGGGGGTGCCCAAAACGTGACACAGTACTCCAGATATGGCATCACCAGTGCTAAACAGAGAGGAATAATGACTTCCTTTATCTGGTGGCAATGCTCCAACTAATGCAGCCTAATATGTCATAAGCCTTCTTGGCTACAAGGGTCTTGACTCCTATCCAGCAGTTGACACATATCCAGTCATGTCAAGTTGTCAACTGTAACCCCAGGTTCTTTTCTGCAGAACTAATGCCTAGCCAGTTGGTACCTAGTAAGTAGCAGTACATGAAATTCTTTTGTTCTAAGTGGAGGATTTTGCACTTTTCCTTGCTGAACCGTGTCAGATTTCTTTTGGCCCAATCCTCCAATATCTGTAGGTCACACTGTATCCTATCCTTGTTTTTCAGCATATCTACCACACACATCCAGTTTAGTGTCATCTGCTGACTTGCTGAGTGTGCTATCTAGCCTATCCTCCAGATTGTTAATGAAGCTGATTAACAAAATTGGATCCAGGACCAGCACCATGGACAATTTGCTTGATACCAGCTGCCAGCTAGACACTGAGCCATTGATTACTGCCATTGAACCTGACAATCCAGCCATCTTTTTATCCATTTAATAATCCATTTATTCAGTCCATACTTCTTTAACTTGCTGGCAAGAATACTGAGGAGACAATATAAAAAGCTTTGCTAAAGTCATGGTCTGTCACATCTACCACATTCCCCACTCCACAGAGCAGTCATCTCATCATAGAAGCAATCAGGTTGGGTTGGTCAGGCATGATTTGCTCTTAGTGAACCTATGTTTACTATTCTTGATCACCTTCCTCTCTTCCAAGTGCTTCAAAATGCATTCCTTGAGGAGCTACTCCATGATTTTTTCCAGGGAAGGTGAGGTTGACTGGTCTGTAGTTCCCCAGATCTCTCCCTTCTTTCTTTCCTTCTTTCTTTCTTGTAAAAGATGGACACTATATTTGCCTTTTTCCAATTATCCAGAACTTCCCAAGTAACCACAAGTTTTCAAAGATTATGACCAATGACTGTGCAATCACATCACCGAGCTCTCTCAGCATCCTCCAGTGCATTGCCCCCTGGACTTGTGTATGTTTATCTTCTCTAAACCTGTTCTTTCACTGCTGAGGACTGCTCACCTCTTTCCTATAGTGTGCTGCACAGTGCAGTAGTTTGGGAGATGACCTTGTCTGTGAAGACAAAAGCAAAAAAAAGCATTGAGTACCCCGCTTTTTCTACATCATCTGTGACTAGATTGCCTCCCCCATTCAATGTGGGGCCCACACTTTCTCTGATCACCTTTTTATTGCTAATATACCTGTAGAAATCCTTGTTTTTACCTTTCATGTCATGTCCCTTGGTAGCTGCCACTCCAATTGTGCTTTAGCGTTTCTGTTTTCACCCCTCTACATCTATTTGTATATTAAAAAATGCTCCATACGTCAATTTGTGAGTGTAAAATCTGCATTTAGAAACATGAATAGACATTCATATATGAGAGTTAGGTTGATACATAATAAGTTTTGCAAATAAGTCAAAGAACAATGGAAAAAGGAGAACAGTTAACACATTTTATTTAGACTTTCAAGATGTTTTTTACGAACTATGGTAGGTAAGTTAAGACTAATGAAAACTGTGAGGTCTATCAAGGGGACCCAACAAAGCTAGCTGGGTAGACAGCGCACTACAAATGAAATAAGAGTATTGAAAAATGTAAGGTAGTGCCTACTGAAAGGAATAATTTGTATTACATATACACATTACAGAGTTCTAAATTAATGCCACCATTCAGAGAAAAGACCTGTGTGTCACTATGGATAGTCAGGAATAAACCTCTGCTCTCATCATGTAGTGGAAGCCAAAATAGCCAACAAAATGCCCAAGGAATGGGCTGTAAAACAATAATGAATATAAGAGTATGCTCTTCTATAAATCAATGATCCTTTGGAATTCAGTCCAGAGTTCCAGTCACTCCACTTCAGCAGAGAGAGAACAGATGACTAACAAGACTCTGGAGGGCACCGAGTGCCCTCAGTTCCCATTTAATCAGTTGACTTAAATGAGAAGGAAATGCTCTGCACTTGTGTAGCATCAGGCCCAAATTTTGCTCTTAAGTAGTGTCGTCAGATGAGCAGTGGGATTGATGGTGATATAAAGGGAATCTTCTCAAGCCCTGTCTGTTGAAAGGAGAATCACTGAAAGGCAAGGTCTCCACTGGGAACTGGAGGTGTGGGAGAGTGAAAATAATGGACATCCACAAGGAAAGCTTTGAGAAGTTAATATATGATGATAATTGCTGGTATAAAGGTATTTGTGTTGTAAAAATGAAATTAAAAATAAAAAATTAAAATCTGTTTTAATAAGGACATGATCAAGAAAAATATGATATGCATTTTTATTCTGCAAGATTGAGAATCAACATACCATATTAAAATCTTTCTTTCATAGCATATAATACAGTTAATCCAGCATATAGAAATGTTGGACTGTGCACACATGCATTGTTTTATCAGAATAGTAGATCCTGTTGCTTTCATTACAATTTCTATGGCAAAGATAAAGAGCTATTCATAAATTGTACACAGAATTGGTTCTGTGGTCACGTGAAATGTGTAATTTTTTTTTTTTTTTTGGTAGCCATTGGTGGTCAGTACCAAAAACTTGAAAACTTTATGTATTTTCTTTGTGTATAATTTCCTGTTTGATATGCTGTGTATAAACTACACAAAATATTCGTGTTTTGTAATTGCTTTCATTTGGCTAGGACCAGCTTGCAAATGAAACCTGTCTCCTAAACAGTTTAATTTTCATAGTAAATTGTACTTCTGATGTTAAAAAATAAAACCTTGAGCTTAAAGGGTTTTGCACATATCACTGACTGAATCACTTTCCACTTATATTAGCAATAGAAATGTCTTCAACATAACATCATCCTGCCCACTGTTTGCTGGAAGACTCCCACCCCCCCTCCAAAGCACAGAAGCAAGATGGAACTCCAGTGGTGGAGCATATAAGCACACACCAGTAAACTCAGTGAACATGAAAGCACCAGGTGAAGGTGGCTACTCCGTTTGTGATCATTTCCCATGCTTGGGTTCTTCAGAACCCAAACGGGACTTGTATGCTACTATTTTTAGCCCCATAGCACAAACCTGAAGAAGTCAACTGGGCTCTGAGACATGCTGCCATGTTTTTTGTTTGTTTGGTTGGTTGGTTGGTTTTTTTGGCAGTGTAGACATATCTTTATGTGTTGCCAAGGGCTCTGAGAGTGTTGCTCTCATGTTAGTGTCTGCTTGTGCACTGTTACGGCTATGAACAATATATCCATGCATATTATTCCTTCTCTTCATAAAAAGTGTCCCACAAGGGACACAAGAATATAGGCACACGTTAGGGTTGCTTTTGTAAACATATTTATGTATGCACTTGTTTGGCAGGTGTTTGCTCTGTTCTGTGTGACTATCTCATATCCCCTGCAAACCCTTGGCTTCCTGCAAAAATTTAACAATACAGCATTCATTTTTATATACTTTTCTGATCTGAGAAACTCAGGATATACAGTATATCTTTTTCCTGAGATGATTTAAAATATCTCTGTTTTCCATTTTGGTTTCATTTGCTTATTTGCTGTGCCCTTATTAAATGGTAGTAAATTAACCAAAGAATCAAGCATTGAAAACACAAGTGGTATATTTACTGTGCACTTCAAATAAGGCATAAAGCCACAAAGCTGACTTCTATCAGTGAAATGCCAAACAATTTGTATTGCACGAATACATCAAAATGTTAGTTGTTCAGTGAATAGCAGTGAATAATAATCCTGAATAGCAAAATGTTTTAGGTACATTATTAAAGAAAAATATATTTTTTAATATCCTATTCTTCTACTCCAGTGTACAATTAACTTCGGCTATGTCTACACTTACAAAATTAATTTGAAGTAGTTAATTTGAAATAACTACTTCAAACTTAAATCAAAGTTATTATTTTGAATTAGCACTACTTCAAAGTAATTATTTCAAAAAGACTCTCTAATTCAAAATAAAGTGGGCTTTATTAATTCGAAGTAGGGAGAGTCTTCACTAGATTCTCTAATTTTAAATAGGGGAAGGCAGCCAAAAGAATAGGGAAATTAGTTTGAATTTGGCCTAGTCCATGGCTTAAAATGGTATAATTTGAATTAATAACTTCACAGTAAGCAATACTTTGAAGTAAAAGGAGGTTTTATTATATCAGATTAGAGGTCCCTTATTTTGAATTAAGGAACCATTTAATTCAATATAATAAATTGCCTCCTTGGCCAGGGAATGTTATTTTGAATTAAGCCTCCTTAATTCAAAATAAGTTGTAAGTGCAGACATAGCAAATATGTGGGGACAAAACTCATATCAATTGAAAAAAAATATTGTCACATACTAATAGGTCCTTATTGTTTAGAAAAATGAATATCTAGAAGTTAGAAGGTATTTATATTGTGCTCTCATTCTGTTCCTCTTACTTTATTTCTTCCATCCCAAAGAAAGCAGAGGACTGTCATTTGATTTAATAAAGTGTGATGAGGGATGAAGTTCATTTTGAACTTTTATTAAAGATGACCTACACAAGGGTTAGTTTAGAATTTTTTTTAAAAAAATTGAACTTTGTTCACATATTCACGATGTACAAAGATGGCCTAAAAAGCCCTCCCCCACCTTCCTTGTCCTCCCTAAAGTATATTTTTATTTCTTTACCTTAGAAATCTCAACACTGTCAGTTCAATTTAACTCAGCCATACTGTCCTCCCCTGTATTGTAATGACAATATATATCTGTGCTGGTACAATATGCTCTCCTCAATAATCTTTATGCTTTTCAAGTTGCTTTTACAATCCCTTATCTGTCCATCAATGTAAAACTCTCCTTGAAGTAGGTATGAAAAAATTTATGGTGAGGCCTATAAACCAAAGATAAGGAGTTATTTCCGCACAAAGCAGGGACAGAGTTTCAAATGCAAGGGACACAACAGATGTTAAGACTTTAGTTAGGGGTCACTGTATGTGAGCTGTCTTGTAGGACCTTGGCTCCTTTAATTAATGTGTTAAGGAGTCAACAGTTTATTAGTAATGTGTCTGGGTAATTTAAAAGCTTCTAAAAATTCATATTTGATCCTTTGTATGAAGAATGTGTATTTCATGTCATTAGTACCTTGGTGAGGACATCCAACCTTTCCTTCGCAAAGAAAAAGTTCATTCTTAAGGTTGTTCCTCCAAAAAATAATTCAGTTTAAGCAAAATTGGGTGCATAAATTCATAGATTCATTTCAGAGTCCCATTAAAAATGTGGGTATTTATATTGATTGCACTACCCACTCAAATTTGTTTTTCTCACAGATTAGCCTTTGTGGTGGCATTCAAATAATAATTGTCACTCTGTTGGCTAATGTTAGTCTAATATCCCTTAATTTCCAGTATTTCTGTCAGGAAAGGCTAGTAGTTGATGAAATTGTGCCAGGAAAGAAGAAAGGAAATCACAAGCATGGTTTCAGATTTGTTGAGTTATGCTTACTTATTTTTGGGCCAAGAAATTCCAGATTACAGAAATGACAGCTCGTTATATCAATTTCTAACCATCACTGAGAAAAATTCTTAATTTTATTCTGTCTTTTAGAGTCTTCTGTGTGCCACACAGAGTGAAATCCTGACCCTATTGAAATCAATGGAAAATTCTCATTAACTTCAAGGGGGCCAGGACTGCATCCAATTCCTTTAGAACATCAATGCAGCTCTAGTTATATGAAGAGTGCCACTTTTGTCGTTGAGGAAACTTCTATGAAGTTAATCCAGGGATAAATTTGGCCTATTTATCTTGATTGTTTATATAGCTTCTGTTAATATAGTATGTGAGCACTTCACTATCTTTAGTGTACTTATCTTCGCAACAATTTTGTGAGGTAGGGAACGTATTATTGTTCCCATTTTACAGATGGGGAACTGGGGCTAAATGACTAGCCCAAGGTCATACAGGATCTGTGGCAGAGCAGTTCTAGGCTTCGTGCCAACTTATTAATAATAAACAAGATCACAAAAGAAGCTTGTCGAGAATTATCTGATATGCAATATAGCAAAACAAATGAATATAAAGTGTCCACTGTTAATAAGAAAATATGGCTGGAGATCTTTATTCATATTTTCACTCCTTTTGCTTTGGCAAAAAGTAAAGGCTTTTCCCCCCCTTATTTGAAAGAATTGTTTGATTCAACCTTACATTACCATATATTTCCTGAGAGCTGACAGATCTTTTACCTATACATATCCATAATCACTCTCTGATCTTCAGTTCTTTTATAGTGTAAAATGATGTATTCTTTTTCAGTGGCTTGCCAGAAAATCACTGTTAATGGATTTCTGGCATGCTTGTGATTTTACATTTGGAGCAGATACAGCAGTGTTCAAATGCTTTGTAGATATGGAGATATGCTTTGCCACTTAAGCTTGGCACTTTTAATCAGAGACTGCTCTTCCCATTGCTGGACTTCCTGGATATGACATTGGAATCAGAGAGAGAAAGTTCTTCACTATTATTGAATTTTATTTTTCTTTTTTGGTGATGTGACCAGGATAGTTTTCCAGATAAAAATCTGTAGGACAAAGAATGGATTTGTTGCCATTTCCTTAAGGATCAAATAGTTATATGGATTCATCTATCCTTGCATCTGACTGAGAAGGTCATGTGAGTATATGGTTTTTCAAGCTTGTGGAATCTAAGAGTAGTAGAGACAAAATACTTGGTTCTCAAATTATCAAGTATGCTGGCTACTCTTTACTTCTAATCTTCCCATGAAAGTCTGATTTGGGCTGGTTAGTGAGGATTTAAACTTATTTCACTGAAGCCCTCCCAGTTTCTGATGGAGTGGGTCTTGAATTTTATGTAGTAGGATGCTTTGTCAGTAATAACATTTCATCCCTTTATCACTAAAACTGCCAGATTTTCACACTCACTTGCTGCAGCAATATGAAAAAATGAAGTGTGACCTATGGCTTTGCTCTTTTCCTCCAAGAAAGGAAGGAGGGGCATCTCTGTGGCATTGATGGATTATTGAAGGCAAGTGACAAACAATGGCACTTGGAAGTGGATATACTGAAAAATACAAAAATTAAATGGATGAGTGCTTGCCTATTCTGGAAACATAAGAAATGTAATCCTTTTTTTTTTTTTAAATCAAACCTTCAACAGATATTTCTACACAATTGCCCTTTTCTCTCTAAAAATGTATCTCACATTTCTAACCTAGATAAACTCATTCGGATTTATAATGAATGGGATGACAAAATTGACCATGCCAAATTTTCACTTGGTTTCAAGGTATTCTGAAAAATTGCCTGAGCAAACACCACATTTGGTCTTGGAAATTGGGTAGTGAGATTTATAGGTACCAGAGAAGGATGGCCTTATGGTTAAGGCACTGGACTAAAACAAAAAAGTGACAGATTCATTTTCTGATTCCACCACAGACTTTCTTTGTGGCATTTT
This sequence comes from Podocnemis expansa, assembly GCA_007922195.1. Classification (NCBI taxonomy): domain Eukaryota; kingdom Metazoa; phylum Chordata; order Testudines; family Podocnemididae; genus Podocnemis; species Podocnemis expansa. Next base: position 36,486,668 of record ML681964.1, on the reverse strand, counting down.
AAAGGTCTACATTACCTCTCCGTTTTTTTTTTTTAAATACTTTAAAGCTAATATTTTGCCATCTATTGATTGTTCGCTTTTCTTGAGTTTTCTATTTGCATACACTGCTGGGGGAGATATTGAAACTGATTTCAGTGAAAAATTATCTGATTTCTTTATAGATTAATTATCTTAACTTGTTAAATTTAATCTTCTTTTCTGGAAATGTGTACTTTCAAAACCAAGGGGAGGGTTAAGGAATAGCCATTCTGCGCAGGCTTCTTGGACAGATAATGTATCAAATTTCAGTATTAATAAATTGTCATTAATTATTTAATTTCTTAAAATCCAGGCTACACCTTTTCCTCAAATCACACATACACAATCTTTGAAACATCTTTTTTTCATATAAGCACAAAAGAAGGAATAAATCTTATTGAATGCCCAGTTACTAATCTATCAGAGTTTTAATGAATTTCTGCACAATACAGTTATATGAGAGGCACAGTGTACCCACAGATTCCACTGACATTCATGAGATTTGAGTGTTCAGCCATTATTAGACATTATATGGAAGTCTTATTTCATAGGAAAGAGAATATTTAAATCAAACTTTATATATTTAATTGAGTATATTTGATTATTTCATAATCCAGGTGAAAGTCATGACTGACCAGTTCCATAAGACTGATGAGAGATCTGTTACAGTTAAATTATTGGTTAATTATTTAATTCAATTGGCTACAGCCAAGACTCATCTAGAGAATCTAAATGAGTCACATATCATAATTCGATACTGTAATCCAAGATGATTTATATCACAGGTTCTAAGATCACCTGATCCTTTTTGAGAACTACCAAATAGATCAGATGTCTAACTTCCTACAGGAAACATTTTCATTTAAATTTTTGATCTTCTCTCTCTCTGGACTTGTCTACAATGGAGATTGCAGTTCTGCCTCAAGGGCTCCCACTGCACAGGAAGCAACAGCAGAAAGCAAATATTTAGCAAGATCATCTAGACCAGGTGTGGCCAGACTGCAACTCAGGAGCCACATGTGGCTCTTAAATGAAAAATTGTGGCTCCCGGAAGAACGTCGGCAAATCAGTTTAGGAAAGCGGCCCCAGCCTAGGAGTTCAGGAAGGCATTGGGGATGGTGGAGAGAAGTGTGGTATCGTTGGGGATGGCAGAGAAAAGTGTGGCATGGTCAGGATTTTTAAAAAGTTGCCATTAGCCTGCAGTCTTTTACATCAAGCAGCAAAGTTTTTACTGTATAGGCCTCATTTTCATGGTAACCTTAAGTAATTATTAGAATCTGACATAAGTAGGATCAATATTTGTCCTCTTTTTATGATAAAATTAGTGTTCAATGAATTTAAAACTTAGTAATTTTGGAGCAGGTAAAAGTAGATGGCTATAGGCTTCAGTGTGGCTCTTGAAGGTTTGATAATCAACTTTTGTGGCTCTTGAGTTCCAGAAGTTTGGCTACCCCTGATCTAGATTATGCCTGGATGTGGTGCAAATATGGTGGTAAAAATATTCAGAGATGGTCTGACCTCATACTCGGACAGTCATGGGCACTGGAGGATCTGTGTGTACTAGAGCACTTGCTAGGTGAATTCTTTAGAAATCTCCTAGTGTCCTTCCCTCAGCTTTACCACCCAATATAAAAACATCCAAAGTGTTTCATCTTGGCCTTCACTAGAAAATTTAAGGGTGCTAAATTCTTACTTATGTTCTCTGTCTTTTTGCAGATCCTTTATTGCCATCTTCAGAAAATTTTATATACTATTTCAGCTTCAATATTTACACATGTGTGCCATAGACTTTTATTATGGAATCTTCAGGGCTGTTTGGTTCTGCTTAATCTGCATTATACTTAATCATGCAAGTAATTTTTTGAAAGCAGCTAATATTACTTATGAGACTGGAATACCCAGGTACCAGGGAGAAATAGGGCAATTACTATTTTGTCCTTGAGTGGAGGGTTGGAATGAACTATTTAAATTGAAGAGAAGCCATAATGGGGATCTTTCATTATCTCTCAGCCTCAAGCTATTGTGGAGAAATGAAGCTGGTTACATGCAGACAGGACAATACTTAATTATGGCAGTAGAAACAAAAAGGCCCTTGAAGTTGACTTTCAAAAGAAGAAATATGAACATTTGTACTACTTTGCTTTGTGGAGAATGGAGGAGGCTGAAAGCGGCTTGTGATATGTTTTTAAAAGCCTTAGTGGGCCACTTTTAACTCAATGAACGGGCAAGATTTCCTCACCACTTGACACTAATGGGGTAGATCCCATGTTGCCGGGGTGATTCTCCTTGCCTGCCTGCAGAGAAGTAGGGAATGCCATATGAGCACTACCACCCTTTCCAGCTCTCTGGCACCTACCAGTGATCTCTAGAAAAAGACTGAGAATTAACTTGTCTTCACACCATTGTGCCAAAAGACCATACCATATTTCTTCATCAAAATCTGGATGTGAGTTCATCCAGTTTAAAGATGCATTAACCTCCTCTAAATTCATTCTTGGTACCGAGCAGCCACCAGGTATCCCAGCTAAGGAGGGAGCTGTACTGCCAAGGGGAAGAAGGTGGCCAGCAGAGGTCGACAAAAGGATTCTAGAGGCTCTTGCCTCTGCAGCTCTGGGGGCTTCCTTTCCCATACGTCCGCAGGATACACAAGGGTGGGTGCCACTAAAGAGAAGTCACAGGAGAGGTTAAGAAGATACTGTGCAGGAAACTGTAAGGTCAGCCTCTCTGAGTTTTATTGTCTCTGTCCCACTTCCATAAGGCTTTTCTGTGAGAGGGGACATTCTGGCCCAAGATGAAGTAAGTCAATGGTCAGAGGAGCCTGACAAAGTGGTATCTGATTTGAATGATGTGTCTTATAGAACAGCAGGTGTTAAGGACTCCATTATCTTTCTTTGTTACTGTGTGGATGTATCAGAGATGAGGAGAGCAGATTGTTTAGTATGTTTACAATTTTTCTTTGTGTCTATACATTCTGCCTGTTTCACCTAAAACTAAAAGCCTGTTCTTAGTCTTGGAATTTGTATTTTCTCCATTCTATTTCAGACTTCTGAAAAGTATAAAGTAAATACAAAAGAGAAAATGGAATAAATCCTCTCAAAGTTTATTGAGTGAATAACATTTTAGGGTGAAATTTGCTCATGTGCAGATTGCCAGGATAAGGCTTGTGGGATTACGTGGTGCATAAATGCTGTACTGATTTTTTTACATCAGAGTGAATATCATTCCTAATAATCCTGCGCTGTCTGTAATATCAATTATGTAGTTTTTAAAGCAAACAACAAAATCATTGTGAAAATTCATATTACCATAACTTAAAAGTGAGGTTTAAATTTTCTAAAACAGTCTCCAACATTTGGGCCACAAAAATGCAGGTGCAATTGTTTGTCATAATTTCATCCATTTGGGCCTTGATAAAATGCCTATAGACAGAGGTCTTAATTCAGTCGGGGTGCAATCTACCTGAATGAATCTTCCTCCAAGATTAGGGTTTTAGAAGCCTATCCAACTGCACTGATAAATCAATAGTTAGTTGCTCAGTAGGGTGCAGTATTAGAGGCTGGGTAGACACACACCTCAAAATCAGAAGTTAACACGTCCAAGTTTCAGTCATGCCTTTCACCTCCTTAACACTAATTAGCAAAGTTTTATTTAGGTTCAATAAATATGTTACTTAACGGACAAGAATCCAGTAGGCCTTTTGTTCTAAATTCTCTTTGATCTATTGTTGGAACATGTGATTGAAAGCAATGGGTTTGGTTTCCCGCCATGCTTGAAGTACACAAATTTGCACCTAAACTCATGGAAATTTTTAATCAATTTTCCATGTTCCAAGTTGGGCACACACTTCTTGGTATGACAAACTTTTCCTTCCTTCAGTGCAAGGGGGAAAAAAGCAAGAAAAAATGGTATTCATAGGCTTGATTCTGCTACAACTTTGGAAAAAAGTCTGCATTCTGACAGCAGTAAAATTAATTCCACAACCATGATAGAAATATGTCACATATCAGAGTGAATTCCTGTTTTTCTAAACTCAAGCATGGAGTATTATCTGAGTTACATTCTTGTTTAATGTAGTCAAAATTATTCTGGAAAAAGAACTAACCTTAAAAGACTATGCAACTATTATAATATCCAAAAGTCTGTTGATCGTTTACCTTTCATCAAAATGTTCCATATATTTTTTAATTAACCACAGGCATGTTCTGTCTGCCAAATGAAATACCATGATCTCCTTAAGAATAAGCTTTCTTAACTAGGTTACCACAATCAACCTTTTCAAAAAACAAGTAGTAGTTTTGGGAGTCTCAGTTTTGGGTGCCTGACTTGAGACATTTTAAACAAACCTGATTTCCAAAGGGTAGATTCCCAGAACTTCTGGAGGTGTCTCTGGTCAAGGCACCTGGAACAACTAGCTGCTTTTGAAAATCTTCCTTCCTTTTTGCTCTAGCCAGTGAACCAGGCCCAGAATTCTGTCGTCAGCTGAATCTTCCACAGCACTTAAGGAAGAACTGTTTCACAAATGACAGATAGGTACAACTCTCTGCCAGATATTGATGGCAAGAACAATTGCTGGGTTCAGTAAGTCTGGGGGATCCTTTATAAAATAATGAGGTGTATGACTCAAAACCACGTACAGAGCTGTATTTCCATTCTTGGCAGTAGTCAGTAACACGCTGCTCTCCTTTTCAGATATTTTCTTCCTCCTCACATGTCCACTGTAATGTGAAACTTTAAAACCTTTTGTTTGGGAAAGTAAAACCATATATATATTCACAAAAAATAAAATGAGTAAAACCTGAATTTACATGAGGGGCATGGCCCATCCCACAGTTCCAATTAATTTGTCCCAGTAGCTGATGACCAAGAATTTTATTTCCACCCCTATAAACTTAACTCCACTGGTGGTCAAATGACCATTAGGATTTATGTATGTTCCAGTGGTTAGAAGATTAGCTAGAGGCTTAGGTACAATTCCTTGCTCTGCCACTGATTTCTTATGTGACCTTGGGCATGTCACTTAGTCTCTCTTTGCCCATAGGTAAATGGGGATAATAGTGTAACCCATATGACTAATTAAAGGAGCTATCTCTTTAAGGCTTTTAAGGCTGAATTATATCGCTGGGCAGATTTGGCTGCCCAGATCCAGATGCTTCTGGAAATTAAGTGTGTGGTGGCTTTGAGCTCCACAAGGTTTCCTGCTGGTATGGTGGGATGCAATTAGAGCAGCAGTCAGGGCAGTTGCATGAGAAAAGCCCTTGTGCACAGTGTGCGACTGAGAGAAGCTGAGCTAGGAGTGGGCAGCAAGATGTTTTCTCCCTACTCTGGAACATTTTGCCACCGAGGTTCTTCACATGTGTATGAGACTGAGTGCTGGTTAACCAGTGAGTTGACGGGATGGTGCTGGTTCCAGCAGAGGAAGAGTCATCTACATGGATTTCTACTGAAGATCCCTGAAACCAAAGAAGGGATCAGCTTCTTTCAACTCAAGCCTTTGGACTTGGTGAACAGAGACTATACCCAAGATTTGGGTGAACTCCACCTCAGCTTTGGGAACTTGTGGGTTTCTTTCTCACAGTGTTTCTGTGGGGACTGTCTGTTTAAATTCATTTTGTTTTCTTGTTTATGTTGTGGATGAGAAAGCTGCAAAGTAGGTTGGTTTGCGGTTCATGCGCCCTGCTGTCAGTCAGCAATTTAATTGGCCAAGGAAATATCTGATTAACAGTACAGCACAACTGCAAACAAGAAAAGGAAAAGTGAGTGGGGCCCATGTGGGGAATGAGTCAGTTAAAGGCCAGCATGCTGACTGAGGGAGCTCACGCTTGGGTGTGGATGCAGATAAAGAGACATGTAAACCTGACATGTGGATTGCAGATTGGATGGATGCTGACACTGAGCAGATGGAGATCTGATTCAGATCCATAACATGTTTTAAAAATGTAGTAGTTAATAAATCTTGTAATAAGAAAACAATAAGTTAGTGGTTAATAAAGTTCATTATTACTTTTGTTCTTAGTAGCACTTGAATGTGGTGAGGCTAAGTCTGAGCAGTCTTTGCCAGGACTCCCTTTAAAGGCTGAATCCTGGGTCTCCAGTTACTTCTCTATAGGAGTTGGAGTTTGTTTCTTTTGGGGCACTGGAGAGGGGCTATTAAATGAATTCTGTCCCACCTGAAGATTACAATAGCTCTTTCCTTCCTCAGTTGCCCAGAGGTAAATGGGGATAATAGCACTGTCCTCTTTCATAGTAGTGTTGGGAGGAGAAATACATTAAAGATTCTGAGGTACTCAGAAACTGTGGTAATAGGTACCATATAAGTACTTAACAGAGGTACTAAATTGAAGAGGAAGTGTAAGAAGTTTGTGAGGTCTCATATGCTGTAATAGTCTGTAAAAGAAACTCGGTGGTTTTCGGTTCAGCACACTTTCCATTTTCCCATTGCAAAACATAGCTATTTTTAACCTCTATCTTTTTAATAATGCACAAGTTAAAAATAGATACTTACAGTACTGGAAAAGCATACAGAATCCCAAGAAATAAAAAATTCTGTCCAAAGTGTTTCAGAGGGGGACTTTGAGGGAAGCAGGAAACATGTCTATTTATAATTTCCAGGCTTTTGTCTCCAGGCTTATATTTTATAGCTAACCCTTTGTTTTAAAATCAATATTTGCATTTCTAATGTGCCTTCCCAAATAACACCCTTGAAAACCACTGAATAAATACAGTAGTCAGAGAGGTACATGATATGATCTGGGTACCATATATGTTAAAAGAAAACAGCAAGTGAGTTAAAGAAGCCTGGGTTTGTGTGGGGACAGCAGGAGGTAAAATAATGTGATTTTAGTTCTCATTATGGGTGAGCCTTAATGCATCCTCCCCCACACCTGGATCGCTGTACTGCTATGTACCTAAGAAGAGTATTCTTCAGCTCTCTCCCAGCTTGATTTAAAGATCGTGCAGTTCTGGTAAGTTCAGGAGTGTGCTGGCCAGGTGTTTCAGTTCTGGCCTATTTCTCATAGTAAACAGAACTCATGTTCTAAACACATCCCAAGGAGCAGATAGGCAAAGCTACTATTTTTAATTGTCAGTATTAGCTGTAATTTGATGATAATAAACTTGTGTGCACTAAAATGCTTCTAGGTTTGGTGAGGGTGGTGTGAAAGGAGAGAGGAGCACAACTGCACAATTTTTAGAAATATAATCAATCACACCATTTTCTTCCATATTCCTTTTGCCAAGGACTTGTATACTGTTATCCAGACAGTAATATTAAATATTCATGTAGGCCGAAAGATAGCTAGCACATTTTATTTTGTTTTACTAGCATATTTAGCAATAATTTCTACTCTGGTTTTGTGACTAATTATAGTTCTTAGCTTTTTTTTTTCCACAGACATTTATTTTCATACTTTATGTAATATTTGGGTGAAGCAATTAGTTAATTGAACATGTAGAAAAATATTAATTGTTTTGGTAAGGATAATTTTTCTTCTGTCTAAATTTCCAAGAATATGCAAAAGGGAAATTGTTTACTGCAGACATTCTTTGGATGGGAATAATTAGCAATAGTCTGTCATTGCTGCATATTAAATACCTATGAGGAAAGAAAAAATAAAATGTGTACTGCGGCAAAATGCCTGCTCAGCTATCGTGTGTCCCAGGGGTGTCATTGGCGCCGGGCTTTCAGGGCTCAAGCCCCGAGTCCCAGCGCCCAAGCCCTGGGTCCACTGCTGGGCCGCCCACGGCAGCGGCTGCAGTGGTGGTGGTGGTGTGAGCCCCGAGTCCCAGCATACTGAGCCCCAGGTCTTTTCCTGGGCTAGCAGTGCTTCTGATGGGTCCCATTTTTGGTCTCAGCTGGTGTAGCAGAGGTTTTTATCAGGAGGACAGCTGGGCCTTAATTGACCTCAGGTGCCCCTGCCAGATCTGTTCCCCCACCCTCAGCAGCCCTGTTCAACCCTGGCGGGGCTTTGGGAGGGTGCTGGGAGGGTCCCTGGGGAGGGGGGCCTGGAGGCAGAGGCAGAGGTCAGGCTCCAGGAGCTCCTACCCTACCTCTGTGCCTGCAGGTCTGCCCAAGGGGACAGAGTGGGGACATGCATGTTTGCTAAGGTCAGAGGGCAGGGCCAGCTGGCCCATGGTGTAGGCCCCTGCACAGCGTTCCAGGCCCTATGGCCCTGGAGGTCTGCACCAGATGCCACACCACACAGCAGCCAATGCCACCTTCAGGCTAGGCCATTGGATGGGGGCCGAGGCAAGAAGTCTTTAGAAAGTGGCCCAAAGGCTGCCCTGGTGGGGGATTGGGGATTGGGGCCTCAGAGCAGGGGGCCTCATCGTGGTGGGGGGTTGGGGCCGCTAGTCGCCTTAGTTTGGCCGTGCTCGGACCCCCCCCCAGCAGTTCTGGCCCCTCTGGAGTCCTCCCGGAGCCACCACCCCACAGCAGTGCCAGCCTGCAGGCCCCTGCCCCAGAGCCTGTGACCCTGCCTCTCAGGACTGGTGGGGTGCCACCATGGGGGGGGGGGAGAGTGAGGACCCCCAGGTCCCCTGGGGAATTGATCCAGCGCTGCTTAGGTGCTTCTAATAAACAGGTAGCAAGCCCTGCTTAGTCTTCAGGCTGCAAGGTCCAGAACATTCTGGGGCTTATATATCGCTCTTCAAAGACCTTTCTCCCCCAACCCCTACGACACCACACCTGGCTGGCTTTTTAAAAATTAGTTATCCCAAAGAATCTGTTGGGTCTTGGGTTCAGTGATTCCTCCCCTTAGGCTGGGCGAGGGGCCTTTAGCAGTGTGTGGGCTCATGCCCACCCACCTCCCAGAATTCAAGTAGGAAGTCCCTTCTGCTGTTTTCTGGCAATACCAATACATTCTTCACAGTCCAGTAGTTAATATGAATAAGAAAAATAAGACAACCATCACTCTGACACTACATGAGATAGGGACAATATTTGTAGGACTTCTTTTTTCATATCAAGCTACTGGCTATAAGATGATGGGTTTTCTCTTTCCATTGACTGACCTCGAACCCCCACCAGTGAAAATCCATGATGTCTGGTTAAATTATGTTAATAAAAGATAACATGGGTGTAACAAATATTATACTTTTTCAGAATTATTGTTTACACTTCATCATTATGGGAAAAAGAGACTCAACCACCAGCATCTGTAGCATTCGCTACAGTTCAGTGTACAGCTGTGGTTATTCATTAGTAATAGCGAGGAGTGTTCCTAATTAAGGATCCCTGGTGCAAATCTTAGGTTCATAGAAACGTAGGGTTGGAAGGGACAATGGTCTAGCTAGACCATCCGCTGCTTTCAGGTGGGAATCAATATACCTGGATCATCTCTTATAGGAGTTTCTCTAAGTGTTATTAAAACACTTCAGTGTTGAGAATTCCACAATCTCCCTTGGAAACCTGTTTCAGTACTTAATTATCCTTTGTAGTTAGAAAGTTATTCCTAATATCTAACTGTAATCTCCCTTGTTGCAGATTAAACTAATTATTTTTTGTCCTACTTTCAGTGGATGTGGAGAACAATTGTTCAGATCCTCTTTATAACATCCCTTAACATATTTACAGACTGTTAACTGAACTGGGTCTTTTTGGCATTTATCTGAGCCAGAAGATGTGTGTGTATTTAAATCTAGAGGTCCCAAGTTTGGTACTGCTGGACTTACTGGGTGAGGAGTGAGCAGTAAATTTTCTTACTAATTAGTGGAAGTTGAAGCAAGACAAATTCAGACTGGAAATAAGCCATATGTTTTTAACAGTGATGGTAATTAACATTTGAGCGATTTACCAAGACTCATGGTGGATTCTCCATAAAGAGCAGTTTTTAAATCAAGACTGGATGATTTTTCTAAGAAATTGGCTCTAGGTATTATTTTGGAGATGTCCTATGGACTGTCTTACAAGGAGGTCAGACTAGATGATGACAATGGCCTGTTGTGGCCTTGGAATCTATGCATTAGTCGTCTCGTTAGTCTTCCTTTTTCAAAACTAAACATGCCCAGTTTTTTAAATGTCTCCTCATAGGTCAGATTTTCTAAATTTTGTGTATTTTTGTTGCTCTCTGCTGGATTCTCTCCTATTTGTGTTCATATTTCCTGAAATATGGTGCCCAGAACTGGACACAATAATCCAGCGGATGACTCACCATTAGAGAAGGACAGCTGTTGTTCATGTCTTAGATACAACATGTATTAATAAAGACTAGAAAGACATTTGACTTTTCACAGTTGTATCACATCGTTGAGTCATATTCGACTTGTAATGCTCAGATCTTTCAGCAATACTAACACCATTATTCTTGATATTGTAGCTGGGGATATGATTTTTCTTTCCTAAGCATAGTACTTCACACTTGTCTTTACTAATTTCATCTTTTAATTTCAGACCCATCCTCCAAAATACTTTCAACCCCTTCCAGTTTGGTGTCATATTTACGATGCTGTTATCTAGAGTAAATCCTAAATGAAAATGTTGAATCTTACAGGATCCATAATGGTCCCCTACATGGCCTTTCTAGATACATCTTCCCAGTTCGAATGCGGACCCCCCAATAATTAGTCTTTGAGTAAGAATGTGTACCACTTCATAGTTATTCCATCTAGACCTTGTTTCCTTATTTGCTTATTACAATGTATAGTGTAAACATAATAGGAATCAGTGATGTTTTGAGTACATTGTAATCCTGCTGGAGAATAGGCTGGTTTGCCTGCTGTTGCAACAGAAGATATCATGAACAGAACCGTGCTCTTGTTTTCTAGTGTTATTTCTGTCTGTTTTTTTATCCTGCTATGGCCAGTGTTTGTTGCTGAGTAACTCTGTGTTGCATTAACAATAAATACTATTATATACCCTTCCTCTGAAACAGACTTGGTTAAAATACTGCCACACATGACTCAACAGACTACCAGTTTCATTTACTGATTTGATGATCCATGTGAAGTAATCTCAGAACTGACATTAGGCCCAATAGTGATATTGTGAAGGTGATGGAGCACTGGATTGTCTTTGAGAGAAAAATCTTGGGAAGTGGGAAAGAGGTTAATATTAGTAGCATCACAGAAGCTGCATGATAGATGTTCATTTTGCTCTATCCCACCATTCTCCTTGCATACAGAAGTTCACACAAAAGGAGAACATCGAGAAAGATGTATCCTCTCTAAATTCATATATGTGAAGTTTTGAGCTGACGGGGTTTTTCCACGTCTTTAAGTGAAAGATACCCAAAATTACACGCACACCATTTTAAAGACTCAAATTACCCCAAAACAAATTGGTGGCATTTTTCTGAGTGAAATTTCATTAAAAAATCCCATCACTTTTGCATAGCTCTGAGCTATTTATTGTTTTATGCATCAAGTTTGCTAATTAAAAAAAGTCTGCATGGACAAGCTTAATGTGGTAACACCATTCAGTGCTGTCATTTTGCTCATTTTCAGCTATAAATTAATGATTGATGAGTTAATAAGATATCATGTTAGAAAAGAAAGTTGGTGTCTCAGATGACATTTATATTCTTGACTTTCTTGAGCTCTAACAACATCCCCAGAACATTATTCTTCCTGTATAGAAATTTGCTCGCAACTTCTTTTATATTACATTCAACAGCCTGAAAAATGACTGAATGGTATGTAAGACCTGAAACTGCAGGTTAAGGTGCTAGCATGGGAAGATTTAGGTGGAATACATTTTTCAAATGTCTCTCTAACAATATATAATAGAACTATGGTATGCTTCACATCCATAAAAAATAGAACTACGCTCATATTTCACCTTTTGTATAATCAGGCAAAAAGGAAAATTTATCTTTAAATTCCCCACAACCTCTCTAATATTGCCTGAGGTGACCACAGATTTTAATAATAAATACTGTTAGTTTTTTAATTAATGGGACATATTTCAGCAGGCCTCTCTAATTGCACCTTCAGTACTTTTGAGTCCATCTGTTTGAAAGTAAAGTTTATGTTCACCCTGGTAACATGCCCACCAACATTAAAAGTATGGACAAACTGTTCTTTAGTTTTTAGTTTAGTGTCTTGAACATTGCAATTTTGAATTAAGCTTATTCTCCATTATTCTAGAGGGTAGAATTAATGTAAGGTCTGGGACTGATGTACAGGAGTGGATTATAATTTTATTTGGTTAAGTTTATGATTTCTAGACCTTGTGTTGGAGGAAATGCATGCTACCTTAACTGTGATAGCATCAGACGTTACACTCTCCTTTCAAGAATATTTAAAGGGACGGCGTAATTCTAGTTCTGCTGTGTAGTCATTTGTACCAGATTGTGGTAGCACCTTTTTACAGTGGCAAAAAGTAAAAAATTAGGTAAAAGATGTTGCAAAAACTTTTGAAATACGGTCTTTTAAATAACTTTGGCACAAAAAAGATTTTGAAAGTTTTGAAAATTTTTCCAATTCCTCCCCACCCCTTCTATATCTCAAACATATCTAGGAGGATTTATGTGCACATAAGCATAAACATATTGCTATTACTCTTATTTTTTCTAAAAACTGTGTCATATTATTTGTTTTCTAGATTTTATACATTATTAGATGTACCCTGTAATATCCACTGGGGACTTATAAGCTGGATTCCTTTCAGATACTATGCAGGGTGGCTCATTTCAGACATGTTCCATAGCTCTAGTTGACTTGAATTTGAGATAAGGACTTTATTGTTTCATGCCAGAATGGAATAATTATTTTCTGGGCTATGGTAGTAAAACAGAGAGTTGTTCCATACCCTTTCATAAATAAATTTCAATTATACAGATAAAATATGAATTTGTGTCCTAGCTAACACATAACTTATTGCTAGGGCTCAAGTGATTTAGTAGCAAACAGTAATTGCTTGATTTGAATTGTCTCCTGATGTCTTTCAACAATTTACTTGTTCAGGCAAGATGACTAAGATACTATTTTAGTGAGTCTCTCATTTCTATGCCTTTGAAGACTTAAAAAAAAAAAGAATTGCTTGTGGGGGGAACCCATTTCAGAAGAAAAGTCAATACAGTCTTTCTAGTTTGAATAAGAGGCTAATATTTGTACTCTGAATTAGGGCAAAGCTGGTGAATTAAGGCTGTACAGATATAAATGTAAAGTATGCATATTCGTGGTCTATTTTTTTCATGACAGTGATGCTTGTGAAGTATAACTGTTGGCACCTTGGCTGCATATTAGATTTAAAGAAATATGCTGCCCACTAAAATGGACTTGGTAGTAAGGGGACTACTGACTACAGGATTTATCATAAATTCCAAAGGGGCAGCTGTGTTAGCCTAATTCAGCAAAACAAACAAGGAGTCCTGTGGCACTTACAGATTAACAAATTTATTTGTCACATGAGCTTTCATGGGAAAAAAGCATCTGACAAAGTGTGATTTTCTCCCATGAAAGTTCATACAATAAATAAATCTATTAGTCTTTAAGTGCTACAGGACTCAGGACTTATGGTATTCAGTGATACTTAGAAATAGTCTGAAGAAGTTATATCAATAGGTTGTGGGCAAAACCCCTTACATCCCAGAGCTGTTCTGAGAGAGGATGGAGAATGGAGAGTGTCCATGTAACAGTTGCTCATCCTACTGGCTCAGGAGAAACTAGGAGGAGGATTTCAGAGCAGAGGGCTTCTTTAGAAAGGAGCAGTATTTGTGTCCTCAGCACATTGGGGAACCTGACTATGCTGCCAAGGCAGCATCTCATGCCCTCTTGAGGCCATGGTGTGCTTGTGTGAGGCAGCCAGTAGTCAGTCTTTCAGCTTATTGTTCTGTTGAGCACGGACTGGAATATTGCTTACTGCTGAATGGACGACCGTGATACCACCTTGACCAACTAGTGCACCAAAGTAGCAAATTTGAATCTCTGGTTTCCACATACATATCAGCTTTAGTCTTGTTTCTTTTTCAGGAAATGAGAATAAAAGGCATGAACTGTGTTAGGCAAGACTGCCTAAGGACACAGACCATTCTCATAATCTTAAATTAGACTGGTATGAATGGTTTCTATGTTCACCTCAAAGGGCTTGATCCTCTGAGATGCTGAGTGCGCTCAACTTCTCCTGACTGATGTGGAAGTTGAGACAGTAGAAATCTTGAAGAATCAAATCAAAACTGAGGTGTGATGTATAAATTCTGTTCCTCTGCACAGTTGTTTCATCCTTGGTGCAGTTCTTGCTTCTGGAGCAGCCTTCTTCATCTCTGGCCTCTGACTCACATCATTTCAAGTTGAAAACATGTTTCCTGTCATGCTGTTGTCCTTAATGGCTCCTTTCTGGAGCTACTATATATTATTTAATTCTGCAAATGTATTATTTAACTCTATGAAGCACTTCAGGTTTCCAAGTTGGAAGAAAGAAGCAGCAGAAATCAGTGATGAGCTTTGAGGTCACTGAGAGCAGGCTCAAACTCAGAGATGTTTTTTAAGAATAAAAATATGAAAGAAAACAAAACTTTTTTTAGAAAACTATTTGGATACCTGGAATAAGATCTTCTAAAGCCAATGACTTGAAACACTTGAGCAGTTTGCAAGTTTTCCTGCAGTTAAATTAGACTCCATTTAAGGAAAAATTTAAGGCATACCTTGATACCAAATAAAAAAAAATGTTTGGACTATTTCTATGTCATTTTTCATTACTCAACTGAGGAAGGCTGCAGTATGCGTTGTTTCAAAGTCGAATTTGCTTTAAAAAATTTAAATGAGTTACTTTGATCATGTGGGTGTAGACATATTTTTTCATCTGTACATCAGAAAGATTGTGCCCTTAAATAAGGAGAAAGCCAGATGTGTTTTTTAAAAGAGGCTCTCTTAATCTTAGCTCTTTAAAATACTTTACATAAAAACCAGCTACGCAAAGTAGTTCAGTATGTTGCATCAGGACAGGGATAACTGCCAGGACTGCTAGAACAGTTTTTATTGAGGGGATGCTGAGAGCCATTTTTGAACTTAACTGTAAACTTTGAATATAACAGAAACCATTGCAAACCTGGGGGCTGCACTCCTAATTCCAGCACCTATGACGATTGCAGGGTTCTTTTAGGAGGAAAAAAAGCAGAAATTTGCTGTCCTTCTATAAACTGAAATTCTCAACCAGCATTCAGAGCCTTGGCTTTTCAGAAGAACAGCATAGTAACATAGAAGCATAATAATATAGAAGACATTGGGTCTATCCACACCGCAATGTGTGTACCATCTGTCCAGTCAATCTGCATCTCTCATGCACTCCCACTAAATAGGCTTCTATGAAGCTCATTTGTCTCTCCTCGGTTCCTCTCCGCAACTGACCTACGTCCCAGTTTTGAACTTTGCGTGTTTTCAATCTTTCCCATTATTCACTGTGGCTGAAATTTTTAAACTCAGGTGCATAATGTTAGTTGCCTGACATCCGGGCCGGATTAGGACACATTGAGGCCCTAAACTATGTCATAAGTCAGAGGCCATATACCATAAAAAATAAAGAGAAAATAGTGTATTATATATTACAACAGAAAGAGTACTGAAAAAAATAAATGATGATGGTATATAGGGGGTGGGGGAAGGTGGGAAAGTGGTGAGGAGGAGATTAGTGGAGATGATGGCTGGTGTGGAATAGTCTTTGAGAATGTGTTGGTAGGCTAGATCCCATTGTCTCCTCTTGATGTCTGAGGTGATGTTGGGAAACCTGCGGATGATTTGAGTAGTTCAGCAGTCCTGAAAGAGAACTTGATGGAACTGGATATGGATTGGGATGGAGAGGTCAGGGTTCAGAATTTTGCTGGTGGATTTTGTATGAAAGATTATTTAAGCTAAAGCAATTTCAGTTATGATATTCTTAGTTATTTCCAACATATTTAGAGGTCTCTTATAATGTGAGGCCCTAAGCCATGGCTTACTTGCCATGTGCCTAAATTTGGCACTGCCTGACATCTGTATTTAGGTTCCTAAATAAGAGAGGCTTGATTTCCAGATTCAAAAGGGATAGCCGTGTTAGTCTAGTCCAGTAAAAAAAACAACAAGCAGTTGTGTGGCACTTTAAGACTAACAGATTTATTTTTTGCATGAGCTTTCGTGGGAGAAGATCAATCTTCCTAATCACTCGATGATGGATTTGTTAACGACTGTCGTTAGAGATGTACCTGGGACATCAAGACTTCAAAGAGAAACAGCTGAACTCAAATTAATATGCAATCTAAATTCTGTGAAAGCAGGACTCAATCGAGACTATGGGTTCTTTTCCCATTACAAAGGGTAATTTGACTTCAGGCTTCCCATGAGCCTGTAAACTGCTCTGATTTGCTGTTACTTTATGACCTGATCCTATGTTTTACACCCCCTTGCATTTAGTTTCATTCCTTTCTGTAAGTTCATCTTTGAAGCATCTGAGGAAGTGGGATCTTCTCCCACGAAAGCTCATGCAAAAAATAAATCTGTTAGTCTTAAAGTGCCACACAACTGCTTTTTGATTTCCAGAGGCACTGAATTCTGATAACTCCCAGTCAAGTCAATGGACAAAATGTGTGTTCAGCACCTCTGGAAATCCTGATGTCTTCTTTAAGTGCCAAGGTTGGCATCTTCATTCCTTTCTTCAAGCACTTGAGTTTGTAACCATTAGATCTTAGAGGAGAAGACAGGAGGATGTCAGCTGGGGATTTAGAGAGCACATTCTTCTGAACATGTTCTTAGGGCATCTGAGGTGGCGCAGGCATCAAATTATCTATTCTTATGCTCTACTTCCTTAGCTGCTCTGGCACACAGTCATATCCATCTCATCATCACATGGATCTGCAGTTCACACAGCTGTAAAAATGAAAAGTTTTTTATTTTCAGTAAGGCTTTCATTACCCAGGGATGCCTTCAAACAGCTATTTGCTATAAGCAGAGTATGGTAAGTGGGAGTTTTAAATGCCATTGCTCCTTCCCAAACATTGTTAACTGTGTGCAGTTGGGGGAAATTCAGTGGACTGCTGGGGAAATGTGCAACAGTTTACATATTTATGAATTAAGACACCATTGGATTCATTTTTGTGGTGGTTCAGACTGCTAAACACTAAGGCAAAATCCTGAAAACTTTAGCAATGTGGGTAAACTTTACTCGTTGAAGCAAATGAAATCCCTGCAGTGGCAGGATTGAGCCATTAGAAACAGCTCTGTAAAGGGGGTTCTAGCCAATGAAAGCTTAGGCCCAAATAAATTTGTTAGTCTTTAAGGTGTCACAGGACTCCTCATTTGTAACTCTGTTAGTGTGGCTCTCTTTCTTTTTATTTTTTTAATTTTATTTTTTGTGTGAATAAGAATAAAACAGGCATTCTTATTAAGTATGTATCTAACCCAAGAAGGAAGCTATTGTCTTCATGCTTTCCCCACTCTTTCATTTTAAAAAAGTAAATCAAAATCATTAGTGTCACTCAAGTTAGCTTTACTTTAATTTTACCGTACAGTTTAGCATTAGATTCTTATAAATAATATACAGCTTTTTTAAGGTCTTTCCTTGTTCCAAATGCCAGTCACCCTCCCCCCCTGTGCTTGACTGTGAACCATGTTACACTACAGAAGCAGTAAATCCAGATTAGTTCAGATTTTTTTATTATAAATTATAGTACATGGTACATTAGAAAGGATTATTTTTAGAACTGTAAGTCCTTTAGAAATATTGAGGGAGATTCCAAATGCATGTGGTAATGAGGATACCCATGTTACATAGTGAATGAAGAGGATAATAAAATGCTCAAGGACTTGTGCTCTTGTCAAGTTGTAAATAGTTGGGAGTGTAAATTGCAGTGCCACTTATTGGAATTAATGTTTGCATACACAACTCTAACTCTCCCGTAGAGCTGATTAGCAATAATGTACTAGCTACAGGAGTCCCTTGGGGGTTCCCTGGATTTGGTCACCAAAATGCAGGAAGAACGGGATTGAATTTCTTAGCCACTCACACATTGCCATCCCTTCTCTCTGCCACATACATATCCTGGGGCACAGTGTTTACCCACAGGTTAAAGGCAGGGGAAGGAATCTTGTTTCTTGTTAAAACTCATACAGCACATCTGATTCAGTGCAAAGACATTGGGAAAATTGAAGTTAGGTTTCTTGTTGGAAACCTTGTCCTGTTCTGGAGTTCATACTCAGTTCAAACACTGAATCACAGCTTTAAAGTCAACTGTACAGTCTGTGCTCAGGTATCAATCACAGCAATAACTATGTGAGTTTGGCCAGTACCCTTATAGATTTATTTGTATTGAAAGTGTCCATTGTTCCAGGATCAGATTTTATCATCCAGCTGGATTTCCAACTCTTGGTCAGAATATGCTTCTTCATAGGGAATTTCCATGGGCAGATTGCACTGTGGCTAGGTAAAATGGTTGTGATGCCAGAAATGAAGTGGTACGTGCCCCCAGTACACTCTCTCTTTCAGTTAGGTGTGGTGGCACTTGGCACCTTCAGAAGTTTCCCTGTGCTGAGGTGCAGGATGGATGGGGCTATATGGAAATTAAAAGATGGGGACTTTATGGAACTGTACTCCATGCTGTTAGTTAACTGTTGTTTCCTTCCCACAGGCTCACACAGCAATACAATATAATGCAAAAGCAGATTTGTCCTTTCCCACAGATTGATGTGCATATAATAGTAGTATTTTAATTAATGGATATATGATATATGAATGATCATCTAGTGAAAGACTCTGCTGTGTAGTGTTTATGAACAAGGAGACTATACAGCTGCTGTAGGAAAATTAACTCTGAGCAAGGTTATCGGCAGCGACTTTAGTCTTCAGTTACTTAGAAGAAATATTCACTTGTGCCTTCTGATAGGAAAATAAAGCATATTGCCAAACTACAAGATTTGTTGATAGAGGAGAATAGGGTACATTAAGAATCAAACTGAATACCACATATTCAGCTTTAAAAAGCAAGGAGTCTTGTGGCACTTAAAGACTAACACATTTATTTATCACATAAGCTTTTGTGAGAGAAAATCTCACTTTGTCAGATGCTTTGAAGAGAGGGAACTTACAGAACTGAATGAAAATAAATGGAGGGGAGTGTAAGATATGGGATCAGGTCATACTGCAACAACAAATCAGAGCATTTGTAAGGATTCAAACTCTAGAAAACATCATCTGGAGGGAGGGTGAAGTCTCATTACCTGTTATAGTGGGAAAAGGATCCATAGTCACGAATAGATCCTGCTTTCACACAATTTCCTGAGAACCATCAATGAGACATTAAGACTTCAAAGAGAAACAGCCGAAATCCAGCTAATATGCAAATTAGATTGTGTGAAAGCAGGCCTTAATTGTAACTATGGATTCTTTCCACATTATAACAGGTAATTTGACTTCACCCTACTTCTATGTGCTGTTTCCTAGAGTTTGAATCCTTACAAATGCTCTGATTTGCTGTTGAAGTATGACCTGACCCCATGTCTTATACTCCCTTGCATTTATTTTCATCCCATTTTGTAAGTTCCCCCTCTTCCAAGCATCTGACAAAGTGGGATTTTCTCCCACGAAAGCTCATGCAATAAATAAATCTATTGGTCCTTAAGTGCCACAAGACTCCTTGCTTTTTTTGCTTTACTAGACTAAGACAGCTGCCCCTTTGGAACACATTCAGCTTTGTAGGTGGTTGCATCTTTTAAGTCTTTTCCTACAAGACAAACGTTGTGATGTCATTGAAAATAAGATAGCCTTGAAGGAAATAGAATGGGAAGTAAACTCTGGGTGAAAATGCAACATATTATTTGAAAAAATGATGACCAGAAAGAAGTAGTGAGCTAAAGCATGGAGAGAAGATCCTCTTATATGTCTGAACAGGTACACTGGACTGTGTCTTAGAAACCAAATTTGAATGTCGACAGTGACTATGAGGCATCAAGACAGACTACGAATGCTAGTCACAATGAACTGTTGTTTGATGGAAAGAGAATCTTACAGAATTGAGCCCACAGGTGCCATCAAAAGGCATTCTTTCACCCACAGATGGAAGCATTCCTGGGAGGAAAATGGGAGTGGCTATTCAGATTCTGGGGGTGGGGGGTATGAAATTTAAGGGCCCTGGAAAGAATAATCCACTTTGCAGCACAAACTACACTCTGCTTTTGCTTCCATAATTTTTCCATCCTAGGATACATTTCAGTGTTCCTGCTATTGTAATCTGCTAGGGTGGGCTCAAATGCATTCAGTTGCCTCTCTCCAGTGCCTAACAGAGAAACCTCTGCAGAAAGCAGCTGGAGAGCCAGGATTCAGTCTGTTCAGGTCTCACAGTGAGGACTGCTCAGAGTTCCCATCCCACATTAAACTACCACTCAGCATAAACATAATAATTAACTTTATTAACCAACTAAACACACCTTATTCTAAGACAACATGATAAATTTAAACAAAACAGTAAGAAACCCAGAAGTCCCAATGTTCAGGTGGAGTCACCCTTATCTCAACTGCAGTCTTTTAAGTCCTTGAGGCTTAAATGCAAAAGAGAACCAATCCTCATCTTCTCTGGCTGCAGGAATCTTCAGCTGGAATCCATGCAGTCCTTCCTTTCCTCTCCTCAACCAGCACCATTCAATCAGGTCACTGGCCATCCAGCTTTCAGGTCCACAACAGAAAACTCCCCTGTAAAACAGTCCAAAGCAGGGAGAAAACATCCTGCAGTCCACTCCAGGCTCAGCTCCTCTCACTCAATCACTGGACTCTGCAGCTCTCCATCACCACTTCTCTCTGAGCTGCTGCTCTCACACTTGTCCCTGGGCATGTAAGTCCAGCATAACAATAAAATTTGTGGAGCATGTGTAACCCATGTGCCTAAATAGGTGCAATCTCTTTTAGGGATCCTTATGGCTGGGTTACGTTGCTGGGCAGATTTTGCAGCCCAGAAACCAGAAACTTCTGGTAAGAGGGTGAGGGAACACACTGAGCATGCTCCACTAGTTTTATTGTTTTGCTGGAATTACATGCCCAGGGAGAAGCCTGAGAAGAGAAGCCTGAGAGGAGCAGCTTGGAGAGGAACAAACGAGAGCTGCAGAGGACATGGTCTAAGGGACTCAGTGAAAGGAGCTGAGCAGGAGTGGACTGCAGGATGTTTTCTCCCTGCTTTGGACTGCTTTGCAGGGGAGTTGTCTGCAGTGGAACAGAGAGTTGGATGGCCAGTGACCTGATTGCATGGTGTTGGCTGCACAGGAGGAAGAAAGGACTGCATGGCATCTGCCTGAAGATTCCTGCAGCTAGAGAGGATGAGGATTGCTTTCGTTCTGCATTCAAGCCCCAAGGACTTAAAAGACTGCAATTGAGATAAGGGTGACTCCACCTGAACTTTGGGACTCTTGGGTTTCTTACTGTTTTGTTTAAATGTATTATGGTTCCTTAGGATAAGGTGTGTTTAGTTAGTTAATAAAGTTCATTGTTACGTTTCTGTTGAGTGGTAGTTTAATGAGGGATGGAAACTCTGAGCAGTCTTCGCTGTGAGTCCTTTTAACAACTGGATCCTGGCTCTCCAGTTGCTTTCATCAGGGGTTTTCTCTGTGAGGCACTGGAGAGGGGCAATTGAGTGAATCTGAGCCCACCCTAGCAGGTTACACATGCTCAATGTGCTCCCACACCCTCTAACCAGAAGGTTCTGTTTCTGGGCTGCAAACTGTGCCCAGCAACGTAACCCAGCCATAAGGGATCCCTAAAAGAGATTGCACCTTTTTAGGCACATGGGTTATACTATATCAACACTGCTAATGTGAAAGTTGAAAAATTACAGGTGCTTATTGCAGAATAGGGCTGAATAAAATGTATTAAATTCTGTAAATATGTATTTGAACAATTGTACATTAAAGTTAATGCATGTGTAACATTCAGGAAAATGCAGCTCAGTACACCTTTCTGAATCAGGGAAGTTAACATGCAACACACACTGGGGTACAGGCCCCTATTTTCTAATCTTGAGAACTCTGTAAAATAGTTTTGCAATGGATTAGTTCTAATTCGGGACTACATTCTTTACATGCCAAGAATGCATGAATGAGATAAAGGAAATACAGACCAGAATGGGGGAAATAGAGAAATGAATGATGGAGAAAATAGAAATCGAGAATAAATGAGTGTAAAAGGCATGAGCAGTAGAAGCAAGAAAAGACATATGGTTGTATTTTATTTATTCCTGTTTGTAAGTTTTAGAGTGTGTGTGTGTGT
Organism: Podocnemis expansa; assembly: GCA_007922195.1. NCBI lineage: Eukaryota > Metazoa > Chordata > Testudines > Podocnemididae > Podocnemis > Podocnemis expansa. The sequence goes on along the minus strand of ML681964.1, from coordinate 36,464,500 downwards.
GTGTGTGTGTGTGTGTGAGAGAGAGAGAGAGAGAGATGGATGTCCGTATCATGGCTTCAGTCACATCGGAGTCCCAATCAGAGCTATTCAGTGAGCTAGCTGCAAGGCTGAAGATTTTGTGTGCTACCTTTTCTGTCCCTACCTCTGTTCCATGTTAACTGGGTTTCCGAGAAAAAAACATGAAGCTAATATGCCCAAACGAGGGATCAAATTCTGCCTTATGGTTCTTTAAGCACCACCCCAGTGAAGGCAATAAAACTCTTAATGTGTGCCAGTGTAAACAAGTGCAGAATTCGGCTCTGCTCTGAGTGTTACTTCAGGAGTGAAGAATTATGAGGCTAGTAGATGTAGATCTGGAGGTTTGGGAGGGTCCTGTAATGTACTCCAGCTTTAACCAAGATAAAAGGGGGATATATTCTGATTTCCCAAGGATATGAGTTATTTTCACCATTGCAGCTTGTCAGCGTGAATCAGCTCATACTTAACTCATGCAGCAATGGAGAATAAGTACTGCTTTTGTACTGGTAGATACTACTGACATGTGGGCTACTGATGGAGCATTGGACTATTGATGGGGAGATTATTGTTAAGCATAAGTGATGTGGTTAATGAGCCATGCATTTAAAAAAAATTAAGTGCCACAGTAAAAGATAATTGTTTTCTTAGTGAATGACTTAGGATAGAATGAAAACTTTTGAAACACCATGTAAATATATTCAAAGTACCCGAAAGGGTACAAAAAAGTGAAATAATTAGCATCTATTTACCAGCAGTCAAACAACAGGGAGACTAGCATATCTACCAGTCATCTAGAACATCAAACTATTTGCCCATTCAGTAAGCTATCCACATTCCAAACAATACAAAAAACAACTGAGAAGTCATAATTTTCTGGCATTTGTCCTTTTGGATGCTAGCTGTTTTCATGTACGTGCTACATGTTAAATCAATGGGACATCAAGACTTCAAAGAGAAACAGCTGAATTTGAACTAATATGCAAATTAGATTGTGTGAAAGCAGGGCTGAATCGTGACTACGGATTCTTTTCACATTATAACAGGTAATTTGACTTCAACCTCCCACTGTGTGCTGTTTCCTATAATTTGAATCCTTACAGATGCTCTGATTTGCCCTTGCAGTATGATCTGATCCTATGTCTTACACTCCCCTGTATTTATTTTCGTCTCATTCTGTAAGATCCCCCTCTTCAAAGTGTCTGATGAAGTGGGATTTTCTCCCACAAAAGCTCATGAGATAAATAAATCTGTTAGTCTTGAAGTGCCACAAGACTTCTTGCTTTTTTTTTTGCTTTACTAGACTAACACAGCTGCGCCTTTAGAACTAGTTTAAAAATGATGTGTCCCCGCAGTACAGCCTCAAATACAGCATAGGGAGGATCTTATACATAGGACAAACAGGACAGTCTCTGCACAAAAAAAAATAAAATAAAATAAAAAAATGGACCCAGCGCCGACATCAGAAACAACAACATTCAAAAAATAATAGAGGAACACTTCAATCTTCCTGATCACTCCACCAGTCATCTGTTGATAGCCCGTACCTTGGCAAATGGAGAGCAAATCAAAGCTTCAAAGAGAACCTGCAGAATTGGAATTCATATGCAGATTTGACACATCAGTTTAGGGTTAAATAGAGACTACATTTCTTTTTTTCCCATTAAAACAGGTAATTTTGCTTTCCTTTTCCCCTCAGCTCCCTCCTATATGCTGTTGTCCACTGTTTGAATCTCAACAACTGCACTGATTTGCTGTAACAGTTTGATCTGATCCTATGACTTACACTTCCCTGCATTTATTTTCCTTCCATTCATCTGTACTTCATCTTAAAGCATCTGATGAAGTGGGATTTTCTCCCACAAGTAAATTTGGTAGTCTTTAAAAAGTGTCACTAGACCAGGAGTCGGCAACCCAAAAGAGAAGAGCCATTTTTAAAAATTCCTTCAATAACCAAATGGTTTGAGAGCCACAAGGGGCATTGCCTGCTAGTTAAGAAACTGAATAAAAGATCAGAGATACATATTGATTTTTAATAACAAAAAATGTTGTTTGCTGATGCAAACAAACAATTTACATATACATATTAACCACATATGATATGTTTTAATGACAGTTTGCTTTTTAAAACAGGTTTTAGATCTTTACTGAAAAATAATTGGCTGATGACACATTGCAGAATGAAGGCTTTGTTGAAGTAAATCATCAGTTTGAAGTTACTTTTAGTTAACAGTTAGCAATAAAAGTGAGCTTTAATTTTTGGAAGGGAACAGGAGAGAAGAGGAAGAACAACTGCCTTTAGTACTTGAAAAAATACAAAATGTCATGGTCCCAGGGGCATCGCCCCCAGCCCACAGGCCCCGCCTCCTGGCTGGGGACAGGGCTGGAAGCTGCTGTGCCACTGCGGGTGGCTAGGCCCCGCATCCCTGGCGGGGGACAGGGCCCGAAGTGGCCACGGGCAGCTGGGCCTTGGATCTCCAGCCCAATTGGGCTGGAGACCGGGAGAGGGGTGTCCCAGCCAGATCCAGGGCACCGGCACTGGGATTCGGGGCATGTGCCCCGGGAGCCCAGCACCAGCGACGCCCCTGCATGGTCCTACACACAAAGTACTTACTTCATTTTAGCTTTGTCAATGTAAGTTGTGTTTTAATATGCAGTATTATATACACCGATTTTCAAAGAAACTTGAGAGCCCTCTCAAACAAAAAGTCATTAAAATATATTCCTTATTAGATATAAAGAGGTCTTTGGGTACACAGAGAACTGAAACAAAGCATTTGGTAGTAACTCCATTGTCCTATCTCTGCCTTGGCCCAGAAGCAAATTTACAAGACAAAGATGTCAGCAACGCATCAGGACACAGATGTGGGGTAATGTTCTCAAACCACCCCCAATAGGTACAAATTGGATTGATCCTTGAAGCATGGAGTTTGAACATCACCTCTTTAACAAATTCTTTTAGCATCAACTATAACTCTTCTCTATATTCTTGTTATCCATAAAGTGTCCAATTTCATTAGAGTCTTGCTCAAAAAATTCTATCACTAAATTAAAATATTTGTCATAATTTTCATTAAGTATTCTTCCTTTATACAGCTTCCCTTTAAAAACAAGCAAACAGAATAAAAAACCTGTGTTCAGACAACACTGCCTTGTTTATTCCCCCTCTTAGGTCACTTTCAGTTTTCTCCACCATAACTCTTCTTCCCTAACATCAGCTCAGTACACCATCAGAGCCAAGAGAAACCTTACAATGAAGGAACACACGCTCCCAAGAATATTTTGAAGTTGGATAATAGTACAAAAATAATAGTAATTTCAGACTATGAATAAAGGTGAGCCTAAGAAATAAAATTAACAATCTTCATTAAAAGGATATTTATCCTTTTCCATAATACTTCTATGACAGCCTTACACAAAAGACTTCTTCAAGGTAGCACACTACTTTCTCTGCCTTCCAGTTCCAAAGAATTAAAGGTTTGGATTTCACAACACTCTGGAAACGAGAATAGCAATTAAAAATCCTCCCAAAAACAAACAGGACACTAATATTTACAACTAATAGTGTGGGGTTTCTGTTTGCAGTAACAGGAGAGCCAAACTAGAGCTGTGCATGGGGCACGGGAGCTGCCCCTTCTCTGGTTTCTCAGCCTTACTGCTTCAGCCTTTGCAGCAGGAGTTGGGGGCAGCTGCCCCCACTCTAGCAGGTTACATCTATTCTAGCCCTTAGACTGCCTGCATCCCCACAACCCCCCACCCCAGCCAACCCGCAGCTGGCTTGTCTCCTTTCCACCTTCCTTTATGAACTACAGTGCAGAATCCCGTTGAGACTTCTCCAGCCAGATAGATTAGGGAATTTAGAAGCAGCTGGGCTGGAGGCAGCACAGCCCTCCCATTTCTAGTAAACCATTCCAGGGATCCAGGCCAGCCATTAGTTCACACCTATGCCAGGAATTCCCCACCTTAATTTCCAAGTTGCTCCTGAGGGAATCCCTCTTCCCCTCTCCTGCTGCCAGGGGAGAGCCATACACACTTAGAGGATAGTTATGGACACATCAGACACATCAGCAGCACCTTCCTTGCTCCCTTCACCTGGGGTCTGTGTGCCACTGGGCTGCAGCTGGCTCCTAGCAGCCACCCCTGCTCCTCCAGCCCATGCCCGGCTGCAGAAACCCTCCCTCACCCAGCACAGCACTTACCTGTACTTAAGGAGGGGAACCTCCAGCTGTGAGCTGCCTCCTCTGAGGGCAGGGCAGGCCAGGATAGGATATTTAAATGGCCCCCTCCTTGGCCACAGCTCTCAGCTAGAGAGCCACAAAGCAGCTGCTATAGAGCCAATAATGGCTCACTGTGCAATCCCTGCACTAGACTCCTTGTTTGTTGGTTAAACTAGACTAATATAGCTACCCCTTTGGAACAGAACTCGAGATCAGAGGGGGACAGAATCATACTCAGGACTGGAGACAGAAGGGTTATAACCATTGTGCAACCTTAGTTCAGCCCCCTTGCATGTATGTTTTATGATGCTATCTTTAATGACTTGATCACATGCTGTTTTTCCCATAGCAGGGGCAGAGCTCTGGGAAAGAATTAGGGTCATGTAAGAAAGGGGCTGATGTCTGTAAAATGCCATCCCAATTGTTGTGGAAGCTGGAAAGCATCTAACGAATGAACAGGGATTGCAGGATGAGAAAAAGATGGTCATGGTTGAGCAGTTGGATGGTGCCCTGGAGAACTGGATTACCCCTGCCTCTGCCACAGATTTCCTATATTTTGGTGAACAAGCCACACAAGGCAAAACATTGTTTGCCATTAATTTTGTGCTCCTCTATTACGATGCGTGAAGAAGGCTGAAGTTGCAGTTCCTCTATCAGCAGAAAAATTAACTACGGTATTGTAGTTGAGCAGCTTGCAGCACTGATTCTACAAAGGGTCTTCTTTTCAAAGTATAATTTGAAATGGTTTATAACTCTTTAAACAGATTTAAAAGCATTATTCTTGCTTTTATTGTGCTGGAAACTGTATTTAGATTTCATAAAAGCTAATAGTTAAAATAAAAATGGTATATATTAAAACTAGTTAATCACTAGATCTATTTTCTCTGTATCTAAAGTATATGAAATATTAGCTTTTGTGTTTTTCTTGGAAGCTAAGGACACAAACTAACTATTCTATATTACTGTCAGAATTTTTCAGTAATTTACCACAAAATTGACTCTGTGCCCATGTTTATGGGTTGGGCGAAACACTATAGAAGCTGGTAAGTATAGAAGTTGTCTTTCAGTTGGAATAAAGAAGGGCTTAAACCAAAACACAAGACCATATCACTGCCCCAGAACAAAGACCTGCATGAGTTTATCAAAAAATTAGAATGGTGTAGGTGAGGGGTTTTCTCTGTGTATTTTTTAGTAGAGGTAGGTGTGTAAAAGAAGGGGAATAACACACAGAAGCAGACAGACGTGACAGCGAAGCTGTTGGCAGTCTAAACAAGCAATGAGCATGGTTGTGAGAAAAACACAGAGCTTTTTAGGTTGAGCACTGACTGACAGGGGCTTGGAAATGTGAAGAAAGAAGCTTTCTTGTTCTTTGACTCCTGTCTCCAGGGAACAGAATTTTGTACATTCTATATAAATAATCAGGGATGACCACCAGATACTCAGCTTCATTGTAAGTTTCTCCTCCTAGCTGAAAAAACTCACAGGACCCTGAATTTTGGCTAGTCACTTTGGGTCAAAAGAAGTAGACGTGTGTCAAAAGAAGTAGACTTGTAGACAAGATCACCTGAACCAATCAGCACACATGAGCTGAAAATGGTTGGACCAAAAAAAGACTTTAATGTAGCAACTACAAATTGACAGGATGAACCCAAGCCAGCAAAGGCATTTAGACACATCTAGCAGATGAATTTACACAGCAGCTTTTAGTTGCAGAACCAGAAAGAAAGAGAGCCAGTGTATTTGGAAAAGGAAGAGCTGCTTGAAGTTCTACATGTGTAAACATACCAGTAATTTTCAAACTGCCTATTCATTCCTCCCAAAATGGCCACCATATGTGTCTCCAAGAGGCACCACAAAATGGTATTGCTACCCATACAGTCCTAGCCTGCGTTTCTTGCTACTGCTTCAGAGAAGTAGAATATTTTCTTCTTTCAGGCTAATACTCTCTAGATACCATTTGTCTGAATTAATAGCTATAGCCATTGAATTAAGTAGGAACTGAAAAAATAAATTTACTTATGGTGAAGAGGGGATATGGAGTGGCATGAGAACTTAATAAATATTTTGTGATAAACAGATGTTCTCAGTGAAGTTTGGAGTTAGCTCATCCTTCCTGAACAGCAGGGAGAAATGAGAGATGAGTGGCAAGGAGAAGACTAGTGGATGGACTAAAGTGAGCATATTGAAACTGCCACCTAAGGAGCTCTTCAGAGGCACTCGTTCTGCAAATCACTGTTTGTTATTGATTCATGGCTGATAGTGAAACCACGGTAACATGGCAGACCCACAGATCAGTAACTGTATCATCCTCGTGCTCTGATTGTCTGTGACATTTTAATTTCCGACTACCTGTAGTCTAGAAAAACCTCGGTTTTCTCTTCCATCTTGCTTTGTCTCCTCATTTTTGGTCCCTCTTTGAGTCAAGGTAATAATCAACGCAACTTTCCACTGTTATCTTCCCTGATGCTTTGAATTTCTGCACCATGCTCCCTTGTCAAAAAATCACAGCCTATCCTTATTCCTTCAATAGCTATTAACCTTCCATAGGAAAAGTATTCTTCAGTCCCATCTGCCAGAGCACACCCCTGATTATTCTTGATATGTTGCCAGTTTCACAGTGCTGAAGTTGCTTTTTTACAATAATCTTCTCACAGACTCTCTTTTATGCTCCTTATTTTTCTTGAACTCTGTTGTCTTTGATCAAATTAATCATGATTGCAGTCTTCTTGATTACATAGTACAGTTAGATTGTAAGGGTACCTGGGTGAAATCATCTCTTCTGCTATTTACTTGATCCACTCATAAAACTGTGATAATTAATTCAGTCTTGAATCCATATTAATTGATCGATTCACAGAGAAAACTGCTCTAAGAGAGTTAGGAAGTGCTGGCTAAGAGCTGCTGCTTTCGCTTCTCTTGACTGAGAAAAGTGCTTCTTTTAAAAACTGTTGCTGTAAAACTGTCTCCAGTTTACTCGCTCCCAGCCTAAATCTCTTTGCTTTTAGATAAGTATGTGCCTTCTTAAGGTCTTGTATTGCAACCATTAGAAATTGTTTCTAGAATTCTTTGCATCCAGTCTCTGTAATACAGAAGTAAGGTAACTTTCTTTAGTGCACACTATAACTGTTTCTCCTTTGAACTAAATCCCCATATTGTAAATGTAGAACTCCATATTAATTCATGTACTCTATTTTATATTCCTGATGAAACTTGGTTCAGGTATATGCTGTGTAATTTCATTCAAATATGTGTGAAGGGATCAGTCTCAACTGCCAGCCTGTCCTGTTGAAGTAGAAGCACCATCTAAATGGCTGAAGAATGTAGACACATCCCTGAATAAAGCAAAAGAAGGATCCACCCCAGAAACAAAGGAACAAAACTTAATCAAGACATCAAAACAAGCTGAAACATGTCCTCGATTGTCTGGTGATCAATGGTCAACAGAGCCCCTAAGGTGGCGTGACACAGCAAAACTCATAGACCTACGTCAACATAAAAAACCTATAGGAGACTGGATGAGATCAAAAGGCTTTCGGTAACGTTATGCATAACACTGAAAGAAAAGAGTGTCATATGTGCCCGGCAGAGATCCCTCTCTCCCTCATGCTCAGCTTCTCTGGCCATGTAGCTGCCATGAGCTGTAAACCCCAGCAATGAACCCAAGCTGTGATCTCAAGCCACGTTCAGGACTGGTGACTATATAAACTGCAGAACATCTTCTGGTGTGTTTGGGCATGGGTATGTATGTGTGTGTAAGCATTAGATAGTTAGTAATTTTGTTCTTATAATGAAAGTGGCACATTGCTTTTTCCCTCTTTGAAAAGATCTTGAGTCCTCTTTTTGCACAACAAGATGGCATCACAAACATTTTCACTTATATTTTTACTTTCTCATCCAATACCTTTTGTCACAAGGAGTATACATTCTTTATTTCATGCATCTTTCCAATATAATGTTCTGAAGGGTTCAGTCCTTAAACCAATCTCTTAAACTTAGGTTATCATTAGCATGCAGGTGATACTGAACTCTTTATCTCTCTTGTTCTTTTGGACCTTTCATCATTTTCAGTTTGTCTGAACTTTCTCAACATGTGTATTTTTTTGTAACTTAACTTGAATCAAATATGTTCAGATAGCTATCTACTGATTTGTTTTGAAGAGAATTTCAATCAAACTCTACCACCTTCCTTTTTAGTGAAGCTTCTCAATTCAGATCTCCTCCTATATGATTCCATTGTCAGGAACTCTGTTTGACTTCAAGCTAAACTCTCATTATAGTATTTTACTGAATTTTTAGTGACACGTAATGAAGGGTTATGGAAAAGGATAAACCTTAAGAAAGACAGAAAAGAGACTGAAGAAAAGGTGATGAGGCAGAAGAAAAATATTAACAAAAATGTTCCACAAGGTAGAATGGAAAGGGGCAACAATATGAGATGTAATGTATTCAATCATTCTCATCTATACATTGATGTATCATGTGCAGACATAAGACTATGTTTTAGGATTATGGTTCTGAATTCTGTTTTTGCTTCCATGGCAGTTGGGTTTGAAATTCTGTCTGTTGTTTCAACATAGGACAACTATTTATAGTCTCATAATTTCTATCCAGTCATTCAGCTCCAGTCACCTGGAATGCTCTAATTCCATTGCTTTTGTTCTCCCTAAACCTCAACTCCAGAGGCTTCAGTTTGTTTGAAATCCAGTGTTCTCCTGCATCTGCAGAAGGAAACACATCTCTTCCACCCTCAGAAATATTAGGTGCCTTCTTGTCTGTTCTAGAATGAAGTACAGATCTCCCCCTTAGTTTTCAAGATCTAATGATTTATTTCCTTTTCTTTCCAGTCTGATTGTTTTATATCATCCTTTTTTTCCTCTGTGACCTTCATTCTAGACTTAGTTCTGATCCATCTCCTTTTCCACAGCAAATTCTTTCCCCTTATATTCTCTGCACCCATTTAATACCCAACACCTTGCTGGTTTTCACCCCCCCCCCCATTGGGTATGTCCACACACCTCTTTTATTTCGAAATAACACTGGTTATTTCGAAATAAAAGAGATTAGATCCACATGACGTATTCTTATTTCAAAATGATGGGCTCCGTTATTTTGAAATAAGAGCCATCATTTCAAAATAGCTTAAACCTTTTTTAAATCAAAACAGCTGTTATTTCAAAGTGGTTATTTCGAAATAATGCCATTCAGACGTGTTATTTCGAAATAACACTTTTGTCCTTCTCCTTCCAAGGGTGCTTCCTTTTAGCCTATATTGGGTGGGGGCATGGCCCAGGGAGGGGGCCTTGTTGCCATACCTCCCATGATGCCCCTCTCCTAAAGTGAAATAACAAGTCCTGTGTTTGGATGTGCTCTTTTGCTTTGAGCTTTTCCCTTAAGTCGAATTAACATTTTCTTAATTTGAATTAACTTATTTCGAAATAAGGACTTTATTTCAAATAACTCATTTTGAAATAACTTATTTCAAAATAACGATGTACGTGCGAACATAGCCATTCTCTGTGGACTCCTATTCTTTTTCTCTGTTCAGGAAAACCAAGTATGCACATGGTGACATCCATTACTATTCAAGACAGTTCTGAAGCCCACACTTATGTGCTGTCCTGAGCAATGGTGTCTTCCTGAATTGAGACCTTTATCAAACACTCAAATCCCACTCCTTGAATCTTCTTGTTTCCCTGTGTTCTATCACTGGGATTGCTCAGCTAGGAATATTGGCAGAAATCTAACCTCTTAATGCTGTAAGCTTTCAGAGTAGGGACTCCATCTCTGTTTTGTAAAACACCATACCTATTTCTTGGTCCATATAGGACCACTGATGTGACTTAGAGTTAGAATAGTGCTAAAAGATGGTGGTATTGAAAACAGATGGTGGTTAGACATTTGTGCACATTTTTTAAATAATTGTTTTCCCTTCTTATAGTTTTTGTTAGAAAGAGGGACTCCAAAAGCAGATTTGTTGGCATTATCGTAATTGCTTTCTCATTGTCGAAGTCATAGTTAACATATGTTTCCTGTGAAACATTTTTTTTAGCATTTAACATATGGGAATTTTTGCTCACTCCTTTTCAAGGGGTTTATCTCACTGGTCAAGCTTATAATTCTGAAAATATTGTATTAGTCTATTCGATTTATGCCCAGAGGTGTTTTGTCACCACAATTTTCTGTGTCCTTAGCAGGTGTGAGATTTCTTTTATTGTTTGTTGTTGTATTTCAGATGCAAGTTTTCATTTACAGCGACTACCTGGTTAAAAACCATTTAGACTATCAGAAATTAATTGCGGGGGGGGGGATATGTCTCAGCCAGGCTGTTTCTGTTGCAACATGTCTATATAGTTGAAGGACAATGTGATTTATTCCTGCTGAAATGCAAATTACTTTATTGACAATTGCTCATTACCTTACGCTGCTTAGTCAATTATTAATTCCATTAGCATTGCCTAGGAATTTATAGTGTATATTTTCTGAAATAACTGCTTTATTTTAGCAAAAGCTCTATGCATCACTGTAATTAAAGTGAAAGTAGAATTCCATATGTTGGTGTTGTGTGATACTATGCTACAATTAACAATAAAGATATTATCATATGGCATTCTTTATAGGGAATTATGTTAATAAACAAAACATTATTGCATGTAATTAAGAGATTTACTATAGTTGTTCAATTAGGGGGTTGACAGGTCATGTTGACATCTTCGATAAAGGCCGCAATACCCTTGTCAGTTTACAAATAATAATAATACTGTCGGCACCCACTATCACTCCCCCTCCTCCTCTCAATAAGCTTCCCACACATCCTCCAGTTTATAACATTGTTTGCTCTCAGCATGTTTTTTGTGGTCTGTCTACTTAGGCTATACACTCTGTGGGGAAAGAACCGTATCATGTTCTGCATTGTTGTATAGCATAGAGCTCTCTGTGGACCTCAATAATGCTGACATGACTGTATCTTCAGAGAAGTTGCACAGGAATAAGTGAGGGTAGAATTTGTGCTCTTGATTATAGTGATGCTTTTAGTTATTCAGTGAAAGTTTAAACTATTGCTAAACAGAACAGGTTGCAAGTAATGAAAAATACTATATATTGCCTTAGCAGGAATGAATTAAACACATCTTAAAAGGGACCATTTCTCCTAAAACATTTTAAACCAAGAAGGGTAGTCAGAAAAACATCATCTAGGCCCTATAATGTCCCACAAATGGCTGATTTGCCTGCATGAAATCGCAACAAGGTGGCAGGTGGCTGTGATCATGAAAGCCAGAGACATTATAAAAATGATACAACTTCATGGGCGGCTCCAGGACTCTAGGTCACTCGTGAGGTAGTGAGTGGACTATCTGGCTCTTATTCAGCTTTGTATTTGTGCTTATGTTCCTTAATCTACTTAGCAACACTGTGCAATAGTGATGAAAACATTAGGTGTTTATGGTAAAATTCTCATTGACTAGGCCAGCATTTCTCCCTTGAAGTTTGCTTAGCAATGGCCCTGCAGACACTTAGTTAAATAATATGGATAAAATCTTTAGAACGCCTGGAGAAAGTGAGCATGTATAAGTGGCTGAGAGAGAGATCTACCACAAGGAGTCTGAAACTGACACTGTCAGCTAATCAGCGCATCAATACAAAAGCATGGCCTTTCTCAGTAGAATCACAAAAGGCAGAAAGGATAGCCAGACCGTATCCTGGCTGGAATCTCCTGTGTGTTAGAATCTTACCCATTGCTTTAGACTGCCTCTGAGTTCAACTTTATGGAGCACATAGGTATTAAGAAGTTCTTTTTAATGGCACTGCACCATTGCTTTTCTAGGGGTCTCCAAAGGGCAGATGTTGTTTTTTTTGTTCATTTCAAATGCAATCTTTTATAGAAGTGTCTTACAGTGTGTTCTTTAAAGTAGGGGTTACTTTATTTTTTCATGAAGTAAACCAGAAAAATCAATCAGAATTGAAAGCATATGCCCTTTGTGTTTGAAAAAATGTAATAAGCTTTCCATATCATTCTGAGTTTTGCTTATTTACTCTTAGATGTGAAGAACCCACCTATCTTTCAGTCATCAGTGACTGGTTTTCAAGGCATTGGATCCAGAAATTGCCTACCTTGTGTTATCTTTTAGTGTTTGAAAATAAATCTGTTTTACACAGTATGCATCTCTGCTGTATCTGATTGTTTCAGTGAGTTTTGGGAGCATGTCAGGGAAGCTATCCTGCAGTTTTTGTGCTTTTCAAGTGTAAATGTTTAATCAACCCTAGCTGAGATGTAGTGCAACAGTGCAAGTACTTTATGCTCATGGTTTCTTTTCTGTTGTTGCAGTGATCTGCTGTCCTCAGAATATCTTGAGAGGCATATCGAGCATGGAGGAAAGACAGTGGAAGTTAAAGTAAGAGTTGCCTTGGGGTTAGGAAAATTTCCCCCCAGTTTTAAACAGTTGTCTTTTAATATTTAATGAACATTCCCCGATTTCCCTGTAACTAGTGAATTCTGATTTTAAGGTATATCTCTCCAATGAATCTGACAAGTTTTGTCTCATCTAATTTTAAGCTTCTTTTTTATTTAATATTACATAAATGTTCACGAAAAAATTATATGATTGAGAAATTTACATGCTACAGTTCTTCTTACTTTCCTTTGTTCTAATAGGTATGTGCTGAAGAAAGTGCCTGCTGCCTTGTGGCAGTGGTTTTCAAACTTTTTTCCTTAGGACTCAGTTAAAAAAAAATTATGCCTGTGATCAAACAGTTACATCTTTGAGCAATGCATTCCCATCTTTCAGTGGCAGCAGAAGGGGACACCACAATCCAGTACCTGGGGGTCTGCGTCCCAGTACTGGGTCACAACCCATAGTTTGAAAACCACTGCCTTAAGGTATACATTACATAAGCTTATTAAAAAGCCACGTTTGCTGTTTTTATGGGTTTCCCTGTACATCTGAGGACAGCAAGTTATATTGGATGGTAGTTCCAAATATCTAGCCATCTAGAAATAGCAGGTTTCATTTGTAGAAAGTTTGTTGAGATGCCTATGAAATGTTACTGTTACAGTTGCCTCCTAAGAAATATGTCATTACAGGTCCTTTTTGCAGGGTGTTAGTCATTGGTTCTGTCTCTCTCAGCATTCATATTCGTTCAATGAAAGACTGATGTTCCACTTTGTGTCTCTGACTACATCAGCTGTATCCAATATTTGCAAAATGTTCTTATCCACTGATGCAACGTATGTTTGTACTTAACCTGAAATTTTACAAAACTATCAGTAATTACAGGAAGAATAAAGTTAAATCAGTGTTCACATACATTTTTCAAAGTTGTTATGAAAGTGTCTTCTGGTTGCATGGACATCAACTCATAGTAGTATGGCAATAAAATGAATGTAAGCTATATACAGCATGTAAGGCATTGAGAATGGCTTACAACAGTAGATTTTTTTAAAGGGCACTGTCAGGTCAAATGTGCCCCAAAATTTAGGTTTTGTAGAAAAAAAAAACAAAACAAAAAACAAACAAAAAAACCCAAAACAAAACAAAAAAACAAAAAAAACCCCTAAAAACAAAAACAAAACAAACAAACAACGAAACCCTGAATTAGAGACTACCTAAATCCCCAAACAATTAAACATTCCCTTATACTGACAGCAAAAGCAGGAATGGGAAAAGCAAAAACAGTCAACCAAACACACAGAAAATATTTGTGCTCTTCAGCTCTTAAGAGTCAGCTAACCCCTCCTTAGAATTTGCAAATGTATTATATGCATTTGGTCCTATAGTTTAGATTCATACATTGCCCGATTGAATGTGCACACACACAGAGTTCAGTTCAGTTACATTGTAAAGATCATTTTCACAGTGAGCCTCTGCTATAATGTACAGTCAAGCAATTTGACTCAAATCCAGATTTTGACTCAAAGCAGAAATAGACTGTAACAGCTGTAGTTAATAAGAAAAGAAGTTAATCCATTTCTCTCATACAAACTAGCAAAGTTAAAACATTTTTAGTGGCCAGAAAGACCTGCTTTACCAAAGTAGGGTCCAGTTCTGCATCTCCCTCTCATGCGCAGTCCTTCCTCAAGTGAGTAATATCTTGGAAGTCAATGGGACTATTCAGGCAAATAAGGGCTACCTGCGTGAGTAAGAGATAGCAGGATTGGGCCCTTAAGAGAGAATTATTTATTCATTTATGTCTTTTTTGTCTGTGGACAACATTTTAAAAGAAAGACAAAGGAGGAGTCCTGGGGCACTTTTAAAGACTAACAAATTTATTTATCTCATGAGTGTTCATGGGGAAAAAAATCCCACTTTGTCTAATACTTTGAAGATGAGAGAACTTCTTCAAAGCATTTAACAAAGTAGGATTTTGTCCCACAAGAGCTCATGTGATAAATAAATTTGTTAGTCTTTAGAAGTGCCACAAGACTCCAGGGTGGAACTGCTGGCCCAGGGGAGGAGCAAGAGAACAAAACCCAGCCTCTGGGCTGGCCTGCTCCACCCTTGGGCTCACTGTTCTCAATCTTGGGGATGGGGTGAGCTGGCCCGGAGCAGTAGCCTGGCTCTGCATGCTCCCACGCCATTCCCACCTTCTGCGCTGCCTTCGACTCCATGCCGAAAGCAGCTAGGAAGGGATGGGAGACAGCGTGGCCGGGGGGGGCAGCAGTGTGGGCCCTGCGCTGCCTTGCTCATGGCAGGACAGTGAGGGGCCCAGGGAACCACAGGGCCGGGGGCGATTACCCCTCTTGGTGCTGGCTGAACTAGACTAATATGGCTACCCCTTTGGAACTATTCTAAAAGCAAGCCATCCCTTCCATTTATAACCACACGGACTGCTTGCCCTTCCATTTGCAACTGTGCACCATCTCTGCAGCATCTTCAGCAATTGTTTTCCTTGGACTAGATTGACACCTTGAAACCTGCTCTGAATAAGAAGCATCACATCGTTGCATTGTTCCAGAAGCAGAAAACAGACTGATTAGGAATCAGAGAGTCACAGTTTTATCCCTTCTTCTGCCTTGGTGTGTCTAAGGGGAGAAAAAACCCATGGCAGCCCTTTTCTTGGTGTATCTTACTTCCCTTTCCACCTCTTGCTGTGTCCCACACCCCTCCACTCCTGACTGGGGGAGTAATTGCTTTGGGGAGCCTGCTCTTCACTCTATTGCAACATGTACTATGGCTCACGATGGCATTCATTAACAAGTAATAGGAATATTATAAATGAGGTTTTAGCTTCTTTTACCGCTGTTTAATATCTGGAAGTGAAGGGGAGACCCAGTCTGATTGCCACACATTTCAAAAGAGGTTATCATTGCAATTAGTGCCAGAGTCTCAAAAACAAAGAACTAGAAAAAGCAACAGTTCAGCTCCCATTTAGACATCAAAATAAGTGGCTAGATTTTTCAGGATGTCAGTGCTAAGCACTCTTCAAAATCTGGCTGTTGTTTCGGTGCCTCAGTAGGAGCCAAGCTCTTCTGAAAAAATATCACCCCAATTTTGTGTGCTGAGCACTTGAAAAATCTGCCTGTTGGCTGTTGTATAAGTCTGGTCCCACATAGCAGCAACAGCACATTGTTAGTTCAGAAATCACAGGTTGGAGGAACACTTCCTTAAGACATTGAAAGAGAAAAAAGCAGAGGAAAAATCCAGAACTGTTTATTATGCATATAAGAACCCAAACTTTGTAGTTGAAACTGTTCTCAAAATATATATACAGACTCCTTATGTGACAATGATTCAGTATTTCAAAATTGTGTGCTTATTGTTTTACTGTGTCATAAAATCTTTTTAACTGGGTGCTTGTTCTAAGAATAAACCAGTCAAAACATAAACACCAGATAGAAAAGATTGTACAAACTACTTAAATAGGTGTTTAAAAAAGAAAAGCTTACTGAAAGAGCCAATCTTGCAACAAAAAGTGCGTAACAAAGAGTACATTGCTATGTGCCGTTTCCTAGACCAGAGATTCTCAACCATTTTGTCAGGATACATTACTGTATCTCTGCACAGCAGTCGATAAGTGTGTTGCAAAGAGCTGGGAAAATGGCTGGATTGGACCTGGGGTGGGGCTGGTATGTCATCTAAGGTCACAACATGCTGCCAAGTGTATTGTGCCCCACAAAAGGTTGAGAACCACTGTCCTAGACGATCCAGCTCCATTTCTGAGAGCTGTCAGTTACATAATGAAGAGACTGAGTCTGGAGTATGTTGAAGACCAAATCCTGCTTTCCTACTGCAAATGTGGAACGCCCTGAGCACATTAAAGCTGCCACAGTCAGACTGTATGAAAGGGAAGGGAGATGCTGTGGAGCTCCTACTTCTCTGGGAGAAAATGCTGCTAATTGTTAGAGCCATTATCAGTGCCAGAAGGGAGAAAAATAGGTATTTCAGGAAGGAGAACTCATCTGTTACCTCTGCAGGAAGATGTGTTTCCATCATCTTCTCTTCTCTTGTGATGAAAGAAGATAGAGGAGACCCCCTGCCTCTCTTATGAGTAGGAGGGGATTACAGGAAAAAAATGCCTCACTCTCCATTGTCAGCTCTCTCTCATTGACAGGGCAGTTGGATGAGAAAACAGAGGTCTAGCCAGATTGCCAAGGCAACAAAATGGCCCTGTCAACTCCCTGCTTAGCACTGCACGGTGTAGTGAGGATACTCCTGTCTGAAAGTATTTAAAATATTTTTATTAACACAGAAGTGCTTTTTCTAGCTTTGTTTTCTCCCTTCATCACATAGCACAGTATAAATAGCAGACATTGCCACTGCAGTCATCAGCAATATGGGAAACAGATGGGAGCACTAATATACTATGGGAAAGCAGCTGTCTACGCAGTCATTGTTTAACAATGTTAGAAAAGATGGACCTGCCAAAGGAGTGGACAGGTACTTGCTTTAGCTCAGTGTTTCTAAGTCCTTTTGATACCAGGGGACTGGCTTTCTTTACCATGTCAGGGACGAATCGGGCCTCCTATACTGTGTCAGGAAGATTGCAGGGACTGGTGCCTACTCTAGAAACACTGCTTTGGCTCACGCTTGCCATAGAATTAGTTACAACAACTATGATTTCTGAAGAAAATCGGGGGTGTCGCTGGCACTGGACACATGGGGCCCATGCCCCAAATCCTGGCACCAGTGCCCTGGGTATGGCAGGGCCCCGCCTTTCCCAGTTGGGCTGGAGATCCGGGACCCAGCCACCTGCGGCCACAGCGGCCACTCTGTCCCTGTCCCTGGCCAGGGATCCGGGCCCCAGTGGCCCCTGTCCACTCCCGTCCTCGGCCCCAGCCGGTGGCATGGCCTGTGGCCAGGGGGTTGGCCTACGTGTAGGGGGCAGGGCCTGGGCTGGTGCCCTGGGTACTTTCCCGGGGCAGCGACACTCCTGAAGAAAATGGTATGTTTTTCAATCATTGCTTACAATGTTTTGGAAATTGGGGGGAGGGGGGAAGAACCATTTTTAGTTCAAGGATTCAGTTGCTAAAGAAGGTATTTTTAGTGACAGGCTCCTCAATTTAACACATCCTATTGTATTAAGAGAGGGTTAATTCTAGTTTAATTGTTGCACAATTAATCGATATTTGTGGAGCACTTTGAAGATAGAAGCATTGTACTCTGTAAATTGCAAAATGCCAGAATGTCATTGTATGAGGCAGGCAAGCACATCTTCTTGTGAAGTGTGCCTGCTGCTTTGACAAACTCTAAGTCAGGGGTCTCAAACTCAAATCACCATGAGGGCCAAATGAGGATTAGTACAGGGCTGCATGAGGACTAGTACATTGGCCCGAGGGCTGCACCACTGAAACCTTTTCATACAATGATATTGCAAATATTGGTGACAATGGTGGTGTTGTGGGCCACAGGAAAAAGCTTTAGGGGCCTCATGCAGCCCATGGGCCATGTGTTTGAGACCCTCTGCTCTAGGTATTCAGGACCTTCAATGTTGTTATAACAGCAGTCAGCAATATGAAATATTTATAAAAAAAAAAAAAACAGAAAAAGAACAGAAAAAAGAAACAAATGATTAAGTTAGTTTTGTTTTTTGTTTTGCCTGAATGTTAAAACAGATTTTGTAACTGGCAGCAAAATTTCACTATCATCCTGATCTCTGAACTCTGTCTAGAGGCAAAGAGAATAATCAGTTAACAAAAAGCAGAAAAAACCCTCATGCATTCCCTTTTCCTGATTGTGTCAGTGCAGACCCTTCCAAGTTCCAAGCACCCAAGTGCTCCACTTGCATACCCTTTATATCACTGTAGTATATTTCTGTGTCCTTTTATCTCTTTTTAGGTTATCATTCTGTCACTGAGGCTGTCACTATGATGAAAGGCAAAGTACAGCTTGCAGTGCTGAGTAATCTACACCACAGGATTTCTCTTCCTTGGACTGAACAATTTATAGCTATTCAGTGACATTCTCTCTTCTAAAATATTTTCATTGGTTTTTTTTCATTTCTCCACATTAGACCCATATGCAACCTGCTCAGCATCCTAACAGAATTATCACATGAATCTATAAAGATTCTTTGATAACAGTTTTGAGACAATTAAGCACAGAGACAGTGTCCAAACTGAAGATATTATATAGGTAGATTATATGTATATGTTTAGATAGAATGATTAATTCTAACCATAGGGCAGTTCCGTTTATTTTTCAGTTAATCCAATAAATCACAATGTAAACAAGTACACTGATCTGTGAGAGCCATGGTGGATGTATGTATAGTTAGAATGGACAATAATGTTTCTTATGCTTTAACTTCTGTTTCAAGAATTGATTAAGGTTTTAATGTAATTGCTTTTAACTTGCACAGCTTTTTGAAGTGGTTTTGTTACTTCAGTGAAACTCTATTGTTTGGAAAATAATTCATCTTGATTGGTTCTCAACAGATTGCCTAGAGAGGATGAAAGCACCCAACTTCTTGTTACTGTACAGACAGAAATCATAGACTCAATGACAAGCAGTGTATTAATCATAAATGCACAGCAAGCACTGCACAATTATAGCTGCTTTGTTGGTGTTGTATTCATACATGTGCATCAAGCATCATGCAGTTCCTTACAGGCCCCCAAACTTCAGGGCCAGGTAGAATGCAGCACATCACAATGTATTACTGTGTCTCATTGTTAAAGTGCTCTGCCAAAGCCGCTCTGAGCCATATAGCTCTGTGCTGAGCTCATCTGATACCTCTTGTATCTGAATGGTCAAACTCAGCAGAAGGTCCTTCTACTCCACACTATCGGCAGCTTTTCCCATTTTGTTTCACAGATGTTATGCAGGATACTCCAGGCAACTATAATCACTGGGATATTTTTTACACTGGGGTCTAATCCTGTGAATAAACAATGCCAGCACTCCTTCCATCTGCCAAAAGCACATTCAACTGACATTCTGCACCTGCTGATCTGGAAGTTGACTTTTTCGTTAGTGCTGTTAAGGTGGACAGTGTAGTAAGTAAGGGGTAGGATGGACTCCACAGAAACATTATAGGCATTTCAACATTACCAATGGTGATCTGCCAGTTGGGAAAGACAATCCCTGCTTGTAGCTTTCTGAGCAGTCCTGTGTTCTTAAAGATGCATGTATCATGCAAGTTGCATGAAGGAAACTTGACCATACAGTCCCAGTCACCCATGGGTGACTTGTTTCTTCTTCACTATGCGCTGCCAAAACTTCTCAAAAGACAAAAGTCTGGCTGGTTGTGAGTTGCAGAGTGAAATTGTTACGTGTTAGTGCATCGTAATGTGTACCAGAACAAGCAATCCTAGCAAGTATGTACAGCGCTGCTACAAGGAACCAAGTATGTACATGCACAAGTAATTCCAGCTTTATGCTGACATAACTTGAGTTGGTAAAAGTGGGTTGTGTCGACTTATGTACCTATTGGTGAATTCAGGTCTCTAACTTTAGCCCTTTATGCAATTAAATATTTTAATGCATTTTAATGAAGTTGGAAGGCTGAGATTTTTAATTACATTAAGTTCAGGCAGCAACTTTAACTCTCCCTACTTATTTGTATGTTACAGAATAGTTTTTTTTGTTAGTGCCAGACAACACATATGAAGATGAAATGTTTAGACTATGCCTGTGTTTAAAGTTTACAGAAATAATTACATTTCTTTTTTCTTATACTGTGTTTTTAGCCAGCTAGGATGTATATTATCTAGTGTGTGTCATCATAATTTAAGATCATTTTATTGCATATGGGTAAGTGGAAAGGAAAGAGTACAGTGCTGGGAAAACTTTAACTTTAGTCTTGCCTTTTACATGCTTAAAATCTCAGCCTTAATATGCTGCCAGTATCATAGTTTGGGCCGGGGGGGTGGGGAGGGGATGAGGATTTAAATAAAATATTCTCTTTTTACACAAAAACAATTTGCAAGTGAACACAAAAGGTTAAAAAGTCAAAAAAAAAAGGGGGGGGGTGAGGCAGGGACACTAGATGCCTAAGAAGACTGATAATGAGCTAGGTAGCCTTCCCTCTCAATGGTGCTGCTTCAAAACTGTCCTAGGTTAGCAGAGACTAACACAGTGGATGAAATCCAGAATGGTATCAATTCCATCTTATCACCTATTGTTTTATTAGGCCTTATATTAAAGCCCTGATTGACGTTCAGACATACTATAGTAGGATCATTTTTGTAATACTTCAGGGGTTCCCACAGTCCCCCATTTAGAATACAATAGCCCTGTCTGCCTGATATGTATCTACTTACTAGGAAGACTGTAGGATAGCAGGATGCTGTCATTCCTCTTTACATTTCAACAAATATTTTCTCAGAACCAGGAGGGAAGCAATACAACTTGGCATGTAAGCATCTATTAAGTGCACTTTGCTGGAAATGTTTATACTTTGTTCCTGAAAAATACATTTAGGGAATTGATAAGTTCACTGTGTTCAGCTTGTGTAACATGGAAAGGGGGAGAGAGGAAGTAGCTTTTGTGAGGTGGTGGGAGGGTACACAGGTGGCCCCTCTTAGGTCATAATTTTTTGTAAATATTTGACACCTGACACAATTGGATGGTGCATTCCATAGGCCGAAAAAAGTAAGTAAGTAATTGGTAAGTAATTTGAGCCCTAGTGGTCAGTTCTTTTTGCCAGAGACAATTTTTGCAGGATCCCCAGAGCAGCTTACTCTGTTAGAACCAAGGAAGTCACAACAATCCTGGTATGATGAGGCTCAGAAACCTCACACCAGCATGAAAAGGGTTAAACTGGCGTTTCTCAACATGTGGGTTTGGACCTAAAACTGAATCCCCAGAATATTTCAAAGGATTGTGTGGCAGCTGCTCTGGGTCCTGTCTCACAGAGTTGGCTGGGCTCACCTCCCTGCTCCTGCCCTGCAGCCTCTGGGGTCCCAGCACCACTCAGCTTTCACCCAACTGTCATGATGACAGGAGTCCAAGTAGGCCAAATTTGAGTGAGTGGCATGGCAACTCCATGAGCCAGGTCACAGCTCCACTCTCGCAAATTTGGTCCAAACAGGGGGTCAGGGCCAACCCTGAGTGTTGTTGCACTCCCAGATGTCGCAAATATAGGGAGACAAGTCCAGCCAGCCCCTCAGCACAGGAGCTGCCAGTCTGGGGTGAGTGCCAGGTAGGACCCAGACCAGGAGGTGTGGGAGGCAGGGCCTGACTGAAACCATGGCATGGCTTTTACGCCCCCCCCCCAGTCTATTTCCTAGGTTACTATAATCCCTAAAGATGATGGATTTCAAGAAAGCAGACTTTAGCGCATTCGTGAAGTTGGTAGGTAGGATCCCATGGGAAGCATGTTTAAGTGGAAAAATAACTGAAGACAGTTGTCTGTTTTTCAGAGAGACAGTATTAAGGGCACAAGAACAAACTATTCAAATACGCAGGAAGGATAGGAAGTATGGCAGGAAACCACCCTGGCTTAACCAGGAGATTTTCAATTACCTAAAAATGAAGAGTCCTACAAAAAGTGGAACCATGGACAAATCACAAAGGATGACTATAAACAAAAAACAGAGTTATGTACATGAAAAAATCAGAAAGGCAAAGGCACAAACTGAGATCAAACTAGCTGAAGGCATGCAGGGTAACAAAAAACCCATGTTTTAATTATATTAGAAATAAGAGAAAGAGCAAGAGTGGCTTAGGTCCATTACCTAACAAAGATGGAAAAACAATAACAGAAAATGTGGAAATGGCAGAGGAACTAAGTGATTTCTTCCTTTCAGTCTTCACTGAGAAGTTTGGTGGTGACTGGATGCCTGACATAGGGGAGGGCAGTAAAAGCAGGAAA
Source organism: Podocnemis expansa (assembly GCA_007922195.1). Taxonomy (NCBI): domain Eukaryota; kingdom Metazoa; phylum Chordata; order Testudines; family Podocnemididae; genus Podocnemis; species Podocnemis expansa. The sequence continues at coordinate 36,442,019 of ML681964.1, read as the reverse complement.
GGATCAGAAGCTAAAATAGGAAAAGAACAAGTTAACAATTACATAGACAAGTTAGATGTCTTCAAGTCATCAGGGCCTGATGATATGCACCCTGGAATACTCAGGGAGCTGACTCAGGATATATCTGAGCCATTGACTATTATCTTTGAAAAATCATGGAAGATGGAAGTGGTCAAGAGGACTAGAAAAGAGTAAATATAGTGCCTATTTATAAAAAGAGAAATAAAGACAACCCAGGGAATTACAGACCCAGGGGTTGAAATATAATTTGGCAGGCTCCAGAACCCTCCTAATTGGGTGGACTCCCTTCCGGCATGGATGGGCCCCCCTCCTACATGTCCGGGCCTCCCTCCTGCACCCCAAGCTCCTGCCCCCAGGGCTTAAAGTATAATATGGGGGGCCCTGGAACCCTCCTAAATTGGCAGCCCCCCCCTTGCGCCAGCGTGGGACCCCACCCACCCACCAGCCTGATCCTGCCTCCCCCACTCTCCTGGTCACCCCTCCAGTCAGCCTGATCCTGTGCTCCTGCTCTCCCATCACCCCCCCCAGCCGGTCCAATCCTGCCCTGTCCCCAGTAGCACCCCTTCTTACCTGGCCGCCAGAGCAGCACGATCTGGCCACTGGCTGCTCCTCTGGTCAGAGGAAGTTCTCACTGAGCATGCACAGAGGCTCTGTGCATGCTCAGTGAGAGCTTACACCAAGTGGGAGTTTTAAAAGCTCCCAGCTTGGAGCAGCTCTCAGCTGACTGGAAGACTCTGTTTTCTGGTCAGCTAGGGACTGCACCTGTCAGCCATGCATGGCCAGCAGTGTTCCATTCTATTTTTAGGGGGCCCTGGAATGCAGCATTCCGGGGCATTCCTCCATTTGTAGGGGGCCAGGAACACTGGCTCCTTAAAAATAGGAGGCATCAGAATGGCATTCTAGGGCATTCCCCCTTACTTTAACACCTGTATAGACCAGTCATCTTAACTTCTGTACCAGGAAAAATAATTGAGAAAATAATTAAGGAAGCCATTAGCAAGCATCCAGAAGAGAACAAGGTGCTAAATGATAATCAGCATGGATTTGTCAAGACAAATTGCGTCACACCAACCTGATAGCTTTCTATGATGGGGTAACCTGGTGGATAGAAGGGAAGTGGTAGATATGGTGTATCTAGACTTTAGTAAGACTTCTGATATGGTCTCACATCACCTTCTGATTAACAAACTTGAGAAATATAGCCTGGATGGAGCTATTATAAGATGGGTGAAAAATTGGTTGGATAACCACTCCCAGAGAGTAGTTATCAATGATTCACAGTCATGCAGAACAGGGTACTGCAGGGATTGGTTCTGGGTCCAGTTCTGTTCACTATTTTCATCAATGATTTAGATGATGGCATAGAGAGTACACTTATAAAGTTTGCCAGTGATACCAAACTGGGGTTGCAAGTACCTCGGAGGATAGGATCACAATTCAAAATGATTTGGACAAACTGATGAAATGGTCTGAGGTAAACAAAATGAAATTCAATAAAGATAAGTGTAAAATACTCCCCTTAGGAAAGAACAAGCCATTGCACATATACAAAATGGGCAATGACTGCTTAGGAATGAGTACTGTGGAACGGGATCTGTGTGTCATAGTTGACCACAAGCTAGATATGAGTCAACAATGTAATACTGTTAAAACAAAACAAAAAACAAAACAAAATAAAAACAAACATTCTGGGATGTATTAGGAGGAGTATTGTAAGAAAGGCATGAGAAGTAATTCTTCCGCTCTACTCTGTCTTGATTAGGCCTCAGTTGGAGTATTGTGTCCTCTTCTGTGTTCCTCATTTCAGGAAAGATGTGGCCAAATTTGAGAAGGTCCAGAGAAGAGCAACGCAAATGATTAGAGGTCTGGAACACTGACTTATGAGGGAAGATTGAAAGATCTGGGTTCGTTTAGTGCAGAAAAGAGGAGACTGAGATAACAGTTTTCAAGTATCAAAGAGGTAGTCATGCGGAAGAGAAGTTGTTCTCCTTAACTGCCGATGGTAGGACAAGAAGCAATAGGCTTAAATTACAGTAGGTTTAGGTTGGACATTAGGAAGAAATTTGTGATTGTCAGAGTGATTAACCAGTGGAATAAGTTGCCTATGCAGGTTGTGGAATCTCCATGACTTGAGGTATTTAAGAGCAAGTTAGACAAGCACCTGTCAAGGATAGGGTACTTGGTCCTGCCATGAGTGCAGAGCACTGGACTTGATGACCTCTCATAGTCCCTTCCAGTTTCTAGGATTCCATTCAGTTAAGGGTTGGCTGATGAAGAGGCAGGAGCCATCTGGCTCTCTATGTCACGGGAGCATCAGTAGGAGCATGACAGTGGGGACAGGCACCAGAACTGGGGAAGAAGTGGCGCTTTCCTGACTGAGGGAGACTGCTGAGGAGACCCAGGTATACCCAGCTGCAAGTGAGACTGAACCACAGAAACATTGTGGGGTTAGGTCCTTCCAATCTTACATCTGCTCCATTCAGCGGAACCTCAGGCTGCAGCAGGATGCCACAAGAGGTCACTACTCGAGCTGAGTCACTACAGACTATTTGGACTATCCATGTCCCAAACTGAGGTAGGACGTACTCCAGGCAGGACAGTGGATTTACACAGTCCATCATGAGACTTTTTCTGTCACTGTTTCACACGGGTCCCTTGGCTAGCACCCAGTAGAAAGGAAGAGCCTGGCTCTGCCGATGACTCCTCCTTAAGGATTGAACATCAGGAACTCCAACCATGAGATGTCTTATCCTCCAAGCACCCTGATTCCTGCAAGTTTCCTCAAAGTTCCTCTACAGCACTTATACAGTCCCATAGTCCTCACCCATACATATAAAAAACAAGCATTTTTCACAGACCTTCCTTGTACCTGTATTTGTACTATCTGAAGTTCACTGCATTGTAGAACTCAACTTATGTTGCAGTTGAAGACAGAAGTTTAAAATTTCTGCACACTTTCAGTTTTTCTTAAAATCTTTCGCTTAGACTTCTTATACTATTATCTTACAATCAGTAGGCATTGCAGAAGGACTCAGGTTTTCTGTTTTAATTTAGTTTTACATTATAGGGAGAGTTCCTTAAATAAAATGTATTCTCTGTAGGACACATGGGACTAGTGTAGCTCAGTCATGCTGTGTATTTCTTCTTCTCTACCTAGTCCTTCAGGGTTATAAATAGTCTTAAACATAGGACTTGGGAGATAAAAATAGCTGATTAATTATTACTAGTTTACATTCTGTGTGCATCCTGAGATGGGAATATGAAAAATTAAACACAGCAGCAGTTGTCAGTAGGAGTCTTTTTCTGAGCTGCATTTTTTAACATATTTGTCTAGAAAGACTCTTGGATCATGACTCATGTAGGTTTAATTACCTTGTATCCCTCTTTTAATTAGTGCTTTTCTACCAAAACTTGTGTTACAGGGTGTTCTACTGACTGCTTGGTGGTCACCCCTTCTGGATATTCTGGGGATCAGCACCACCAGGTTCAGTGCCCCCTTTCTTCTTCACCACCACTGCATCTTTCCTGCTGCTCACAAAGTCGCAATGTGCTGCTTTGCGACTCGACCCTCTGGCCATGTTTGACTATGATTTCCCCTTCCAGAAGAGTCTTTTAAAGTCTCATTGCTCAGCCAGAACTGATGGCAGTCCTGACACGTGCTGCCCTCACAAGGTCCTTTCTGCATTGACTGAAACAGTCTTTCTGTTTACTTCCCCAAGCAACGTATCAGATGCTGGGAGATCCAATCCTGCTCTCTCATGTGGGTTCCAGTCCAGGGCCCGATAGCAAGCAGTAAATATCTGGGCCTTCACCCATTCTACTGCTCTCATCCCTGGATTACTTACCACCATGCTTCTTTAAGCTTCTCCTTCATCAGCTTTCCTAGTCAAAAGCCCCCAACCCCCCTTTTGGGCCTGATAGGCAAAACCTTTCCTCATGGGTTCCTGTTTCCATTACTTACTGCTGCCAGCCTCCTGGCTTTATAGAAGTCCCACTTGTTCCCTTACAGGTGAGCATCTTCCTAATTAGTGCCCTGCACACAACCCAGATTTCCCACATTTCCAGCTTAATAGGCGGATTGGGCACTTCTGGACAAAATTCAACTCTTTTGGGGGGAGGGGGGTGTCAATGTGGGGAGTAAACACTATCACACCTGACAAGACCAAAATTGTTTCAATAAGGGGACAGGATTTTTTTTTCAGCCTTTATACAGTAAGGACTGGAAAGGTAAGAAAGGGCAGAGTGGGGAAAGCACGAAGAAGCGAAGGGTATGAAGAACTTAAAGTGCACTCAGGCACACGGGGGGGTGGGGTGGGGGAAGCCTGGCTCTGTTGAAGTCAATGAAACCAAGATGAGGGTTTCACTTCTAGTGTAAGTCACTTCACACTGGTCCTTCCCCCCACCCTAAATGCTTGAAGTAGTGGGAGCATTCCAATATTTCCACATTTATGTGGCATCTGTAGTGGTTTTAAAATGGTTTATCACACACCCCACCCTTGTTTCCAGTGAAACAGCACGTCATTTTTTCATGTGGGACTTAACATTTCTAGATATAGCTATAAGCACTGGGGTACTCTTCTGGAGGGAGCAAGAGGGGACTTTCAATCACTTAGAAATAATGAATGGTCAGTAAGTATATTCTGCGTGTATTGTTTTTTCTTCCTCTTCCATTGTACATAAGGCTCTCCCTCTTCTGACTGGTAAATGTCTCTCTATGTATGTATCTACAGATTGTCTTCTGAGAGGGTTTGCATATTGTCCTTTGATAGAAGTAGAAAAAAGCTAGTTTCTGAAGGCTTAGACTTCATTTACTCTATACACCACTGGCGGGGCCATGTAGCTGAACACCAATGTGAGAAGGAAGTTGTGTCTGTGTGCCAGTGATGTGGGATCTGGTGGGATGCAGAGGCAGAAGGGAAAGGCTCAACAGTAGGGAGTTGTAGCCTTTCACTGCAGTGAGAAAAGGCCCTGGCAGTGGGGAAAGGAGCTTTTCCTCTCCAGCTTCTCCTTCTCAGAGCCTTTTCCCACTGCCAGTCTTTCCCTGTGATAGGGAAAGGCTGCAGCAGCTGGGAGGCAGTGGGGCCCTGATAAAAATATCATTGTAAGTGGGGAAGGCACAGCTGGGGTGAACAGAGCCCTTCAGGTGTGCCTTTTCTCAGCTAAGCCATGCCTCACTGTCTACATGGTTACAGATCCCTGTGCTAGGGAGCCTATCTCTTCATGTAATCTATACACTGTGGAAAGAAATTTGCAGTGTAGGTGTGCCCTTGGGCTTGTGTCTGACTATCGTGCTAGAGCACAAGAGTCCTGAAGAGAGGCGCAAAGATTCTCTACCACTGTGCCTGGAAGCACTCACCCCTTTCTTCCTACCTTCAGAGGCTCAGGAATTAGCACAGTATAATGGTTGTTGTGATAACCCAAGTACAGAGACTCTGTAAGACAAGCACTAGCCACCCCACAGTGGATAGAGTGGGAAGGAATCTGTAAATAGCCCTGTTCTCCAGTGCCCTTCTGCTTTAGGGAGGTGCTACTTAAAACCATTTTCTCTGACATGGAGTGACAGTGAGTCAAGAGGCTGCTTCTCAACCAGATGTTAGTTTAGCTCCCTGGCCAGATGGCAGTGAGCTGACAGAGGACTAGCCCTCTGTACCCTGAAGCTGAAGGCACAGTACAGCATATCTGTAGCTTTTGGCCAGTAAACAAAAGACCTCATCTGAACTCATAGATCTAGTCCAATAGCAAATGCCTGCTGCTGAAATTATCTGTCATAAACCAAACAGAGTCTGGCAGTTGGTGCAACTGTATGTTTTTGATGTTTTAAAAGAATGTTGCCAACAGCCTTGAAATGTTTTTACAGAGAGAACTTCAGTGATGATAATGGTGTCTGAATGGTGCTAAAACTTCATCCTAAAGTCACTCACTGCTGCACTTTGAAGTTTATATTATATTATATTATATTATATTTTATATTATAATTTTCCACATTTTATATATGGATAGTTATTAATTTAAACTATCAAAATGCCTAACTTCCAGGAGCCTTGTCTGAAAACTGCGTGTTCTATTTTGAAACAAATTTAATTTCCTGGAACTGTTTTTCAGTCTTACAAGATTGTAGTCTGTGCCCATGTTGATGACCAGTATTGATTTCCCCAACCCTTTGTAAAAACTGAAACAATTGGGAGCTGTGTAGGTATTTGAAAGGTGCATTATCTTGCAGCTGGAATTGTCTTAAACTTTATGGAAGCCTCAAGAATTCTTCAAAGTGTCTAACAAAGTGGGATTTTCGCCCATGAAAGCTCATGTGATAAATCAGTTTGTTAGTCTTTTAAGTGCGACAGGACTCCTTGCTTGTTTTGCAGAACTAGTTACTTACTGGAAGGCAATAATTGTAAACCCAAAGACCTAGCAATAACTAGCTCTTTAAAAAAAGCTAATAGTTAGTTAGCTATTCACAGATAAGAGTGGTTGTTAACTGACTGTTCAGGAGCTCTCTCCGCTGTACAGAAAGGGGCACTCTACTAGTAGGAACTGAGGTAGGGAACTGTTTCCTCTTCCTGGGACTATGGCATGTCAATACACAAGTTCACAGGAGCGCAAGAGAGGGATGTTATTTGTTTCTGGGGCAGTAGTGCTCTGTTAATGGCTGTACCTTTCCTGGTTGCAGGAAAGCTTTTGGCACTCCCAACTGGAACATTCTGGAAATGAGAGCTGTTTCAAAAAGATGAGTGGAAGTCCGGAGCTTCCTGGATCTCTGAGGACCACAGAGAACCCCTGTAAATGCTCTTTCCATTGAGGCTGTGTAGGAGAAGCTAAGTTGATTACTAAGGATTAGCTTCTTGAGTAGAGTGGTTGTCTAATTCTTATTCTTTGCTTGCTTTTCTCTTCTTTGTGAGTATTGATTGATGTCTTTCTCAAGTTCCTTTTACATTTATTTCTCCTCCAAAGGCTGGGGGTAGATTGTTTTCCAGTATACTTGTTTTTCAGAAGCCGTTGCCATTCTAGCTGTTGGTAGGCCACAGAGCTATGACTGCCAGAAAACAGAGACCTGAAGAAGAGCTATGCAAGCTTGAAATCTTGTCTCTCTTGCCAACAGAAGTTGGTCCAAAAAAAGATATCACCTCATCCACCTTGTGTCTCTGAAAAACAGAATATGAGTGGCATGAAGCTAAGAGGTTGGCAAGGAGGTAGCTGTAGTAAACTGGCTTAATTTGGGCCCAGCTGACAGTAGTTCAGAATTCTGTGAGCAATAGCTGACCAAAGGTAATAACACTTTATGCATAAAGGCTGACATTCATATATAGGCTCACTCCAGTCTGGCTAAGTGACCTGTTTTAATGGATCTTGCCATTCCACCATTCTCTGGTTTTTGCAGAATATTATGGCAGCCTTTATTTACCAGCATCAATTGGCTGCTGGAACTGCTCCATCTGCATTGCCCTTGTTAGGTCAGCATGGTGAGTCAGCATGGAAAACCCACATCTGATGGAAATGGCAAAGGCGAAGAACAGAGTGCCAGAGGCTAAATTCCATGCTGATTTACCAGTTGATGTTTTTGATATATTGGGAGAACTGGCACACCTATGAGCCAGAACCTTCCACAACCTGGTTGATGAAAACCAGTGGAGATGATTGGTTTATTGATGAGGATTATTAATGTTTCCCTTTCAGATAGCAGCCTGATATTCTAGCTGCCTTTATACAGGAAGGGACTGGATGTTTAATTAAAAAAATAATCTGTTACCACTGCTTATTGAACTGTAATTAGTAAGGCTGTTAACTTTTCCTTTTTGAAAAAGTTTAATGATCAAATGGCACTGGGATGTCATGAATTTCCTCAGCAGGCATTTGCTACCTATGGACTTTCAAGTGCTGCAGGATTCCATTTTACCATTGTCTCTTCCTTTCTATCTATCTGACTAGATGAGGTTATGACAGGTACTGAGACCCTGCTTTAAGAGAGTCTTTGAGGCAAGATGTGCAGTTCAGAAATACAGATTTTTTTTATCGCACCAGGGAGACACAGACAACAAATATTTCCAGATATACATGTAGATCTGTCTTGACTTTTTTCAACCTATTAGATTGTCTCAGAGAGGAAGAACAGCATATAGTACAGTTGCAACCCACAAGTCAACATGTGAGTTAGAATGTTCCATAGTGGTTGAAACATGGGTGCAGGAGTGAAAAGATTTGGGTTTTGTTCTTGGCTCAGCCAGAATTTGTGTGATCATGGATAAATCACAAAATTAACTTATTTTATTTAATTAAATAGAGTAGAATTGCCAAGGTATTTTCTCTCCAGAAGACACCTTTCAGACCATTTATTTCTATCTTTTCCAGATGTGTAGATGTAAAACTTATTTTTTCCACAGTTTTGTTATGGGATAATTTAACTGAAAAACTATGAAAAATCTAGGCGTGCTAGCATGGGGTATTTATTTCGTTCTCATTAAGGAGACCAAGACTCTTTTTGAGCTACGCACATCATTCTGGCTCAGAGTTTTTACATGAAAAATGTTCTTCCTGGTTACATGATATCATTTGTTGGAATAAGTGAGCCCCGGGCACTAGTGCAGATACACATTCCACTACATTTTGTGTGTATAAACTAGTCTTGATTAATTACCCAAAATTCCTTCCAGAAGTAGTTAGAATTCCATTTGACTCTATCAGTCATCTTTCCAATATTATTTTCACACCCACACACTTCTTTCTGTAATACCTTGTTTCAAAAATGATATAGTAAAAGATCTTTTACATTTTTTATATGCTTTGGGATATAATTTTAGAAAATCCATCTAGCTGATCATTTCTTTTGACATTAACTCTGTAGCGTAATTTTTGTTACACGTGCTATGGTATAGTGTCTAGAGGCCCAACCAAAATGATAATCAGGGGCCCCATAGGGCTAAGCCCCTGTAAGAGACAAAGGAAAGGATTATTCCTCCCCACAAAGAGGTTAGTGCCCCTAATTAAGAAAAGATTCAACAAGCGAGCATCTGAAATAAATAGTTGGAAGAGGTAGAAGAGAGAATGCGGCAAACAATAAAATGAGCGTAAGATGTGCATGCCTGTATAGCTTTGAGTCATAAATTTTATCCTTATAATATAATAGCTTATAATAACTATAAGGGATAAACAAGCAAATATGATAGATATCAGCAATCCCTTCTGACCAGGCACATTATAATCATTTGGAAGTTTCCTGTTGACATCCTGGTATACTGGGGCAAAAAAGAAAAGGAGAAAGGGTTTGTGGCTTTACAGATTAATTTGGGGAATATATGTAAGGGGAGGTGCTTGTGAGAGGAATGGACAAGAAATGGAGGCTGCCACTATCAGTAGTGTGGAGTGAGAGGTGATACAAGAGCAGATAAATGGAAAGGAGATAAAACGATGCAATTTAAAAATGTGTTATTAAATGAACATTTGCCAAAAGGACACTTTTTGTAAAAGTGAAGCAACAAGCAGGCCAGATGCTGTGTGGCCTTCAATCTCTCTAATCATATATTAGTTTGGTGGTGGTGGAGGTGGGGGTGGCAGCCATCTTCATAGTCGTTAAGTGCTATCCTCAGAGTCATAATATGGTACATTTTTAGATCTACACAATGGTATTGAAGTCCTTGTATCAGCCAATAAAACATTAAAGGGAAGAATTTCAAAATGCACTAGTGATTTTGGGTGCCCCAGCTCCAGGGCCCTGATTTCCTGGAAGTGCAGTGCATACACCCTATGAAAGTGAAAATCAAGCTGCTTTACTATGTCTCAGGATGGGCTCCCAAAATTATTAGGCCCTTTTGAAAATCCTGTCTGTGTCATCCTGTAGTATATAGGAAACAAAAGAAGCTACTGACATATTCAAGAAGCTACTGACATACTGTTGTTTTTTTTTTTTAACTTCAGTTAATTTAGTGTTGATGAAACAGCTATTCTAAATATAATTTTGATGATGGCAACTTCGCTTTACATCTGTATATCACTAATGCCCAAGAGATTGCTTGGGCTTGCAAAAATTATAAATCATGTTTCCATCTGTGTAGGTATCCTTAAATATTTGTATGCCTGGATATATAGGGGTGGGGCAGTCTATTTTTCCTGCAGGTCCATGTTTGCCACTAGTATTTAGGATGAGCTCTACTGTTTGTTGGTTTTAAGGCCTCTCTCTTTAAATAGGGTATCAACCAACAACAAAACAGCATAACAACCTGGGTGAGTTTGTCTTAGGAATCAGCAATTAAATTTGATTCTGGTGGGAATAATGTTTTAGAATGGGGTGGTAGGAGATGTACCAGATTGAAATGAGGTCACTCATATTTTGTATAGAATGCCTAGATTGTACAGTGATGGGAACATTGAGGTGCATATGGGTAGATGGATGTAAAGTCCAGTCTTTCAGTCCTGACTCAGGTAAAACTTTCCCTGACTTCAGTGGAAGCTTTGTGAAGTAAAAGAGTGAATGATTTGGCACATATAGTATACTCAGTGCTTACAGGAAAGAAAAGACAAGTGTTAATTATCATTGCACTCTTTTATCATTTGATTATACACCATGTTTCCTTTAAATTCGGAACACTGGGGAGATTTATGACTAATTCTCTTTGATCTAGTTGATAGGAATGTCCTCGGCGGGGGTACACTTTCTCTTTCCTCTGAGTGACTGTGAATTGTGGGCACAAAGCCTATAGGCTTGGCAACATAAGGCAGAATCCATGTTTGACATGACATGCATATGGTATTGTGGGACACGGTGGATTTACAGTCTCTGTTTTCACTTTCAGGGAGGAGAGCATTGCTATTACCAGGGCCAAATCCGAGGAAACCCAGGATCATTTGTTGCCTTGTCAACATGCCATGGACTACAGTAAGTTTCCCTGGGTTATTTTTAATGGGCCATATATAATGTCTTAAAACAAGCCCAAGTTTTATAGTAAAAGAATTGCTAATTGTTTTTTTTTTTTATTAGTTTGCATCAGAATGTTCCCCCTTAATCAATTTCTGTATCTAAAACTTGCTCTGGGAAAGAACCTTGCTGGTGCTTTCACACTTTACTTCCTAATTATTTACAAACTATTCATTGAATTTGGATCTATAAAAAAATTTTGGAAAATTTCAAGTAGCTTAGAGTGCTTGAAGTGATTTTTGTGGGTTTTGTTGTTGTTGTTTTTTCAGTATCAAGCACATAAACACACTGGTATTGTGTAATAGTCACATTTCTTCAAGTTAAACTCAAGTTAAAACTAATTTACAAATAAATAACCAAAGTTGAGAGCAGCCCAAAATATTTCTTTGTTAGGAAAAAGAAAATCTAAATATTAAGTAGTGCTCTTAACTGTTTCAGAATATTCTCTGCTCTTTCCTGATTGCTACAAGGAGCAGGTGTATATTTCTATTTTGTTCTGGACCTATTTATAAAACAAAACTGAGTCAGGAAAGTTGGAAAAGGAGGAGGTCCTAAATGGCAAGCTAAAAATTTTGCATTAATTTAAAAATGAGTTGTACTTGATAGCGCCTTCTGTCTGCCTGAGGATCTGAAGCACCTGTACAAAAGTCCTGTGTATCCCCACATTGGGTATCATAATTTTGGACTGGTTTAAAAAGATTCCTGGGCTGATTTTCAGAGGTACTAAGTAACTCAAAATTCAAGTTGACATCACGGGGAATTATAGGATCCAGCACCTCTGATATTGAGGTCAGACATTGCTTTGAACAGTCATGTGATGAATGGCAGAAAGATAGTCTATAAATAGGTGCACTCAAGAATTACCTTATGCTTCTCTTTTTCCTGATGCTTAGCTGAGAGGCAGGCACTTATCCAGTAGGGATTTTCATTGATTCAGTGTTTTGCCTTCTCCAATAGTTCTGTAAATTCTGTGTCGACTTCTGGCCTGTAAGTTAGGCTCTTTTAGTTAAATTTGTTGGGCTTTGTTTTAGCATCATTGCAGATTCCTATCTGATTGTTCACACTGTAATTATTTCACCTCCTTTGTAATCAAGATTTAGGAGTAAGGAGTAGTCCAAGGAATCTGACTTCAGGTTCTGTGCTGAAGGTAAATCTAAAAATAGCATTTTAGTGCATTATTCAGAGTTTTAACTGCATGCCTTCCATTAGTTTTGATCCATTAGGTCTTGGACTGTAGTCCATGACCCCTGTTAATTCTCAATGGCTAAGGCAGAAAGGGAAAAAGAAACTGCAGATATTCCTTCTGGCCTTTCTTTGGTGTTTTGGTTTTCAAAACTAAACCTCTCACTGCTCCGTCTTCTGTAAGCCTGTGTCTACACTTACAAGTTAGTTCAAATTAAGGAGGCTTAATGTGAATTTAGGCCCTGTGTACACTAGGCTTTCATTAGTTTGAATTAAAGAATTTCTTAATTTGAACTAATGATAGATTAGTTAGAACTAGTAAGACCTGCCCTTTAGCTTGAACTAAGCCCCTTAGTTCAATCCTTAGCTTGAACTTGGGACAGTGTAGACATTCAAGTCCACTTTGTTAGTTCGAATGAAGGGTAGCTCTTTCAAGTTAACAAAGTGGGTTAAGTCAAAATAACTGTAATTCAACTTAGTCTACATTGTTAATTTGAACTAATAATTTTGAATGTAGTTCGAACTACATTCAAACTTATTAGTTTGAATTAACAAATTTGAGCTAAGTTTGTGATGTGTAGACATAGCCTAATTGCTTAATTATCATTGTTGGTTCCTTCTAAAATAGTTACATGATTGTGATGATGAAGAATGGTTATCTTCTTTTTTTTCAGCCCTCTTAGGTACATCTCTTTTTTCCTTGGAGGGAGGAATCTTAAAGTACCTATATGCATATATCAGCAATAAAGATCAATAGGTTCCTATTTTATACTAGGCAGGGACGTTTTTGAAACAGTGTAGTAAGCTGGTGAATTCCAGGGCCCTGTATAGAAATGCAGCATTTCTCTAATAAATTGTGTTACACTCAGGTGCTGCGACACTGCATCATCATAAACAAAGTAACAGTTAGGTTTTTTATACAGCGCTTTTCATATACTGAATAAGTACTGCTGATTCATGCTGGGAATTAACGCTCATTAGTTCTAGCCAGGATTGGGTGAATTTCTGTGGAGCAGATGAAATTGGGGGCTATTACCATGTAATAAGGTCTATAGGGTTGATTCTTTGGTGAACTTTGAGTTGCACCAGCTAGAGGAGCCTTTCTTTGAAAGAGTAATAAACTCTGTGTTCTCCGTGTCCAGGCAAGTATTAATTCAGGCCTTTTCCTCTGCTTATTTATAGCCTCCATATCTCAGTGTGGAACAGCTATTTTATTGGCAGATGTTCGTAGATCACATGTTAAGGTTGATGCCAGAATTGTTTATTTAAATTTATTCGTGATTTCTTTAGGTGTTAATGGCTGCATTCTTTTTAGGGATGTCTGTCTCTCATTTGGTAAATTAATAAGGTAGCGGCCAACGCTGGCTTGGCCCATAAACAAATAAGTCAGTGGCTGGAGATGCCACTGCTTAAGGGGCGCTGTGCTGGGGGGAGGATGGGCTGGTTCAGAAGCTGGACCTGTGCTCTTGCCCCTTCCTGAGCTGGCTACTCCACCCCACAGGGGCGGAGCAGGCCAGCCATGAGGCGGGCTCTGCTCTCTCGCCCTGCCTCTGGACTGCTCCTCCCTGCCCCTAGGGGGGAACAGCTGGCCCAGGGGAGGGGTGGAGAGGGGGAACCCTGCCTCTGGGCTGGCCTGCTCCGCCCCTGGGCTGGTCGTTCCTCACCCTGGGAGCAGGGTGAGCTGGCTGGAGCAGAAGTCTGGTTCCACGTGTGGGACGCAAAACCAAAAGCCGGCTTGGGGCACCACAGCCCCTTGAGCTGGCCCCAGTAGCAGCTTTGATGGTGACCAAGAAACAGTGAAGAAGCAATATACTCATGCGGCCTTATCTCCAAGTTAACTGAATTTTTAATGGAGATATCCATATTTGGGGTGTCTCCAGTGGGTAAATACAGAATCTCAGAGGAGAAAATACATCAATTTTAGAAAGCCATGCTCATTATTAGGATTTCTTCTGTTCACATTTCTTTTTTAATTTAGCTGCTCATTTTCCTCACAGAAGATATAGAAATAGATGCAAAATAACTTGCCATTTTCATTTTGTTTTCTCATTGCAGTTAGGTGATGTAAACATAATTATTATCTGTTGGGAATGCTGCAGTATAGAAATACAGGACTAAATCTCTTTCAAAGAATGTGCATAATTCATATTTTCTTATAAATCTGTATCTGAATGGATTTTTTTTTTTAATAGAGGCTCTGTGGAGAACCATGTCTTCCACAGTGTAGCGCGTACTGTTTCTTTATAATGTATAATAGATTATCGAGTAGTGATCTCTTCTAATGTAATATTTTAAATATTCAGATACATTCATGGGGTATAATCCTGCAAGCTCCTTAACATAGGCAGACTCCTTCCTTTCCACAGTTGAAATAAATGTGTGGAAACAGGGCCCCCAGACACAGCAGTTTACAGCACTGTGGTGTAAGTCTGTAAAATATAGACATATTTTGGGGAAATGAAGGGCCTTATCAAAAATCTACTGCTTTAAGATCAAATTGATTTAAAAGATGTTTGTTGTTACCATGTCGCACTCCTAAACAGATATATTGTAAAGATTCTGATTTCAAAAGTGGTCTGTATTATAGTACAGTAGAACTTCAGAGTTATGAACACTTTAGGAATGAAGGAGGTTGCTCGTAACTTTGAATAAAATGTTGTGGTTCTTTCAAAAGTTACCATTGAACATTGACTTAACACATCTTTGAAAATTCACTGTGCAGAAGAAAAAAGCTGCTTTTAAGCATCTTAATTTAAGTAAAACAAGCACAGAAACATTTCCTTACCTTATCAAAACATTTTTAAAAATTTTTTCCTTTTTTTAAATAGTTTATATTTAATGCTATACTGTACCATACTGTATTTGCTTTTGGTGTGGTGGGGAGGGCTCTGTCTCTGCTGGCTGATTGCATACCTCTGATTCCAAAGGAGGCGTGTGGTTGACTGGAAAGTTTATAACTTGTAACTGAGGTTCAGCTGTACAGCTTTGGATCTAACTTTTTTAAAACTAGATTATAATTCAATTATACAGACTATTCTGGTCAAAGTCTATTACAAAATATCCACTGACTTTGTTGTTTGACTTGCAATATATTATTGCTATTGTACAGTTATTAAAGAGTGGTTTGATCATATTCTGGCTTGATCCAAGGTCAACACTGCTGAGTGAAATGATGAAATATTAGGCCCTTTATTCCAAGAAATGTGAATTAAGTCCTTACATGCTGACACATTAATCGGTCCTCCAGACCTTACTCTTGTAAAATTGCCCTTGATGGCAAAGGAAGTTTTGCATAATGAAAATCTGCAGGATGCATCCCAAATCTTGTTTTATTGTTAGGATGAAGGCCTTCATCATGCTCCAGAATTTTTAGTTTAAACATTATAGAATAAGTTAATTTTTGCAAAATAGGTACTGGTTATCTGCAAAGAGATGAAATAGCTTTGTATTAAATATTTATTTATAAACACTTCTAATGTGAGTTATATACTTGGTAATCCAGAATTACTTCTGTGGAGCCATTGGGTTTATCCTGTAAATATACAACATTTAGGCAAGTATTAAAAATGTTTACGTAAAGTCGTAATGGTTTAAAACGGGCTTGTCCAACCTGTGGCCTGGGGGCCAGACTCTGGCCTGCCAAGGGCGTTCATCCAGCCTGCGCAGTGCTGCTGCAAGAGCCTAGAAGCTGGGGCTGGCCAGGGCCCTTGTCATTTTCCCACCCTGCACACAGCACAATTTCAAGGAGGAGTGGCATGGCCTGAGAGCCCTTCAGGGTCTGGATTCAGCCCCTTTTGAGTGAGCAGGAGGCAGGCAAAGGGGGAGTGCCTTAAACAGCTTAAAATCCTGACCTGGACATCCCTTCCAGTTCTGCTCTCCTCCCACACCCCTAACCCCAGCACCTCTGTCCTTCATGGCAAAAACTCTTCTGTAGAGATTCCTACCCATCAATGTTTCTGGTACAGAGATCCCCAATGCCAAAATCTGTGGCCCCTGCAGAACTGCCAGGGTTTCTGTCCTGTCTTTCTCTGACTCTGTTCTCTTCTCATGCTCCCCAGCACTGCTCTTCTTTCCCTCAGCAGTGCTTGGCAGAGAGTGAGAAGAGCAGAGTTGTGGGATCCCTGTCAGGAAGTGGCTGAGTCCTGCCATCCAGCTGCTCTGCTCCCTGAACCTCACCCTTCTTTCCTTCCCCTCCTCTGCCATGCTCCCCTGTCCTGCCTTGCTCCCCATGCTCTGCCTTGCACGCCCCCCACACTCTGCCTGCTCCCCTTATCTTCTGTACACAGTGCAAGCAAAAGCAATACCAAATATCACACTAATTATTTTATTAAAGTTTATTAGTAAGATCGATTCCTATGTCTTATCTATCAAAAATTTTGTCACTGGCCCCCTGACAGAGAACAGAATTGCAGTGTGGCCCCTCACCCAAAAAGGTGGACACCCCTGATTTAAAAGTTTAATATGTGGTTCTGGGCCTAGAAAAAGCCAGAGTAAAATGATATCATCTTATCCAGGGAGCATCTCTGATGAGAATAGTTGGAGTCAGATCTGATTGTAGTGATAAAAGAAGGAAAAATAAATTATAAAAATGTTTTAAAAATCGATGTCCTTTCTGACTTGGATAAGCCAAAAGCAGGTATCTCTTTCTGTCACCTAGAAAAGGAAATGTTTGTTGTTGTCTTGTGTCCCCCTATACCCCCCCCCCCCGGAAAAAAAAATCTTGTGCCTGTGTTGAGGCTATGTAGTAAATGTCAAGACTGAAGCTATGGCTCATATTTAGAGTTAATCAAAAAACCTTAACAGTGGCACTTTTGAAAGGAAATGCTGACACAACTTAATCTCAACAACACACACATGCTGCTATAATAAAGAGAAAATTGCTAGAAAAAGGCTGAGGTAGGTAAAGATGAAAAGGAGGTGGAACAGGAAATGTACCTATTTTGTATACTGTTAATTAATATTTCCATATCTGATCATTTCATTTTAGGGTGAAATTCACACTTGTGTAGAAAGTCTGTGCAAAGCTTCTGCTTAAACCCCATATAAACTAAAAAATAAGATTTAAATTGATTTAATTGGTGTACGGGCCTTGTGTGAGACCTCCATGCAATGATGTGTTTCACCCCTGTTACATATTTATTCGTAAATGCTAATGCACAACCATGTGATTTAATTACCATGGGCAGTCTGCTTTCACTCAAGAGCTCTTAAAGCTTTGGCTGTTCTGTGGTTAGAACTGGATAACGTGCCACCATTTGCTTGCTTGGAAAATTGGTGACTGTTCAGACCTGAGCGAGTTTAGCAGCAGATTTTCCAGGCCCTTCAACAAGTATGTAGATAGTTGGTGCTCTACAAATTCTTTTACCATTTGGAATATTTTACTGGTTTGAGAGCTGTTCCCTGCATGTATAATGAGGAATACCACAAGAACTAGTAAAAGCTTTCCAAATGCTGGAATACCTGCTATAGGAAAAGGCAGTGTAGCATGGGAAATTGGCTCTGGCAGTTCGTGGAATATTTCCACTGATGTTGCTTTACATAAAACCTATTGATGTCTTTTGTAAAAATATAATTAAATTAACGTGAGAGAAAAAGTTGTTCTTGATTTTTTTTTAAGTTTGTTTATCTTTTTCTTTGGCAGCAATTTCTCTGTATTCATCTTGATTCTCATTATTATGGCAATACCAAGACTTCCAAGTATCTCCATTATGCTGAGGCTTGTAGGAGCATGCAGGCAGACAGATTTATGGCACCAAAAAAGTTTAAAATCTAATGCTATGTCCACTCATACATCATTATTTTGAAATAAGTTATTTTGAAATGTGTTATTTTGAAATAAAGTCCTTATTTCAAAATAAGTTAATTTGAGTTAAGAAAATGTTAATTCGAATGAAGGGAAAGCCTGCTTTCGAAACAGCTGTTATTTTTAAATGGTTATTTCGAAATAAGGCCGTTTGGACATGTTGTTTTGAAACAGTTGTTTTGAAACAATGGTGGTGTTTCGAAACACGTCCAAATGGCATTATTTCGAAATAACCATTTCAAAATAACAGCTGTTTCAAAATAAATGGGGTTTAAGCTGTTTCAAAATGACGGTTCTTATTTCGAAATGACAGAGCCCGTCATTTCAAAATAAGAAAATGTCGTGTGGACCTAATCTTTTTTATTTTGAAATAACCAGTGTTATTTCAAAATAAAAGAGACGTGTGGACATACCCTAAGTGTTTTGGGCTTTACTGTGTCTTAGATTTTAACCTTTTTTGATGCCATAAGTGTGTCATTCATGGTTGATGAGTTAGATAATGTCCCTTAACTTCATCAAATCAGGCACAGCGGTGGGCAATGATAACATCTTGCAGGAATTCTTCAAGCACTTTAGATCAGAAGCATCACAGCAACTCGTTAACTCCTATTATAGGTCATTAATGACAATTTACCATGCAAGTAAAGAAAAGATTTATCATTAGTCTTAAACCAGGCAAGGACTCCTACAGTGTGTTGAGCTACTGCCCAATATCCTTGTCATGTGTTTTAAGGTGCTTGAGCATATATGATACTCCAGTGAATCGTTCCAGGTTTGAACAATGTCTTGCAGTTTGAGCAAGCAGAGTTCAGGAAAGGACATAGTACCTATGATCAAGTTCTGGCTTTGATCACCTTTCTGAAAAAAAGAGTTTTCAACAGACTCTAAAGATGAGAGCTGTCTCCTTGGACTTGACCACTACCTATGACACAGTTTGGCACAGAGACCTTTTATTTAATCTCTTGCAAATTGTGCCACATTGAGTGGCCAAAGTAGTAGAACTCTTTATGCAGAAAAGGCAGTTTAGAGTAAACGTGGGCAGCTGCTGTAGCTCTTGGATGTGTTAGATCAATGACCTCTCTCAAGGCTCAATTCTTTCACCAATTCTGTTCAAAGTGCATGTCAACGACCTGCCAGCTACACTCACAAACAAGTTTATCTATGTTGATGATGTCTGCTGCAGCTACCGAACTCAGTCCTTCTCAGAAATTAATGATGTCTTTGATGATTATATGAAACTCAGGGCAGACTATTGTGGTCGATGACGCCTGCAGTTGAGCTTTTCTAAGATACTTTCTCGTGTGGTCCAGCTGCATAATTCAAGCTCAAGTCATGAGTTAAACATTTTCCTCAATGGTGAACACCTGAAGCATTATCCAAACCTGGTTTACCTCAGTGTGACATTTGATAGGTCATTAGTATATCACAACCACTTGAAGATGGCAGCCAAACTCAGTACTCAGAACAACCTGCTCTGAAAATTGGCCTGTTCAATCTGGTGTTGAGTGCCCAGAACATGTTTAAAACATTAGCCTTTGCCATCTGCTATTTAATAGCACAATACTATGCTCCTGTTTGGTGGTGTTTGTCTTACATGAGGTTGATTGATGTAGAGCTTAACGAAGTCATGCATATATTTACTGGCACTTTATGGGTAACTCCGTAGTCATGGCTACCGATACTTAGTCATATAGCACTGCCCTGCATTCACTATGAGAAGGTCTCTGTCATTTTGATGGCCAAACTTCATGAGAATAGCAAACTGCTTTATATGCAGACTTCTTCAGGCACCCATCACCTCACCTCACCTCACCAGTCTTTTAGACACCCTTTGTGGTCATTTATGCCATCACAGGACATGATGGTGGAATCTGCTTGGTGTAACAGATGGTCAGCAATGACAGTCATTAATCACTCTCATTGCTAGCCCAGCCATCTGTCCACTAGGTTTTGATCTGTCAAGGTGCCTGTGGCCATCTCTGAACTGTTTTTGAACAAGACAGAACAACTGAGAAGCCACTCTCTGTAAATGGGATTTTTTGAACGACCCACGATGCAGCTCTGGTCAACTCTAGATTATGTCGCATATTATTACTGACCATGACTTATTTCAATGGCAGGCTACCAGCTCTGTGCCTCACTGATGATGATGCCATTAAATGTCTGGGTACACAGCATACACTGAGAGACAGATTGATCTTATTTTTGGCATGACAAGCTTTACATGTGCATCCGGAGTATGTAAAGAGATCTCTCAAGTGTCTGTCAAATAAGTTCAATCTGCTCCAGGGGCGTATTTTTACACTATGTTTGGGAACTGGGTCAAATAGTCATTTTCTGCTACTCTTTGCATCTAGCTCTTTATCGCTACAAGGGAGAGAAAAAAAAATAAAAAATGAGAAGGTTGTAAAATCAAACTTTTGAGGGCTATTTGAGAAATAGAATAGAAATAGTACTTGAAATTGCTTTTAACTTTTTTTTAAATGGTTATATTTCAAGTTCACAGCTTCCCTTTCCTGAATTTCCTATTGAAATGGTTTTAATCTTTTCATAAATGTGTGGTAAATCTCTACTCAATTTTACCACTTCTCCTGCCTTTCACAGTGGGATGTTCTATGATGGGAATCATACTTACCTTATTGAGCCAGAAGAAAACTACACTTCACAGGTAAATACAGCTTCGGTTAACCCAGTATTCGAATGCACAATGGAAGCAAAAATTACAAGAAATCTCATCCGCAGCCTTGTACCTTCAGCTTTGGAGCTAGTTAAGCATGTGATTAGGCCCATTGACTTCAGTGGACCTAGCTGTATGTTTAAACTGAAATACATGCCACCGTGCTTTTGTGAATCAGTACCTTAATGATCACATAATTGTGGGAGGAGGAGAAGAATCTTATTCGACAATGTGGATAAAAATCCTGAAGGTTTGATAGCCTGCAGTGTTCCATTATTTCCGCAACACATTTGTTTGGTACCTAAAGCAAAAGGGGTCTATCTCCATAATATTTATGGGATGTGGTTAATTTTATCTTGGTTTAATGCATTCAACTCCTTACTATTTCAGGAGGATTTCCATTTCCACTCTGTTTACAAATCCAGGTTATTTGAATTTCCTTTGGATGACCTACCATCTGGTAAGATTGCTTTTAATGCTCCCTTATTGTAACTTGTGTCTTATTTTGCCAAGCTTGTTTGTCATATTTGGTTTCTAGTCTTCTTTGTGTTTTGCTTCTTTGTTTACTTGGCTTTTTCTCTTTAAGTAAAAATATGTATTGCGGGGAAAAAAAGCATGATTAACTCAAACCTCAACTCAACCTTCATATTATGTGAGTTTTTAAAAGAAATTTTAAAGAACTGACTGTTGTATATGCCATTACACATACAATATGTACTTCACATAAAAAATCAGGGCAGCATGAAAGCTAATAACAATAATTTCATAGTTGCCAGGGGCTAATAAATTTCAGTGGTTTCCCCACTATGAGATATAGGAACAGTCTACAACTTGAACACAGGACTAGGAAACTGGATTTTCTAAGTTTTATCCTAATGCTGACTCTTAACATTTCTGCTTCACTCTTTCCATATAAAATAACATTGGGTGTCGTGAGTTTTACATATTTGATTATAAATAACTCTGAAGATATGAAAGAGTTGTGCAGCATCCCCATAAACATTTTATAATATGTATTGAGTTAGATGAGGTTTTAAAAAAGCACACTGATTATGAGAAGTCAGCATGTTAGCCAAAGCTGAAAATGCAAACATTTCTAAGGCATAGCCCCATTTTGTCAAGGGTTTATTAATTTGCAAATGTTGTTTCCTAAATATATAGCTTATTTAGGAGGAACGAGACCTGTACCAAGCTGATGATTTTGTCAAGACAATTACAGATGTCTGGTTTCTAGCATGGTAATGCTCAGGATTGAGGCTATGTTGGACTGAAGATGGAATACAGATTCAAAAGGGTCATCTATGTTTGTCTAGTTCAGTAAAACAAACAAGGAGTCCTGCAGGACTTAAAAACTAACTCATTTTTTTATTGCATGAGCTTTCGTGGGAGAAAATTCAATTTCGTCAGATGCTTCGAAAATGGGGGAACTTAACATCTTCAAAGCGTCTGATGAAGTGGGATTTTCTCCCACAAAAGCTCATGCAATAAATAAGTTAGTCTTTAAGTTATGTCTACATTACAAAGCTTAGTTCAGACTTCCTTAGTCCGAACTAAGCAGTTCCCAGTTAGTTCAAACTAACCGTGGGTTAGTTAAGACTAATTGGGAACTTTTTAGTTCGAACTAACTGGGCATCCGTCAAATTAGTGTGCGTGATCAGTTTGAACTAATGGCTTATTTCGAACTTTTTTAGTTCTAACTAAGCCATGGTCTGTGTCTACATTGCACTTAATTTGAACCTCTTAGCCTGGACTAACCAGGCAAACTTCTTAGTTTCTAGGACCAAGCTTTGCTTAGTTTGAATGAAGAAATTTCTTCATTTGAACTAGGTGAAGCCTAGTGTAGACATGAGCTAAATTAGCCTGAGCTAAGCTTGCTTAGTCTAGACTAATTGGCTGGTTTAGACGTATCATAAGTGCCACAGGACTCCTTGTTTGTTTTATGGAATATGAAACTCATAATAAAATGCATATTGGGTGCAATGCATTTGGGAGGATGTCCTCGGAAAAGAGAGAGGGCTTGTGACTACTGGGTTTGCCGGTTGTCTTCTGAAATGGGTTGGTAAAGGATGAGATATGTTGACAGCTCTCTTCCATGTTCACTTATGTTATTATGAACATGTCTTCAATTTAAAGTTTGTAATGAAAATTTTAAAAGCTGCAGCAGATTTTATATCAAAAACTACATTTGCATTATCTGTTTATGTAGGTTTCTTTGCATTTAGTTTTCAGTTTTCATTGGATATGTAGTTCCCATTGCATGATATAAGTACACTGTGTGAAGGTATAACCCACTTATCATGAAATCCAGGTGCCACTGAAGTTGGTGGTGAAACTTCCCTCAAATGGAGCCAGAATTTTACTCTGAATCTTTATTATTTGTGTGATATCATAGCTGGGAGTATTTTTTTATTTTATTAATATCAGGAGTATTTTTTATTTTCTTCCCATTCTGTAAGTTACCCCTCTTCAAAGCGTCTGAAGAAGTGGGATTTTCTCCCACAAAAGTTCATGCGATAAATAAATCTGTTAGTCTTTAAGTGCCATAAGACTCCTTGCTTTTTTTTATAGCTGGGAGTAGTAGCTTTCCTGCTCTGAACTCTGTTTCCTTTAACACCTGTGATACATTTGCAGTTGCTGGCTTGTAGTATTTTTGGTTTTTTACTTCTTGTAGCTGGACTATTTTGCTAATTCTGTCCTATAAAGACAGCTGTTATAACAAAAAAGTGCTTTATATTGCCAATATTTCTCTTTTACTGCATTGCCCCAACTTTTTTGTGCACTTACATGCTTTAAGAAACTTTTAATTTGATGCTAGGTTATTTGTTTTTATCTTTAGTAGGCTCTGTGCATAATTGAAGATTTCCAGTCAGTGCTGCATTATGAATGTACTTTGATGTACCACAAGTCTTTTATATTGATGGTGGAAAGGCAAAAATTAACAGAGAGGGGTGACTTCCTATCAGTACTAACTGAAGCAAATGGTATGATATCTTATCAGTAGCAACATAACCTTTTATGTTCTTCTGTTTCAAGGGAATTAAAAAAATATTTTTAGGGAATAAATTATACTCTGCTGTGTGATGGCCAGCAGGTACACCATTTTATGTTATGCACCTGTAAAATTTCATTGGCTGTGAAGAACTAAGACTATGAAAGAAGAAAATCGTGTTCTTCAAGAGGCTGGTGATTTGCTAGGTAGTACTCTTTCCTTGGAGTTGATACTAAGCCAGTCAGTGCTCTGGCATGCTGATAGAGAACATTATGTCATCAGGATCTTGTTTTTTCAGATGTCAGAGTAGGTGCCATGAGCTTCAGTGGTCAGTGAAGTTCAGCATTTTTTTAAAAAAAGGAGTGGTCTAATTCCAAATTTATTTCTGACATCCTGTCTCATTTCCTATCTGATTTCAATTGGTCTTGATATTCTTTCTGAGATAGTTTGGAATGTGAAAGCCCTGTGCATGTCCTCATCATTATCAATCACTTGTAAAATGTTCAAAGTATTGTTTTGTGCTGTTATACAGCTGCTGCATAACACCCCACATGGGGCTTTAGTTATCATAGGTGAAATGATCCATAAATAGTTTTTAAATTATTTAAGTTTGAGACATTATATAAATGTAAGACTATTTATTTATTTATTCTTCACTGGTAAAAAAGATGTCCATTTGTTTTTGTGGCCCTACAAATCCTTAACTTAAAAGCTAAACATTGGTGGTGTGATATCAAAACATGGACTGAATCTACAATATATGTATAATCAAGATATATAAAAGAACTCATAAAAACCAGTCATCTATCAGAAAATTCAAAAGCTGTTAGTTTTCAGTCATAGTGAGATCTGGATACTGAATGGTGTGAAGCCCCTGAGGAATAAAAGGAGCCCCATCATCTGACCCTGGCTGTGATTTAATTTGTCTGATCTTCCTTCTATTATTCTTTCATTATAGAAAGTACTATATTTAGAATTTCAGTTATGTACTGAAGAAAAATGTCTTGAAAAGACTCACATTTGCTATTCTTTAAGATCTGTAAGAGAAATGTTTAAAAGATAAAAAAAATAATATGGTAGAATGCAGATTGAGGACCCAACCCATCAATCCCTTTATACATGTGAATAATTTCACTCAGATAAGTAATATACTTTAATTCAAAAGAATTACTTTCATAAGTGAAGTTATTCACATTTTTAAACTTGTAAGTTTTTGTAGAATTTGATCTTAAGCGAGTACTAGATACTGTCTGATGAGAAAGTTTATAATAAATAGAATTGAGCAAATATTTTTGGAATGAAGAGTTAATTTGTGAACAGAAAGTATTTGGCTATGTCCACACAC
This sequence comes from Podocnemis expansa, assembly GCA_007922195.1. Taxonomy (NCBI): domain Eukaryota; kingdom Metazoa; phylum Chordata; order Testudines; family Podocnemididae; genus Podocnemis; species Podocnemis expansa. The sequence continues at coordinate 36,417,099 of ML681964.1, read as the reverse complement.
AAAGTTTTATTTCGAAATAAGTTATTTTGAAATGACTTATTTCAAAATAAAACCCTTAAATTGATATGACATATTTTGAATTAAAAAGATTAATTCGAAATAAGTAGAGCCCCTCCAATCGAAATAGCATGCCCTGTGTATGGACATGATATTTCGATTCCCTGAGAGGGGCACCCTGGGAGGTGTGGCAACATAGCCCCTGAGAGCCAGGCAGGGGTAAACAGACCCCAGGGGAGGGATCTCCCTGCCCTGCATCCCCGATCCTGTTGGCTCCCCAGCACCCCGGGCCCATCCAAGCCCACCCTGCCATGGCCCATCCAAGCCCACCCAAAGCTCTGCTCTTGCACTGAACCAAAAAATCAGTTATTCTTTCAGCTCTAACAACAAGTGTAGCATCTGTTACTTTGCCCCCACTATGGAGGGAAAATACTCACAAATGGTACATGTCAGAATAATGTGTTAAACACAGTATTTTTCTGACATACAGCAGTCACTAATGTTTTGCTCTTATCATCACTAGAAACTTTAGATTAATACAACTTGATGTCCTATAACTAGAAGTTTAGTGAACCATGGAGTTCCTATTTGAGTTTTAGTTCCTAGTAGCCATTCCATTCTTTCACTTTCTTAATCAGGATTGTTCTCTTATCCTGGTGTTGGATCACATGTACAAATGCAGTACTGAGTGTAAAGTATATGCAAGATGAGCAGAAGTGGAGAAGTTGAAAATGTTTATAACCAAATGTGAAAGCAGATGATTTAGAATTTTATTACAAAATGAAAACTTGAGTGCAAAGCTGGGTGAGTTGGACGTGCCTAATACTGTACAGCCCCAGATTCCTCTTTACCAGTCTTACTAAAATGACTCTGGAATACTGAAAGCAGTTCTCATGATTAACACTTTCAAAAGTTAAAGAAAGTACAGAGAAGGGAGGATAAGATTTAAAACGAGAGAGATTGCAGCAACCTTAAAGTAATCTCACAGAAAGAAGGTTAAGGGGACATGAACACTATAAGAATGTGAGAGCTGTTAATACAAGAAAAGAAAAGGGACTTCTCTCCATAGTGGACACAGTTTGAAACAAGGAATAAGAATCTAAAACTAAAGACGGATAAATTCAGGTTGGATATTAATAGCTTATACTGGACCTTATGAGCACCTAGTAAAATGGGGTCTGGAAAGAGAATAAACTACTCACTGCTTATGATTAGAAGTTTAAAAATTTAATGACCTCTAATAGATTAGTGTAGTAATATCATACTGACCGTGGGGATTCTGAGCATCCTAAAAGGTCTCTCTCAAGTCTAACCCTGTCAGTCTTGTCATCTTAAAGCATAAACTGACACTAAGATAAATCAACCGTATTTCAGAAAATGTTATTCAGTTCATGGTAGCACCATGCTAATATATCACACTACAACATTTAATGAAATGTAGTCTCTGAACATCAGGTTACCTCTTTGGAGGATGCAGCTGACAAAGTTTTCATAACTTCTTTGCCGTTGAGAAATGCAGCTGTAATGTTGTCTTCTGTTTAGATGAAGAATTGAAAAAAGGAATCATTACCAGATCTAATTCACAGAAATGAGCTTTTCCTTGTTGTGATCATGCTGCTCCAAGGTTACAGAATGAAATGATATTCATTTTTTGTGACCATTAGATATATTTGTCTGTGTTTTCCACTTAGAATTCTGGCAAATGAACACCACGTCACAGAATTTTGTTGTAAAGCCAAGACACAAAAGGAGTAAAAGGCAGGTATGTGCCAATATCATTTCTAAAGAATGTGCCACCAGGCTCCATTTTCAGCTAATGAAGAAATATCTCAAGATAAAGTCCTATTGGTCATGCTTTTTTAGCATGAGACCTATGTAAATACACAAAAACAGTTGCAAAAGGCAGTATATAACATCTGGATAACATTGTTAGAACTTGCCTTCTCTGTAGCTAAGCATCTGTGTTGTATTCAACTATGAGTTACTGGAAATACAATTTCAAGAGAACTAACAAATATCCCAAATCATGCTGATATTGTTATGCTTTGCCATCCCTTTGCTTCTTGCAAGCCTCAGAAACAGTTACTCTCCTCAGCTCCGCACATTCTGCTTTCACTGGCTTGTCAAACTGCAACATTTGAGGATTATGATGTTGCTGTTGCCTATAGCATGAAATGATCTTTTTTTTTTTCTGCAACTGCTGTTAGAAGTACTGTAGCAATTTGAAATATAGCGTTTGGTTCTTTCAGTCAAAAGAAAGTTACATTAGATGAAGTAGCTGCAAGTGATGAGAGGAAAACAAGACAATTTAAAATTTACTATTATAAACAGAGAGCACCATTCTTGTCTGTTACGATGAGAGGGCATTAATTGTAGACATTTTTCTTAAGTATGAAAATATAATATTGATCCTTTACATTTGGGATGAGTGTTATTACCAGGTAAAAAGCCACTTGTTTATTTCCCAAGATTTACTAAAGTTCAGATTTTTAATGGCCTCTCATTAGATATTTCTTATAGCATTTTTTTAAAAGAAAGCAAGTCTCCCACATCACGTGAAATATATATGCCATGTTTTTTAATTTGTTCAGATAACACAGATATGTATTTAGTGGAGTGCACCCAGAGGTTTTGGTAAGGCAGCTATAACACAATTTGGAATTCTCAGAAGTTCCTTGGTTCTTTTCAGTCTGATTTTAGACCTGAGCATGGCACAGAAATGGTGCTGGTTTCATTGGTCAAAGATTTTCTGGTGATGATGGACAAAGGTTATTTGTGTGTGTGTGTATGAAGTCTTATATCTGTCAGTGCCTTTTACATCACTGAGCCTGAAGGGTATGTTTACATAGCGATTAAACATGTCCAGCTGGCCTGGGGTCAGCTGAGTTGGGCTCACAGGTCTTAGGCTGCAGGGCTGTAAAACTGATGTGTAGGTATTTAGGCTCATGCTGAAACCCGAGCTCTGGGACCCCATAAAAGGGGAGGGTTGCAGAGGCTGGGCTCCAAACTGAGCCTGACAGACTATACTGCAGTTAAACAGCCCCATAGCCTAAGACTGTGAGCCTGAATCAACAGAGACAGGCCAGCTGCAGGTGTTTAGTTGCAGTGTAGACATACTCTAAGTGATTTTGGAACAGTGTTGATACTGGTAGAGATAGACAGAGTTGCTCTTGTTCTTTTCTCTTGGGAGGACTTCTAAAGTGTGAGGTATAGTTGGGTGGCTGCTCATCCTCCTCAAGAATCTTTTCCTTTAGGATAGTAGAGTGGTTTAGCCTGTTCTTCTGTGCATATGTAAACCAAGTCCCTGCATAGAAGTGCTTGCAATCTAAATTAGTCACAGAAAACACATAGGTACAGCTCTATTGCACCAGTATAGCAGGTGATAGCAAAAGCTAGAAGTGATAGAGATACTTAGGAGACATCAGGCAAATTTTCAAAAATGCCTAATTGCCTTCATAGCCAGGTCTCAATGAAAGTCAGTGGGACTTAGGCTCCTAAGACCCTTCAATACATTTGAAAATTGTTACTTATCATCATTCCCAAGAAAACTATGCCAGGGAAGGCCAGCAAAAGGATTTAAAGAGGGAGTTTATGACACACACCAGGGTATTATATGGACTAAAGAATAGCTGTGTCACTGCTGCCCTCCAGCCTGGAGTGCCCCTTACAGTGGTTTGCTGCTGTAGCCTCCAATGTGAATTGCCCACAGTTTCCAGTGTGCAAATCATTCCTAGCTGTCTCCATGTTTATGCTGCAACCATTCAGGCAGTCACAATTTGGCTCTTACCAGCCATGGTTTTGCGTCAGGGTAACCCCAACACATTAAAAGTCTTAGATTTTCCCCAGAAATATATATTCTGGACTGCCCAGCCCTCTCCTGGACAATACAAGCTTATCAAAAGCCCACTATTTCTTTAATAGAAATAATATGTTCACAACTTGCCACCCCAAATGGAGTCTGCTAGACATTTCAATTTAAACACACTGGATTAGATAAAACAATAAAATAAATTCATTAACTATGAGAAAGAGATTTTAAGTGAGTACAAGTAATAAGACATAAAAGTCAGAAATGGCTATAAGGAAATGAAATTAATATGCTACTGGTGCCTAACTTAAGCAAAGTGACTCACCGTGTGTGTTCTGCAGTCTTATTGACCAGACCCTCTAGGTCAGGAACCCTACTCCCAGAGTCCAATGAGGGTTTCCTTTTGTTGCTTTAGGTGTGGATAGAGTACTGGACAGGGAGAAAGAGATGGGTTCTTTTAGAATCTTTGCCTCTTCTTTTCATAGTTTCAGTCTGCCTTTTAAAAAAAGAGTATTTCCAGTTGGGTACCAGGAGGCAACAGGTCTACATGGGAGGATTTTCTCTCCTGCTTTTTCTGACCTGTTTGAGCTTTCGTTGTCTTCCCTTCTTGCTTGATGACTGTTTACTGCTTAAATACAAATTAAACAGAGCACACTTTCCTTTGTTTGAGACAGACCTCTTTGCCAACCTTCTTTTTAGAATGTGTGTTAACACCAAACAGAGGAATATTTTAAATTCAGAGTGTTGTCATATACTTTGTAAGGACAATGGTGACCAGCCATTATGAATGAGAAACAAGAGTAGATAGCTCAAAAAACAGATACACAAAGAAACAAAACCCTATTCAGTGCTGTTAAAGACAACAGGCAAATGGAGAAGAAAAGGGTCATGTAAATAAATTTTGTGAAATTTACTTTATGTCAGATAGCACTAGAAGGATTATCTGTCTTTTCATAAACAATAAGCAGTTACTCTAAATAAACAATAACAACATAATTCTGCTCGGGAGACCAGGAAAAATAAAGGCATTGTTTAAAAACAGGACTGTGTGTGAATATATGTAAACTGTAAGAAAATATGACACTTAATAGACTGTCTATTGGCAATAGCTGATTGACCATTTTAGAATTTGAATAAGTGGTTCAGCCTCTACCAAAAGTTTTTTTGACAAAGAAATCAAGAGTGCCATTCTGCGAGTTTGTAGCAATTATTTGTGTTTAATTGGTACCCAAAAGGTTGTAAAGATATAGATGCTGTTTATACTCCCTCTCAAATATCTAGGGTTCTTTTAGGAAGGTCTAAATTTATTTTGTTGAATGTATGGCTATTCTGCAGGGATTAGGGATAGAGGACATACTACATTTGATGTGTGTGTGCACACGTGCGCATGTGTAAAATTTAGTACGCCTTCTATATGTAAAATAATTTTCCTATTGACTTTCCAAAAATAATTTCCTAACCAGATGAGGAGTTATAAGATTTGTGCCTATTTATAGTTTGGAAACACAGGCAGAGATGATATACATACATGCATGCATACATTTTTAAAAAAAATAGGGCTACATTTAGTTTTTTGAATTAAAAAAAATGATAGAATGATGGCAACATTCCTAATAAATGACAACGTAGTTAGGGAATGCATTCCTTTTATTTATGTGGCAAATTAAGACTTGTTTCCAGTTTCCATTTAATCAGCTACTGCATGTTAATTTTTCTGCAGATTCATCAGATTCCACGTAAAGTTGATAAGGAAACAAAATACATTGAGTTAATGATTGTAAATGATCATCTAATGGTAAGATTTGCATTTTTCGCTATTTTAAATTCATCAATAATTTATTTTCTTGTATGCCTCAAGGCATAAACAATAAAGTACACCAATGACCTTACAAATACAGTTTAAATCAGGAGTGGCCAAACTTATGGAACTCAAGAGCCATACAAGTTCATTATTAAACTTTTGAGAGCTGCACTGAGGCATATAACCACATACTTTCACCTACTCCAAAATTAGTAAGCTTAAAATTCATTGCGCACTTTAATTTTATTGTAAAAACAGGGCAAATACCAACTAATATCAGATTCTAATAATTACTTAAAGTTACCATGAAAACTAACCCTATACAGTAGAAACTTAGCTGTTGCTGGATGTAGAACACTCCAGGCTAGTGGTGAGATTTTTAAAATCTGAGAAGTAACTTGCCAATGCAGTACATAAAAGCTCTCTCAGGTGCTGATCTCTATGTATTGTACAATGTTTCGATTTAGCAGATTTCATTGTGGAATACAATGCTTCACAGCAGCAAGCTGTACCAAACATTGAAAATAATCTACATTCAGTTTGAAACTTTTCTCCTCTGTATTTTCATTTCTTATTATTCCACATCATGTTTAGGACTTGTAAAACACGATTTTATTTTAACAAGGAATAAACTGCATTAGGGCCTATAAGAAAATCTAAACATGCCAGGGCTTCCCTGACCATGCTGTGCTCCCTTCACCCCCTGCCGTCTCTGACCATGCTGCCGCTTCCGTGCCATCTTTTTACCATGCGGCTGCTTCTCTGCTGTCCATGACCATGCCGCACTTCTCCCTCCACCCCGTCCCCGACCATGCTGTACTTGCCCCACATCTCTGACCATGCTGCTGCTTCTCTGCTGGCTATGACCATGCCGCCACTTCCCTGCCAGCTCCAACCATGCTGCACATCCCTGCAGTCCCTGACCATGCCTCACCCACGTCTGACCGTGCACACTTCTCTGCTGGCTCTGAACAAGCTATGCTTTTCCCACATCTCTGACCATGCTGCTGCTTCTCTGCCAGTCTTGACCATGCTGCTGCTTTCCTGCCACCTCTGACCATGCTGCCGCTTCCCTGCTGGCTCTGGCCATGCCACGCTTCCCTGAAATCCCTGACCATGCCGCACTCCCTGCCCCCCTCCCCCCTGGTCTGACCATGCTGCAGTTCTCCATCCTGTCTCCAACCATTTCGCCCTTGCCTGCCATGCTCTTCTGCAAGCCACACGTTTTCTTTGAAGAGCCGCATACAGCTCGTGACCCGCAGTTTGGCCATGCCTGGTTTATATCCTAAAGAAAGGAGACCTGAATCTTTTCTCCTTTATATTACGGTGTGATTCCAGTGAAGTTACTCCTTATTTTCACCATCATAACTGAGAACAGAATCAGGCCCCCAAATGTACATAACAAGAATTTGACACTGTGACTTGGTGCATGTTTGACTCCAAATGGATGGTATTTGCTCATTAATCTCTTGGCCATTATGTTTATTTATGGTAATGAAACTATTCTTATTGTTAACCTACTGTTTTCTAATGACTGTAACATAGAATGGTTGGGTTTTTTTTGTTTTTTGTTTTTTTTTTTTTTAAATGAGTGTATACCTCATTTACTTTCCTGTGGTACTACACAGCTCTTTAAAATTGCAGAGATAGGTGTAACAAAAATCAAAAGCTGGAAGTTAAGGCCAGACAAATTCTGATTAAAAATAAAGCACAGTGTTTAACAGTCATGGTCATTAAGCACTGGAAAAAAATTATGAAGGGAAGTTATGGATTTTCCATCTCTTAAAGTCTTCAAATCAAGATGGAATGCATATCTAGCAGCTCTAGGTTAGCCAAATGCAAATTATAAGGCTCTAGACAGGAATAATTAGATGAAATTCTGTGGCACATGTTCTACAGGAAATCGGATTAGATGATCTAATGATCCCTTCTAGCCTTAAAAACTTGTAGATCTATAACTGTTATGTTTCGTCTGGCCTTTTTCAATTATGAATTGCTTCTCTGAAACAATTCCCAAATTTGCAAAGATACCCATTAGATTTTAGCGGGAATACACTGTCATTTTTAAGTAATTTAGATGACAGAGTTTTATTCCTTTGACCCCTGTTTGGGGAGAGCATAGCGATAATCTCTAGGGTGAGAGTGAATTCTAAGTCACAATAGAAAATGGTGGTTGGTGTTCAGAATTCTCTTTTTTGTAGGAAGTGGCTCCCCTCTGCAGTCAGGGGGACAGAAGATTGGTGTTTCCCTCCCTCTGGTTCCAGCATGGATCTCAGCACCTATGGATGTAGGTGGAGCGCTTTGCCATACTCCCTCCTTGGCTCCTGCAGCAAGAGCCTGTGTCATTTTATTAGCCCTGTGGAACCATGCTCTGCTTGAGACTTTGGCAGCAGCTTCTTTCTGCACCTAGCAGGAGGGAAGCTATAAGCCACTTTGAAAGTGCCAGAGGGCCACAGGTTGGGAACCACTGTCCCATAGAATATAAATTGTAACTACAGAACTTGGACAGAACAGTCCAAAAAATGTAGAATTTTAAATGCATGTAACTTTATCCACAGGCAGTTCCCTTGCTCTGACTCTATCTGTGATAGGCATAATGTCCCAAGGTGTCCTATCATAGCTGGAAAAAACAGTCAGATATTATATAACATGCTCACTGTCTGGTCATTTAGACCTGATCTTTGCATTACCAGAAATTTTGTATAGCAGGATAATGTATAAAAAATGTTTGTTGATTTCTCTATGATAGAGAGATGGATTTAAATTAAAAACAAAACAAAAAAAAACTGCAATACAATCTCCCCTCTTAGGTTATCCTCTAAAAACAAAGAATAAGTTTCCAGTGCACAATCTGCAGAAGCAATTACTTCTAGAGACATGGTCACATGGCTGGGCTACAAACAAGGAAGTAAACCAAATGTCTCCAGGAAAAATTTTGGTGGGAAAATATCAGTGTTTGTTGAAAAGGACAAAAGTGGGTTGAAAATGCATTTTATTTCCAATCTTTTACTAATGATTCTGAATACTTGGCACATATATAGAAGATTTCATCTAAGACTTTTGTAAAGATGGGTAAAAGTCATTTATTGTCTTGTTCTAGTTACTGGATGCCTTAACAAAACAAAACACCCCCCCCCCAAAAAAAAAAAAAAAAAAGAGAGAGGGAGGTCTGGTCTTCCAGCCATTGCTGCTGGACCTCCATCTGCAGATTTGGGAGGGTAAACAGCTCTCAGTGGTTGGTTGTGCCCTGCTGTTCAGATTTTGTTCTTTGAGAGGAAGGGGCCTTACATTCAGGTTCTGATATCAAGTGTCATGCTGTGACTGCCTTCTGAGCACCTCATCATGGCCCTGCCACAGCAGCAGACTGTTCCGGTCAAGTACACAGACCCAGTTATAAGAAAACACCTGCTTTGTAGGATTATTAATTCTTAGCCTTCTTCCTGGAGCTGGTTTTGTACTTCAGATAGTCATTTGCTCTCAAAAGAGACTCCAGCTCTGCTTATTGGAGTTGCCTTGTAACTTAGACCAGGCGAGGGCCTTAGCCAGCTTCTCTTTTTCCCGATTAGTCATAAGACTCTGAGGGTTCAGCAGGTAGCTTTCTCCTACTCTGAAGGAGGAGGCAACATGTATCCTGGTCCCTTTCCTAGAGATCATCCAGTTGGCTGGGACATAGGGAAGCTTTGAACTGTTCCTGAGCCTTTAAAGAAACAAAAATAGTCCCAAACATAACTTGTTCCTGGGATCACTTGTGTTCTATCAATATTACTTAGGTTCTTCTATATATCAGAATTCCCAAAATCTTAGGCTATGTCTACACATGCATCGTTATTTCGAAATAAGGATTTCAAAATGAGTTATTTTGAAATAAAGTCCTTATTTCAAAATAAGTTCATTTGAATTAACAAAATGTTAATTCGAATTAAGGGAAAGCCTGCTATTGAAATGGCTGTTATTTTGAAATGGTTATTTTGAAATAAAGCTGTTTGGACATGTTGTTTTGAAACAGTTGTTTCAAAACAACATGTCCAAACTGCATTATTTCAGAATAACAGCCATTTTGAAACAATCCGGGTTTAACCTGTTTCTAAAACAGCAGTTCTTATTTCAAAAGCACTTTTATTTCAAAATAAGAAAACGTCATGTGGACCAAATATCTTTTATTTCGAAATAACCAGTGTTATTTTGAAATAAAAGTGCTGTGTAGACATACCCTTACAGAGCCATGACATATGATTTAGAAGGGTGATGCCTGAGCACCACTACCAGTATAGGGAAAGATTGCCTTATCACATTGTTCTACCTTCTTTTCTGTATTATCTTTGTGCCTGTCTACCTCCTCCTGTCTGTCATTGCCATCATTAATAGTTGTTTCAGTCTGTTGTTTTGTTACATACTGTTTCCCAATTTTTCACCTTTTTTTCCTCATGCCTTCCTAAAAGTGCCTTTTTTTTCCCAGCTTTCCCCCCCAGATTTTTAAGTTATATCATGGTCTCCAGGGGTTAAAGTATGCAGGAATGCCTAGGAACACCATTCCTGGACCCTACAAATCTGATGGTCCTCCATTTGCATTGTGGGAACCTTTAAAGTATGTCAGATCGTGGTTACTTTTAAACTGGAGAGCAGTAACTAGCACTCAGGGTCTCTCAAGAAAGACTGGCCTTCAAGATGAAGGTGCAGCAATGAGATCAATGTGGCAGACAATGGAAAAATATTAATTGGTTTTATAAACTGTTTTGGTTGAAGCTAGCTACAACCGAAAATGTATATATGTTGATATTAATGAGAGTTTACATATCTGTGTTTTACTGCAAGCAATACCTGCAGTTTTGCGTTTTTGTTTCTCTTAATTGTTTGTTTGTCTTGCAGTGTGTTCAGTCAAGTACATATCACATTTTATTTCATTATCATGCTGTTAATCACAATACTCGTATTATGCAGTGTTTGCTAGTTTGTGACAATAATTGATATAGACATAAATGCCATATAAAATTATTAATATTTTTATGAGCAGTAACCAATGCATATGGTTCTGAGAAGTGGTTGCAAATGCCTACTGGGGCTGGGACCCACACATGCATGAAGGGGGCCCAGACAATATGGGAAGCGGGCCCAGAGATTTGGAAGGTTCCGGGGCCCATCAAATTATACTTTGACCACTGTTGGTCTCCCTTCCCACTTATCCAGCTCTGAACACTCCAGTTCCTTAACCTAGTCCCCTTGTCTGCCTTCTGTTCATAGAAACAGTTTTTCCTCTTTCCTGGCAGACATATGAAGCTTGGAGCCTTTCAGTTGCAGATGCTCCCCGAATTCAGTTATGACAGCGGCTGATATTTCAAAGAATACCGCAGCATCCAGGCTGCAGCTTTCTGAGAATACGTGTAGTCCAGAGGCTCCCAATTTTGCCTGTCTAAGTGGAAGGAATGTAGATAATTTCTGACAATCCTTCCAGGCTTCTGGTTTCCTGAAATCTTGGGGATTTTTTGGATGCATGCTCCATGTATTTTTTCAAGGCGTGAGAACAAATCCTAATTTTGGCTGATCTAATGACTACTGTGAAGCAGTTTCAGTTAACTGTATTGCAGTTGTGCAGTTAAGTCCTGTATTGGTATTTGAATGTTAGCAGTTTAATAATAATAAATAGTAATAATAATAATGGTACAAATCATGATAACGTTAATAACAATATTTTGTATCTCTGTAACACCTATCACCAAGAATCTTAAAGCCCTTTCTAAAAATTAATTAATGAATCTTCACAGCACCAATGGGAGGTGGGTAGATATATGCATATCTGAACAATTTGTTCACCACAATTTTTTAACATTCCAGTTAGCACCAAAGATAAGCAGCTTGAGTATAGCTTCCACACTTGATAGATCCATTTTTTGCTTCATGTTTTTCAGAGAAAATTATTTTCAGAAATATGTATATAACTGGTCTGTGTTTGTTTTTCAGTGTAAAAAACATAGACTATCAGTTGGTCATACGAACAGCTATGCTAAATCAGTGGTTAATATGGCAGATTTAGTAAGTATTAATCAGCTAAACACTTTTCTAAATGTATTGTGAATGTGCTGATAATTATAGGAAATGTTATTTCACATACATGCATGATCTTAATTTGTGTTAAGATTGCAGATATCTGTTTAGGCCCAACTATAACCAAGTACTTAAGTGTGTGCCTAACTTTAAGTAATTCCTATGACTTCACTTGCTTAAGTACCTTGCTAGACTGAAGCTTGACTGAGTTTTTAAAACATATCTGCCCAATAAAGATAACTACAGCTGCAACCAGAAAGGGTTCCTCAGCTATAATGGAGAAGTATAGAGAAATTGTATGCTTAGTTCAGCGTTTGAGATATAGGATTTCATACTGTTTTATAGGGAGCAGGGGAATACAGGTAGTTGGGGCTCAAAATCGTACAGCAGATGGCTTTTGTGCCCAGAAACATTTCCAGGATTTGTAAATGAAAAATACTTTCCCATACCTGAAATTCTTTGGTGTGGGACATCGTGGTTCCTGATGAGTCATTCGGCCTGAAGACAGGCACTGCTGAAGAATGTGTTGTGGCAATGAAAGTGGTCACGTCTTCCTGGCCAGATACCTGTATCATGTATCTTTTGAGTAGCATAGCACCTTGTTGCATCGAAGACTGTGTTGAACACTATAAAATACAGATAAACTCTGATTTTTCTGAACCTAAATCTTTGAGTTATCTGGAATTCTTGTCATCCTTTGTATCAAATCTCTCAATTCACTCTTGCAAAGTTTTTAGAGTCCCTGAGAACTTTGCCAGGCTCTGATCCTGGCAGATGCTCTTTGCTGGTGGACTGCTGTGGTTAGACAGAACTGCTTACAGGTGTGGGACTTAACATCTGGATTTTATCTGTACTACTTCTTGTTTAAAAAAGAAAGGAGATGTACCTCAGGGAACAAAATGTTCACTATACAGTCTTAATATTTTATTACCTCAAAAAAAGAAGCAAGTATATTCTATATGACATAATATATTTGTTCATTTTGTTAATATACTAGATATATAAAGAACAACTTAACACCAGGATAGTACTGGTTGCCATGGAAACCTGGGCTACTGATAACAAGTTCACCATATCTGAAAACCCTTTGGTGACCCTACGTGAGTTTATGAAATATAGGAGAGATTTTATCAGAGAGAAAAGTGATGCAGTTCACCTTTTTTCGTACGTAACTTTGTATGCCATTTTAATCATGGGGAGTGCTTTATTATTAGTGGCTGAAAACATCTCTTTTCTGTCATGTTATGCTGTGTACAGTAATCCTGACAATAATGCATAGGGACACAGAGGTGGGAGGGAGCACAATATACTATGCACAAGTTTCATGTGCTGTGAACTCATGTTGTCTTGTGTAAATACATACCACACCAACAAAGCTGCCCCAGCTGATGGTGCATGGTACCATGTTGCACAGGAGGTTCTAAAAGTTGACTAGCAATCTTGTTCTTGATGGCAAAACCAACCCCGTGAATACATGTCTCTTCACATAGCTTTCCTTTCCAAAAGATGATATAGCCACCTCCATCTTGTTTCAATTGACCTTCATCTGTCTGACAAGTCTCATTTAGGGACAGGGTCCATCTCTAAGAATCCCCAGTTCATCTCCTTCTGTCATAGACAGGAGGGAAACAGGTTTGCCTGCAAAGCCCTCGTCATGCTCACATTTGCAGTTCCATGTTAAAAGAATGACTTTATTGAAATCTTATGCATCAGGGCTTCAGCAAGTCATCTGGAGGAACAAGGAAGGATTTTTTCCCCCGATGCATAAATTGGCCTTATGTGTTGTGGGTTGGTTTTGTTTTTTCCCACCTTTCTCTGAAGAACCAGTGGTCAGCCACAGCTGAAGATGGGACACTGGACAGGGTGGACCAGTGCTTTGAGGAGGTACAAAGAATCCTCTTCACTGGTGATGCATGACTGGTGTGTCTTTCTCACATACTCAAGGTCATACTGATTGCCAGATAAGGGTGAGAAAGAAATTATCCCCCAGGTCAGATTGACAGATTGATTTGTGGCGGTTTGTCTTCTTCTGTTGCATGGGGCATGCTTTGACTTCTAGCATCACCCAAGCATGTCTCATCTAATCAGTTCTCTGCCATTGCAGGGGCCTGTGGCATAGGATCTTAGTCCTCTGAAGAATGAAAAACTTTGGTCTAACTGAAGTGATTGGGCTTTATATAGGGGTAGTTGGTTGAAATGTACTATAGGAGGTAAGGCTAGGTGAGCTAGTAACCCTTCTAGCCTTAAACTTTATGAAAATATGAAACTACTTTATAGGAAAGTTTGTCCTTCAAAAAAATTGTCTGTTCATGAATCTGTTTAGAGAAAGGTTTCCTTGAAAGAATTGTGAAAGATGCTCTGGTTTCAAACTGCTCTGCACTCTCTGTGTTGTGAACGGTGCTGTAATTACAACTGCTATTTGGAAATAAGAAAGGTAAATGGAAGGATTGGCTTATGTAAGTAGTAAACTTTCCCATTTTGTTTTGTTTTTTAAAGGGGGAGTCAATTTCAAAGCAGTCGAAGTGGTGCAGCCTACATTGGTGGAATTTGTTCACTATTGAAAGGTGGAGGTGTGAATGAAGTACGTGTGAATGTTCATACTACCACAAACTGATGTTTCTCAAAATTGTCCTCTGTTACATGACCAATACAGAACATTAATACAGTCCCATGAATGAAAATTCAAATAAGGGATGATGCTACAAGGCAAACAGAATATGTTTGGGTTTCGGTTCATTTGAAATTCAAACTAGTGCCTGCAGTTTTCCCTCCTTCATAAGTTATGCTGGTACAAAAAAAGCTTACCTGGCCTATTCTTGACAGTTTTGTTTTTTTCCTTGCTGATTCATTATCCAGATACAGGAAAAAAGAGCTATGAAATCATTGATTCACTTCTGCCTTAAAAAAATCTTGTTTTAAAAGGTGTGTCTGTGTTTTCAGATTCTTATGTCAAAATGATTATTGTTTCCATCCTTTGGTTTCTTTCAGTTTGGAAAGCCAGACTTACTGGCAGTGACCCTGGCGCAGTCTTTAGGGCACAATCTTGGAATTTTTTCAGATAAAAGAAAACTACTAACTGGTAAGTTTATGGTTGTATGTTTTTACCCTTCTTCAAATGAAGATCTTTAAAAGGTGGAGGAGTTTCCTCTTGATTCTCCTAGAAAGCAAGAAATGAAAAGCAAGACATTTTTTCTAAGATTGCCAAGATTGCATAGTAACATATGTGGTTTTATGAAAGAAAGTTTGGCCAATGTGTACGCATGAATATGAGTCATGTGCATAGTAAAAAAAAACACAAACAAACAAACAAAAAAAAACTGTTTTAAATATTTTAAATTCCAGAGGGATAGCCATGTTAGTCTATTTCAGGGAGGAAAAAAAAGTCCTGTGGTACTTATAAAGATAAACAAATTTATTAAGACATGTTTTAAATATTCTTTTTAAGATGCAAAAAATAATATATGTTATGCAATGATTTTAAAATAGCCAGACTTAAAGTGTGAATTTTACTTTTTTTGTTGTTTTTAGGCGAGTGTAAGTGTGAGGACACATGGTCTGGATGTATTATGGGAGACACTGGGTAAGACATTTCCTTATAGAAACTTCCATATAGTAATATAATGAAAATGAATCGATAAATATCTTTAATGCTTGAGCTAAACATCAGCTATGAAAAAAATTGTATGTGATTTGAGGCGTCAGCTCTGACTGCACACGTAGAGAGGGTATTTACAGAGAAAAATACATGGAGTTCAAACAGGCATGGAATTATTTTAATGACTACTACTTTACTTAATATATAAAGAACTCACAACATTATAGAAGATCTTATAAAACAATTTATTTGTATTTATATAAGAAGGTAAATCACATTTGACCTCTCATCTCCAATGAGCTTGTAGTTGAGTCACTAAAACAATAACATGCCCAAATTGTTGTTATGTTTATGTTCAGCTTTCTTACACATGCCTTGTTTCAAGTGATGTGCCAGGATCTCTCATGTCTATGTTTTAATTTTTCATAGGCATGGGCATAGATTATACTGAATGAAAAGATGGTCATTATTTTGATATGTTGATATTCTATTATAGAACATGACCATACTCTTCATTATGCTTCAGTCAGTAAAAACTGAGTCTTTAAAAAATCAGTATAAATAGGATACTTTTAAAATAGATAAACATTAAAGGGATTTTAGGTATAGGATAGGATATTATGCTGTTAATGAAGCAGCACTGATTTTCCATTGACATATAGTCTAAATTCCCCACTGCTATAAAATTGTTACTTCAGGTGACTTTGAATTAAACTTTGATTTACTTAAATTCTAGAATATGACAGTGTTGGAATCTGTCTGTACAATTTATGAATTCAGTGTGATTAGGGATTCTGCATATGTATGTACCGTTACCAAGCTGCAAACTTGGTTTTGACTGTGCTTCCTGAGAACCTTGTCTATTGTCCTTTGCTTCCATGGTGGGCAGAAATCTAAACAAGCAGAGATAGAGTGGAATGGCAATTACGACTCAGAAGCCCTGTCTCTATGTAAACATCTGTGAACAATGGGTGAGCCCAAGCCTTGAACATCTAATTTAATTTACCGCCTCTGAGGGGAGGTAGGAGCAGTGAAAATGTAACAGGGACAATCAAAAGAGGCCAAGTGACCAATAGTAGTATAAATAAAGAAACACACAGGAACAAAGAGCCAGACAGGGAAAGGAAACACAGGCCAGGAGAACAAAAAAGGAATCTTGTGGCACTTTTAAAGACCAACAAAGTTATTTATCGCATAGGCTTTTGTGAGCACAATCCCACTTCATCAGATATATGAAAATGTAGCATGTTAGCTGCATATATGCATACAGAGAAGTGTGGGGGAGAACAAAGACATTGAAGCTGGGGAAGGGTCTCCATGAAAGAGAAAGACCACCCAACATGTAACACACTGTGTGAGGCAGAGGACACCCTGCCTGCCTGTCTTGCTGAAGACTGATGGTCCTCAAGGACTCTGGACAACCCAAGGGAATCTGGCCCAAGTCCAAAGAATGCCTTGGGACAGAGGAAAATCTGAGTCAGAGTCATGCATGTAGTGTTTATAATTTTGAATGATCTGTACTGTCTTATGCTTTGTATGTTTATGCAAAAGAGCAAATAGGTTAATCTCTGAGTCAAGAATTTCTTTGTGTTAAATTCCGAAGGTGGCAGTCATGTTAGTCTATTTCAGTAAAACAAACAAGAAGACCTTTGTTAGTCTTTAAGTGCCACAGGACTCCTTGTTTGGTTTTATCTTAAATGATTCACAGCTACTGTGTTGGCCCTGAACTGAGTTAAACTTCACATCTTTTGCATTGCATTCTGAGAGACGGTGTGTTTTAAGTATAAGGGAGTTTTTGAAGAGTCACCATTGCGCCCAGGTGCTGAGCAGCTAGGTTCCAGCTCTCTAGAGCAGATTCCAACTCTCAGAAGAGTCTGTGTCCTGACAGTGTGCCTAGGGACCCTAAAATTAAAGTAGTGGGTGGACTTTATTCAGGCTCAGCATGTTTTAACCATTTGTGGAATCTGCAAACACAAAAGCTTAGGATATGTCTGTACTGCAGGCTCTGCGGTGATTGATGAAGCAGGATCAGTAGAGTGGGTCATGAAGACCTGCTTCTGTGATGGGAGATGGACTCTTTGGTCGACGCCAGTAGTCCACCTTACTGAAAAGAGTAGGGCTGCGTAGATGAGAGGGCATCTCTCATTGATGCAGCACTGGGAAGACACAGTAATTCGTGAACACAAGTATGTCAATGGGAGAAATGCAAGCTATGTTACATTATGTTATGCACCTTACATATCTCCCATTGAGTCACCATTGTAGACCAGCCCTTAGATTTCCCTCATAGTGGTTTAGTGAATGGCTGGAAGGGAGTGCCTGCCCCTGTCTGGGACATGGATGAATGCTGTATATCAAATGTTCCAAAGGGGTAGCTGTGTTAGTCTAGTTCAGCAAAACAAGTAAGGAGTCCTGTGGAACTTTTAAAGACTAACATATGTATTTATTGCATGAGCTTTCATGGAATAAAAATCCCACTTTGTCAGATGCTTGAACTCCTAGTGAGTTTCCCATCTTCAAGTGTTTGACAAAGTGGGATTTTCTCCCATGAAAGCTCATACAATAAATAAATTTGTTAGTCTTTAAAAGTGTTACCAGACTCCTTGTTTGAATACCAAATAGGATTTCTACCTAGACTGTAAATTTGCCCTCCTAATTTTGTGATCAAAATAATCTGTGCACATAAAAATGCACTTGTATGTACGAAGCTGTAGGTAGGTGCAAATTTATGTCTTAAACAACCAACCAACCACCCAACCAAAAAAACTGGACTTGACTCCCTAAATGGTACCATATATGGTATCATTTCCAACCTACATTCTTTAGTGCTCTTCATAATCAAAAACACATTCAACAGATGAAATGTCAAGCATGTTTCCAGTTCTTCTGATTAGTTTTAAAGCAAATTCTGCTAGTAAGTTTTCAGAAGGTGGGGGTTAATATTAAATAACTAAAACATGTTGATGTACTAAAAGCTAAATGTCAACTTTTTTTCCTAGCATCTCTAGCTGTTTTCAGTAGGTTTTTTTTTAAAAAAAGAATAACAACCTGTGCAGTGAAAGTACTTATAAATTGTACAAATTCTTAGCTAGAAGCCTTGAAATTTTCTTTAATATCCAAAACTCTCAAATATATATTAACATAAACACATGGCACCTTTCACTTTGACAAATCCCTATGTGTTCTGTAATGTTTATAAATGGAATCATAAATGCTAGAGATGGAAAATACCTTATTATGGTCTTTAGGTTGCCAATGAAAGCTTATTTTTGCTTGCGTTTTTAGCCAGTAACTTAGCAATGGCCCTGAATCAGGAAAGCATTTAAGCATGTGCCAATGCCACAATGAATTGTGTAAAAGCTTTTGTGAATCCAGGCATAAATAAAGGGATTTCTTAATTCACCTAAGGGAAAATTCATACCTCTATAGAGGATTTGCACTAGCTCTTCTGTACCACTGGAGCCATGTGTAGCCTGTGTTATGCAGGAAGATTAGATGATCACAGCATCCCTTCTGGCCTTGGAATATGAATATCTCTTACATCTTGATTGATACATAGGACTTTACTGTTAGTTAGAAGTTTATAATGAGATGGTGCTGATCTTGCATCCTGAACCATTTAGGGCTGCAAATAAAGACCCAGGTCCCACAAGCACTTCTAATGGAACCTTCATGTCAATAAACACTACTCTTTGTAGCATATGTTTACAGCATTTGTTTATATTCCATAAACAAAAGTTTTAATCTCTCATCTATTGAATACATTCCTCTTCTTACTGTGGAAAAGGTCCTTAATATTGCAAGAATGGAAGAACTGATTTGTAAACAGATAGTTTCACGACATGGCTCTGAACCAATCACCTTAGCAACCACTTTCACAGCACGTATCCATGTGTTTCCCACTTATTTTGGAAGCAGTTGAAATACTGTGTAATGATCAAAAGTGACTTGAGAAATAAATAACAAACTACCCTATTTCTTTGTAGTTATTATCTTCCACGCAAGTTCTCCAAGTGTGACATTGAGGAGTATCATGAATTTTTAAACAACGGGGGTGGTGCCTGTCTCTTCAATAAACCAACCAAGGTAATTAATAGGTTATTATTGAGAAAGGGAAAGCTGATCAGATTTCATTTCTCACCTTTCTACTATTTTATAAGTATAATTTTGCAGCCAGAACTCTTGGAAGAAGAAAGCTATGCTTTCCAGCCAAGGCTTAGGCTAGAGGATAAAATTCACCGTGGGTGAAGGGGTCAACACAAGATAAACACTTCACGTAATCCTTATGCTTTAATGAAATCTTATACAGATTCTTCCAGCATTTTAAACCCTTTCTTTCAGAGCAAAGCTTTTCTTCACATACATCAGAAAAATCTTAAGTGTGTCACAGAATAATAATTTTGGAGTCTGTATTTTTGAAACAAATGCTTTTAGGGTTTTTGTTGTTGTTGTTGTTGTTCTGGTCTCTTTGCCATGCTAAGGAAGCTGGTATCTGTTGGGTGGCCACAGAAGATCAGGGCACAGTTTCAAGCAATATTATTGATTTGGTTCAACACTAATCACTTATTTTGATAAAGCCATCTTGGAATTAATACAGGGGTTTGTAACCTTTTAGAGGCCCTGCACCCCTTACAGTGATACATGGTAAGCCTGCACCCCCACCAAAAAAAAATTCAGTGGTTATCAATTTTGATTGTGTTTTTAGGTCATGTTTGAAGTATATTGGATGTGCATTTTATGTTTAAATTATATGTTACTCCTTTTTTCTTTGGACTCCCCTCCTGCACCCCTAGGATGTGCGGGCACACCAAGTTAAGAACCCCTGAATTAATAAAACTAAAAGTAGTCTTTAAACCACTTTGAGGTTACTGCTCTGGTCAGTCAGGAACTGGCTGGGAGAAGATTGTGTGCCTTGTTTATATAGTACATATCTACTGAAGGTAGAGAATGTATCCTACATTTCAATAAAGTATTCTTCAAGTGTATTATGCTTTAACTGAATTGAACTGGTACCCTTCTAAAATGTTTAAATGGTTCAGGATACATTGGAACAAATTATCCATTTACACTCCCCTGTTCAGGTAAGAAACAAAATGATGGTAAATACCACAAGGAAAGGTGTTCCTGTGTATTTCTGATCCAGCTGAAACAGGAAGAGCTTGGTCAAAACATAAAAAAAACTTGTGGTTGTTAGGTTTCCAGACCACTCTCTATCCCAGATTTTCCCTTTACACCTTACTGAAAATTGGTGACTATCTCATCAGGATTTGATAAAAAAATTTAACTGCGATTATTCATGTGGATTTATGCTCCCCTCACATCCCCTAGCATTTGTTTGAGAGGCTTAGACCTCAAAACCCACTGTGAAACCACAAAGTTCCACCAGATCTTGACACAAAGCTATCAGTCACCCAGTTCTATGTTAAAGGTTTGTACAGACTGAGTTTGCAGCATGAAGATTAATTTACTGAGGTTTTGGGTTTCTTTACAAGCATTCTGCACAGCTGTAGTTCTGCTTTGCTTTGTCCTAACATCTGTCAATATGGATCTCTGGAAACCCGAAGTAACATTGCTTTTGTTCCACCTCCACCTCTGCAATTCAGACTTAGCTTCTAGAGCCAAGCTGGTGGTTTGGTACCTGTGCGGCAGCTGCCATGCAGACTCCAGGGGCTAGCAGTATCTAAGGTGTATGCTGACAAGAAAACTTATTTGGTCCTCAAGGGAAGTTTAATTATGACTTTTGCCATTAATCCTCAAAGAAACTGGTTTCCTAACAACCTGCTATTTTGCAACAAGTTGTTTTGCAACTAGAACTTTCTAAAATAGTGTTTGGGAAATAGAAGTACCTTTCCAAATGTTTAAGCGACAGCACAGAAGAAGGACCAAGGGGATGGAGAGATAGCATTCAGTGACTCAGTTTGTCTCTGATATACCTTCAGTGATCTGTGGGAGTTGAGTTGTCAGGGCTGCCACTGACTACCCGGTCCCTAACCACCAGACACTTCAGATTACAAAGAAGGTAAATTCAGGCTGAGACATTCAGCATTAACATATCTACTCTGACTCTGATTTGCTATGTAAGTGTTTGAACAGCTTTAAGCAGGTGCATAGTCAAGACTGTTCACCTGCTTACTTGCTGAATTGAGGCCATTTTAACTTGAGACAGAGAGAAAAGGGTAGTGGCACAGGGAATAATCCATGTATCTGACTCAATCCCTCCCAGTGGAGACTGGGAACGCTTGTAATCTCCATAAAGGGGTGTCTGCACAGCTGGGGAAAGTGAGGTTTGTTACTCTTGAGATGGCAGCCTTCTCTTCTGTGTTTGGATTTCAGCCTTCTACAAGTGGAAACAGATGGGGGAACCTTGGGATGCTAAAAAATTTAAGTGAAAACTACAAATGATATAATATGGAAACATATATCTGAAGCTAGACATTTAAGGAAAAGTCAATATATAGAGCTAAAGAAATCACTAGCAAAAGAGCCAGCACCTTTAGGATCATGGTTTCTGCAGCAAGTTGGTTAGTGAACGCCTGCCTTATTTATTGTAATGACAGTCAAAACCCAAGGTAGTAAGAATGGGGAGCTTGAAACCTCTGTTCATATTAATGTTATCATCAATAATGCTAATCCTTGGACTAGTGGACTACTGTGCAGACTGGCTAAATTGGCGTCTTAGATTGCCATAAATGTAAAAGAAAGGGATTTCCAAAGCAGAAGAATGGAGTACATTTTCTGACCAATTTCACAGCTGCAGGATTGAAGTAAACACTAGAGGGAGGCATTGTCCTTCTCATGACTTGATGGGTTCAGGCTTGTCGATTTTTCATTATGAGAGAACTGTCAAATAAACAAGACAGAATTTGCTTTTTCTCTCTCTCAGCACTGAATGAAAATTATCTCATGAGGCTCAATTTATTAAATGCTGTTTTCTCATTTGCTTTGATTATAAAGATGTACATCTGCTTATATCTGCACAGTATTGTGTGTTTCTTTTAACTGAGTTCCAAAGGGGCAGCCGTGTTAGTCTAGCAAAGCAAAAAAAGCAAGGAGTCTTGTGGCACTTAAAGACTAACAGATTTATTTATCCCATGATCTGTTAGTCTTTAAGTGCCACAAGACTCCTTGCTTTTTTTTTCTTTTAACTGATATAAATGACAGTCAGCACTGCTTTTTTAGTTGATAGGATGTAATGATTTTTAAATTTTAAACACCTGTATCCTTCATTTTGCAGGCCTGGGTTTTTCATCTCATGACAGACAATGAGAAATTTTGATTGCTAAATCCCTTCACTGGGTTGATTCTTTTTTCCATGGCTTTGTTTACTAATTATTCTAATTCATAAAAATATTTTGGCAGAAAAAAATTTGCATCCTTCATCACAACTGAAGCTAGCAGCATTTAGCTTTTTCTTCTGTAGGGTATGAAAATGTGAAAGAAAGAAGTGGAGGCCAGAGTGATCAAGATGTGATTTAAAACATTGTATCCAAAATCTTTCACTTTAAATTTTTTTTAAGTAAAATGATTTTTTTAAATGAACATTTATTTAATTCACATGACTTTCATAGACGCATGCTTCCTTCCAGGAAGGAAGAAGAAGTAGAGGTTCCTTAACAAAAAGCATGAGGAAATGAAACCACATGTTTCAGGGTGCATTGTCTTACAACGCTCCATTGGAAGGTTGATATTAACATCAAGATCAGCCTACTGAGAACCCTTCCCCCACCTGCCAAAATGGTGAAAATGTCACCTTAATTTATTTTAAGTCCTGTTCTACAAATTGCCCATAGTTTAGAGTTGAGTATTTCACTTGGGATCTTGGGAGAGATTTCTAGCATTTGTTTTTCTTAAATTTTGCACTGCAGCTTCTAGATCCTCCAGAATGTGGCAATGGTTTTGTTGAAGTTGGAGAAGAGTGTGACTGTGGTACCCCTGTTGTAAGTACAGTGTATTTTGGATAAATAACTACATCCCCAAGTATCAATCTAGGAATCATTGCCACACAAGCCCCACTGACATTAAGGAGGGAGGCTTACAAAGACTGTCAGACTCAGATCTTTGAGACAGGGACTTTTATTTATTATGTTTTTATATAGTGCCTATTGCAAGGGATTCAACGTGATGGTGCCTCTTTCAATTCCATGCCTCTCTAGATATGTTAAATAATCATAATTAGGATACAAAATCAGGCTCAGAAACATTATTTTTTAATATTTGGGAAACAGTATTAGTACATCAAGGGTTTGTCACCATTAAAATTTGCGACTTTTAGCAACAGATACCACCTTGTTACTGTGATTATTTTATTTTATATTTTATTTTATATACACTGGAAGCTGTGGTAGCTCAGATTCCACTATGTGGAATTCCTGATGTTTTATGGCATGCATATAGGATATTGTCAGCTGCTCACCGAGCCTGGTTTAAAATCTACTTGAGTTTAAAAAGCGGCTGATGGCAATACTAGAGAAAAGGCTTTTCTCTGTAGTATTTTTACATCTGTCTGTTTCCCAGGAGTGTGCCGTTGAAGGAGAAGGTTGCTGTCATTTATGCACCCTGACTGAAGACTCACAGTGCAGTAATGGGCTTTGCTGTAAAAAGTGTAAGGCAAGTATGGTGCATTTAAAGTGACTTGTGCTGTCATTTACAGGGAGTTAAAGAGTTCAGGTGATGATAGGCACAATTGCACATACATTGTTGCTCAGAGACCTTGGGTCTACCTTTCTGAAAGTTTGACCCTTCAAATTAATCAAAAACTGGTTAGTATAGCTCTAATCTTTGACTTTCAGATTATAAAGATCTTGGAGCAGGGAATGTGAGCCAAATTCAGACATGAGCTTAAATCTAAACTAATTTATGCTGTCTTCCAACCTCAAACCAGTCCAAATCAGTTTGGACTCCTTCTGGATTCTTTAAGATTTACATTGTCAGGCACACACACATTTACCGACATGTAACATACACATCACTTCTGAGTTCTCATCTACACTAACAGAGAAGTCCGACATAGTGCTGCTTACCTCAATCTTCAGTGGTGTCAGTCTCCACTGTCAGAGCAGTAAATTTGAATTAAATGGATCTGTAATTCAGCTTGCTATCAGCAGCCATGCAAGTGGTATGACACTGAGGTCAAAATCCACAATTTGAATATTAGGTCCATGAAGCCAGAGAGTAGTGCTAATCTTGTTTTTCCTGTTTCTCCAGTTCACTGCACCATAGCAACGTAGCTCATCCCCCCCCCCCGCCTTTCTGCAGCTCCAGAAAGTTTTCAATTAATTCCTCTTGCTGTATGCAGCACTGTGCCTCTCTGTTGTGCCTGTTTTCTTTAGAGAAGAGAGGATGAGGAGTGAGCAGAGGACAACTCCCCTCCCCACAAGCCTCTGTGCCTACTATCAACAAAGCAGTGCATTTCAGGAAGTAATTGAGCAGTTGTGAAAGGAGACCCCAGCAAGGAATTTGCTGGGTGATCACTCATATTCTCGTTCTATAATTCAACAGCCTACAGTTGAATTATAATCCCACTCCTAATGTAGACAAGTTCTGAATTTGCCTCTCTGCATCAGAGGAAGTTTGTGCTGGAGAAAATTATAGAATCATAGAGAAGAATATAGCCGATGAGCAATTAGTGGTAAGGTATAAAGATGTGTAAGTTAAAGGAGTCCTGCTGTTACTTAAAATTATACCTTTTTCTGTCTCTTTACTATAGGATGTGGTCCAAAGTCCATTTAATACACTGGAAGGGAAGACTTTTCATTACACACGCTTAAACTCCTGTAAGGCCTGGTTTACACTATCAAATCCAGTCAACCCTGTTATGTCACTCAGGGGTGTGAAAAATCCACCTCCCTTAACAGCATAGTTACCCAGACGTATTCCCACCACCCTCTATGTAGGCAGCACTTGGAGTTTTTCTGTCAGCCTAGTTACCACCACTCAGGGAGGTGGATTAAGTTACTGTGAAGGGAGAACCTCTTGTATCACTGCAGTGAATATCTACATAGAAGCACTACAGTGGTGCATCCTATGCTGCTGTAAAGGTTTAATGTCAGACCACAGCTACACTGATGGCAGCAAATTCACCACCATCAGATCGATATTTCTGGATTGACTTGGCAGTCAGTTAAGACCTGGTAAGTTGATCCAGAAATCAACATAATGAAGCCACTACCTCAGGTTGGGTTGCACTGTGTTGATAGGAACACATTTCTTGTCAGCACAGCACAGTGAAGATGCTGCGTTGAAGGGTAGTTAGAAACTCTGGGTACCTTGCCTAACTCCTGTCAAAAGCCATCAAGTGTCACTGCCAGTGTAGACCTGGCCTTCCACACACATCAGTCAATAAGTAGAGGTAGGTCTAAGTATCTGTTTGTGAGGAAGTACAGCAAAATACATCTCTGATTGTCACCTTTTGTCCTTAAACTGGGACATTGTTCTAATAAAGGATATTGCTTGTCTAATAAATACTACTGTTATTAATGCAATGTATTTCTATGTGATAATATTATCTTGATTGGTGGGCATTTATGCATATGACTCCAGTAGGAGAAAAGTTAGTAATAGCTCTGTGCCATATTCTGCTTTGACTTTGGGCTTATCATTAAATGCAAATAAAATGCAAATTATGCTATTTTAGGCTTCATTTTTCTAAGCACATTTCTTTTTACAATTTAGAGAACCCAGAAGATGTCTGAGTAAAATTTTTAAAGCAGATAAATAACATAGGAACCAAGTTCCACTGATTTTCAATGAGACTTAGGCACCAAGGTGCTTAAGTCGCTTTCAGAGATGGAAGTAAGGACTGTCTGTACTTAGAATTGTCAAAGTGTGTTAAACTAAATAGGAACAGGGCAATATAAAAGGGTATGCCTGACCTTTGCGCATATAATAATTACACTAAGATTACTGTGCTTATGCCGAGCTCAGACTTCTTTATTGGTACAATGTCACCTTAAGACTGTCACACCCCTTTCCATGAGAAGCAGAATTCACTTTGTTCTAAAACCCTATTGTCCAGAACAGGAGTCTCAAACTCATGGCCTGCTGGCTGCATGTGGCCTCTAAAGTTACTTCCTGCAGGCCACAGTGACACCATCATTATCAATATTTGCAATATTATTGTATGAAAAGGTTTCAGTAGTGCAGCCCTTGGGCTAATGTACTAGTCCTCATGCGGCCCTCATGGTGATTTGAGTTTGAGACCCCTGGTCTAGGGTCAATTATATCTCCTTTCCTTTGCAGTTCTTCCAGTTCACCCGTTACTAGGGCTCCTCTTCAGCCACAGTGCTTGATGAGTAAACATGCTGCCATCCCCTTGCCAGGTGGTAACTCTCCAGGCTCTCCCTCTGGAGATAAACTTCCCAAAGGCTATATGTCTAAACTTAGCATCTGAATTCAAATTACTAAATTCAAATTGGCCAACTGGAATTTAATTCGAATTCAGTCAATTAGAATTGACATGGCCACACTAGAAACTCCAAATCAAATTGGCATGTCCAGGAACTGGACTTGCCAATTCGAAGTGGAGTGGGGGCATCATGGGAAGTGTGGCAAGATGGCCGTCTAAAATGGCCACTGCCACAGCCAATCCCTGGCAGGCTCTGGCACCCTGAGCTGGGCACAGGGAAAAGCATCCCCTGCCCAGTTCCAGCTGCAGTGCAGCTAGAGCTGGGGAGGGGATGCTTTACCCCATGCCAGACTCAGAGTGCCAAGGTCTGGCAGGGGAAGTTGGGGGGAGGCTTCTCCCCAGGGCTGGCTGCCCACCAGGAGGAGACCCCGGGGGCAGCTTGTCCCACGCTGGCCACCCTGGGAACAGACCCTGGCAGGTGGCTCCTGCGGGGCTGGCTGCCCATGGGCAAGGGAGCCTGACGGGTGGCTTGTCCCGCACTGGGCCCCCGCCGGGAACAGATCCTGGCAGGCAACTTCTGCCAGGCTAGCCGCCTGCCAGCAAGGGACGCCAGTGGGCAGCTTCTGCTGGGCTGGCCGCTGGCGGGCAAGGCACCCGGCAGGCAGCTTGTCCCGCGCTGGCCGCCTGCCAGGAACAGACCCCAGCGGGCGACTTCTGCTAGGCTGGCCGCCTGCCAGCAAGGGACCCCAGCGTTTGGTTTCTGCCGGGCCAGCTGTGTGTGAGGATGCTTTCCCCCGTGCCTGGCTGTCAGAGGTCCCTGTCCCCAGTCAGGGGACAGGAACCCCATTTCCCTCCCTAGTCAGATCTGGTGGGGGGTGAAGGCACCTTTGGGGCTGCTGCTCTAGGTGCCAAAGGGCTGTTCTTCCTCCCAGGGTGCCATGCAGGTCAGCCCTTGTCGAACTCAGTGAGTTCGAGTTGACATGGCCACACTGGGTCAATTCGAACTCCTGGGTTTGAATTGACCCTGACTTCGATATCAAATGATGTTTGATGAATTCGAAGTCAGCTTTCATAAATTCAAACTGAAGAGGTCCTCAGTTTGCATTGATGAAAGCAGCCACGTCCATGCACTTAATTGAATTTGAATCGATGACAATTCAAATTCAGCTGTAAGTGCAGACACACCCTCAGGGAATTATGTGTCCCACCACCTTCTGCAGATGGTGACTTGTAAGCACTCCCTTCTGGAGACCAATTTCTGAGCTAGCCCAGGACTTGGGTGCCTCTTACCGGAGCCAACATCTTTCATTTCTCCTCCTTATTTCCTGTTGGGATGTCCATTAAATGGCCCACATGCCTTCTCTTTAAAATAATTGGGAAGCAGGAAATCAGTCGCCAATGCATTGGTCCTCCCTCTTTCTGAAAGAACTAGTCACCCTGTAACAGGCACTTTTATAATGGAATAAGTATGTTTGCATGGGGTAACAGCTTCTTGTGTATACCAGCCCTTAGGCTCCTAAAACACTTAGGGGCACTTTTGAAACATTTTAATCAAATCTAATCTAATCTAAATTTCTTATTTCCCCACAGCTGGTCAGGGAGAGGAAAAAAAAAAACAAAACAACTAAGCCAGCTGTCAAAAAAGTTTTTACTGTTAGTGAGTTTGGCTACACTGAAGTCAATGAATACACAACTCCATCAAGTGAGGAGCTAGCCTCTCATATGTCAAGTCTTAAAATCTTTGTGTATAAAGGGAGCACAAATGGGGTACACAGGTTAACAGGCTAGTCAGGAAAAACTGGGGGCCCTGAGGTGGACCTGAGGCATGTCAGTAACTGGTGATGTGACTGAGTCAGAAATATTGATGCCTGGTTGGAAGCAGGGCGCACAGGACTGACAGTCCTCACTTGGGGGATATTTTCCCATTTCCTCGGGTCATGAGGCTTTCAGCAATGGTGCAGAAATGTTTATTCAAACATTCTGTCACTGCTGAAGTTCTCAGCCTTACATATCTGGATACTTTAGACGTGGATGTCAAATGATGCAGAATTCAACAGTGTTCATGGTCAATTTCTGCCCTGGTTCAGGTAGTTATAATGGAGTTTCATAGATACAGGTGACCCAACATTCTCTTACTAAATATCTGGGGTAGCTGTGTTGAAGGAAGTGAAAATTATAAAAAAGAAGAAGGATGATCCAGTGGTTAGGTATTAGCTTCAGCCTCATGAGACTCAGGTTTCCTCCACAGACATCCTGTTTGACTGGGCAAGCTATGAGTTTCACTGTGCCTCAGTTCCCACCCTGTAAAATGGGGGTAAAAGCATTTTTTTTTACCTCATAGGGGTGTTGTGAGGATAAACATTAAAGTCTGAGGTGTTCAGGTGCTCCAGTGTTGTGAGATATATAAGTATCTTAGGTAGATTAATAGAAGTGAGAGCAAAATTTGGCCCTTACACTTGTAACTGAACGTATAAAATGATTTTTTAATTTAATTCTGGTGATATCCATGGAATTGAAAATGAGTCAAAACAGCTGAAAATTTCTCATTGTTTGATTTTTGTTAAAATTGTCAAAAAGATTATTGCATGAAAAGTTGGCTATAAAGATACTTAGCAAACAATTTTTCAAATTCATTTTAGTTTGAACCCAAAGAAGTTGTGTGCCGAGATGCAGTAAATGACTGTGATATTCCAGAACACTGCACAGGAAATTCCAGTGAGGTAATATTTTAAAACTGTTTCATAAAAAGAAAGCAAGTGCAACACAATGTGCAAGCCCAATCTCAGTTGACATGAGTTATTATAGATGTTGTTTACATGTTGTATACAAATTAATTTACATTCGGGGGGGAAAAGGTGAGATGGAAAGAAATTTTGCAATGACACTAATTGCCTTGGATTTATCGATTGTTTTTACTGACTGCTCACTATCTGTATTATCTAGCAGATATTTTATCTTTTTGTAGTGTTCTCCCAATATCCACAAGATGGATGGATATTCATGTGATAACAAACAGGTAATTATAATTTTGATTTATATTTTTTATTATTTTTGCATCTGGGAAAACATATTCATATAGGGTCTAATCTGAGATCCTTTGAAGCCAGTGTTAGTCTTTACATTGATTTCAGTCAATGAGATTTCAATCTAGCCTCACAAATTTTTTTCGGTTAGAAAGTAGAACCACATTATGTTTTAGTTAGTGTTTCCATACATATTGTAAATTAAATGAAATAATAGCTCTTTGCCTGATTTGAATTTGTATTTAGCCTCATTGTGAAAAGGTGAGAAAACTTTGTATTGTGTCTCTTCTTTCTCTTTAGGGTATTTGCTTTGGAGGGAGATGTAAAACCAGGGATCGACAGTGCAAATACATCTGGGGAGAAAGTGAGTAAACATTGTTTCTGAGTTGACTTTCATTGATACAGCTCTAAAGATTTGAATATCTAGGAATAATTGCGGACATACACCTACCAAGAATCTATTAAAATCAGTCAAAACTAGGTTTTGACATGGCATGTGCTAACCAAGAGACTTGAGTTCCATATGTTAAAAAAAACAAGCAAACTTTGCCTTCATGTTCCTTTTAGCACTTTTAGTACCTCCTGTCCCACTTTCAGCATAATACTTTACTTTTTATGGAAGGGAGTGTACAGATGCTCTGTGATCCCAATCTTCCATCCCTTACTTTACTTCTGCCTCTTCAGCATAACAGCCATATCTCTAGCAAATGAGTGCTTGGCTTGGCAGTTTTCAAAGACAATATCTGTTGACTAATGTATGAATTGGAGGAGGCCATTCAAGAGTTTCTTCTGTCCACAGGCTGAGCACATTGCTTCTGCTGTGTTCCAGGTCCCTGCTGATCTTGGGAACTTAGAACAAGCCCAGAACGTCACTGTTAAACTGCCAATAGACTGCCATAGTGATCAGTTTCTTTACACTGCCTGGTGTACTTACATTAATTCGCTGTTAAGAACATGTTTGAAATCATAGCTAATAAAAATAAGTTGTTGTCAGAGGTCTTTCTTCAGGTCTGATTTAGGGTTTATCAGTTCGGTTAAAGCTGTGCAATTTTGTGTGTGGATGCTCCTCTCTCAGTTTTAATTTGGTTTAAGTCCTTTTAACTTGCACCTGAAATCATATTTAAGTAAATGACACAACTTTGTGTGGTGAACATGGAAGTGTGCAGAAAACAAGATTCAGATTAGACTGTAAACCCTGCAGAGCAGGGACTCTATCTGTTATGTGCTTGTACACCACTTAGTACTATGGGATCCTAGTGTCCAACTTGAAGCTCCTAGGGCATGTCTTCACTGGAGACTTAGGTCAACTTAAGATCCCTTAAGTCAATCTACAGAACTCCTTGTCCAAATTGGGCTTGTATTAAGTCAACTTAAGCACTTGTCATTCTAGTACAAATGAAGGGTGCTTTAGCACTGACTGTCTCAACTGGTTCATCATTGACTCTGTCACCTTCAGTAGTGGCCAGGGGTTAAAGTAGGCTGGAATGCACTGGAATGGTGTTCCAGGGCCCACAATTTTTAGGGTTCAGCGTTCCAGGACCCCTAAAAATAGAAAATGGAGCTGGAACACTGCATTCCAGGGCCCACCATTTAAAAATAGTGGACCCTAGAATGCAGTGTTCTGGCACCATTTTCTATTTTTAGGGGCTCCAATGCTGAGCCTCTAAAAATAGCAGGCTCTGGAATGCCATTCCTGTGCATTCCAGGAGGCAGGGAGCTGCCCTAGCCAGGACTGAGGCTCTGGCCTGAGACTGCTCTGACTGAGCATGGTGGCCAGGTAAGGGGGCCCTAGGGGACAGGGGTTCAGGGAAGTATTCTCCCCCAGGAATTGAAATTGGAGGTGTGTAGGGGAAAGTTTGGGAGGTAGAGGGTGCTCACTAATTTGGTTTAACACTGTTACTAGCTGACAGCTGGGGGGTGTTGGGAAATCCCTGGTTCGAGGACAGGTGAGCTTGCCCAGTGGGGGAGGGGGTTGGCCCGGGGTGACAGGGGAAGACAGCGCAGCATGATAGGGGGTTGGGGCAAGGTTGGGAGACCAGCGACAAGATGGGGGCCGGAGGCAGTAGCTGGGGTGGGCGGCAGGGATGTGTGGGTCAGTAGCTGGGGTGGGGGTAGGCATGTAGGTGGCAGTAGCTGGGGTGGTGGGTAGGTTTGTGGGAGGTAGTAGCTGGGGTGGGGGGGCAGACATTTGGGGGTTTGTAGCTGGGGTGCATGCAGGGGGCCTGCAGCAGTGTGAGGGGGCCCTGCCAATTTAGGAGGGTTCCAGGGCCCGCCAAATTGTACTTTAACCCTTGGTAGTGGCAGAAGCTGAATGATTTTTGCCAGAGCTGCAGTTTGCTTTGGAGATGAAGAAAACAATATAAATTGTAATGGGCAAACCACAACAACTGAGAGTTTAATTTTGGCTTAGATTGTTACTCACAAAGTTTAGATTCTTTTAAAAAGCTTATCCAAAGAACATGTTGTGTCTGAATAATTGGGCTGGCAGTCATCTTTGACTAAAAGCCATTTCATAAGCTATTTAGTTCCTTCTGCTGCTTAGGATAGAACAAAAGACAACTGCTTGTCTTGTATTTCAGGCTCTTAAACTACTGATCCCTCATAGAAGCTGTAAGTATTTGGACACACCAAAATTCAAAATAATGGATGAAGGAATGAGAAATTAGCTGTAACTTTTCTAAGAGAGATTTGAGTCATAGGCCAAGGGTTTGGTGTTGTGATTGTCTGAACTAGTTCTTCCACCCTTTAAAATAAGTAGAGATTCAGGGTTTCTGGCAAGTATTTGGCTTTTAATCTAGGACTGTTATAACTCATGATTCTTCCCCAAATGCTTAACTGTCTCAGACTGAACACAGTCAAAAACATTTTTCCTTGAAACCTGTTCTTGATTTGTAAACAAGGTCTGGAATAAAGAAATCTTGGAGAGATGATAAGAACCAGTATCCCTGGAATAAAGTAGAGGATAATTTGTCTACAACCTGATTTCTAACATTAAGTTTGCATCAGGCTTTTAAAAGTTTGCATGCTTATAAGAAGAAAATTGTTTGTTTTTAGAAGTGACAGCTGCTGACAGATACTGCTATGAAAAGCTCAATATTGAAGGGACTGAGAAAGGTAACTGTGGAAGGGGCAAGGACACTTGGATACAGTGCAACAAACAGTAAGTTCATTTATTCTGGGAAAGAGGTTGTGTGAGATACTTGCTCCAGTCCAGTCCTTCACCTTTCATAAACGGGATCTAAAAGCCCTGCATCTGGATGGGGGAGAATTTCTTTGGTGCAGGGACTGAGGAAGGCAGCCATCTTCTGAGGACCACATATGTAGTACACTGTGTCACAATGGTCCTATAATTTAAGCCACAGCATAGGGGGTATGTCAGGGGTGGGGCCATGGGTTGGAAGGGAGTCCTTGTAGTTTGCATCAGCTTCATGGATTTTTAACTGCTACAGACTGTAGATTTATCAGAACAGCTCTGAGATCTGCCAAATCTATTCACCACAGCAGTCCAAAATCCAAGAGGTGTTAAGGTGGTTTAAAGCCACTATCTGCCCACCTCACTGCTCCAGGGCTCTGAAATGCAGCATGCAGTATCACTCCTTTGCTTTGCTCCAAAAGTATGTCTACATTGTTGCTGGGAGTTGGGATTGCCTTTGTGGGTAGACACACTTGCACTAATTCAACTTGAGCAAGTGCCTAAAAAAATACTAGTGTGGACATTGCAGCCTCAGCAGCAGCTTGAGGTAGGTATCTGAGCCCTCACCCACCCAGCCATCTGGGTTTGAATTGGGGTGGCTAGTCCAAGCTGCTGCTGGCATCACAGCATTCACACTGCTATTTTTATGTGCTGGCTTGAACTGAGATGGCAGTAATCTGACAACACAGCAGTGGTAGACATACCCTTAATGCAAGGCTGGACCTGAATCTCCACAGTCTGGCCCTTTGAGAGGTCATTTACATCTATGAAACATTGGTGTAAAATGCCACCATTCTGATTTTGTAACTTAAGCACCCACTGTTTATAGAAGTGACTTCTCAAAGTGCCAGTTTGTGGAGATTCAGGGGGTATGAAAATAATGCCCACTCTATGGAGTATAAATGTTTTTTAAATGAAGATCCAAATGACGGACCCCAGAGAAGACAGTAAGTAGCCAAGATGGTCTCAAACTGGCAATTTGGATTTAAATACCACCAGAACTTTGGGAAAGCTTGGATCCAAGTCCACATTCTTCTCTTCTAAAAAGGTGACTGGAGGTTTTGTGTACTATATCAGTGGTTTTCA
>ML681964.1:36327223-36383203 GCA_007922195.1 Podocnemis expansa | reverse complement strand
TTATTTTTTTCAACTTGGGTCCTGAGAAAAAAGTTTGAAAACCACTGTACTGTATCATAAAAAAATGTCACCAGCTTGCACGACTATGTGAATTAAATACTGCAGAGTCTTGTTAGTGAAGAAATACATAGATTTGTGGCATGTCTGGCAGAAAACTGTGTTGATATGGACAGCCTATGCCTTAAACCTCTGTACACTGGGGGCTAACACGTTTTGAAAGAACAATTACCATTTTTTATGAAGTCTTTTTTCCTAGTGTAGCCTTAGGTGAGGCTTAGATAGGAGGCCTGTCAGCTCATGAGGTGATTCTTGTTATGTTTTAGGTGAATTAAAATCCACTAATGAGAGGCAGCATACTCAGAGCTCTACATGAAATCTTTATCGAAAGAGAACTGAGAGCAGAGGGAACCAGACAGACAGGTTTCCCTAGCACTAAAAGAATACTCCCATTTCTCACTACGGAAACTCCAATGACTCTAGGTAATCCAAAACACCACAATTATCCACTGCTTTGCACTTTAGGGAGTTGTTTAAACCTGTGCAAATTAGGTATAAATGACGACTCCGGTGCAAGGTCATGGAAAATCAAACTGGTGCCTGTGTAACTATTTTAGGTAGGAAGTGACCTCTTTTTTTTTTTAACAGAAATACTTATCCTGGTACAAAACTTGGGGCGGATCCAGTTACACTGGTATAAAGGTATATAATACTGGTCTATATTGCCCTTCCTGAACAGGAGTAGCTACTATGGCAGTACAACTTCATACACATTAAGGAGATTTGTTGGTTAAAGTGGTAAAACTTCCATGTGTAGACAAGGCATTGGGCTCAGAGTCTAGAGGCTGGCCACTGAGGTAGTTGAGGCAACAGCAATGAAAGATAACAGGAAAACATGTAAAGCAGGTAAGCAGAGAAATTTGAGGATGAGAACATAGGTACTTATAGTCCCATGTGTCTGTGATACTGGCCATGGGCACTTACATAAGTGAAGTAGAAATAAATGGAGGTCTGTCATACCAATGGGTTGTGTACCAATTACCAGCACATGTGAAAAAAAAAGATTTATTTTTAAATGTAAACTATTTTTATTGAACTATTTTTGTCCTCAGCAAATGTCTGTTTAACTTCTCAATATAGGGATGTGCTTTGTGGTTATCTTCTGTGCTCCAATATCTCTAATGTCCCAAGACTTGGAGAACTTGATGGTGAAATCACATCTTCAGTCATACAGATGGGGAAGTTCTACAACTGCAGGTACTTTTAAAAACCTGATGGAAAAGAGATGATGATGTTCTCCATATTCATCCCCTGTGGAAATGTCAGCTAGCTCCTTCCTAGTGAGAAGCAACTGCTGCCATTAACCCATGTAAATTGAACTTCATTCTGACCCCAACCAACGCTTCTTCTAGATTAGGCATGAGGCACATTCTAATGGCATTTTGGGGAAGCTTGCCCTGATGCTTCCTGCATTTATTCTGTAGCTAAATAGAGAAGTTCAGCCTTTAGGAGTTGTTTACCGGAATGTTTATTCTCAGGAGTTAAAGTAAGCCAGAACAGCCGGGAACGCCCTTCCAGGGTCCACTGTTTTTAGGGGTTCAGTGTTCTGGGCCTCCTAAAATTAGGAAATGGTGCTGGAATGCAGCATTCTGGGGCCCACGATTAAAAAATAGCAGGACCTGGAACACAGCATTCCAGTTCCATTTACTATTTTTAGGGGCCTGAATGCTGGGCCCCTAAAAATAGCAGGTACTGGAATGGCATTCTGCTACACGTTCTGGCAAGCAGGGGCAGGCCCCCCTGCGCATGTGGAGACTGCAGAGTTTCCCAGCCCAGCGTGCTGCCCATGAGTATGGGGGCAGCCTGGCTTGCAGTGGGGGGGGGAGCATTGGGGATGCCTGAGCTGGGGGTGGGTATTGGGCTCAAGGGGTGGATTTGGGGAGTGGGTATTGGGGGCTGGGAGTGGATTTTGGGGGTGGGTATTGGGGGCTTGGTAGATATTGGGGACAGGAGAGGGTACTGGGGGTGGGTATTGGGGCTGGGGTGGAATTTGGGGACAGGGGAATGGATATTGGGGGCAGTAGCTGTGGTGCTTGAAGGGGGCCCGGATGTGTGGGAGGGGGGCCCACCCATGTGGGAAGGGGGCCCGCCCAATTAGGAGGGTTCTGGGACCCACCAAATTATACTTTAACCCCTGTTTATTCTGAGTATTTTAAAGAGTATTGTATGGAGAACATGTCTACAGCAGAAATACAAGTTCCAAAGGAGTTGTGTGGCACTTTTAAAGACTAAAATTTTATGTATCTCATGAACTTTTGTGGGAGAAAATCCCACTTCGTCAGATGCCTGAAGATGAGAAATTTACAGTATTGATAATTTAGTAAATTTTTGTAAATCTGTAATTTCCACGGTCTTCAGGCATCTGACGAAGTGGGATTTTTTCCCACAAAACTCATGAGATATATATATTTGTTAGTCTTTAGTAGAAATATGGTATCTTAGTTTGTCTTTTATTAGGATCAAAAACCAAAAAAAATCCTTCTATCTTCCCCAGTTCTTTTTATGGATGCTGCCTGTTTTCTGCATGTTAAAATGATGCAAACAGAAATGAATATGTGATTCCCAAGAGTTCAGTTTATTGAAGAATTTTATGTCAAAAGCAGTGTACAAATATATTGTGCATCTTTGTTTTGCAGCGGTGGTCATGTTAAGCTAGATGAAGAGACAGACCTTGGTTATGTGGAGGATGGAACACCTTGTGGACCAAAGATGATGTGTCTGGAGCGCAGATGTCTCCCCACTGATTCCTTCAACTTCAGTATCTGCCCAGGCACTACAGATGACAAAATTTGTTCAGGACATGGAGTATGGTTTTATGTTTTTTAGTCTTGACTTTCCTATTGCTGCTGCTTTTACTGAACACATGCAAGTTTAAGCATTTATTTTACTAGTTAGATCATTTTTACTAAAGGTAACCTGCATTGTTGGCTCACTTTCAAGTTCATTTCTTAGGTATGCTTTTAAAGATTGTGTGTCAAATATACAGGTAGTGAATACCTCCGAGTCAAAGCATGCAGACCTGTATGTTACAGTAAGCATATATATCATTATTAATCAAGTTATATAAATTATTTCTTTTACATTACTTCCTCCAGCTTATATGATCTTTGCTCAGATACTTCGCATGTACATTTAAAGGACTTAATATCATTCTCTGGAATTTTTAAAGTGTATCTGATTTTCTGTCACACTCTGGACCCTTCATGTTGTATGGGCAGCAGAAATGATATGCAGCTGGGATCTTGTCTGATGAGAATTCCCCCAGTGTGGGAAGTTGTTGGCTGTGTTATAGCTACTGTACTGGGTTCCTGTGCTGGGTCAGGAACCGAGACTGCTGGACTGCCCTGAGTTCTGGGTATTCCAAGATGGATAGAATCCCTTGGTCCCTGTCATAGTTTTAAGCAATCCCCAGATTGCTCAAACCTGCTGTGCATTAGGGACAATGTAACATACGCCTTGATATCCCCAGCCTTTCCTGTGCTACGTAAAAACTCAGTTTTTGATATGAAATTATCTGTTTAATCTGTTTTAAAAGAAAACTGAGGGAGACACTATCCCTAAAGGAAACAGCAAAAAATGTTGTACGTAATTTTGCAGGACTTCTTTTTTTTTGCCAGCTCCACACAACTGTACCCAATTTCTATTCTAAATAGTGGGGGGGAGGAGTTCATTTTGTGATTTTATTCTGGATTATGTTTTGAACTGCAGGTTTGCAGCAATGAAATAAAGTGTGTCTGTGATCAGTTCTGGACAGGAGATGACTGCAGCAAAGATGCTCCAAAGTTTGGCGAAGATGTGCCAGGCAAAGGTGAGTCGCCCATATATTTGTAGTAATATGTAGATGAAAAATTGTATGTTAATCTTTGGGTTTGCAGTTAATAATAAGCAAAACTAGATAACCTGCTACTCATAATAATTCTTTTAAAGGAATAATAAGCTACTAATAATAAGCAAAGCTAGATTAGCTACTAACCAACTTAGCATAAATCAATATACTATACATCCTGTCCTCTTTCTTTTCAAAAATATGAATGTTCTAAAAATGCCTCATTCCAACAACTGGATGTGCACAGTTTGACTCCTACAGAATTCATAAGGAAATTATGGGAGTTGTAGAAGTGAATCTAGGTGCATATACGGTAGCTTGCCTCACTCATGTGAATGAACCTATTAAAATAAAATGAATTGATTAAGATTAGCAGAATTTTACCAATACACTCCATTATTAGATTGTAGTGTCAGTACTGCTTAGATGTTTAATTGTCTTACTCGCTAGGCCCAGTTGTTCAAAACTTGGCCTCTTTTTGCATATATGCACATTTACTGAACATGTAATATCTGTGCATAACATGCTCACACATGAGAGAATATACACTTCCATATTTCCTCAGTGATATATAAAAACACATTCTTAGTTAATCTCTGAGCTGGTCTACATGAGAAAGCTATATTGGTAAAAGCTAAAATGTGAAGTTAAACCTTTATATCTATACTGGTATAACTACCCCCGTGGCCACTCTTATCCTGAGATAAGAGTCACTTTTACAGTGTCTTAAAGCCCTTCCTAAGTAACATATGAAAGTGAAAAATCCACTCTTACTCCCAAATGAGAACGGGTATGTCCACACGAGTCTTTTATTTTGAAACAACACTGGTTGTTTCAGAATAAAAAACTGAATGTCCACACAACCTTTTCTTATTTCGAAATGACAGGGTCTGTCATTTTGAAATAAGAACCATCATTTCAAAACAGCTTAAACCCCATTCATTTCAAAACGGCTGTTATTTTGAAATGGTTATTTCGCAATAACGCCTTTTGGACATGTTGTTTCAAAACAACACCATTGTCTCGAAACAACTCTTTCGAAACAATGTGTCCAAACGGCCTTATTTCAAAATAACCATTTCGAAATAACAGCTGTTTCGAAAGCAGGCTTTCCCTTAATTCGAATTAACATTTTCTTAATTCGAATTAACTTATTTTGAAATTAGGACTTTATTTCAAAATAAATCATTTCAAAATAACTTATATCGAAATAATGATGTATGTGTGGGCATAGCCAATGTGCACTGGAGAATTATACTACTATGACTAAGGTAGTGTAATTACACTGATATAACTGGTAAAACTTTCCTATGTAGACAAGTCCTCTGTCAAGGATAATATCAGGTAGATTTATTTTTCTCATCAGCTTCCATGTGAAAAATATATTCGTTAGTCTTTAAAGGTGCCAAAGGACTCCTTGTTTGTTTTGCTGAACTAGACTAACACTGCTTCTTCTTTGTAACTTATCAGATGGAGTGATGTTTGTCTACAAATATCCTTTTGTATAGTGAAAGTCTGTTTCTATTGTGTATTTATATTGTAAGTATAACATAAATAATAAAAATAATTTATGGCATCATATAATAAGAATGAATATATCTCATATGAGTCCCTGCAACTTTTAAAGAAAAATTATCGTTTTTCTCTGTGAAATGACATACACCCCCTTCACACCTCACTTATTTGTCCATTGAGAGATCACTTACTGTAGACTTCATTGCACATACTTATAGGATAACAGATGCTTTTGAAAATGTAGCTCATTTACTACTTTTGAATAACTAAGGAAACATGCACAGGGGACAGTCTTTATAATTTTATATGGCACTTGGAGGTTACACCATTTGTATTTGGACATCATTTTTGAAAAGTTAAGTGTTGAGCTAGAAGATCATAATGAATAACAGAAAGTCTTAATTTCTGAACTGAGAACAAGAAAGCTTCTGTGCCAAATAAAGAG
Source organism: Podocnemis expansa (assembly GCA_007922195.1). Classification (NCBI taxonomy): domain Eukaryota; kingdom Metazoa; phylum Chordata; order Testudines; family Podocnemididae; genus Podocnemis; species Podocnemis expansa. The sequence goes on along the minus strand of ML681964.1, from coordinate 36,377,360 downwards.
AATCTCTAAGCATTGTATAGATGTTATACAGAATATCAACGTCTGTATTTTTAATTTAAATTTAACATTTTAAAATGAATTATTGCCTTTTTCTCTTCTTTTCCTATCCCTCCTATAATGATACAAAGATAATGTCTCTTATTACAGATCCTATTTCATTGAATGAGACATCCCACCCCACATTTAAATGCAAAAGGCTAAGAAAGTTCAGCCCATTGAGTAATTTAATTGGATCAAACACCAATGTTTTAATCAAATTTAATACCAATATGTTTGCACACAGTCTCATATGTATGGTTTCATAGACCTTCAGGTCTTTCAATTGACTTTTTATTATTTTTCTAAAATGAATATTTCTCAATTATTAATTTACTCCTGTAGTTATAATTGATATTGAAATCAACTAATTCAACTCATTTTGTGTTACATGGTCAAACTACAATGGCTTCTAACTGTAAAGTCCCTTGTTAAACATGTTAATGCTATTTGCAGAAATCTGGAACTGTTTTAAATTATTCAGCACAATCCAAACAAATCTCTAGAAGACTTTGTATTTTTGCTGCTTTGTACATTTTTATTTTTTAATTTCTGAATATTTTGGTTTTTCTGTCTTTCCCTTTTCCCCAGGTATTGTTAGTACAAATATTATAATAGGGGCTATTGCCGGCACCATTTTAGTGTTGGCTCTCGTTTTAGGAATAACTGGATGGAGTTACAAGTAAGTATAATGTACAATTCGAAAACATGTGTCTATGTTCAGCAGATAGCTGTTTACAATATGAAGTAATAAAACAATAATTTTGAAAAATATACAGATTTTGAATGGCTGATCAAATAAAAACTGAATTATGTCATTTAGTTAAACTATTGCTAGCAAAGATGTTTTCCAAAGGGTTCTTAAATGGATAAATATTTTTGGTTTTCTATACCTTGGTCTGATTCTGGCGTACATTTCTCAATTAGTAATTTAGCCACCATTTTGGAGACAATTAAGATTTTACTGGAATGTTTGTTAAAAGAAAATTCAAAAGAGAAATCTTATCTCTATGAATGGTAAAGGGAATTTAGAAAGATAGCCCCTATCTAGCAAATCACTCAAACATATGCTTAAGTTTATGTATATGTTTAATTCCCATTAACTTAATATCAGATGAATGTAAGCATGTGCTTAAATGGTTTGTTGAATGGGGATAGGCTTGAACCATATGATTAAAGTTCAGATCCTCAGCTGATATACATGTTATATTAAGTGGATCTTGCCCTAAGTGTTTTGCTGAATCAGGGCTGAAATGGCCAAGTTCATTTCTTTCAGTATTAATGTTCTTTTTTCAATGTTGTTTCTGTGCTGAAGTTCTTATGTAAACAAAATGTTTTAGTGGTTTAGCAAATATTAAATTAAGATTCAGTGCAAGGGCTTTTGCAAAACATCAGTGGCATTTGCATTTAAGTGGAAGAAGGGCTGCAGCCCCCTCTATGTGGAATATTGACAAAGTAAACCAAGCTCAGCTATTCCAAATACCATTCTTTGGATACTGCCAAATGTTTCAGAATATTAAAATGCAGTTCTTACTTATGCTATGTTTTCCCACTGATGCCAATATGCTTAAATACATAACTTAAGTATTTGCAATGCCCATAATCTAAATGCAAGAACATGGCTGGAGGTTATGCCCTGTCTTAGATGAAAACTGGCTACATTGAGGTACGAATGTTCCTATTGTTTTTGTAGTTTTGTTCCCAAGTGGCATTGAAAGTTGTTGTAAATTAGAGTGGCTCTTAAATTAGTCTTGTACAGTACAAAGAGAAAGGCATTCCCCAAATACCAATAGATAGGCTATGTCTACACTTAGAAGGTTAGTTTGAATTTAACTTATTTCAAACTAATTAATTCAAACTAATAATAGTTAGTTTGAATTAAGTTAATTTGAATTAACATGGCCACATTAGAAACCCTAATTTGAACTAGCATGTCCAGCTACAGGACTTGCTAGTTTGAATCAGGTAGGGGGCGCCATTGTGTAGGGAAAAAGCAAGCTATGGTTAATTTGAACTAACAGTTCGAATTAACACAGCTACATTGGGTTAATTCAGACTAAATGAGTTTGAATTAACCATCACTTCAAACTCAAGAAAAGTTTTATATTTCTGAACTAGGCTTTCCTTAGTTCAAACTAAGGGAACTCCTTAGTTTGAACTAATGAAAGCTAGTTTGGATATGCACTAATTTAGTTAAAATTAAGCCTCCTTAATTCGAACTAAATTGTAAGTGTAAACATACCCATACAGATAAATAAAAGGACCGCTTTAAGCCACCTTTGAATACCACCCCGATTTTGTCAATACCTGAAGAACCCCTATTTGAAATACAACTTCAAAATTTAATGCATATTTTGGGGGTGTGTTTAGGCTGTAATGTTAGTGAATTTTCCTAGTCATACAGAAATAGGTATTGAAAAACAGGACTAAAAAATCCCAAATGTTTCCAGACTTAATAAGCCTCTTTCAAATACAGCTAGAACATTGCAGTGCATATCCTAGAGACACTTAACTGTCCAATAAGAATATATTCCTACAGGTTTGTTTAATATGTTGTTTCTCTTTTCCAAACTGAGTTGGTTAGGAATCGTTGAAAATCAAAATTTCACTTCTGCCTACACTGCTTTTGTATTTACTTGTTTGCACTGTTAAATACAGGTATACTCTCTCTCATATATACACAATGGAAACTAATCCTATTTCTTTCTCTTCTTTTCTATGGAAAGAAACTATCGGAGACAGAGGTATGAGATAAAAGTAATGTTAATACGTCCTCTAGAAAGGCTTTAAATGATGATTATTTCTGTATTTATTTCATTATTGTGATGTGAATTTTGTCGAGGGTGCATATGGATAATGAATTGTCATATTTCAATATGTTTTCCCTTAAATCAGTGCTTTTTAACCTGTGGTTGGGGTCTGAAGACTATGGTCTGGTCTACCCTGCAGGGTTAAGTTGATGGGAGATATGCAATCTGTGTGCTGCGGAATGCGTACTTCCCATCAACTTAATTACTTTGACTTACCGCATTGTCTTCACTTGGCTGTGTCAACTAACAATGCTCTCTGGTTGACGCAGCATTACTGCACTCAGGGGGTGGAGTTACTGTGTCCACAGGAGAGCAGTTCCAGGATTGTTTGAGCAGATCTGCACTGACTGTTGGTTGATCCATGGCAGTCCACACAAAATTTTCAGTGTGGACATGGCCTATGTCTAAGATTTGCAAAAAGGGTTTGCATCTCTATTAAAAATTTTTTAGAGATCCACAAATGAAAAAAGGTTGAAAACCAAAGCCTTAAATTATATATAATTTTATAAAAAAGTACTTACCTGAAATATCTGAAAATGCTGCACACTCTGCAAATACAGTGGCTAAAGGCTTGGTCTCATTGACTACAGTGGCAAAACACCTAGTGACTTATCTGTGGCTCATATTTCAACCATTACGAAAAGGAGAATACAGAAAAAGTAATTTCAGATAAAAGCAGCGCAAAAAGCCAAACATGCTTTTAAGATTAAAGTGTTCTGGAAGCCAAGAGCGGTTAGCAGTAATATGAAACTGAAGTATGTTACATTCTCTAACCAATTTCATTCCTGGAGTTACACCTTTAAACCAAATATGTTTTAGTTATGTTAAAGACACAGACAAATTTGAAGAAAAAATGTCACAGTGATAAAGAGAGATGTTAAAGTCCATATCACTTTTATAATTCAAATATATACCTCATATATATCCTTCATGTTTATCTTTGATTTATGTGTCAACGAGGAACTCAGCATAATGCACTTCAGATTAAAGAGGATTCATAAAACTGGATTTAGATTAAAATGGGTAAATATATGTAAGAATATAACAATATGAGCATACAATTCCAGGACTAGTTCTCACTGGTATAAATCAGGAGCAACTCTGCTGAAGTCACTGGAGTTACTTCAGTGTAAAAGTGGTGGGAGAGCAGAATCAGCACTGAGGATGTGTGAGCCAGTTTGTGTGACTCAGTCTGAATCTCATCTTGCCCTCTCTAAACCAAATGCTGTTCTGTTCAAAGATTCACTCTGGTTCAGATACACAATGTAAAACTAATTCAGTCACTCTTTCCACTAACCAATATCCTCCATACCTTCCTCCAAACTGTGCTTCCTTCCACCTACTCAGTTGTTCTATCCCTATCTAACAAGAAGCCAAACCCTCTTCTTTAAGGGCTCGATCTTGCACTTCATAGAATCATAGGGTTGGAAGGGACCTCATGAAGTCATCTAGTCCAACCCCCTGCCAAAAAAAGCAGGACCACTCCCACTAAATTATCCCAGCCAGAGTTTTGTCCAGCCAGGCCTTAAACATCTCTAAAGATGGAGATTCCACCACCTCCCTAGGTAGCTCATTCCAAGGCTTTACCACTCGCCTAGTAAGAAAGTTTTTCCTAATATCCAGCCTTGACCTCCTCAGCTGCAACTTGACACCATTGCTCCTTGTTCTGTCCTCTGTTACTTGTTCAAGTCAAAGCCAAACTCCCACTGGCTTCACTTGTCTAGGATCAGATGCTAAGAGAAGTTGCTCACTGATTATTTTTCTTCCTTTCCCTCATCAACCAACTCCCTCCTGACTTCTTCACTTATATATACTGTCTTGAGCCAACCTGCTGCTGTCCCTGCTGCAGCCCCCTGTTGAACTTGCACTCCATGCTCTCCCTCTTTTTAATGCTTTCCCTGTCACTTAGAGACCGAATGCCTCCTTCCCACATAGCAGACAGACCCTGCCATCTAGGTTATGCACAGCAGGCAGTGACAGCTAATGGGAACTGTAATTGGGATAAAGACAGAAAGATTAAAGCCAGGCATCAGAGAAGGATTTGCCAAGTCAAATGTCACTTGAGCAGAGAGACAATAGAAGACTGGTTTGTGGAAGTGGTGTTTCTTGGGTAGAAGTGTATCAAGAACATAAGAACAGCCACAGTGTCAGACCAGTGGTCTGTCTAGCCCAATATTCTGTCTCTGACCATGGCCAGTGCCAGATTCTTTTAGCAGGTGGAAGTTTAGGAACATGTGAAGCATGGGGTTGTATCTCTGACCATTTTGCCCAGGAGCCATTAATGGACCTATCCTTCATGAACTTTTCTAGTTCTTTTTTGAATCTAGTTATACTTCTGGCTTTCACAAAATCCCTGGCATGAGTTTCACAGGTTACCATGTTTTGCATGAAGTTCTTCCTTTTTTTTTTTTTTTGCTTTAAACGTGTTGCCTATTAATTTCATCAAGTGCCCCCTGGTTCTTGTGTTATGTAAAAGGATAAAGAACACTTCTGTGTTCACTTTATCTGTACCATTCATGATTTTAGCCTTAATAACTATGTGGTTTTATCATAGTCCCCCTTAGTAGTCTCTTTTTACCCAAGCCACCCAATGTTTTCCAGGTCATTTATCAATATGTTGAACAGCACATGCCCCAGTAGAGCTTCTGGAATGACCCCACTATTTACCTCTCTCTATTGTGAAAACTGACCATTTATTCCTACCCTTTATTTCCTATCTTTTAGCCACTTACTGATTCATGAGAGAACATTCCCTTGTATCCCATGACTGGTTACGTTGCTTAAGAGACTTTGGTGAAGGAAGTTGTCAATGAGTTTTTTGAAAGATTGAGTATACTATATTGACCTCGCCATGCTCATGGTTGTTGACTTTCTTAGAGAATTCTAATAGACTGGTGAGGCATGATTTACCTGTACAGAAGTCATATTGACTCTTTTCCTGCATATATACTGTGTGCAAAATAAGTTGGCTTTAAAACCTTAACAGGAGAAACAACTACACTGGCAGAGGAAAGGGCAAAGTCGAATCTTGAAAATATCAAATGAAACCAAGTCTATATCAACTGAAAATTAGCACAAAAGGATTGGGAGATGTAAAATATCAATTTTAATGTATTCTTGGTCGTGTTTGGTATTCCATTTTACAATAAGTTTATTATGTGAGATGGAAAGCTATGAATGTGAACTAAGTCATGCAATGCCTATGGCAAGGATCAGAATGAAAATCTGTATGTGCAAAGACTTTTTGAAGATGATGAAAAAGCCAATGGTGCCTAGAAACCAAACCTCATTAATGTAGGAAGAGGAAATCCTATAGTCTTGTACTGAAGAAAAAATAATGAAAATATATAAGCAATGATTCTGTAGATGAAAAAGTGCCAGAGAGTTAACAGGGGTGCCCACACTAAAATAAGTTAGTGTTAGCTCTTAGATCAAAATGAAAACAAATCATCAGCATGTATGCCAATGTTACAAAAAGATTAATATTTAATGGAGCAATGCTACCAAAACAAGGAAATTGTAAAAAAAACCTAAAAGGAGTAAAATGTCAGTGGTTGTGTCAACTGAGATAGCTTGACATGCATAAAGATGTGGGAAAAAAGCATTAGTTTTGGACAAGGAATGACAATTTAACTGGTAGGTTGAAGAACCTAACCACAGTAAGTTTATGTCTGAAATATTCCTGAGGTGTATGAGGTTTGAGACTACAACTGATACTCAATATGAAATGAAAGGAAACAGAAGGATTATAGCATATGGACTGTGAGTCTTTTGGCATATGATTGTATATTTTAAACATGTGAGGAGCTTTTGAAATTTAAATCTGGAAGTGAAAGAAGTGAAGAAATTCTTAACTGAGGAGTCAAGTTCTGTAGGAGCACATTGTTTGTATTTCGGAAAACTAACTAAAAGTTGGTCTTCTGGTTAACAAACCTTTTTATTAATGGTGACAAACAGAAACGAACACCTTAGAAAGTACAGTGTTGAATAGATAACCGAGTATCTTTTGTTAACAATTAAAGCAACACACAAGTTATCCATTTGAATAGGGAGAGGTTTTCAACCTACTAGAATTACCTCTGAAGGACTTTGATAACTGATGGCTACAAATTCACTGTCAGATGAGAAGTGGGATAGATTTTTAATAAAATGGAGGATTCTTCTCAAAGCAAGGGTAAAGGAATCAGCAGGATATGAATTATATATTTTGATAAATGGGTTAGTTTCAGAAGCATGGAACATTTTCATCTCTTCACAAATAATTTGCCTCTAATTACAAATATTGAAAAGATTGTTTCATCAGAACAAAAACAAGCCTTGGATGAATGAGGGAGGGAACATAGAACAGAAGGCCTGATCTGAAAGGGTGTTGAGAAAATAATAAACCCTGTAATACATCAGGGCTAGCAGCTTCCTGCTGTCTTTCCTTTCATGCTCCTTCTTTAAGCAAGCTCATGAGTAATACCTACTCAGAGACTGATTGTTGATAAAATGGATAAGAATTAAAAGTTAAAACCTGAGCCTAAAGCAGGAGTGTCAAATTCATTGGCTATGTAAGAGACATCAAATGGTCCGTACATACCATAAATCAAAATTCTAAGGCCTACATTCACACATTGTGGAGCACTGGTATGAGAGACTGCACTCTATGGCTGTGTTCACACAGCCCTCTTATTTTGAAACAACAGAGGTTGTTTCAAAATAAGATTTAGGCTGTTCACACGACACACGGTTGTTTCGAAACAACGGGTCCGGTTGTTTCGAAACAACGCCGTTGTTTCGAAACAAGTTAAACCCCATGTGGGGACGAAACAACGCCGTGCGAACATGTTGTTTTGAAACAACAGTGACTTGTTTTGAAATAACTGTTGCTTGAACCTGCTATTTCACTTTGAGCTTTTTTCCTTAATTCGAATTAACAAACTGTTAATTCGAATTAAGTTATTTCGAAATAAGGTGTTATTTCGATACAAGTTGTTTCGAAACAACTGTATCGAAATATCCCCCTGTGTGTGAACACAGCCTATGATACCGCAAGACCATATTCTTTTTCTCAGTTAGGAGAAGTATGTAGTCTCACAGAGAGCAGTCAGGGGCCAGATGGAAATGGTTCGTGGGCGATATCCAGCTCATGGTCCATATGTTTGTACCTCAGGCCTAAAGGGAACATTGTAGTAATTGCTTGCATTTTAAATGAGGATCTGGGACACATATTTCAAGATAGTGACTTGATATTGTAGCCAAGACACACTCTTAATTAAAAAATCTCAACTTCCTTATAGTAGCTCAGAAAAAATATAAGTTCTGCTGCTGTCATTCAAAGATACTTTTATGTAAACATCTGACACAGTGAACTGTAAAGATGCAGCAGTTCCAGAGGATAACTTGAGTGGTTTTTCAAGTAAGCAGATGATGAAATCCTTAAAACCAGTACCTTTGGCAAAGTGGGAGTCAGTACAAATGAAAGGAAGTCAGCATCATCTTGTCTTTCTTTCAGAGATAAAAAATGTTCGGTTTAAACACACTTGGAAATCCAATGGTAAATCCGGCTACAACTGAGTTGCCATAGTTAATGCTGTAACTGACCCAACAAATCCCTTTCACAAGATATAGATATAGATAATGCAATTTATACTTCTGAGATGAAGTCCATGATTTTCAAACTGAACAGTAATTTTGGGTGTCCTTATTGGAAGCACCTTAACAAGGCCTGTTTTTCAGAGAATAAATATGCAGACTAATAGGCACAATGTCACCAGCTCGGGAATGGAAAGAAAGCTCCATGAACTTTTAAGACCCTTTCTTCAGGACTTGTTCATTCATCTGACTGAAAACCAGAAGAAAGTCAACTGACAATCACTGGGGAATAATTCCTCAGGGGATTTCCTTGTGTTAGACAGACAGAAAGAGAGAACACACAACCCTTTTCCCTATCTTCCTTTTGACACAGTTTCTCCTTTCTTTTAGTCTCTGCCCTGAATAGCCAGTTAGTGACTACCCTTTGCAGATTGCAGCATGTGTATCTTTTCATACAGTCTTTGTCAGTCCCTGATACCCAGCTCTCTCAGAGGCATCTGAAATAGGTCTTAAAAAATGGACACCTAGTACTAACTAGTCACTTCTGAAAATTAGTCACTTCTGAAAATCTCAGCCAAATTTTTTTCAGGTAAAAGGTAGGCTTCTTTGAATTAACACTGCATTTCTGAATTTGTAAAAATATTAAGGACTTCTCTTTCAAGTCTGTTGTGCTTATTAATATCCTAAACTAATATTTGTGCGTGCATGTCTTCTTTTCTAACTTTCAAATGTTTATTATGCTTTAGACAAATACCACAGGGAGATTATGTAAAAAAGCCTGGAGAGGCCGACTCTTTTTATAGCGACATGCCACCTGGAGTCAGCACAAATTCTGCGTCTAGTTCTAAGAAGAGGTCTGCTTTTCTGTCGCATTTTCAGATTTCTACCTGTTCCATCACCCATTATTCCATTAGTCAGAACATTTCATTGTTTTGCAGCAGGTTTGATTCCTTCTTTCTTCTTTGTGGAATGTTAAAAATGGTATCTCTCATTCTTTGATTACTGACTTATTTTGCCACTGCATTAAGTGTCAACTGCTGGTTATTAAAAATCAAAGTAGAATAAATATTATTTACCTTTCTACCCAAGATTTGTATAAACTAATTTTCAGCATCCATCTACTTTGAAATTGCTTTCCAAGAAGATACAGTGTTCTCGACTGGTTCAAAGATGAATAAATAAAAGACCCTGTGAATTTGATATCATGTTCATGTAATCAAAGAGATGAGATACAGTCATGCTTCAATAACAGTTATAAAAATAAACTGGTTAATATGAATGTTATTTTGTATTTTTATTTGTAAATGTCATAAACGCATTGTATTTGTAGGTGATAGATGAAACTTTTATTTTTGCTGACTTGCAGAAATGTATGTGGTACTCACAGTTTATATACACCGTTATGATGTTTCTAGCCTAACATACTAATCTTTCAATCAAGAGTTAATCTAGGACTTGATCCTGCAGATATTTGTGCCTTCTGTTTATTTTTGTGAGCAGTCCCTCAGTGTGGTAGATACATTACTCATTGTTAAAGTTTGTTAATATTCTGTTGCTCCAATTGTTTAAAAAAGAGATCAACATCATTTTAAAATGATGAGACATTGCAAATCATTGACAGTTCATTAGTGGTTGATAAGATCACTGTGTTCTGCTACCATTTTGTAATAAAAGATACTTTAATTATGAAACTTCTTTAACTGGCATTTCAGAATGCTTTACAAAGAGCAGTGTAAATAGGAAAACAGTCCTGTTATTGCCTCATAGAAGAACTGAATTTTTTTAGACTTCCTTTTATTTTTTTTATTTTTTGTCACTTTAGGTATTTTCTATCTGAGCAGTTGATAAATATCACCAAAAAATTACCCATTTAACATTGCTGGACGTATGTATTAAGTGTGTACAACTCTATGTAGCATATGGTCCTCACATTCCATATTCTTGAAAGTATCTCATTTAAATCTGTGACTATGAGAAATGTATCTTAACAAGCTCCAAAGGGGCAGCCATGTTAGTCTAGTCCACCAAAAAAAACCCAAGGAGTCCTGTGGCACTTAAAGACTAACATTTATTTTTTGCATGAGCTGTCATGAGAGAAAATCCCACTTTGTCAGATGCTTTGAAGATTCTGTAAGTTCTGCCATCTTCAAAGCATTTGACAAAGTGGGACTTTCTCCCACGAAAGCTCATGCGAAAAATAAATCTGTTAGTGTTTAAGTGCCACAAGACCCCTTGTTTTTTTATGAGAAATAACCTTCAAGGTGTAATTAACTAATGACAACTCTTTGGCTAACACTTTTATATTTGTGAGGAGGGGGGAAGTAATTTATTTTCAGGGAGTGAAAGTTAATCTTAAAATGATGCAGTGTTTTCAATTGCAAAATCGTTCTCAATTGACTGAGTTCTAATCACACCTTGGGAAAGCAAGTTTCCATAGGTCTTGTATTCAGCAGTGAAGCAGGTTTGCATTCCCGTGAAGAAACCATTTATTTGACTTTTTAAAATGAATGTTAAATAACTCTTCATTATATGTGTCTTTGTTTCTTCTCACACTCTCATTTCTTTCATGTTGCTGTCACTTGTTTGTTGTACAGTGCTACGGTCTGTTTTATGCTATTGAGTGTTGATACTTGACGTGCTCACATACTGTTGAGCAAGTTTGGATAATGGCTCTTTCATACTGTAACAGAACTAATGTAGACAGGAAACAAGGCACTGAAACCATCCCAGTGTTAACTGATCTTTTCAGTTCCGTCCCCATACGGCTATAGGGGCAAACTGCTCTCCAGTGCACCATGTCTGCAATATCTTGATCTTTGGGCAAACCCAAGAGCAGTTGAGGTTTTGCTCATGTGGTCTCATCTATGCTGGAAAACACTGGGAATTGTTAGTTGGAGAGAATTCAGTGTATTATTAAAATATTAACAGTTAACTTTATAATAATAAATGAAACAGTAAACACCATGTACAGCAAGCAGTGGGGGCCACTTGTCACTCCTGTTAAAGAAACTGGTGGGAGAAAAATGGTTAAACCATGTGTCAGTTTTAAGAAATTTAAGATTATAAATAGGCTTGAATCACTGCATACTTGTGTGAAGAATAAATAAATACTTTAGGGTGACCTGTGACTGACCTGAGCTCCTGGAAACTGTCTAGCCCATGGGCATCAAACACTCACCCTCCAAAGAAAAAAAGAGATGGAAGAACTTGAGTATATTCAGATTTATAACTAAAATATACAGATACACTCAGAAGACAAAGTAAACAAACAAACAAACCCTATTGTTCCTTGCCATGACTCTCTGGGTCCCATTTGTCTGCTTTCATCTCCTCTGTAGACTTAACAATGGTCCTGTTTTGCCACCACTACATGTGGGAAAAGGAATGGGTAGCAGAACTAGCTGTGTTGCAGGGAGTTTTCTCCAAGTATCTGCTCTCCCTGAATTGTGGCCTGAGCTATCACACTCCTGGCTGTAGAGGAAAGCATGACAGGAAAGCAAAACATTAGTTCATCTTATAGGCTATGTTCCCTCTAAGCTGTGCGCGTATGCACATGCACACAGGTTGTGAAGCCCGTGCACACAACAAAATTAAGCACGCACAAAAAAATTCAACAGTGCTAATATTTTTGTGCTACTTTAAGAAGTCAGTTTCAAATAGCATATTTCAAATAAGTTTTTGTAATTTATAAAATCATTTCCATCACCATATCAAAATAAAATTTAGATATTATTTGCATCATATGCTTCGTTGTGCTCACAAGTTTGAACACACTCACTGGAGTGTGCACAAATTTGGATACTGGTTCTGAAAATTTGCACAAAAGAAATTTTTTGCGCACACAGACTATGAAAAATTATGGGGAATGTTGCTTATAGGACCTGCATATACAGATTCTGTTCTGTCATGATGTTGGCCTATAAGTGCACAATGCTGTCTCCAGCTCAGAAGAATAAAACATCCATATATACTGCTGAGAATGAGCTCTTTATCTCCTATAGCACCACTTTGTTGGTGTCCTGGTGCTTCTCATGATAATCCTGGGGTCCCAGGGTTAGAAGCAGTGGAGGACATTCAGTGACAAAGCCTCCCAACCACCGTCCACCACCATGTTTTCCTCCAGTTGTGCGAGGTCTTAGCATGCATTCCTCCAGCAGGGTGGAACTGATGATTGGAGACAGGGTCCACCTAGGAACAAATCGATAGATGTCTTAGGAAGCTTGTGGTGCATAGATATAGCAATTTTCAGGCAATGTGCTATGAGTGAACCGGTCACAGAAGGCAAGCTAGTGAATACGAACACACTGAACTACTGCAGGAATGGGCAGTGCTAGCAAACTTAACTGCAGTGCTTACTATTGCAGACAGCTTTCTGTTGTGACTGAGCCCTAGAAATGTGATTGTTTCTAACTCATCAAACCAATATTTAATTATTAGACGGTAACCTAACAGCAATTACATCTGGGCCTTCCTATTGCAGGTCAAATGGATTATCTCATTCATGGAGTGAAAGGATCCCAGACACAAAGCATATTTCAGACATCTGTGAAAATGGGAGACCCAGAAGTAATTCGTGGCAAGGTAAGGGTGAACTTTTGTGCTTTGCTGTTATCACTGCTATACTGACAATTTAATTGGTCTTCTTAGACAGGAATGTGACTCCCTAAAATTGTGCACATTTTGTTATTGACCTGAGATTGGGATTTAACAGTATAAGAGACTAGTGCACTCATGGTTAATTACCTCAGAACTGGGGTTTAACAGCACAAGTTGGGGTTTAACAGCACTTGCATTGTCATTAACATCAGATCAGGTATACACCATTCAAGCAATCAAAGGGCAATTAGTCTGGCCAGAAACAGGCTGTACAGGCAAGTTCTCTAGTGGCACAGAGCTGGCAAAGTGGGGAGAGTTGACTCCAGTACCAGCCAATTCTCTACCCCAGTGTAAGGGGGGAAGGGCACATAAAGGGTAGGTGGAGGAAGGGACCATACACCAGTGTTATGAATTAGTAGCATCTCATTGGGTCATTGGTGCAGGATCAGAGAGCTGGAACTGTTCCCCTTCAGCTTCTCCTCTCCACTGCTGCTGGGCTCATGCACGGTGGTGGTATTTGGGTCTCAGTGATCCCATTTTAATTTATATGAGGCCTCATCCTGCACCTAGCTGAGCATCTCTGGTGAGGTACAGCACATCCTCAACTCCCATTGATGTTAGCACTCTGCATTTGGTGCTCAGCCCTACACAGGATTGGGCATTAAAGGGACACTGGGACAATTCTGTACCTGTTATTGCTTGTGAAAGAGATCAGGGCATTTTACTCATGCTGTTTTCATTTTATTTGCATCAACAGCCTGCAGTAGCTACTGTTTACCAGCAGGAAAGCCCTAGTCACAAGTGGGGGGGGGCAGTAGGCCTGAACATGTGTCTTATGCACTTTTAAGCTTGCTGAGAAGAGCCTTCCAACAGAACAGAGAAGCAGAGAGAAACCTCTAACCAGGGCCGTAACTAGGCGGGGGCAAGTGGGGCAGAGTCCCAGGTGCCGAATTTTAGAGGGTGCAGGGGATGGATTTGGCTTCCCACAGCAGCTGGGGATGGATCCAGATCCATCTCCAGGTGCTGTGGGGAGCCAGATCTGTCCCCTGCACCCTCTAAAATTCGGCGGCTAGGACTTTTGGTGCTCTAGGGGCAGCAGCGACTATGAACACATCCAGTTCCCTGCTGCCCCAGCAGTGGGGAGCCCATGCTGCCGCTGGCAGGCTGCGGGAATCTGGATCCATCCCCAGCCACCTCAAATCCCCCTGGCCTGTCGGCAGTAGCAGCTGGGAGGGGACTGGGCCCCAGGGGGAGAGGGTGCATCTGGGGCTGCTTGCCCAGGTGTGAAGAGTTCTAGTTACAGCTCTGCCTCTAACAATGTTTTATTAAAGGATTTTTAAAAGTATTGTGGCTATGGTTAAAGTGTGTTCTATTAGCAAACTGCATTTGAGTCAGTTCCAGAAAATTCAAATTAACAGGGTCCCTTTAGGCTGGTATATTGGACATTTTTTCTAAATACATTAAATATTTTATGAAGAGATCACTACTGCCTACAGCTGTGTAGTGGAATGTTTCAGTATGTAGAAATTAAATAAGATTGTGCAGTTGTTAAATTGGACTCATGTCAGTTGCTCACCCTATTTCTAACTGTTCTGATTTTATTTTAAGTTTCACAGTAGTTAGTATTTTTCTTAGGGCCCCAGCCCTTGGCAGGGTCTGATTGGATGAGAATTTCAGCTTTTATTTTTTAAAACGTAAGTTTCTAGCTCTCATGGCTGCAGAGAAAAACGTGAATGTGTGACCCAAGTGCATCCTATGGACTCAGAAACCAGAAGGCAAATAAATATAATCAAAAAAGTATTATTTATTATAAAGGCTTGTGATTTTTTGAGGAAGCCTTTTTCATGGTTTTTAAAGGCTGAAGCTGGTAATTCCACTAGCTTGGTGGGGAGGCACAAATGAACATGAATTAGAAACAGTTTTGGAATACAGGACTTGTAGAATTCAAAATATTATTTGGTCTGCCTTTATCCTCTGATCTCTTTCAGGTAATATAGGAGGAAACAGAAAGAAAATAAGAGGCAAAAGATATAGACCACGGTCTAATTCAACTGAGTAAGTCTTGCCCTTTAATGGCAAAGCAGAAAAGACCGTCTTGCAAACTAATGCTACTTTCATTTACATTGAGTATTTTAAAGTAGAAACAACAGACATCCCCTATGGCCCACTCAAAGTACTGAATGGCCGGCTGGTAAATGGTTTAACAAATGCGTTTTTAACCTCTTTTTATTTTTTTTTTTTTTTTTTTTTTTTTACAATTAACTATTATTTTTCTTTTTCATGTAGGCTTTTTCACAGTCAGGCCTATAGCAAACTCCACCAGTGATGATAGCCTGCTCCATCATGACAGGCTTTTCCCCAAACTGCAATTGCTGAGTGTTTTCTGTTTCAGTAGTGAATTCAAGATAACCTGTTTTCCTTCCTTTGCCCTCTCCCCATGTGAAAACTCTGAAGAGGACACTGCTTCTGCTGGGGAGAGACATTAATATCTCTGACTCCCCAGCCAGAGCTTTTAGAAAAGAAAATTAACTGTGCTTTGAGAGTACACCTACAATGTATTGTTTTAAGCGGTCATGTCTGACGTAGAATATCTTCTCAAACCAGTTAGATCAGAACATGATGAGGCTGTCCATGCAAAGTCCTTGATCCAATGCCCAGTGAGGTCAGTGGGAGTCTTTTCATTGACTTCAGTGGGCTTTGGATCTAGTCCAATAAGGGAAAAATAAAGAAATGGGCATATACATATTAATTTTAACATATTAGTCATTGAGCTCATTTGTAAAATTGTCATACACATACAAGCTTCACACAGAGCTTAACAGAATTGTTTAGATTGACTTCTTTATCTTTTTTAATTTATTGAATAGATCCCAAGTTTGCTATTCTTGTGAGAAATATGCCATATTATCCATGCCTGCTCTCCTCTTATCTCGTGAATAGCTGGAACCATAACTGCCAGGCTTGTCAAGCATTTTCCATTAGCCTTCCCCTATTATTCTTGTGCCACTGAAGACTTTATACTTCTCTGCCAGTGATTTTTCACTTTCCCCATGTCACCAGTACTAATGTATCTCCCACAGTGGCAGAAGGGTGTGATCCCAGCCCTGCTGAAAGCCAATAAGTCTAGCTCTTCTGTGGGGCCTGCCTTTTTCAGTGGCAGGATTTAGAGTTTGTTCCAAAACTTGAGCGTTCCAAGTTCGGTACACTGATGTTTTATGTGTAGGCGTCCAAAGATTCACATAGACAAGCCATTGTTACAAATTTCAGACATAGTAGCTTGAGATGTGTAACAGCTGCAACATTGCATGGTCAAGAATGGCAGTACTGTTCCAGTAATGTGATCCCTAAATCCCTTGGAGGAGTTTATCTTTCAAGTGACTGCAGCCCCCCTGTGCTCCAGGTCTTAGTTCTGATAAACTCTTGTTGGAATACCAAGTTCCAAAGTAGAAACTGTATTGGTCTAGTCCAGCAAAACAAACAAGGGGTCTGCTGCTTTGATTTGCTGTTACAGTCTGACCGGATCCTTTCCCCTGCATTTATCTTGCTCCCATAAATTCCCCATCTTCAAGCATCTGACAAAGTGAGATTCTCTCCCACGAAAGCTCAGGTGATAAATAAATTTGTTAGTCTTTAAAAGTGTCACCAGACTTCTTGTTTGTCTTGTTGGAATGTTTGTTTGGTTTTCCTTCTTTGCATGAGACAATTTGATAAGCGCAAAATAGCGTATTCGACTGAATTGCTCAGAGTGCAGATGAGACTGTAAATTCTTCAGAAACTTATTTTGTGCTTTCTTACATGTTCTGACTTTTATTTCTTAAAGCAAGGCTTAGAACATAGGGCCAAATTCAAGCCTGGCACAACTCCATAAGAGTCAGTGGAGATGAGTCTGCTTAACCAGGGATGAATTTGGCCTATAAAAAACAAATGAACTTTTTTTAAGTCTAGCATTAACCCAACCACATGGAAAGAGAATTGTATTTCTAGTAAAGGTTAAAGAGCAGAAGGCATCTTATCCCACCTTCTGTGATGTTTACCTTGTGTATTAAAAATATGTGAGAACTTCCAGATAATAGGTGCTCTTAAAAAATAAATAAATGAGAATAAATCAATAGCGAGGGTCACAGATACTTGAAAACTTGTCTTTGGTCTGTATCAGTTTCTCTTTGTAATGTGACCTATACTTTCTGCCCTGTCTGATTCTCTCCTTTTCTCTCTGCTGCTGCTGATAGTCAGAGACAGCACCTGATGCTGAAGAGTCAGACAGGGGCTGCAGAGGCCAGGGCATCAATTTATAAGATGGGTGAGACAGAGCAACAGTGTTCCCTAAAGATACCAGCCACATTAGGTGGATCAGAGAGACACCTTCTCCCCTGAAGGTGTCTGCTTTGGGAATGGGTAAAAGAGGTTGGTGCTTTCAAGGGCACCCTGTTAAAAGACTGCTCTGCAAAAAGGTCATCATTTTTCACAGGCAATGAAACTGGATTGTCCCAAGCAACACCTCTGCAGTGAGGAGAGGAGAGAATTTTATGGGGACGCATCTAATTAGAAATATGACTTCACATTGAGAAAAGAATTGACCAAGAGTGATGTTACTAGCTATGACCAAAAAAAAAAAAAAAATTGTTGATTCTAAGAAAAATGTGATGCCAGCTGCTTTAAGGTTGCCTTGGGGTTCGTGTAACATTTTTAAGACACATTCATTTTATTAATGTCTCAGGTAAATATTGAGAAACCTTAATAAAACTCATTTGGAAACAAAGGGTAGCATTTGCAATACTTCCTATATGACATCTGGGCACTGAATAGTGCTTGTAGTTAAAAGAAAATAATAAGGTGCCACACTTTTCTTTCCCCTAAGTAAATAAGAGTCACTGTAACCTGTTAGAACATAGGAGCCTGACTTGTGCCACACTCTGAATGTGTTCTGAATTCAAGTATTTGCACAGGCAGCTACCCGGTGTACATTTATGTACGCACATACCTGATTTATCCATACATTTGTAGTATTTGCATGCACTAATTAGGTGCACTGTTTTTTGCTCACAGTTGTGTGTCTGATTGGCGTCAGCCCACAGATAAAACTTCTAGTTTCCACTGAATTTCTGAAGCATTGGGTAGGGTTTCAGCCACATGACTGTCATTGATATTAATGAGAGGTGCACAGCAAGCCCCTCATGCGAGTCCTGAAAAAGATACCAATGATTATTTTTGTGTGTGCCTTCAGACCTAACAGATGGTTTCTTGGTTGATGAAAGGCAGCTGATAAATGCCACAGCTTTTCTGAGACATTTAGCTATTTTTGTCAGTTTTTAATTGCTTCCAGATGAATCAAAAAACCCTTGAGAGTTTTTATCTAATGAAGTCAAGCAGTTACTTCATACAAAGAAAATGTTGACTAACAGGCCAATATGATCTTCCAAAGTTTCTACAACAAGATTAATTAAATGGTCTGGTAAAGTAACAGTTTTCACTAAAATCAATGTGTATTGCCCAATAAAGGTAATACAGACGTTCTGAACATCCTGGCAATGGAATGGAGAGGTGGTAAAACCCCCTAGTAAGATGTGTGTAGCCAATTAGCAGTACTGGGTCTCTGTTGATTCGTGTTACCTTTCAACTAAATGTGCATCTTCCTCATTGTTGTTATAATACAAAATTGATTTGGCTTAGATTTTTCTATTATATATTGTGTTTTTGCAGCAGGGTAACCCATGTATCTGAGCCTGGGCTTTCTGTCGCCCACCAAATCCCGACCCAAGGCATAAGCCAAGGGGGTTCTCACCACCCCCAAACAGGGAGTCGGGATCACAGGTCAGTTTCACCTGCTCCTTCCTTCTGGGCTGCCATTTTTATCCCATAAGAAGTCCCTCCCCCTGAATATCCAGTAATTTTTCTGTGGCAAAACATTTCTGACTGCTTGGAGGTGCTCCTGCTGATGCAGCGCTGCTAAACCCTCCTCCTTGCCAGCCTGAGGAGTAAGATCACTTGTGAACT
The DNA here is from genome assembly GCA_007922195.1 of Podocnemis expansa. Taxonomy (NCBI): domain Eukaryota; kingdom Metazoa; phylum Chordata; order Testudines; family Podocnemididae; genus Podocnemis; species Podocnemis expansa. The sequence continues at coordinate 36,358,347 of ML681964.1, read as the reverse complement.
GTGGTCTTTTGCGTTATTGCATGTTGCGCTACCAGCCAGATCAAGCCATTGGTCTCCTTTTAGCCTTAGATTTCAGGACAGATTTATTCCAAAGGAGAACATATCATTCTTAATAATTCTGGATTGCAGTGATGACTGATGAACAGATCAATCTGACAGCTTTCTCAAGATGTAATTCAGTGGTCTGCAGCAACGTAGTATAACCTTTCTATATGCAGACCGATTGGAGGGAATAGAAGTGATGTCTATGTAACTGGACCTACAAAGCTCACACACATTACTGGACAAAAACTGCATGCTTTTTTGCCAAATTACATTTTCTTTTCTAATTAAAGAAGGTGGATCAGGAGTGTTTTATGGTTACCAAAAGACCCCTTTAAATAAAAAGTGCAGGTTAAAAAATACTGCAGCTATGTCCGTCTCCCCAGAAAATCTGTAAGCACATCAGCAGTTAAAACTGTAACAGGGGTTTCCTAATGATCCTGGCACAAGCCCATTGTTTTACTACACATTGACTTTTGAAGATGCCAGGTTGGAAAGCATAAAGCACTACTGATTTCACGCATTTGTAATTAAGAAAAGCAAGTTAGACGCAATTGTGGCTGGGGTGTATACTTTTTGGAAGCTGTGGCTGTGCTTATGCGGGGCAAGGAAATGAAGTTCCAGAACAAAAAAGGAGGTCTACCATCTAAGGAGTTTTTTAAAAAAAACAAAAACAAACATAAAAAACTGTGAGAGGATTTAGACTTTGATGTGGTTTGAAATACTGTAGTACCTTTGATTGTATTTTTAAAAAAATATAAGAAAACTGATCTGATCTATGCTTGTGTGGGAATAGTTCATGCACACAAACTCTATGGGGCTGCTCACATGAATAAGAGCTGTGAAATCTGACCCAAAGGTAGTTAAAGTAACTGTAAAAAGAATTTGCATTTTTTGTTGTTACATTTCATTTACTGTTTCAGATTGTGTTGATCCCTGTTACACGAATGCAATGATAGAAATAATCTTTACCCTGTTGTGATTATTGTACGAGAAACACAGAATTTAAATTGCAGCAAACCAGTTGCTCAGTTTCCACATCCCATTTTATTTTTAACATTACAAATGAAGAGGAAAAGTTTCAATACAGTGAAATAAACTTTCAATTGGTGGACAATGGAAGTTAGTTACAGAACTGTCTTCACCTGTTGTACCATTACTGTTAAGTGTTAACTGTGGAATAAATCAACATTTCATAGTTCAAGTGTAACATAAACATATACATTTTTCAACTATGAAGCTCTTTGCAATTTCATCAGATTACACAAAATTATTAAGACCAATTTTTCTTTGCAATATAGGTGTAAAGCAATTGCCATCAGAGGTGGCAAAAAGAGAGCATTTTAAATAGTGAGGTTGAAATTCATCCCTGTACATTGGGTCAGTCCAGAGTGTCTGCAACACTTACGGCCTCAATCCTACTCCAGCTGGGCAGACACCTGCACCTGCATAAAATAGATCACAGGAGAGGAGCTAAAAACCCATTTTGTTACTATTTTGAGGATGTAAGAGGTGGACAGATGTTATGCTCATAGCTGGCACTCTACAGGGTGGTGAATTTTACTCTTAGGAAATTAAATTAATAATGTGTCCCTAACAATTTCTAGATTAACTGAACTTGAGCCTTCTAACAGTTCAGATTTTCTCATGCAGTTGTACACATTGCCTACTCCTCACTAAGCATCCATACTGATTTATTTGCCATACTCACTTCGTTTTAGGGATGAAAACATCCTTGCTGAGCTTGTGCTGTGTGTTCTCAGATTTTCTATTCTTCTTCCTCTTCTTCTGCCTTCTCTGTTCCTTTCATTGCTTTCTGCAGGTATTTAAACCCATGGTTCAAAAGAGAATATAATGTAGCTAAGTGGGTAGAAGATGTGAATAAAAACACTGAAGGACCCTACTTTAGGTATTTTGTAAATTAATTCTATATCATTTGTAAAACCTGTTCCAGCATATTCATATATGTTGGGACTCCTATCTTGTATATATCAATACAAGTTATTGTAGGTGCAAAAGGCCCCTGTTCATTTGCTATTTTTTAATTTAATGTTTGTTTATTTATTTATTTATTTTATTGGCTTTATCTGCAATTCCAGTTCTTTTTCTGAATGTTTTAATGAAGCCATTGAAAGGGGTGTTTGTAGTGCATGCATTCCCACTATCATCTCTAGCTTTCTCTTCATGTTATGCTAAGTAGTGTTTTATGGGCATGAGACATATTTACCACTAATAAAATAGTTTTAACCAGAAGAGTATCTACTTCACTGCAGCAAGTGGTCTCCTAACTTACTTATTTTACCCATTGTCTATATATTGCATACTAAAACTTAAATGAAAAGAAAAAGAATAAAAGTAGCGGAATTTTACTGTAAAATACAATGGGGATGAAATAATCAATATGACCGGAATTGGAAAGATGAGAAATATGAGACTGTATTCTGCACTCTGAAGATCTGACCACCCTAGTGTACCTGATACCAGTGAGCGCAGGAGGCTATTGAAAGTACTTCTTCTTAAAGGGAAAATTGTGAATTTAGTAGATGCCAAGTAAACAGAAAAGCCTGCAGTAAGGCATCCTCCCTCTTGCACCTGAATAATGAAACTTTGATTCTTAATACAGTGGGCCTAATTCTTAGATTTCCCTGTCTCCAGGTTAGGAATGAAGAGGAGGGGCAACAGTAGCATTAAGCTGCTGTTTTGTCTCATGTATGGAGGAGCCACAACGTTGCTTTAACTTGTTCTCTGTTTTCCATGTCCCGTTTAGGCTCTCAGAAGTACAGAATAGCTCACAGAGCTCTAGCTATGCCCGGTCCCACCACCAGCCTGCCCCCAAACATCCCCTATTCTTCTAGTGACCAAGAAGTCTCCTATACAGGAGGTATTATCAGGGGGACATTTCTGCTCCCTTTGCACTGCCAGAGTGCCATAAAGGATTGATAGCAAAACTGAGACTCAGGCCCCAAACCTCTCATTTACTTGAGAACTAGTGCCTAGTTTTCAACAGTACAGTATAAAAGCATGAACCAAACAATGACTCTGTCTACAGTACAGGGCTCAGCACTTCCATCTCCCTAATCACTGGATGATGGATTTGTTAACGACTGTAGTTAGAGATGTACCTGGGACATCAAGACTTCAAAGAGAAACAGCTGAACTCGAATTAATATGCAAGCTAAATTCTGTGAAAGCAGGACTTAATCGAGACTATGGGTTCTTTTCCCATTACAAAGGGTAAATTGACTTCAGGCTTCCCATGGTTTGAGCCTGTAAACTGCTCTGATTTGCTGTTACCTTATGACCTGATCCTATGTTTTACACCCCCTTGCATTTAGTTTCATTCCTTTCTGTAAGTTCACCCATCTTCAAAGCATCTGAGGAAGTAGGATCTTGTCCCACGAAAGCTCATGCAAAAAATAAATCTGTTAGTCTTAAAGTGCCACACAACTCCTTGTTGTTTTTCAACTGAATAAGGCCTACTTAAAGTCAACTTTATTAAATCAACTTAGTGAGGCCCCATTTGTTCAATCAACTTTGTAAAGTTGACTTAAAAGGCTCTACTGCACTAAGTCGACTTTATTGGTCATATCGCATTAAGTCAACTTAATAAAGGTCAACTTAACCCTTAAAGTCGACTTAAGCAAGTGCTTAAGTCAACTTAATGAACTCCAAACGTGCCCAGGGAGTTGCTTAAAGTCAACTGAAGCCTCCTTAAGTCAACTTAAACCCATAGAGTAGACTTAGTCAATCTGTGGCAATGAGAGAGGACATTTAATTTGCCATTCACAGTGATTTGGAAAGAGCAGCTCTGGTTTGTTAGGCACATTGTGTGTTGTTAACATGATTGGATCGCTGCAATGTGTTAGAAATAAAATATTAAGTGCTTCTCATCAACTGAAAATTGTGAAAAAGAAACTTTTGGAAATGGCAAATGAATTCAGAATCCCACAATTATACTTTCAGTATTTTAAATGATCACTTTTAAATATTCCATTTCATCATCTAAACTTTACTCAGAAAAGCTACATTTTGAAAATACAAAAAGATATTTGTAGAGGAAAATGATCCATCTGAGCTATCCTATTGCATGTCTTTTTTCTTAGGAAAAAAATGGATGCTCTTAGCAATTTGGTAGCACTAGACCTTTTATCTTGTAATTATTGTAGCTTCAACCTACAGTTAATTATAATTCCTTGACCAAATTTTAGCTTCAAATACCTTAAGTCCTTTGCAGTTGATTGTGTGTTTCTGAGGACAGTTCGGCTAGTAATATGCTCTTTTATGCCTTTTTTTACCCAGAAAAAGTTAGGGACTATTTGTATAATTCTAAGAACTAGTGAAGTGTTTTGCCAGGAAGGCACAAATTAAATGCCACAGAACTTTCCAGTTCAGCTGTAGCTCCTGATGAAAATTCTGTAGGAAATCATTTAGAAGAAACGGATGTATTCTGATTGATAGTGCACTTATCAAATGCAAAGAAAGCCTGCAACTTCAGCAGACAAAGGCATTGGTTGCACGAGCTTAACTAAAATAACTTATTTAAATCAGTTTAGTTTAACTATGCAACCTCCTTTGTAGACACTTCCTTTGGTTTTTCATCTGCTTGTATTAATTTAGCTTATTGGGGAGCTGGTTGAAACTGACAAATTTGAATCTGGGTAAGAGTTTGCAACAATAAATCAATTAGAATCATAGAATCAATGAATCATAGAAGCTGGAAGGGTCCATGACAGGTCATCACATTCAGTTCCCTGCACTCATGGCAGGACCAAGTACCCCTATTAAACCATCCCTGATGGGTGTTTTTCTAATCTGCTCTTAAAAACCTCCAGCACAGGAGATTCCACAGTCTGCTGAGGCAACTTATTCCAGTGGTTAATCACTTAGGAATGTTTTCCTAATGTCAAGGCTGAACCTCCTTTGCTTCTTGTCCTATCATCTGTGATTAAGGAGAATAATTTATTCCATCTTCCTCATATCAATCTTTTAAGTATCAAAAACTGTTATCGTATTCCCTCTCGGTCTCCTTTTATCTAGACTAAACAAACCCAGCTCTTTCAATCATCCCTCACAAGTCAAATGTTCCAGACCTCTAATTCATTTTTGTTACCCTTCTCTGGACATTCTCCAGTTTTTCCACATCCTTTTTGAAATGAGACACCCAAAACTGGACACAGTACTCAAGTTGAGGCCTAATCAGTGCAGAGTGGAGTGGAAGAATTGCTTTTCGTGTGTTACTCGCAACACTCCTGTTTATACACCCAAGAATGCAATTTGCTTTTTTTGCAACAGTATTAGCCTGCTGAATCATATTTAGCTTGTAGTCCACTATTACACCCAGATCCCTTTCTGCAGTACTCGTTTCTAGGCAGTCATTGCTCATTATGTATATGGGGAATGGGTTGTTCAACCCTAAGTGCAGTACTTGGCACTTACCTTTATTGAATTTCATTCTATTTATCTCCAACCATTGTAATAAACTCTTTTAGTTAAACTGGTACCTTTGCCCAGACACTAGAAAATAGACATTATTACTAATAAGGACGAGTTGTTTAAAAATTACACAACAGCTTTCTGAGGTCTTAAATATCCAACCTTTTAAAAGTTATTTTTGAACAAAATAACCTTGCAAAACTTCAGAAGATGACCAAGGACAGTATAACGAATAGGCTGGGGGGAAAAAATAACTAACGAATGAATTGTTTAAAGGGCCTATTTTGTAACCCAAGTGGTTAATCAGTTTCAAGAAAAATTCCATTTTATGCTTAGCTTTAGGAACCATGATCCAAGAAGTGACATTCACATAGGAGACTGTTAACACAAAAACCCCCACTTTTTTGCTGCTGTTTCATTTCTGCTGTTTTAAAGAAAGCTGAAATTAACACAGCTGCTTTGCTTAATCCTGTTTTCACACTACCAAAAGTGATGTCAGCACAGTTCTAGGAATTGTTACGTTGTTAATAGCTGTCGTTGCAGCTAGCAAAGGGAACATAGAATCACAAAACACTGAAAATCACCTAGCCAATGTTCTTGTAGATTTTCAGAAAATAGAGAGATTTCCTATTTTGAGTACTTCCCCCACCAGATTTTAAAAATATTGATTCTAGGTCACTTGATGGTGTTCTATTTACTGAACATGTTCCACACAGTGAGACATGGGTATGTGTGTATACACATAGACATAATTACTCTTAATAAGCAGAGTTGGCCTTTCTTTCTGGTCCTACAAAGCCCTCAGCTGTGGGTTCCCCAGTAGAGACCAAGAACCGTAAAGAAGAATTTCATCTTTCACTTACAATTTGGCCTGTAATTTTATTTTATGTGCACAATCTGTGTAAAGGGCAGCCCTAGTAGCAGTCAAAATAAGGAAATCTCTTCCTGGCTACTGGCCTTCCTCCAGGGGGAGAGCAGTCTGCTATTCATCATATATTAGCAGCAAACTAAGTAAGCGGCAGAGCTCAGAGGCACTGGCCATCACATAGGGGTTGTGTAGTCAACGTTCTTCTCATTCACTGCTTAGTCCATTCCCTGCTCATCTGCACTGGGGCCAGAGGTTGGGTGGGAAGACAAGTGGCCACTTTATGTGAGCTGCTCTCACTGTCAACCTGTGGACTGCAGTACGGGTAGCAGGGGGACAGGTTACACTCACAATCAGGGGTGTATAGGCAGGTTGCCCCAAGGCTGTAGTCCACTTTCTTGTGAAAGATAGCAGTGGAAATGTAAGTGCATGTCAACATGAATATCCAAAAACAAATACTGTAAAATAACCAAGAGTTTTGGGAGGGTTATAAACCCTCCTATGGTAGGGCATAAGCCAGCGTCTCATTATTGGGAGGGTTGGGAGTAGGGGTCTCAAACTCAAATCACCACGAGGGCTAATAGGGGGCTGCATGAGGACTAGTACATTAACCCAAGGGCTGCACCACTGAAACCTTTTCATACAACAATATTGCAAATATTGGTAATGATAGTGTTGTTGCGGGCCACAGGAAATAGCTTTAGGGGCCTCCTGCAACCCACAGGCTGTGTGTTTGAGACCCCTGGTTTGGACAAAGCTGTCCACTGGCTAGTATGTCCCAAAACTGCCTACAAGAGGGGTTTGTGCACCTTTTGTCTTAAACAGACGGTGCTGCCTATTGTTGGAAACAGGATACTGGACTACATGGGCCAATAGAGCAAATGTTGTATTTCTTATCCAAACAGAGCTCTGCACTCCATGTAAAGATTTTCACCTAAAATATGCCCAGTCTGGCTTGGTGAGGTTTAACACTCACTGTGCAGAGCTATGTATGATATACAAGGCACAGGGCAAGAGAGAATTGGGCCCTTAGTTTCCACATCTGCAAAATAGGAAATGATCCTACTTGCCTACTTCACAGAGAGAGTGTGTGACAGCTAAATGGTTTTTTAAAAGCCATATAAGGCCTAAAAAGTTGCCACTATGTACATAAAACCAGTAGGGCTGGGGTCCGTAGACCTACAGTTTATATGCACAATTGTCTCTTGCAAAACTTTTGTAATTGTTGGCAACTACTCATATGGTCCCCAATGTAAACAGCTGAGCTCCAGCTGTGACGAGGGTGAGAGGAGCTGTAGGAATCCCAGCAAACATATTTTATTATAAGTTGTTTACTTGTATTAAGGCAATGCAATGTCCTAGGTCCTGTCCAGCTGTTATACAGGGCAAAAGTCTTCCTCTGAAGACCTAAGAGGTTAAAGAATGAACTACAGGTGAGCAGAGAGTTAAAATGTACAATCAACATTTTGGAGTGGAGTTTCTGCTAGCAAATATCTGCAGTTACTTGAAGGTGGAGAGGGAATTATTCTTACAGATAAGTTCATGGAGGACATTCAAAGTTTAAGGTAGAAGTAAAAGATTTTTGTTGGAGATGTAAGGAAGCAGGAGGGCAAAGCTGGTGTCACTGGTGGCATATAAAAATGCCAAGATGATAAATAAGTGAATAACTAGAGAGAAGCAGGCAGGCCAATTACCTTTGGGTGTATGCAAAAGAATCCTCTCACTAGCCTTCCCTTATGTTCCCAGGCTGGCCCTGAGCAGAGTGGTGTGAGCATGGTGGACATGAGCCCTCTATCTTTAGTGGGCGTGGCTAAAAATTATTTGGCTCAATGAAAAATTGCTGTGATGTGAGGCACTCTAGGAAATTAATGTAGGAACAAATGATGATACTAAAAGGAGTAGGAACTTACATGGAATCTGGCTTTGTCATTGTACCTGGAAAAAACCTGAGCCTTATTGGGAGGAATAGGTGGCTGCTGGTTTATCCACGCACCTGTGTAGTATTGTGGGTTTTCATTAAGTGTCCCTATTACTGCAAAAAGTAACCTTTTGAACAGAGTTCGAGACCTAGCTGAAGGCCTCCCTGAATCAAGACAGATTCTCAGGAATTGTTATGGCATCATTAGAAGGTGTACTGTCAAAAGCCGTAAGTGTGACAGTCCCATACGTTATTTCATACAGTGGGTCCCTCTGAGACATCAAGCCACCTGAGTTTGTTACTGCAAATATTTACAGTCATTTAATACTTCATTTATATTTTAAAATAAAGTTAGTTTGCAGCAAAACAAGGTTTTCAAAGCGAAAACCCAGGACCTGAGGAAGGAGAGTCACAGGGAACGGTGACAGTGAGGGTTGGGGAGGTGTTGCAGGAGAGATGGACAGGCAGAGAGACCAAGCTCTCTGTTCCTCTCTCACATTTTTCTGCTTCTGTCTGTCCCTTCCGTTTCTGCACTTTCTCTTCAGTTGGCCCCTATGCTAGCTTTAGTTCTGCTTTGCACCACCAGCTCTAACTCTGAATTTTGAGCTTGTTACACCACCATCTGCTGCTTTTATGTATGAACCCTTCTCTGACAGGTCATAGTAACAAAGGGGCCACAAGGCTTATTTTCTCCCTGTTTCATCTAAGCCAATCAGATTGTGATTTTTTTAAAAGAAGGGTGTGCTGCCTTGTCTGCCACCTCTGCCTCCTTTTTACTTTTAGTTCCTCCTTTTCGCCCTTGCTGTATTTAGTTGTAGTTGCCGGAAAGTACATCTAAGCTCAGTACTGCGTACTGAAGGTAGGGAACAATTTGCAGTCACTCTCATCTACTCCAGTAGTAAGTTCCCATTTGTGGCTCTAGGGTGGAGGGCGGCCCAATTCCCAATTCTTACAACTTTACCTTTTGGACTTACAGAGCCTGTGGAAAAAAGCCATTGTAATGGCAAGAGCCATTATCATAGGTAGATTGACTCCTTTTTATGGGGAGCCTTGAAGATCAGTGCTGAATGTGAAATCCTGGCCCTGTTTGAAGGCAATGGCAAAAATCCCATTGACTTCAGCGGAGCCAGGATTTCACCTTCAGACTCTGTTTAGTAAGCTGTGTGAGGGTATGTCTCTAGAGATGGCAGCAAATTCACCACTGTCAGTTTGCCCTTCTGGGAGCATATCACGGTGAGTATGAACTTACCATGCCACTTCCGGGAGCCAACCCAGAAGTCCTAGGGGTCAGGGGGCATAGGGGAAAGCCGACTGTAAATGATTTGTGATCAGCTTTCCTCAATGTGTAATGGTGGCTTAGAAAGTCGCCGCCAGTTGCGCAAGGAATTTTATGTTCCTTGTCTAACCGGTGGTCAACTGCTGCCAAATTTCCCTTAAGTGTAGACAAGGGCTCTATCTCGAGTTTGGAGCACATTTAGAAACTTCATGCAGTATTTAGAATTAATGTCTCAGAACTGGAGTCCCAGCCTATTCTTGCAGACCCGCCCTTAGGACTAAAACTCTCTCCCCACTTCCAGACTTCTATTCAATGCTCTTCTTCCTGAACTCTTGGGGGAAAAGAAAGTCTAAGTGGACAAATAGGCCAATTTGAGTTTTAGAATATGGTCTAGTAATCTGTAATAGAAAAATAAAGTTTTAATAAATCAATCCAGTTCAACTTGTGAAAACCCCTATTGTAGATACTCTTAAACTGGTAATTTACCAACTTAGGCTCAACTAGCCTAAGCAAGGTTTTGTGCCAATTGGACTGCACTCGGGGTGTGCACTGCTTTAACCAGATGGCTTTTAAAACTTATTTAGGGTTAAACTGGCATAGTTTGAAAAATGAGATGATAGTTAGCATCATTTCTTAGCGGGAATAAGGCATACCCAGCATAACTGTCTTCCTAATTTTGACAACAGTTAGGAGTTAGGCAATCATGTCATTTAGTTGTGGACTAAGTGACATTTATTTCACACTTTGCCTTTTGGCCTCAAGGTTGTCTAAAAGGCCAGTGTCTGTTTTGAAACAATGTGATTACAAAGTCTCTGAGTTTCAGCTTCTAACTTAGATTCAAAAAAGTGCGTCATTAATGCTTCCTTGTTGCTCTCAAAATCCAGGAGGAAATCACTTAGATACCTCCCCCACGCCTCCATGATTCATGTTGTTGATTTGTGTTGCCAGTGAAATCTGTAAGAAAACTGCTTCCACCTTTATAGTTATGTTCAGGAATGAAAGTAGTATATGTGTCTTGCATTGTATTCCAGGTTTTGCATGTCAGTGCAGATGAAAACAAAGATGGGGTGAAATGGGTGCAACCATGAGAACTGAAACCCATGGTAAAAGATCGGTGACGGTCACCTAACTCAAAACTGCAGAATTCTGCCCAGTGCGAAGGATCCCTGTAGCTGGTTGCTGACTTTCTTCCTATAAATGAGAAAGTTTTTACTTGGCTCTCTCATTGAAAGTACATACAGATCTGGGATACACAGTACATAAACAATGGCAGGATAGAGCCTTTAGCATAATATTTTCAGAATGACAGTATTTGACATGTAAAATATCAGTGCTTATGAACCTTACTAGATGCACAACTGTACTTGCACACTTGCTACAGGTGGTACTTACAAAAGACCATTAAAACAAATACTGAATATCTAAATGAGAACCAGAAAGAACTGGCTGGGAATTAGGAGCCAAGGACATGTTTAGTTATTTGAGTGTGCAATGGCATTTTCAGCATATTAGCTCTCTAACTGTGCCTCTAAACTTTACAAGTATGCGTGCTCCTTGAACGCTCTAGGTTTGCACATGGAAACAATTAGTCATATATGCAGTAATGTGAGCAGATGATGGCTCATGTGCACATGTGGGGGTTTTGCAGGAGCAATGCCTTAGCAAACTGCTTGATGGATACATCTGTTTCACCCCGTTTGATAATGTAGCACCACACGTGCATGGAGAACTGATTCATTCAGAAATATTTCCCCTGGAGATTGTTCACTGTTTCCTATAAAAGCAGATTTCTCTTGGGTAATACACAGTATCTGATTTTGAAATAATTTTAAAAATTATTCTTTATATATTGTTTCTACAATAGTTGTAAGACCAACCAAAACAACAACAAAAACAACAACAACAAAAACCCCACTAGTGACTAGAGTGACAATTACAGAAGAGCAAATTGTAAATCATTACGAGGAGATAGGTGGCTGTAAATGAGACCTACCAAAGGTAATTGTGGTATAATAAAAATGTTGATGGATCTGGCCCATTGCTCCACATTCAGCTCTCCATTATATCTGTACATCCCCTTTAAGGTCAGTGGGGCTGCACAGCTGTGCCTGGAAGCAGAACTGCACATGTATCTATTTTTGATTTCTCCATCCCACTCCCAGTAATAAACACAAGGCCAGGCAGAGCCATTTAGGTTTTGGCCTATGGTGCAGAGCTGTAGCTTATATTAGATGAGCTAGAAACCTCCTCAAAGACTCTTTTGTGAAGAAAGAATGTGCGTGTCCCACTATTTCTTGGGCTGCCATTACAGGTAGTCCTCACTTAGTGACCAGGTTCCGTTCCTGAAACCCGGTTGATAAACGAATTGGTCACTAAACGAGGAGCAGCCCTTACCGGTATTTCAAGCATAATGTACTTTACTGGTAGTGGGTTTTTCAACCATCGGTAGATAGTTTTAATGTCACCTTTGCATCATTTATAACATTTTAATATATATTTTAAATGTTTTAAGCTCTAATGTACTGAACTTAGTTTGCATAGTGTACTGTAAATATAGGTAATCTGAGAGAGTTGATGCGAGTTCTCGTACATCGCCATAATACCAACTCATCAGAGAGCTGGTCATAACTCTGAGGGGTCACTAAACGAGTAGGTCACTAAGTGAGGACTAGCTGTACTTGCATCTGTTGCTTTACAACTGGCCAGCTGCACAGACTGGCCACAACAGTGGGCAGAGTTGTCAACTTGTCTCTTTTCCGCGCTTCCTCTTGGGACAGCTTGTATCACCAAAATGAGCAGCAGGGGGAAACATAGCTGCTATTGTCCCTGCCCTGATTGTGGGATTAGGGATATACTGTTTGCCGTACCACACACAATCTGGCCATGATATTGAAATAAGCAACATGTCAGCTGTAGCCCTCAAATTCCAAAGTGAACACACTCCCATCTTATCACCAGCTAGTTCATATTTTAAAAAATGAAAGGGAAAGCTTGTTAACCTTTAGGTTTCATTATCAGTGTAAAATAAGCTCTCTTGATTTTCTTTATAACCACAGAGCCCAGAGTCCCTCTGAATAAAGGTGAAAAGGATCAGTAAGATGTTAGAACCATTGTCCGTGCAAATGAGTTGGGCACAGCAGAGAAGCATTAGTGTGCAAAGTGGAGCTGAAAAGTAAGCTGCTCTGAACTGTTACCTTAATTTTTAAAGACAGCCCGATATTTTGCACTGGCAGTTTGGTGTCCCATTAAGTTTGCAGTGCTGCACACAAAAATAGCCTATTTCAAACAATAGTAGGGGCTTACCGTTGTTTTCGAGGAGGTAGCTCTGTGTGTGTTCAACCTCACTGTGTGCCCAAACTTCATTTGCTGAGGACTTACTTTTTAATACGTTAAAGAACCATATCATTATAATCTTGCTCTTTCATTAACTAGGATGGCAGTTAAGGGATTACAATGTGGAACTTTAGGAGGACAGTACATGTACACTGGTGGCACATTAATTTTACAGCTGTCACAAGCTACCATGTAATTTCCATTGACAACTTCCTAGTCATGCCCACCATCAGCTATTGTGTGTATGAAAAACAAGGGCTTACATCTGTAGGGCATTGCTGGCACACTCAAGATGATACACTTGACTGAAAAAGAAGTTTTTTTAGCAATCCTTTAAATTTAAATTAATTGTAATTAAATAGGTAGTGAAGTTTCTATCAGGCCATTCCAGACACAGAGCACCTCCAGCTTGTTTCTAATCCTATACTAGTATAAAAGGGCCAGTTCCTATAAAAACTTACTGCTGGACAGACTATGGGCTACTGTCAGTAGGGCTTTTTGACTTCAGCGCCTGACAACAGTGCTGTTAATGTGTATCACCACTGCAGCCTCATACTACGTATGCAGTGTTTGAGAATGTCACGCACAAACATTTTCCTCAAGCACAGCCAAAAATTGGAGCATGTAGACTCATGGAGTGCCCAAGGGACATGGCCACATGTGAAAGGCAGCCATGTAGGGGCCTCTTGTCAAAGTTCAGGCCTCTGTCTGCAGAATGAAACTAATGTGCTAGGAAGATTTAGCTTCCCTACTTCTACTCATTTCTTTTCTATTGTCCAGAGATGGAGCCTCATAGGATCCTCTCATTTGGGTAAAAGTGCAGAATCCAAAAAAGAGTTTTTCCCATGTGTAAAATTCCAGGCAGTAAAGTCCTGCTGCCTTATTGACATAAAAAGAATGCCCTTCATGTGACATTGACTTGCTCTCGCTCACTCTGCTCACCTTGTACAGAAATGCTGATTGCTGTTGACTAATCAGTCCATTTTTGTATATTCCCATCAGACTCTTTCTTTGGCTGGAACAATGTGCACTGTATGATGCTTGCATGTCTAATAATTTGGTGTTAGCACTTTGTATTTGCCTTTGTTTCTTCACAACTAACAGTTTGACCTCCAAGTGCATGCATTTTATGTAAGTTAAAATCCTAGCTATAGTTTTATCTACTATGATCCTATTTTAGCATCATAATATATAAATGTGATTTGAAAGACCACTAGTTATTGTCATTTTTATCACTCTTGGTAGAATATTTGGTTGTGTTTATATTCATACTGTTTATATTTAATGTATTTAGGTATGTGCTTACTCTGTCTCAGTTTTAGTTCTCTGTGCTATAGGTGACATGGTTTGTTACCATCATATCTTATCATTATAAAGTTATGTAATATAGTTTAAGAAAACTATAATGATAAATAAATCATACCAATGTAACACAAGATGTAGCCTTAAATTTTCTTCCAGTATTAATGAGAACTGTAAGCATCTGAGTTTTTATTTATATTCATTCAATATTTAGTGTACTGATTTTTTTCTTTTGACTGCTGAGTTTATAATCAAGTATGAATTTACATTCTGAATGACACTTCAGAGTACTTGCAGTTGCTGCTGAAGTGTTGGTACCCAAAAAATTTATTTTGTGTGTTTCAACATCTCAGGACTCTATCTCCTGCGAAGTCTCCATCTTCGTCTACTGGATCTATTGCCTCCAGCAGAAAATACCCATACCCGATGCCTCCACTTCCTGATGAGGAGAAGAAGGCTAACAGACCAAGTGCCAGGGTATGTGTCTCTCCTTATGTATAGTCTCCTTACATAAAGTCTTAATCATGGATGTGTGTAGATGTTGCCCACTCATGCCTGGAGATGGCATTTCAGGGGATGCCACCTTTTGCCTCCTTCACTGGCCACTTCCTTAGCCACACAGTGGTCAGTCCAAGCCAGCATATTTTCCCGACCCCCGCTTCTGGGTCTTCTGTGACTTAGCCCTCTGGTCAAGTCCACTAACCATTCACTCCTTTTCTGGGATAAGTAAAGGTCCAACCTAAAGCTCACATAATGTCCATACTTATGGTTCTTCTGTGCTCTCGGGCTTGACTGAAATCTGCTTCCCGCTCCCTTCAGAGATTCTCTTGGACCACTTCTTCCCCAGCAGCATTCACCCTTTGCTGCTTCCCTTCAGCAGAGACTCCAGCAGTGTACAGCCAAGAATCTCTCTGCTCCTTGTTGCCCTATCTCATGGCTCCTTCGCAGGAGCCCACTCTGCACCCTGTGGTGGAACCTACCCTGCTCCTAGTGGATCATTCAGTCTGATTACCTCAGGCTGTTCCCAGAGTGGAGCTATCCTTTTATCCTTCCTTCTCTGAGCCAAGAACATTAGAAGGTCATGTTGGGTCAGACCAATGGTGGTCTACTTCAGTTGCCTGTCTTCCAGCTGTGGCCAATGCCAGATGCTCAGGCGGGAATGGTCAGAATAGGCAGCCATCAAGGGATACATTTCCTGTCATCCACTCCCAGCTCCTCACTCTGTTTAAGTTGTGCTCTCCCTGCTTCATCACAACGGCTGGGTCAGTCTAATGAAGCCCCCTTACATCCTGTTGCGTTCTCTAATTAGCTGTTATGTTGCCAGCTCATCAGTGAGGGTGAGGAGTAGTTGCTAAGTCATGGGCAAGGCTTGCTTCAAAGGGCCAGCAAAAAAAACCCAAGGAGTCATGTAGCACATAAAGACTAACAGATTAATTTTCGCATGAGCTTTCGTGGGAGAAAATCCCACTTCGTCAGATGCTTCAAAGATGACGAAGTGGGATTTTCTCCCACGAGAGCTCATGCAAAAAATAAATCTGTTAGTCTTTAAGTGCCACACGACTCCCTGTTCTTTTTTTGCTGGACTAGACTAACACGGCTATCCCTTTGGAAACTCAAAGGGCCAGCCAACCTGCAGCATGGTGACTGAGTTTTCTGTGTCTGTCAAAGGAAAACATAGGGACAGAGCCCCAGATGTGGCAGAGCAGCAGTTAAGGCATCTGGGGAGCTGAGCAAGTCTTCCTCCTCTGTAAGCCTCGAGACTGCTGGAGGCTGAACTGACTTCTAGCACAACTTAGAGCAGCCCCATGTAGTCTTTAACTCCTGCAGGCACATGATAACCCTAAAAAGCTAATCCCTGGCCAGGATTTCTGGACTGCATTGTGTTCTGGTCCCCCACATGATTCTCCCCCGGTTGTTGGTTCTTTTAACTAGAGGAATTCTCAGCTGCTCCTGAAGGGCACCTATCAGGTCTCTTTTGTGCTGACCTGGAGTGGGCTAAGAATCTAGCCTATAGCTGATGCTGAAATAATGGGAAAGTAATTGAAATTTATGTGTAAATCATTATTTTAACGCAGGCTCCAGATGCCAGATGAGATTCCCATCCCTGAAACTTCCCCCACACATTGTACTGGGAAATGAAAGCTGGAGTAGTGTAAAAGGGCCATAAAAGTCTTGGATCCGGCCAGAGAACTGCCCTGATACTGAGTGGAGCATAGCCAGAGGAAGGTCACCCTGGTGCATGGGTTGTCCTAGGGGTAGAAGGGACATGCTGAGCAGGGCTGCACCATTTAGTGCTGTGGAAACTCTGCCACCCAGCAGTAGCTGGGGACAGGCTGCTGAAGCAGGGCCCCAGAGCTGTCAGAATATGGGATCTCTTCTAGCCCCCAGAGCAGCCCAGAATTGGCAGCTGAAAGCCACCTTTATGCCCCCATTCTCCTGTGTTGTGGGTGGTGTGCCACAATACCAGCACAGCACAGAATTTGACCCACTGAGTTGTGATCAAGGAGAGCTTGGTCCACCCAGTGCTGGCAGAGGGCTCCAGAGGAAGTTAGGCCACATTTATGTATCTCAGTCATGTAGCTGCATAGGTACCAATCCAGTCCCCCCGCCCGCCCCAGCCCCTCCTTGCCCATGAGCATAAATTAAAGAAGTTCTGAGCTTGCAAAATATAGGAGGGGAATTTTGTTTTCTTGCTAACATTTTTTTTGGTAACACTGGTGAATAAAGTTCCAAAGGGGCAGTCTGATCAGTCTAGTTCAGCAAAAGGAACGAGGAGTCCTGTGACACGAACAAATTTATTTATTGCATGAGCTTTCATGGGAGAAAATCCCACTTTGAAAGCACCTGACAAAGTGGGATTTTCTCCCCTGAAGGCTTATGCAGTAAATCTCTTTGTCTTTAAGTGCCACAGGACTCCTTGTTTATTAGTGGATAAAAACATTCTGACACAAGTGTGATAGTTTAAATTGACACTGTTGCTTTAGACTCTTTTATGTTCCCAACCTCAGGCAGATTGCAGCTCTGCAGAAATATTCCAGATTGTGTGATGAGTCTGTGATGTGGACAGATCCATTAGGGACTAGGATGAGACCAAACAACAAAGCTCATGTGCCCCAGCAAAGACTTCTTTCCCTCTAATATAATTGAGTGAATATTATGATAGTAGTATAATATTTGCTGATGTTTATGCATGTTCTTTCCTCCCTCCAGCTATGGGAGACTTCCATTTAGTTCCACTGTTTACCTGGGTGACATCAGAACTGTTTACTTCAAATTTTATAGAAACTCAGCATCACTGAGTCATTGCACATTCACCTGCGCTTCAGACAATTTGAAAGAACAACAGAGATGCCAGTAATCACAGAGAGAACCTGCTCTCGTATCCAAGGGGAGAAAACCAACTTTCTTTGCTGTTGATTAGAATCCTATTAAATCTGTAAAGAATAACCAAAATCATAAAAATTAACATGGGATAAATAGATTGATTATGATAAGATTATTCTGCATGATAACCGATATATGTAGAAACACAAGTAAAACTAATGTACAAGTCCCAAATAAAAGAGATTTTTCTTTGGTTTAATGCAGTCCCAAATAACAACAAAAGTGAATTCAGAATTTTGTATTCTGAAGCATGTGACCAATGTAAACATTATGCTATGTGCACGAACCCTCTGTTCTTTACTTCCCACAAACAAGGGGTAAACAATGTACTGTAGTAGAAATTAGCATGCAGGAGTAAGAAATGTAGGATTTTGCTACAGGATCTTAAGCTTTGAGAGGCATAATCTTCAAACAGATAAGAATTATATCTTTTTTACCTTTCATGTTTATAATTTCCATATACAAATTGTATATATGTAAACATTTTAAAATGTCAAAACAGTTGTAACATATGTGTATTTTGCCAAATGCCTAAAGAAACAGTCATGACTAACATCACACTTCATGTGTTCTGGATATTATGAGCAGACAGCTTTGGAAATACAACAGTTAAGTACTGTAAAGGTGTTTCTCAGCAAACTGTTGTTTGACCAAAATCTATATTGCCCCCAGTCTTGGAATATATTTGTTATAATCAGTAGAAGAATCAAAGTTCAAAGATGCTTTGTGTTAAAGCATCTAAGGAACCAGCAAGACTAAGTTGCCTGATGGTGGTGATGAGCTTGTCTCTGTTCTCACACTGGTGTAAACTTGGAGCAACCCTGGAGTCTTTAATTAATAGTCAACATAAATTTACTGTAAATTTACTGGTAGGAATATTTCCACATTGTCTGTTAAGGTGGTGGAAATGGGGTCTTTATGGCAGATTTGGGGGAGAGAGAGAGAGACAGTGCATAAAAAGCATTTCAGACATAATGCTGGAAAAACATGGCAGAGTGTATGGCTTGTGATGGGCAGGATGATATTATTATGCTCTACAAAAACTGAAAACTGGCAATTGGTCAATTCCCCCCCCCCTTTTTTTTTCTGGTACCATGTATTAGAATAGCATGGGCATGTCCACACTGCAGTGGGCTGTGAGCCTTCCTGCTCGAGTAGACAGACTCACACTAGCAGGGCTGGAGCGCATGTGCTGAAATTGCTGTGTGGGCTTTGCAGCCCTGGTGGAGACTTGGACTAGTTACCAAAACATAAGCCTAAGGATTGGGTGGGCTTGAGGTAAGTTGGTTTGCCTGCATCTCGGGGGAGCCACACTGTCCACACAGCTTTTTTTAGCATGTTAGCTGGAGCCTCACTAGTATGAATCTGTCTGTCTTGGTTGGACAGCTTGCTCCCAGAGGCAGTGTGGGCACATCCTACATGTGCAGCAGCAGATGTTTCCTTTGCAGTTAGGGTGGACCTGGAGCTGAATACAAGTGGCTCCAAACCTATGAAATTGAGGATGCAGAAACAGATTCATTACAAGGGAGATGTACAAAGTGATGGCATTAACTGATTGCCAATCAACTGTATGCTGTGTGCTAAAGGATGTACAGTAGATATAGTTACAACCCTTGAAGAATTACAAAGGATGTTGTAAAATGCTGGGCACTTAATTGTAAATGTTCTTTAAATAATAAAAATAGCAATTACAAAATCAGTTATAAACCTCTTCCGTCAGTACCTCTCCAGAAGTCTCAAATACACAGCTGCTGGTAGTTCCACTGCAGAATAACAGATCTCTTCTAACAAAGAATATTAGAATATGCAGCCAATTGTGACATAATCAGTTAGATACTGTTAGGATAGGATAGGTATGTAATGTGTGTTTTTGAATTTTCTACCTCCTTCACATAATTCCTTTAGTAAGTACACCTACTGCTTACAGCCTTTTAATGTTACAAAATTCATCTGATCTTTATAAATTTCCTTCTGATTAAAGAAGTCAGATTTAGATTATGGTTAAATTAAGACTCTTTAAAGACATCATCAACTGTAAAGTATGTAATATTTTAGAAATACTATATTTTATTTGTAAGATAGTGTGCAGGTTTACATCTACACAACATTGCCCCTTCACAGGCAAGAGATTTTTGGTAAGTATTGTGA
The DNA here is from genome assembly GCA_007922195.1 of Podocnemis expansa. NCBI lineage: Eukaryota > Metazoa > Chordata > Testudines > Podocnemididae > Podocnemis > Podocnemis expansa. The sequence continues at coordinate 36,338,646 of ML681964.1, read as the reverse complement.
ATGATGACAAACATGAATGAGAATAGAGAGCATGAGTACATCTGAAAAGCATTGGCATTTACAGTGGCTTTGGGCAAAATTCTGCATTTCAGTGCAGATTACAGAATTGCTGGTGCAAAAGTAGGTAAATGATTAGTTTTGCACCTGACCTAGAGAAGAGTTTTGCATAGCTTGAAAGCTTGTCTCTCTCACCAACAGAAGTTAGCCCAGTAAAACATATTACCTCACCCCCTTTGTCACTCCAGTTCTGCAAAGGTTTAGTTCATAGGCCAAAGGAAACTGGACTGAGAAATGTTAATGTATAATTTATGGTGGAAGGGTCTGATCCATAGCTGAAGTCAATTAGAGTCCTGTTGATGTCAAGGGGCCTTGAATTAGTACCTTAAATATTTCTCCTGAATAAGGAAATTCTTACGTTAGAAGGACCAACTACCATACGATAACTTCCCCCTACATTAGTTTTTTGTCCTCAGTATCGAAAATGTTTATTCATGTGCTGTTTCTGATATTTTGTTTGAATACAAACTAGTACATAATTTTGAATGATCTTACTCATATATGTTCACTCAGTCAGTCTGTTTTCTTATTATTAATATACAGCATGATTTGGTGGCCAAAACTTAGTGTAACATAGTGGCAGGTTAGGTAACATTTGTAGCATCTTGTTTTGAATATGAGTTGGTCTCCTAACTGTCTAAGCTGTGTTGTATTCTGTACCTGCTGTCTTTTTCTTTTTCTGGTATCTCTCATTCATAAGATTTGATGACACAGCTATTTGTGCATAGTGTAATTTAATGGACATGATTGTCATCTGGAAATATGCAGAGATTTGGTAATCAAGATACAAGCACTAAATGTAAAGTAAATAAATGTTGGCTTTCCAGTTGATGTTCTAGTGTGAAAACACTTGGCACTTAACTGTAAATGTTTACTTTTCCAAGTCCATTCTGGAGGAAAATTCTGCACTAAATTAGTGATCTGAATGGTAAATTAAGTAATTATACAAAAATTGGAACTTGTAGGGTGTGTGTACCTGAAAAGTCAAAGCAAACTGATCAGGTTAAACCTAGGACAGTTTGGATTGTATATTATATGACTTGCCACTAGTTTAGTTTAGTGTCCCTGAAATGTGCTAGCTGGATAACCCTGGAGCCTGAAGACCTGTCTGACCTATTTACCTAGCAGGCACAGGTTGCCAGGCAATACTTCTCCTTGCTCAGGATCAAGCAACTACAGAGTAGAGAAGATATTCAGTTGTCATGGCCTATTCCTTTAACTGATTTTTTTTTGCCAAGTCCTTCATTAAGGGTTCCAGTTGTGATGCTCTGACTGCTAAGTGGTCAGTCAGAAAGGTAATTAGGGTACAAAATCAGTGGGAGCTAGATGCCTAAATTTAAATACCTTGATGGGTCTGGACCTAGGTTATTTCAAAGATGACACAAAGGGATGTCTGATAATAAGGATTTTTGGTTACTAGTGAAGTGAGTTATATTTAGGCAGTGATCTGATACTGTGGGCTGAGAATGTTGTATATTTAAAATAAAAGTAATGGGTTGAGGACTGACAAGCAGGTAACCAAATAGTAACTTTGCACTGTGTTTTTGCTCTTTGTATTAAATTCTTCATGCTCTAACTCTTAGAACTGAAGCTTACCTGCTGCTGATGCTGGATTTACTAAGAATCGAGCTATCAATGAGGAGGTATGCTACAGTTTCTGATGAACAAATTCATAAACTGTGTCAGAAATATTTCATTGCTAATTTGCACATAGATGTATTATATACAAATGAATAAGTACATCTAGTTTTAAAAAGTCCAATTCTTTGATAATACAATGTGTCTGGGTCCAAATATGTTGTGAATTTAACCTTGTCTATTTACTTAGGAGGTTTTTTTTGGGGGTGGGGGGAGAGCGGGATACATTTCTTAAGTACAAATACTTCTAAATAACCTAACAGTTTTCTCCTTGGTGTTTGAGACTTTGACCTTGCTCAGCTCATGTGCTGAAGCCCCATCTATATAGATTTTACTGTCTTGGGTAATCATGTAATAATGAACCTTGGGAGCATGGCTACAATTTAAAATCAAAAGGAACCATGACAACAAGGATTAAGCCTTGTCCTTCCTCTGCCATCTCCACATGCATGGAATGAACACACCTGAGCCTATCCTTACCAATGCAACAGCTGTCTTCAACATCAGGACTAGAAACAGTCATATTTGCTGATGCAGGACCTTCTATAGCTTTTAACCAAATATGTAACCAAGATGGTGTTTGGTTGGGTGAATGTAGTCTGTGGACAGACACTCCTGTATCTAAGTTATAAAGCTGCAGGACATTTTAACCAACACATTCTAACCATGTACGTAGCCTGCATGCATTACCCCTTTTAATGGGCAATATGGGATTGCTGGCCAGATTTTCCCAGAATACAAATATCTTAAGCTCTATTTGGGTGCAAAGATTTTTCTCGCACGTTGAGTGCACCCCCCCCCCCCAAAGCTACTATGTGAATGTAATATAAGCATGATTCTCACAAGTAGATCAGAAAAAAGAATAAAATGAACTGGTAAGGACACATAATTGTCCTTAGAATTTGGGCCTTACTCTGAGTCTACCAGAAGCAGTCAATCAGTAAAGTAAATTTCTTCTGCCAAGATACTGTGTCCCATATATAATGCAAAGCTGCCAGGTGCTACCTATTTTCCATGGTTAACTTATACAAACATTTCTGGTGGCTCTTTTGTGGCTGTTGGTGTCAGCCTGTGGAGTAATAGCACATAACTTTTAGAAGGCATTTCTCAGGCCAAGGGGCTAGAGTCTGATCTTCCAGAAGAGTTTTCAATCAAGTTGCAAAGGGGCAGCTGTGCTAGTCTAGTTCAGTAAACAAGCAAGGAGTCCTGTGGTACTTACAGACTAACAAATTTATTTATTGCATGAACTCTTGTGGAAGAAAATCCTACTTCGTCAGGCGCTTGAAGATGGGCAAACTACCATTCTTTTTCCATTCATTTTCAACCATTCTGCGAAGTCTACATGGTCACCACAACCGTGTTGCTTAAACCAGATAACAGGAATGAGTGTTGGAAACCATGTCAAGATATAGTGATGTTGTACTTTGTTTGGGTTTTTAAGTCCTGTCTTGCACTGGGGAAACTTTATACTTGATTTTAAAACCAATTCAGCTAATCTGGTCTGGTTTATATAACTCCTTAAAACCAGATCTAAACTACACCTGCCTTCAATTTAAAGTCACTTTAGCTGAACCAGCTTTAAAACCAATCAGAAAATTTCTGCAGTAGAGACAAATGCCACAGAATTCAGCAAGAAATGAAGATCAGGGCAAATACAAAGAAAAAGGTAATTAAAAAGCATTGCATATGGAAAAGAGGGCTGGGTGACTTGAGTCACAGTGTGATATGGGGTTAGTTGGTAAGATTTTTAATGCTTGGTTTAGTTGCAGAAATGCAAAACCATTAACAAATTTACTTCTGTTTTTCCTGCATTCTTATGACTAAAAAGCATGCAGTTATCTCTTTAAAAATTTGCACAAGGTCTTAAGAACACCTGTGTTTAAGCTTTAGCATGCTGAGTATATTTTACAAGCAGGTTAAACTGTAAATTTGCCTGATTGACATAGCGGTGCTAGTGGATAAAAATGTAATATTGTAAGGCTGTAATACAGTAACTGCTGGCATATCTCACTGTAGTAGAAGGATTCCTGCTCACTGCCTGTATATTTTATGCAAGGGGATAGACTAGTGTTTATTCAAACAATGAATACATGACCTGTTCTTTTTCTTATGGGTAAAGATATATAGTGTTTACAATGGAACTTAGTGTTTACAATAGAATATTGTACTTTTTGTTTTTTATTATAATTTTTGCATAGGTGCAAAAAGTTATTTTTCCAAATTAGACTTTTTAATCTGCAGGAGAAAATGCTATTTACAGTACAATCATTTCTTTCTCAAAAGCTGTTGGTGTAGTACATATCAATTGAATCTGCCAGCTTGGTTTTGTGCTAGTGTTTTTATTGTATGTTGCTATAAAAAAGATCTAGCTGTTGATTTCTGATTTCCTTTCTTTTTTAAGTAAAACATACATAGTAGACAAGTATTTGGTTTTACTAATGAGGACTGGTTAGAGTTGATATAATTAATTTATCACTTTGTATCAAATCATTGCCTTTGCTACCTGAAACTCGTTCAATTGTAACTACATTGCAGAAACATCAGATTTGGACAAACACCAACAAGAAATACTGCACATTTTATCATTGCTGTGTTGTGTGATATTTTTGGCAAACATGACAGGCACTGAGCTGTTCAAGTGAGTGAAACTGGCTTTCCTTTAGCTAAACAAAATGTTGCTTTTTATAAAAACAAACTCATTGTAATTTGGGGTTCTAAACCCTTGCAGTTTTATTATATCTACTTCCATGAGTATTTAATATAAAGGCCTGTGGTTTTCAATGTTACTGACGCTGTCACATCAGTAAAGTGACTTTCAATGAATAAGGGTGTGATGTGTATGCATTTTTATTTATTTATTTTGTTAAAAGGCCTCTTAAATATGACCTCTCATGTCCACCAGAGGTACTTTGTTTATAGTGGTAGAATCCCCAGTTGTGTGCTGGAAGAACTATTTGAAGAGCTGAATGGATAGTTTTAGTTTTTTCTTTCCTTGGACTGTCTGCATACTGGAAAGATGTTTCTCCACTAAAAACCAGACCAATCACAACTTATTTTATATGCACTTACATTTTAATGGTATAAAACATACAACCCCGGAGTCACAGCTATATATTTAATGATCTCTATTGACACTCTTGCAACATAGAGTTGCTCTCATATAGGATTATTTTTCCCCAGATCACCTTTTCTGGAGTTTAACTATTTAATCTGGCAGAAATACAGCTGCAGCTCTGTTTCGTATCTGGCAGCTGTTTGCTGTATCTTCCTTGTTTCTAGCTAATAAGTATTCTTAACTCACAAACAGTCATCCGATGGCAATCATGTTTAATCACCAATCTATGCTTGATGTAAACCTAAAAGAGGTGAAAAAAAATGCTACATTCTATGATCTTCTGAGTGACCCAGGTACCTGGGTATCTCCTGGGCTTCTGAAGCACCAAAAGAGTGTATGTGCTCTAAAAACTTTTGAGAACCAGGTTTAAAAGGACACTGAAAGCTAGATAACTCCTATTGATGCCTGTAGAATTCCAGTAAGTTGAACAGCTTTATTAACAAAGTATTTAGTGATATGAGGTCATAAGTGACACACAATAAATGGGATTTTCTTTCTTTCTTGGCATTAAGCACATAGATGACTTAATTCCAGGCAACGTTCTACTGTTATATACTCTAGTGGAATGACAGGCCGACTTGATCTGGTGTGTAAACTGAGTCATGCGTAGGAACATGCTCTTTAAAAGGTAAATTGAGCAAAAAAGTTTTGTAGGTTCTTTCTGCTCCTTTTCCCATATTCTCCAGCTTAACAGCTAGTCCATGCAAGAACAGAACTAGGCCAAAGAAATGAAGCTTGATAGTGAACTCAAACGATGAGTTACTATGCCCTTCCCAAAACTGCTCAGTAATTCTCTTCCACTTGCAAAAAAAGTGTATTGTGCACTTCATTTCACACAATATAACCCGCAGTTGCACCTGCACCTGTTTCATTATTTATTTGTATTGTCATTTTGCTGCAGGCCCAATTTTGCATGCAATAGATTGAAGAACTGAAAACTCAGATTAGACTGTATAATTTACTGTATTTGTCTACTGCATGAAAGTCCCATTCATGTAGCCATTGTTTTGTGTGAGAGAGACTTTTCTGTTTTCCCTTGAATTAACAAATATTGTGTCCTGACACAAGGCTTTTTAAAATTATTATTATTATAGAAATTGTAGTGGAAAACTAACCAGGAAAGGAACAAGCTTAAGCTCATACGGCACAAAGGGCAAAAACCTATTGCAGTTAATGATTATATTTTTTTAAATGGGTTTTGGATCAGACCAAAGACTAGTTGACAGATCTGTGTTCTAGTCTGGCACTGACAGACTTTGCGAACTTAGTCAAATCATCTAATCACTTTCCCCACCTCAGATTTAGTCAGCTGTTAAAAAAGCAAATGAACATTTGAATTGAGCTGAATGTTGGCTAAAACAAAATGAAACAAAAAAAAAAAAAAGCTTGAAATCTGGCAACTTGTGATCAATTAAATGCTGGTCATTTGGCTAGATGAAATTCAGGCTGTTAGGTCATGAGAAAACCTAAATGGAAATTCCCCCAAGATGCATCCAAAAACTGTTCTCTTAATGAACTCACATAATTCCCCTATTTTAAGAAGAAGGTTAAAGTCATTAATGTTTATAAAGCAACTTGAGTCTGTTAGTGCAAAAGGATGGGGAATAGTTAAAATGACTGATGAGGAGTCATACTGTTCCAATTAAAGTGTAAGGCAATATTAGCCAAACTACATCTGAATTTATTAAGGCAAAAGTTTTTTTATTTTGGGTTTTCAACATTGTTCAGCACCCCCAAGAGCCAAATGAAACCAATTTCAGGGCCAGGTGTGTCAAGCTGGGCACCCAACATCCATAATTACTCTTGAAAATGTCATTGTATGACTTGATTTATGGTCTCTTATGGATTAAAGCACAGTTCAGTGTTTACTGTATTGATAAGTATGTGCTGTTTTGACAAAGATGGCAAGGTAGCACTGCATATCAGCAAACAGTAAACTGTAAAGAAATAACATGGACAAAACAGAAGCTGTTTGAGTCAAAAGAAAACTATTGTCTAGCATATGCAGGGCACAGTTACTCCTGCATATGATAGACAATAGTTTTCTTCTTTCAACTGTTACCAAGATGTATTGCAATTTAGACTTGCTTTGGGAAATGGTGAGAACATCCTAGACAAGATGGTTATAGGATGCAACTTTGGATCTAGTGATCTCAAGTTGATTTGGCTTCAATTAAATGGAAGGATAATCAATCACCGCTGGTTTTTTATTTCAAAAGGAACAATCTAGGGAAACTAAGGGTATGTCCACACAGGCTTATTTTGAAACATAGGATGTTTCAAAATAAGAAGCAGCATGTCCACACAACGCATTATTTCGAAACAACAGGACCCACTGTTTTGAAACAACTGTTTTGAAACAACATGTCCGAACAGCTTTGTTTCAAAATAGCCATTTTGAAACAACGGCTATTTCGAAAGCAGGCTTTCCCTTCATTCGAATTATCTTATTTCTAAATAAGGACTTTATTTCAAAATAACTCATTTTGAAATGGGTTATTTCAAAATAATGATGTATGTGTGGACATAGCCTAAGGGAATTAGTTAAAGAAATCAACTGGACTGAAGAACTCAAGCACTTAGGAGGTTTGGAATTTTTTCAAATCAACTACATAAAAACTGCCTGAAATTTGCATCCCAAGTAAAGGGCTAAAAACAAGGAAAGGCTCCAGGCCCAGTTGAAAGAACAAAAGGTAACAGAAGTAAGCAGAGTCTGTGCTGAATGGAAAAAGGGATTGATCAGCAAAGAAACGCTACCTTACACAAGTTGGAAAATTAAGACTTTTTTTTTTACAGTTTAGAAGAAAACAGAACGAGGAAGGTTGTGGTTGAGTTCCAAACGGATAGCCGTGTTAGTCTAGTCCAGCAAAAAAAAAAACAAAAAACAAGGAGTCTTGTGGCACTTTAAAACTAACAGATTTATTTTTCGCATGAGCTTTCGTGGGAGAAAATCCCACTTCCTCAGATGCTTCAAAGATGGGTGAACTTACAGAATGGAATGAAAATAAATGCAAGGGGGTGTAAAACATAGGATCAGGTCATACAGTAACAGAGCAGTTGTTAGGTTCAAACCATAGGAAGCCTGTAGTCAAATTACCTTTTGTAATGGGAAAAGCACTCATAGTCTTGATTTAAGTCTTCAGCCTTCCCATGGTTTGAACCTAACAACCGTTCTGATTTGCTGTTACTGTATGACCTGATCCTATGCTTTACACCCCCCCTTGCATTTATTTTCATTCCAGTCTGTAAGTTCACCCATCTTCGAAGCATCTGACGAAGTGGGATTTTCTCCCACAAAAGCTCATGCGAAAAATAAATCTGTTAGTCTTTAAGTGCCACAAGGCTCCTTTTTTTTTTTTTTTTGTGGTTGAGTTGCCATGCAGTGTGAATAACTATATCTACACCTAAAACATTAGTTCAGACTTGCTTAGTCTGAACTAAGTAGTTTGAAGCAGGAGCACCAATGGCCTGGGAAAAGACCCATGACTCTACGTGCTGGGACTTGGGACTCGCGTACCACTGCTGCAGTTGCTGCTGTGGGCTGTCTGGTGGAGGACCCAGGGCTTGGGCACTGGGACTGGAGCCATGTAAGCCTGGCGGCAGCAACACCCCTAATTCAGAGTTAGTTCAAGCTAGCCACGCTCTTTTTAGTTCGAACTAACTTTTTAGTTCAAATGAAAAAAGTGTGGCTAGCTTGAACTAACAGTTAGTTTGAACTAAAAAAATGAGGTTAGTTCGAACTAACTGATAGTTTGAACTAGGATGCCTGCATTGGGCTAGTTCAAACTAAATATGTAAATCAATTCAAACAAAGCAGTTAGTTTGAACTAACCGGCCAAACTAAGTAGTTTGAACTAGGCAAAGCCAAGCGTGGACAGGGTTTGAATTAAGGCTCCTTAATTCGAACTAATTTGCTAGTGTAGACATAGTCAATGGGAAGATTAAAGATCATTTATCTATGGCCCAAAAATTAATACATCACCTTGGTTTTCAGTAATAATGGTAATCTGGAGTTTGTGCTCAAATGCAGTGTGGCTGATAAAAATGAGCTTAATGTGCTCAGAGGTGGGTGGGATCCTCAAGCTGGATAATTCCATTCCAGAAGTAATTTAAATTCTGGAATAGGTTTCTATGAGAGGTTGTGGAATGGCCATCATTAGATGTCTTTAAGAACAGGTTGGTCAAACACCGGTCATGGATGGGCTAGGTAAACCTGATCCTGCTTAAGAGCAGGGGTGTGAATAAGAGAACCTCTCAAGCTCTCTTCCAGCCCTAAATTTCTATGATTTTATCTAAGGGGGAGTAGTACTATGTTACTGGAGAACAAATGATGATGTACCAGTATTTTAAAAAGCATGTGTTTGTGGGGGAGAGAGTGTTCCTGGCAATTAGACCTTTTTGTCCAACTTCAGTGTTATCATAGAATCATAGGGTTGGAAGGGACCTCACAGGTCATCTAGTCCAACCCCCTGCCAGAGGCAGGACCACTCCCACTAAACCATCCCAGTCAGGGTTTTGTCCAGCCGGGCCTTAAACACCTCCAAAGATGGAGACTCCACCACCTCCCTTGGCAGCTCATTCCAAAGCTTCACCACTCTCCTAGTAAAAAAGTTTTTTCTAATATCCAGCCTCAACCTCCCTAACCGCAACTTGAGACCATTGGTCCTCGTTCTGTCCTCTGTTATTACCAAGAACAGTCGAGCTCCATCTTCCTTAGAGCATCCCTTCAAGTAGTTGAAGGTTGCTATCAAATCCCCCCTCAATCTTCTCAAGGTTTGAAGGAGGAATAATTACATTCATGGAGGTAAACTGCAAACAGGATGTAATGCAATGTGAGTTTACTAGAGTAGACCATGCCAGACTTCTTTCATTGGGAATATAACTGATTTTTGTGTGGTGGGAGCAGAAGCATGAGCCGTACTGCTGTTAGGGCCTACATGCCTGCTCACAAGCTGGCCTTGTTCATGGGCATCCAGCCCCCCCCCCCTTAAAAAAAACACTACTTTTAAAAAAATCCTTTTGGCTCAAGAGCCACAAATATAGGTTTTACAACCCTGAACAGCAACCGGTCTATTTAATTTAAATTTCATTTTAATTAAATTGACTGGTGGCCCTTCAGGGTTGCAAATGTAACATTTGTGGCCCTCGAGCCAAGAAGCTTGGGACCCACTGAACTAGAGGGAGGTTACTAGTGACATTAAGGATTGGTCTTGGGACAACCTTATTCAGTTAGTAACCTTAGCACAAAAGTATAAGTATTTTAATGAAATTTGCTGCTGATACAAAACTGGGAAGCCTCATCAGAAAGGAGAAGGATCAGATTATTGTACAGGGGGAGCTGGCTGGCCTTAAACTGGAGTGACAAAAATGGGATGGGATTCAGTAGTACCAAATGCAAAGTATGTACTTCCGTCCAATGATGATTTCTGCCAAAAGCTTGAGGGTTCATCAGTTAGAGATGACAGCAGAGGAGAGAGGCCTAAAGTGTGTAGATCAGTCACAGGATGGCTCTGAGCGAGCAATGTGATGCAACTGTGAAAAGATAAATACAACCTCTAGGGTGAAGGAGAGGAGCATTTCCCGTAAACACAGAGAAGTATTAGTGCCACTGTAATACTGTGTACAATTCTGGTCACTCATGTTCAAGACAGATAAATTTAAACTAGAACCAGAACAGAGAAGAGCTGCTAGGATAATCACTAATCAGGGACTAGAGGGCCTGTTTTATGAGAAGCAGATCAGAGCTTGGTTTATTTAGTCTAGCAAAAAAGATGACAGAGAGGGGATCTGACTGCTCTTTCATAAACTCAGTGGGAGGTAAATATCAGGAAGGGAGGAGAGTTATTTAAAGACAACACTGGCACAAAAATGAGTTGGTTTAAAGTGACTGACACATGCAAGCTGGACATTTAAAGATGGTTCCTAATCATTTGGGGACTGAGGTTCTGGCACAATCTCTATGACAGGATGTAGGAGCCAGCACTACGATTAGTTTTAAGAGGGTGTATTTACAAATGCAATTGTACAATAGGCTTGCATTTAAGGGGAGGAGTCAGCAATAGCCCTGAAGCTCACTTCTAATTTTCATCTCATTACCAGCAGCAGTTAGGAAGACAACCCCACCTCCCCTTGCCATTTAGTCTAGGTTTTGGGGGTTTGGTTTTAAACCCTCCTGCCTCTGCCATATTGGTGATGGCCACAGCTGGCTGTGGACCAGAGCTCTGACATGATGCTCTCAAGCATTCTCTCTCAAGTGCAGTGCATAGCTGGCTTGTTCTTCCTCATGCTGCTCATCATGCATGGGGTGAGGAGTGGCAGTGATGTGGGGGAAGGGGTTCACTTTGCTGTAGGGTGGGTGGGTCACCTGCCTGGATTATGTGCATATATCTCATCTCCATGCCTGTTCTTGGCCTGTGACATAATTTAGGCTCCTGAGAACTGTAATACTCGTGTCTAATTTCAGTTACTGTGTTTAGTGTGCGAATGGTGAAGGGGTGCTGCTAGCCTCTGATACAGAGCTCACAGATTTGTTGAGCCCTGGAAGCCTTGAATTCTGACTGTCCGTGGAGAGATGCAACTGGATCACTTTCCCAGGTTTTTCACACCCACATAG
>ML681964.1:36261830-36327213 GCA_007922195.1 Podocnemis expansa | reverse complement strand
GAGAGATGCAACTGGATCACTTTCCCAGGTTTTTCACACCCACATAGACTTCCTATATTGAATGGATTGATTTTAAGAAAGGCACCTTCATAACAACACAGACTATGTTCTGATTCCCAGTATGTGAAGTATGCAGTCTGCATCACAGCATTATAGAAAGAGTAACTGTCATAGCTATGTCAAAGTGTATTTTGGGGTTACCATATGTCCAGTATTTCCTGGACATGTCATCCTTTTCAGATCCAAGGAACACCAAAGCCGGGTCCTAAGAGGGAGCAGAGGTGCCCCAGCAGCTGCCTGAATACAAATAGCACAGCAGGGGCTTAACAGTAACAGCAGCTCAACTTAGCAGCTAGTGACTAGTATCTGAAAATGAGGATATGTCTGAGAAAAACAGGACATATGGTAATCCTAGATTTAAATAAAGTTTCTCTCTAACATGCTAAATATTAGAAGCATAAACAATGACTGTTGGGAAAGAGGAGAAAGGACAATCTGCTTTGGCAAGAAACAGTTTTCCTTACACTGCTAAAATAAAAACAACCTATATCTGGGCCGAGAGGCAGGTGTTGGCTGGTTTGCTTTGAGTGGAATGTTTCCCCTTTCCTAGAACATGGTAAAACTTTGAAAAATAACTTTTCAGACTGAGATGAAAAATGGACATTAACAGTCCCACACAACAGAAATTCTCAAAACTTCAGCTTTTTGTTTTTTGTTTTTAATCCATCAAAGTGGTTTGACTTAACAGCTTTCACTTTAATTGGAATGAAACATCTTAATTTTCTTGTTTTAAAGACACCTCCTGTTTTAACAGGAGTATTAGACAAGCACTTATTACTAATTGGAGAAGTGGCTGTCTTTAATATCCTTGTATTAGCCTGGAATCATCATTTTTAGGGATTTTTTTCTTATTAAAAGCATCACCCTTCCAAAACAATCAGCCCTTTCTAACGATATTTAACTACTAATAAGAGTACCAGATGTTTTAATAAGTAACAAGTGGTGGGAACAGTGGAGCCAGCCAGATGGGCTGCTAAGAATTTGGGAGCCCCAGAACAGATTAGGCAGGTGGCTGAGAAGATGGAGCCTCCCTGGACTGCAAAGCCTTTTTGCCTTCTGTGGTGTTTGAAGAATAATGTGAGGAACGCTTTAAGCTAGGAAACCTGAATTTAAGCCTACATAAGCTGAAGTATATTTCCTTGCAATGGTGGGAGCTCAAGACAGTTGTGGGAAATAAACCAAATTCTATGAATAACTATATACATATACAGGAAAAAAACATTGGTGCTTATTAACTGAACAGTTTTCTTAAAGCAACAAGAGCAGCTGATTACAAGATCATACTGGGAAAAGAGGCTTTTCAGATGGCCTCTGTACAAGGATACGCAACTTGCCGTTCATGGTAAAAGGGGTCAAGTCCATCCTGAATGCTGATTAGAGATTGACTTTAGTTTTCAAACTTCCCATTTTGCACTTTAGCGTGATCTTCACTCTAGGCTGTTTAATTCTTCAGTTTGTACCTCTGTTCTATGCATCATCATCGAAGAACAAACGCAGGCTACTGTGTAGGACAGGGAAAAAGGCCAAGTGGCACTATATGATTGGCTTTTGGCAGCTCATGAGAAGGGGAACTAAACACACCACAGAAAGTCTTAACTTGTACATGATCATTTAAGTTACATATTACAGGTGATTTACAAGTATCTGCAAAATTAAAAAAACTGAATCATAAGGTTAAGGGTTAGAGCTGATATTTCATTAATCTGTGTTCACTTATATTTATCAAAACTAAAAAAATCACAGCAGTATCTTTATAAAATATGCAAATACCAATATTTAGTTACACAGCCATGACAACTTTGGGTGCAAAGCAAAATATGAATTGGAATGTTAATCATGCCCATCCACAGTTTTCTTCCTCTTCAGTTAGATGCTCATAACGCACTGTATGAACTGAAAGAAAACAGGTATTCATATTAACCCACTGAAGAGGATCAGGAAGAGTACTCCCCCTTCTCTTAGCTGAAAGGTTCTCCCCATATGCCCACTACCTTCAATTTCATTTTCCATAAATTGTCTTCAGCCAAACAAGAGCAATAGTGAAATGTGGTGTCTCTTTAATGTTGCTATGCTTACCTTACTGAAGACATGAATAAGCTAATTTAATTTTAAAAAGCACTTTATAAAAACTCTAAATTCAATATTTTCCTGTCACAGTAAAGCACAATCAGGGACCCACGCCCAAGGAGGCTACCATAGCATCAGTTCCTCTGCAAGGTTAAGCTAAAAAAGCCTACAAGGGCATAAGAGTGTCACTGAAGGGCAGCCAAGCCTGAGAAGTGAAGCAGAAAGCTACCGCAGGTATATTTGGATTCTTGCCCAGAAAACAGCGCGTGCACGCGCACACGCACACTTTGAAGATCTACACCTTACTGTTTCCTGAGGGAAAAGTCTGAAGAGAAACTCCATAGTTGGTGGGTTGTTTTTTTTTTAACTCCACAACTGGACAGTGGGAGGGGAGGAAGGGATTGGAGAGGCCAACATTGCTAATTAATGCCTATTCAGTCCTTAGGCCCTCAGCTATAGTAAATAAGGGAGTCAACACTAACAGCGTTTTGTGAAATGATTTTTTGGCTTCAGTCTTAAGTACTTTTTCTTTAATTGCAGTTTCAGTTAGTTTAAACAGATGTCTTAGGAGCACTTACATCATCATACTGGAAATTCACAACACCCTGCTGGGATGCATCCCTTCTTCGAAAACTCTCTGCAAAGAGATACACAAGAATTGTGTATTACTGGAGTCATTGGGTATATGCAAGCACAAAATTATCAGAACACTGAATATTTAGATACTCTCCTTCTGATTTAAAATTGAGCTATTACTAAGCAGCACTTGCAATGAGAATTAAAAAAAATCCTGTTCTCTACTTAAATTTTGTTGCTCTTAAGCACAGCCACTGCTTTGAAGAACAGGCATTTGTCCAAACACCGGTTTTTCTTCTCAGCAAGATGTGTAGATGGGTTTTGCGAGGGCTTAATTGGTCTCTTCCTGATGCAGAAGTGCTTCCATGCTCTTAAAGAACTGATTAGCACCCAGCACCTTCCTACTATGAACGACGATTCAGCAGAATAGGCTGCAGCACTCTCGGAAGTGCACTATTCACTGTTGGAGGATGTTTAATGCACTGTTTTTTTAGGGCAGGAGAAAGAAAGGGGAAGAGCTGAAGAGAGAAAGGAAGAGGTTTTGAAGAAGGGGCGACAGCATGAAGTTAGGAGCGAAAATGGTAGGAGAACAAACAGAAGAGGTGAGACAACAGACAAGCTCAGCCAGGAAGACAACCATACTACTGCTGAAATGCCCAAGATCGTGGCTCCTTAGATTCTTAATCTCAGGCTGTAGACCAACAGTTTGAAATGTTTCCATTGTAATGAAAAGTTGAAGATATTTCTGGACTGACCACTGAACAACCTTTGTAACAAATGCTATATAACTGAGTTTCCTTGAAGTGAGTATGCCCTTTGAGAAAAGGACAAGTGGGAGAAATTTACTAACAATATGCAGTATAAGCTGACTGAAAACAAATCTGCTGAAGGAAGAGCCGACTCCTGAGACTGAAATGTTAGTTTTCTGAGACACTTTAGATTAACCTGATTTCATAAAATGTATTACCAGCTGCTACTCTATAACATACCAGTGAGAGCTCTGAGTTTTACACAGCAGGCAATGTAATCATCGAATGTAATCTTCCCACTGGAGCTGTACCGCTTTGTGACTGCATTCACTGTCTGTGGGCTCAACCTAAATCCTAATTGAAAGAGGAGTGGGAGGGAAATAGTGAAATGGCAGCCAAGTTACAGAGATCCAAAACAGTTTTAAAATTTGTTGTCTACCAGTTAATGACAAACATTAACTTGTGTTGGGAAATCCCACCAAGTCACTGTCATGGTAGTAGAAGCAGAGAACATTTCAACAGTTTACCCATAGATGTGAAGGCTTTCTGGAGCTCTTGAGGATCCACTGTACCACTTCTGTCACTGTCAAAACTTATGAAATGTTGTCTCCACCCATTCAAAACAGCCCAGAGCTCTTTAAATTCATTGAATCCCATTTTGCCAGACATATCCCTCTGAACCATGGCTAAGGAAAAATACTATTTTCAAACAAATATTCCCCATTAGGAATCTACATTCAGTCACATAGGCTTACTCCCCCCCCCCCGAAGTTCAGGAATTTTTCACTGTGCTAGCATTACCCTCCTCTAGAACACAAAACAGCTTCACAGCTCAGGGACACAGAATGCTTTTGGCCAGAAGTCAGAGATCAGAAAGTCAAGGGTCCTCTGTTCATCTGAAGAAGAAATACAGCACTTCTTTTCTGCTGCTGTATCATCTTTGTGTATTTTATGAACACTGCTCTTATGAAAGATGCATTTTTCATCATCATTGTGCAATTAGCTGTAGCTTTGTCCAAATATCAGGAAAACTAGCAATAATATAAAGGCTTCTATATTCGTTAGTATTTGATATCATAAATATTTGTTTTGCAGGTTAGGTACTAAGTTCTGGTAGAGAGAGCCCTACAACACCAGATAAATGAAAGGACTTTTAAGCTGCAAGTGTTCTGAATTCTGTGAGTCACCAACGTGAACTCTTGGAATGGTAAATATCAAGGGATCTCTTAGTGCCGTGAGCATCAGGTTAGTCATGTCAGCACAGAAAAACTTTAATAAATGAATACAGAACACCCATTATCAATCGGCTATGCAGTTCGAAATACCAAACATCTCAATGACAGTAGGTATGGTGCATAAGTTAATATGTACATAATAAATATATATGGTGTTCTTGATTTAAGGTCGTTGCATCTCTTTGCCTCAACCATCAGTTCTTGTCAAACACGTACAACTAAATGCTGTCTGAAAGACTGATGTTGCATTCAAAGAAAAAAAAAATCATACTGTCTTCTTAAGATCAATGTTCATAAAATAGGGGTTCCACTGTAGCTAATCTTCACAATTCCAGTTGTGTGTTAGAGCTATACTAGCTTGGATACTTTTCATGTTTATTGACAAATAATTAGCAGCTCCTTCCACCTACAATATAAAGACTTCCAATATGCTTTTAAAAAGCACTTCAAGTCATCAGAGCTTTCTTTCAACACCAATAAATATTATGCATGAGACAAAGTGTAAAATAAATTTGTTAGTCTTAAAGTGCCACACGACTCCTTGTTTTTTTTTTTGCTCACTTAGAGTATGTCTAAACTGCAGTTAAGCCACTTGTGGCTGGCCTGGACCAGCTGACTTGGGCTCATCAGGCTGTTTAATTATGGTGTTGAGTAGACATTTGGGGGGGAAGACCTCAGAGCATGGGCTGCTTCTCACAGGGCCCAGGCTCCATCCTGAGCCTGAACATCTTAAACCACAATTAAACAGCCCCTTAGCCTGGTACCCATAAACTGGAGTCAGCTGGTACGGCCAGCTGAAGGTTTTAAACTGCAGGACAGATACACCCTTAATGAGCAACTATTCAATATTTTGTTTTCTCCTCATTTAGTGTGTGGCTATGTGCTTTATTTACTGTAAACTACCAAGCCCCATCCTGAACATATTTTCCTCCTGAGCTTGTCTATGGTACTCATCACTACAACCCCTGAGTCCTTCAGAAAAGTTAATGTAGCCTCCCAATACCCCTGTGAGGGGAGGGAGGCAGGGTATATACTCATTTTATAAGTGGGGAACTGAGGAAGAGAGAGGTCAAGAGAACTCACTAATTTTGGATACTCAAGTTGAGACACCTAGGACCTCACTTTCCAGACTTATCTGATACCCCATATAGTCAATGCACAGTTTGCATAGACTACCTTTGCACCTGTCAGTGTTCTGCATTTCTGCAAGTTTGTCCCCAGAGTATTAAGTTGGACAGCCAGAAAATGGGGAACAGATGATCAGAGAGAATCTGAGAAGAGCTGGTTTAAAGCAGCTTGCCCCACACAGAGGAGCACCTGGTGCAGATGAAAGGATAGACTGTTTCTCCAATGAGAAGATTTCAAGTCCCTTAAAACTGAGATCACCTAGTCTTTTTCTGCAATCCCCTGCCTCACTCACTATACAACTCCATCTTCTGCAACAAACAAATGTTCTACAGGCCATAGCCTCCTTCACTACATAAACCCTGATTCATCCCTAGACAAGGTCCAGCCTGTGTACTGAATGAGACACGGGTCTAGTGAGAAAAATTCAGCATGGAATGGAAGACTATCAAAATGCATAAATACAAAGGACAGAATTAAGGTTGACTGTGCAACCTGAATTCTGGTATTTGTTAATATCTGAGTGCCCAACTTCATAACCTTAATGTTCTTCTAAGTTTTCTTTTGTAATATTTACATAGTACACACAAAACAAAGGATACATCCAGCATGGAAATCATAAGCCTGCATGTCTCTAGGTTGAAAGCTGTTTAAATGAGAGGGAAAAACAGATTAGTAGCAGTAAATATGAATTACTGATTTCTCAGTTTGGTTTTACAGTATGTACATGAAATAAGACATTACATCACTGGAAAGCTGCAATCTTGCAATTAATGACCTCACTGTGATTCAAACAAAAACTCGTATCATGATAGTCAGTTCAAAAGGTTAGTATTTTCGCCTGTTATTTCTGCAATCCAGTCATAAATTACAAACAAGATTTAAATTTAGTCCTAATCTCATCCCAAATAGGCATTCAGGTACATCACAATGGGCAGTCTGATCAGGACAATATCAACATTGTAAACCCTACCAGTTTAGGCTCAAGTCAAGCTGTTGGTCTAGATACAAAACATTCTGTATCCCATTACTCATGGCTTGAACAATTCAGCTCCACTCACAACACAAATTTAACTCTGCCAATACCACATCAAGTCTGCTTCTAGCATTCTTTGGTGGACATCAATAAATGCCAAGATGTCACTTTCCTAAATGTGTTAACACTAGACAGCAATATTTCACAGATGTCTATGAACTAGAAAAACCTGTTTTCCTAAGTGACTTATTACAACACCCCAAAGATAAAAAATGGGATTATGAAGGTGCTCTCAAACTGATTTTAGTTTATTGCAGAAATTAAAAACCCAGATACCTGTATCTAGTTTATTTTTAACATCTCAAAAGCTTGACACAGGTTTTGCAGTCTCATCACCCATTTTTAACTATGCTTGTAAATTGCTTTGTTACTATAAGTGCAGGGGGTTAGACACTGTGACCATGTGTCAGCTCTGCCAAATGACTTGGTAAAAAATGGCACTCTTACAGAACACATCTGTTCTGTGGATTCAGAATTATACCTGCTTGCTTGAGAATCTATATTACTCTTTTCATTAGTCTCACTGTATGTTACATTAGTTAAGTGAAGTTAGTACTTTGTTTGGAATTTGTTCTTAGAGAAAGGGAATTGCACAGGTTTAAAAGGGGAGAATTTGGCCCACACAACTTTTATTACTGATGATGGGGGTTGGACTAGATGACCTTGTGGGGTCCCTTCCAACCCTATGATTCTATGTAAGCAGCAGAAAAAACAGATCTTGGCTTTCAGACCCTCAGCTAAGTTTCCAAAGCATGCAGCAAGAAAAATCTTCTATTTGTAAACAGAGAGTGAGAGCTGGACTCACAAAGTTAAATGTGGAATCACTGTTTGCTACTTTTTATAGGAAATTTTCGGAACACAGCTTCACATTAAAATATCCATGCATTTGTTTTAATTTTCACAAGTCAGTTGCATGGACATCAAGATTAGGAAGATGTAAATTTAACCTAACTATTTTCTGTCTATAGTGTCTAAAAAGCATCAACCCAGACTTGTACTCTGAGGTGTAGCCTTTGCTCCAACTTCCATTACCGCTCTGGATATTCTAAAAAATTTTCTCATGGCAACTGTAACTAAATAGCTACAAACTCTCCATAATAAAGAAAATCAAAAAAAAAAAAAAAAAAAAAAAATCAATCTTTAACTAAAGATTGTCAGGTGATGAAACCTCCAGAAATGTGTCCAACCAGAACTGGGAAGCATATTTAGTAGGTATTTGGGTTAAGTAAACACATTGTGGCTCAATTCAACTGAAGGTGTGCCAGCTTCTGCTGTATAAACCATGAATTATCTTTGTATGAAGACTATCATGCAGATAAAAATCAAGGAAAAAAAGTTACATCTTAGGTCAAGTTCCTCTGTTTGACATAGTAATCAATAAAACCTGTACTGGTCAAATCACAGAGGATTAGGTGCAACTCTGCTGTAAGTTTTATAAAGATGAATGTCTAGTCGAATAGATGTTGCAGACAACACTTCTGAAAAAAAACTCTTTACATGCTACCATTTAGAATTTATGCTTCTAAGCATTAACAGTATTTAAAGAGTGGCTGTTGTGACATAAAACTTGCCCGCAACTACACAAACTTTTCTAGACAGTCAAATAGGGCGAAAAATCAACAAAATACTTGAAACCTCTACATTCTAGGACAGACTGATTAGAGAAACTATATCCAAAAAGTCTTTGAACTGATGCTCTAAAATTGTAGTACTATAACATGCTCAAGGAGCCATGAGTCTGGGGATGAAAAAAGAACTCGTACCTTCTCAACAGAAGGGCCTGTTCCAAGGGGACCTTTTATGCTGGTTTCTAATGGACTCTGTGGAAGGATCTCTCTCCTTTATTGAAACTGGGTTTCCAGAACACCTGGTCCAACATAAACCTTAATTGTGCATTGGAATATCACATTGATAACATTATCTAATACTAATGTACCTGCTAGCCTAATAGAAAACACAAACTAAATTTGGTGAAACATTAGCGGTTCCAGGTAAGTCAACAGCAAAGGAGAAAACAAAACTAAAATCCTTCTCTAGAGAAGTGTTAGCAGAGCTATGGTGTGCATAAATAAGGGTGTATGGCCATAGGCTGGGTCAGCTGTTCTCTATGGCTCTAAATCTTTGCAGCACATTGCATGTGACTCCAGAGTGTAATGTATCTAAGCAATCAGATTACTTTCAAATATAAAATGTCTGTTTATATAAACGTGAGAAGTGCTTCTTTCTATACAAACTTAGGAACTATGAAGATAGCAAAACTAATGATTGTTTTTAAAAAATTATATTTGAGTCGTATGAGGCAATCAACTTACGTTTATACCCTCCTGAAATGCCCGATTGGGTCAGACATCTCTGCAGCTCATCAGCATCTATTTGTCCATCCTTGTAAAAAGAGAAGAGTAAGCTTCAAAGAACTAGCTTTTTATTGGTAAAATATTCATAAATTTGCACATATAGAGCCAAGTTCTTTGATAAACCTATGTATGAACCCTTTACAAAAAACCTTGCTCTCCCCAACATACCAATTTCAATCTAATGAGAATTAAATTCAGTCTAAATTATTTTATTCAGAGAGTTTAAGACCAGAATGCACAACCAGGTCATTAATATGATCTCCTGTATATCACAGACTATATGCATATCATTGAAATATCTCTGTTGCACCCAATGGCCTCAATTAAACTAAGGCAATTTAATTCTTAGGAAACTGAACTGTTGTATGCCATAGGCACAGAACAAGAGAGATAATGAGGTGCCATCAATGCCCAAGACCTCTGCAACAGCAGGGAATTTATGTGAAACAAGTCCAGATGATCCTATCACAATGGTTCTGTGTTGGAGCACATTACTGTTTCACCACACGGTGGTAAGTGTGTCACAGAGAGCTGGAGAAATGGCTGGAATTGGCCCAGCAGAAGTGGACCCGTGTGTGCTCTAGGACTGCAACATGCCATGGATGTCATGATCTGCAAAAGGCTGAGAACCACTGTGACCTACCAGGTGATCCATGATGCAACATGTTACAGAGAAGGGGGGGGGGAGAGCAAGGTTCCAGCCCATCTGACAAGAGGGAAAACTCCTTCCAAGCTGCAAATCTGGCAATGAGTTTGACCATAAACAAATAAGCAAGACATCAGATGATTCTCTGTATCACTTCAGAGCATGGCTTTACCCTAACTGGTATCCCATCCCTAGCTGTGTCTGATCTGACACCTCAGAGAAAGGAGAAAAGTTACTCTTAAGACTACAAACGTGCACTGGGGCAAAAAGTCTTCTCTGACCCACAAAACAGGACATAAGATTAGCTGTTACCATAATATAGAACTACAAGTGTTCTGGGCACGTTGAGGACAGCACAAGCAATCCCAGCTTAAAAGACAGCATAAGCACTCCTGATCTAAAGTGTGTTTAATTTCTACAGTGGAACTCTACAAAATGAAGTAAACAAACTAAATAGAAAACATATATCTCCATCACAAGTTAGACAGCAGATAGGCAATTAAACTGGTCTGGAACAGGGAATTGTAAATAAAAGCACATTAAAGCAGGATGTAAAGTATTTTAAAGGAATAAAAAAGAAAAAAATACCTGTCTACTCAATTAGGAACATGGTTTCCTTCCAAAGCATCTCTCTTAAGGCTAGTTAGAGATTAAGAACAACTGCTAAATCAGATAAAGCAATAAATGGTCAAAAGAGGAGTTGGAATTGCATATTACATTCCTCATGTCTATGATTAAAGTTCATAAGAAGTTCTAAAGTGCAATTTAACCTTATTCTAAGATTAAATGTTTCATTAGATGCAAATAGATTGATTCCAGATACATTAAGTACTAAAACAAGAGTTGGTTTTATATTTGAAGCCTATCTAAGTTGTTTCAGCATTCCGAGAGATTTTTACATCTAGTGCATATCTACTTTAAGCCTGAAAGAAGGATAAGCTGCTGAAAAAGAACAATACAAATGATATCCAGATAACATCATCAGAGAAAGGATCTCAAATTTATAAGTGAAGTACTTTTAAGAAAAACCAGCAGGGGGGAAACACATACTACTCTAAAATCTCCAGATATGTTTTCCTAAGTAAGTCTCTGTAAATAGGTGGTTTTATTCCAGATAACTGTTGACAAGGCTTGACAAAAGACAACTGAACTTTAATTCTATTTGCCATTATAAAGACCAATTAAAAGTACTGCTCCCTAACTTTCAGCATCTTTGGTCTTCAGGCCAGCATGATACAGGGCACCATACATTCCACAAACGTAATACAAATTCGGTAAAAAACTAGGAAAACTCCAATATAAAAGAAACTGTTACATCAAATCAGATTAACAAATCACTTTGTTAATGTTCTAAAATTCTTTAAATTAAGAATCAACACAGGAAGCCAGTATCTTGACAACTTGAGGATGTGAAGGAAAACTGAAAGAATGATTCCTCACAAGAAAAGACTGGAAACTGTCAAAGCTATAAAGCAAGTCCTACATTAAGAAAAAACAAACAAACAAAAGTCCAACTTTCCAACAGACAGGGTTTACTGACAAGCAGTAATAAAATGAACAACTCCCACACAATAAACACAATTCACTGAGTGGACATTATGAAAAAAAGTGAGGCTTCAAAACAAATGTTCAATATCTAAGATATTTATGTGGTTTTCCTTTAAGATGGTTTATTCTGGAAATTATTTGATATAATACTGACAATCTGATAAATATATTGAGAACCACAACCAGCTGCAAGTGAAAAAGGATGGCCAAGCCAGTTTGAGGTTCTATAATAATTTGACTTGAAAACTACAGTAACTGTTATGTACTCGCATGGATGGCCATGTGATAATATTACTTTATTCTCATGCATTTTATCCATTCAGCTTCACTCTTTGCCTATGGTTTATGCATCAAAAGCACTAATTTAGGTAAATAACTGATTTTCCTTTAGCTCTGTAGATAACATTTTTTAAAGATCTCATTTATTTCAATGAAAAACAAGATTCCTTACAAATAAGGTGAATCCTTAGATATGTGTTCATCTGACTTCCTTCATGCAGTCTGTTGTAACATCCTCATTTATCTTCCAGAATACATTGATTCACCAGCTATGTATATTTGTAATCATTACATTTTAAATATTGTGCATGTTATAAGTAGTTAGTTATTAAGAGAACAGTGAAAAGGGGCAGACAGCAAACGTTTTCTGGGATTCAGCCAAGAACTTCTTGACTTTTGTAATTCAGTACTGAACTCTTGAACCGCATTAATGGATTTTTGCAAGGAAAGCAGACAACTTGTTTACTGGACAGCAAGTAGGATGTATTATATAAAAATGACTAGAAAGATGTAATTTTTTTTTTTTTGTCAGCACAATAAAGCTTCTAGTTCAGAGTTTACCTGTTCAAAGCAAGAGTTCTTAAAATGGATTAGAAATTGTCGCTAACTTACAGGAACAGATAGAAGTTTGAAGACATTATGTAGAAAATACAAAATTACAGTATACCAAGTACTTTACAGAAATGAATGTGGTCAAAACCAGGTATAGAAAAATTAAGATGAAAGTATCTGATAGAAGCAACCATCTTCATATACTCTGTTCAACAAGCTACTTGAGGTAGTTCAGGCTGCCAGTTTCTGGCACTCCATATGCCACACCTAGAGAAGCTGTCCTGTCACACAATGACCTAACTCTTATTAATCTCTCCTAGTTCTTATTAAGGTCACATAAGCAGCTGACTTTTCTGGTTGGATTCTCACAATGCAAGTGATGGGCCCTCCCCACCCCATGTGCATAGTTTTAAAGTGAACCAGAAGAAACTCATAGTATTTCATTAAATTAGACTTTATTCCCCAGCTTGTCTTCACAGTTTCCAAAATTCAGATTTTCAATACTGCTAGGAAGCTCTGTTACACATACATCTCTGTGTATGTCCAGTATTTAAGCTGTACTGCATGGAGAGTATCTTATGTCACAACTTCAACCAAATAGTTTTGAGGGAAAGAAAATCAATATACCTGTCCAGCTACTGCAGCAAAATAACCATACAAAGGATCTTGAGTCTGCCCATGGAATACTGGTCCTCCTGGAGCAGCTCCATACTTTAAAAACAAGAAGAAATAAACAGTTAAGATACAATTAGTGCTTTATTTAACTATGAGATTTGTAATGGTTACATTTCAGCATCAATTCTGAGCATCATTTCTTATACAACCTTGTCAAAATGTATAACTGCTTATATAGCACATAACTTTGATGTACATATTTGCTGCAATGTAAAGCTGACCTACAGAAAATCATATTTGGGACAGTTCAGTGGCCTAGTAGTAGGATAGAGACCTTAAATTCTTTTTATATGGCGGGGATGGCCACACTTACTGACTATCCAAGCTGCACATGATAATCTTCAGAAGTCTGAGACCAAAGCCCCCCCCTGGGCTTGAGGCTTCAGCCTCTCCTGTGAGGCTGAAGACTTCCAACCTCCTCTCCCCTCAGTTTGGTATGTGGAAAAGGGTGGCTCTGTGAACCACACCTTAATTGTAAAGCACCCCATGTGGTTCATGAGCCATGGCTTGGCTACCCCAGCTATAATGGCATCTCCATTAACGAAGATTTGCGACCAACACAGCCCATTCTGTACAATCCTCTGATAACCTCTTGATTGTCCTTTTGATCTACTCAGGATACTACATCATCCACCAAGATTTTTTCCTCCATTGCATTCTTCTGTTAACTTTCTCTTTGAGTGGCTGAAAACATGCATCACCCACTGGAAACTGAATCCATCTTTTCATTAGAATTTGCTCAATTTTCTATTTTTTCATTGGTCTATCCATAATACTTTCAGAATGATCTGTACAGTCCTTTGAATTATGTTTTTTATTTGACTATCCATAGTTCACAGATATTATTTAACATAGAACAGATGCAGGTTTTTAAGTTAGAATTTAGTTTTCAGATTTTGTTGTTCTTCATTAGACATTCGTCCATAATGTCTCATTGTTTTGCTATTCTGGTGCTGACTTCAGCATCCAATCTTCCATATTCCATAACAACACTTCCTGAGCAGCAACAGTTTCTCATGTGCTGTATGACTGTCATTCACCGGAATCTTGCATGTTTTCACAGTATCCTTGTATACCACTATAGTTTTTGTCTGGTCTACATTAATCTCTAAACCATAATATCCACCAACTTCATTGGACCACCTTCAGAATCAGCCACCAGCATTATGTCAGCTACCTAGTGAATATGCCTAAATTAGGGAGTAAAATTTACACTCTAGTTTGCACCACTGTTGGTGTACTGAAGGGAGAATACCCTTAGGGTTCACCATAGTTTTCTTTTTTCCTCATATATATTAACAAAAGGAAGAAAATTGATTTGTTCATACTTGTCTGAAGTGCAATAAATAATCTTCATTTATTATGCTATGAAAAATGCATGATATGGCATGAAATACCTGAAGCATGTTGAAATGACCACTAATTTATTGCATTGAAATATTTATCAAGCATTGTAACTAACTCTAGTGTAGCACCAGCTTACATCCCAGTGCAAGTCTCCAGAAACAAAGGATTCAATGTATGGATGCTCGATTACTTTCTTATTTTAGAATATTAAATTTCAAAATAGAAATGAATTTTCTGTATCTGTGTACACAAAGTGAAAGACCCACCTTTCCATATGCATCTTCAATATACTGGGCTATCAAAGCAGATAGAACATGGATGATGTAATAACCCAGAATACTACCACCTTCTCAACAGCTTATCAGTCTTCCAGATTTTCTTAGTGATCTCAAGTGGTGATGTCTGGGAGTAAGTGCATATGAAAACAGATTTTTTTTTTTCCCCATGAAAGCTCATGGAAAAAATAAAGGACTCCTTGTCTATTTGTTTTACATTTGTTTAGTCTTACTTTAATTTTATGATCCTCTAGTGTAGTGGTTTTCAAACTTTTTTCCTTAGGACCCAGTTGAAAAAAAAATCATATGTGCTGGTGACTCAACAATTTCATTTTGAATAATGCATTCCAGTCTTTTGGAGGCAGCAGTAGGGGCTGCTGCGACCCAGTACTGGGTGTCAACCCTAAGTTTGAAAACCATTGCTTTAGTGCTTTGTAGAGAGTGCATCCTGCTTGACAGAGATGACCCCACGAATTAGTAGTAGTTGCTTTAGAGCAACACCTATACATCACTATTAAAATATGGGCCCCAGAGCACTAGGCACTGTAAAAATACACAGACAAAATCCTTGCATGGAAGAGCTTACAGTCAGTCTACAGGAAAGACAAAGCTTATAAAAAGTAGTATCACCCTGTTCCAGATGGGAATCTGAGGCACAAAGAAGTGAAGTGGTTTGTTAAAGAAAGATTGTCAGAGCTAGAAATAGAAACCAAAATGCCTAAATTCTAGCCTACCCCTAAATTTCACTAAGATAGCAATACCCATAGAGTTATACAGGCAAAACCTTCCTAGTGTAGACACAAACTATAGCAGCAAAACAAGTGCATCTGCTGGATAGCTGTATGCTGGTTTGATAAGACAAACTATCAGCAGAAAGCTGCTCTCGCTTGTATAACTGTTTATGCTAGACTTAAAGAGTTTCAAACATGTGCTATGATGGGCCACATTTGGCTCAAATGTACATCACAGGGGCCATACATATCATAAATGGAAATACTAGGGCCTACAGTCTCGCAGCATCATGGAGTGCTAGGTATGCAAGAGTGTGCTGTGTGATATTGAGAGACCCCACGCTCTCTCTGTCTGTTAGGGAGAAAGTGTGGTCTCACGGAGTGCACTCTCACATACCCAGTGATGCCTTGAGACCTATATAATCTCAGTGTATGCTAGGTATGCGAGACTGTGCTCTGTCATACTGTGAGACCACACCCTTGCTCTCTGTTAAGGATGTCGTCGGGGGCTGGACAGAAGAGGTTTGTGGGCCGTATCCAGCCCATGGGCCATATGTTTGACAATCCTACATTAGAGTGTTTGCCAATACAGAAATGTCACTCCTGCCACACACTCAAATGGGTGGACCCTGGTATACCAACAAAATTCACAGCACAAGCCTGGCCTATGTTCCTATCTATTGAAACACATGCCCATCTTTCCATTCAACGAAGCTGAGTGTCATCTGTACCCACAAAAGGAGTATCTGTTTTAACCAAAGCTTTGATTCTAAATCACTCTTGTTTAATCCAGGATAATTTTAACATGCTACTATTTCTTCTGAGTATGATGAAACACTGTATCTTGAACTGGATTTGCTCAAGCAAGGAGGGGATTCTCTTTTCACCTCCAAAGAGGTAGGCATGTGTGTTTAGTTCAGCAAAACAAACAAGAAGTTCTGTGACATGTTTAAAGACTAAGAAATTCATTTTTCACCTGAGCTCTCATGCATTATTTTTCAGCAGTATTAGGCATCTACGAGTCTCACTGATTCCAGTGACTTCAATTAACATCTGCACATTAAAAAAAAAAACTTTCCCATTGCTACAGTCCTATTCACAGTTAATTGCCTAAACCAGCAGTTTTCTTGGCATATGAAGAGTCTGGAGGCCAGCTTCTGGTTGGTAATAGGCAACAGCAAAAAATCCCCTTTTGACCTTCACTATAACAGGAAAAGAAAGCCATTAACCAGCTTAGTCTGGTTATGGTGGTTTACTTTTGTGACTCATTTCCACCCTGCACCCGAGAGCCTGTGAAACTCTCATGCTCTTGCCACTTCACTTCTGAGACCTGTACACATGCTGTGAGGCAGACACGTTTGAACTCAGTGCGAACTACTCCAGTGCAGATCTGGCTAGAAGGGCCATCACTGCGCTCACGCTGCCTAGCTCTGCAGAGCCTCCTCACCCCCACTGCCTGGGTGAAATGCAGTAGTCTCCCCAGGACTTGAAATTGGGAGCGGTGGGGTGCTGGGGTGCTCACTAAATTGGTCTAACACTGTTACTAGCTGACAACTGTGGGGTGTTGGGAAATTCCCGGTGCACTGGGGCAGATCAGCTGGCTAGGGACCCAGTGGCAGGCTTGCCTACTGCCAGCACCAGTGAGCGCCCACTCTCAGCACAGGACCGCATTGTTTACTTTATGGTATAGTTACCGTGTCAGTGAAACCAAAACGACCTCTATGGGGCTAGGGTTACCAGATGTCAGGCAAAAGCAGGACACTTCCTCCTTTTTCGCTTCACGTCCTCCCTCCAGCAGACATTTTAATACACATGATTTTTGCTCACAGGGCTTCAGGGATGCTACAAGGCCCTGGAACACCCTATTTTTCGGGGGCAGCGTCCCAGGCCCCCTAAAACCAGAAGACTATTGCATGAATCCTCCATTTTCTCCATCTGGCCTCCAATGCCCTGCTTTGCAGGCTGGGGGAGCTGGGAAGGCGCAGGAGGGGGAGGGGCCGGTGGGGCGCCTCACGCGCGCTCTGCCCCGCGGAGGCGCCCACGGGGTCTCCGCAGAAGACGGGCGGGGGCCGGGCCCGCGCTGCGGCCGTGGTTGCCATGGCACCCGCCGCGCTGAGAGACCCGCGCTCGCGCGGCCGGACGGCGCAGGCCTGCCAACGCGCGCGTGAGCCCCGCGGCCCGACTCTCTCTCCTCGCTCGCTGCCTCGCGCCCGGCCCCTCAACCGCCCGACGCGGCCCGGCCCGCGCCTACCCCGCCCTGGTAGTAGCCTCCTCCAGCGCCGGGGTGCCCGGGGTACGCCATCTCCGCCCGGCTCTGCGCCGCTCGCCGTAACCCTTCGCAGCGCGGCCTCGCCCTAGCCGCCGCTCCGCGGACAACCTGGGACGCACCATGGCGGGAGGGGTGTCCGACCCAGCACGCGCGACTCGTCGCGCCGTTTCCGCCTCCCCGCGCAGCGTAGGAGCGACGGCAAATGCACCGGCCGGTGAGTCTTTGAGTGTCCGGATAAACACCGCCAGATTAGGAAATCGTCCCTTGTATCTCATTCCGAAGGCAGAAAACACCCCTGCGCTGCAATGGTACAGGCCATTTTTTTTTTTTGAACTGAAACTTTATCAAGGCAGAGCGCGGCCAAGGTGATTGGTTGGGCAGGGGGTGCTCCAGGGGGCGGGGCTTTGCTATTGGACCCCATAGAACAGCAAGCAGTTGTGTGGCCCTAGAAGACTAACAGATTTATCTTTTGCATGAGCTTTCGTGGGAGAAGATCCCACTTCCTCAGATGCTTCGAAGATGGGTGAACTTACAGAAAGGAATGAAACTAAATGCAAGGGGGTGTAAAACATAGGATCAGGTCATAAAGTAACAGCAAATCAGAGCAGTTTACATAAAACAAGCCATGGCTATAAACTAGTGTTTCCCAACCAGTGTGCCACAGTACGCAGCTGTGCCACAACATTTTTTGAAAAACCACTCAAAGTGCTCTAGATTGGCTCATGGATATTTATGACTTCATTGGAAACTATATGGTGGTGTGCCTCAAATTAATTAAAGGTAGCAAGCTGTGCAGGGGCAGACAAAATGTTGGGAACCACTGAGTTAGGGGACAGAAGAGAACTGTGCGGGTGTGCACATGCTCCTGTGTGGTAATTCGCTGCTAGGTATTGCCAGCTAGAGATTTTGTATGGAGTCTCATGATTATTTAGGGTGTTTCCTTAAAGCCCCAGCTTCTGGAGTCATGTTAGAAACGACTGCTGTGCCTTTTTAAAGGAAATTTTCACCCTTTTGTTTGCAAAAGAAAAACAAGGTAGGCTCACAGGCCAAAATGGGAACTGAACAGATTAGTCATAGAATCATAAGGTTGGAAGGGACCTCATGAGGTCATCTAGTCCAACTCCCTGCCAAAAAAAGCAGGACCCCTCTCACTAAAGCATCCCGGCCAGGGTTTTGTCTAACTGAACCTTAAATCGCTCCAAAGATGGTGATTCCACCACTTCCCTAGGAATGTTCCCTCTAATTTTTCATAGGCTGTGTGTGCAAAAAGTTTCTTTTGTGCAGATTTTTGGAACCAGTGTCTGAATTTGTGCACACTCCAGTGAGTGTGGTCAAACGTGTGAGCACAATGAAGCAAGTGTGTATGATTCAAATAATAGCTAAATTTTATTTTGATGTGGTGATGGAAATGATTTTATAAATTACAAAACCTTATTTGAAACATGCTACTTGAAACAGCCTTCTTAAAGTAGCATAAAAATATTAGCACTGTTGAATTTTTTTGTGCATGTTTTATTTTGTTGGGTACGTGGGTTTCATGACCTGCGCATGCACACATGCACACACAGCTTAGCAGGAACATAGCTCCCTAGCCAAGTTCCAAAGGGGCAGCCGTGTTAGTCTAGTAAAGCAAAAAAAGCAAAGAGTCACTTAGAGACTAACATATTTATCACATGAGCTTTGGTGGGAGAATATCCCACTTCGTCAGATGCTTTTAGCTCCCTAGGTAACCTATTCCAATGCTTTACCACTCTCCTAGTAAGAAAGTTTTTTTTAATATCCAACCTCGACCACGCCAGCTGTAACTTGAAACCATTGCTCCTTGTTCTGTCCTCTGTTACTACTGAGAACAGTCATGCTTCCTTCCTCCTTGGAGCACCCCTTCAAGTAGTTGAAGATTGCTATCAAATCCCCCCTTAGTCTTCTCTTCTGCAGGCTAAATAAGCCTACTTCCTTCAGTCGCTCTTCATAAGTCTTGTGCTCCAGCCCCTTGATTGTTTTTGTTGCCCTCTGCTGGACTCTTTCTAATTTGCCCACATCCTTTTTGTAGTGGGGAGCCCAAAACTGGACACAGTATTCCAGATGTCTTAATTCACCAGCAGAGCCGTAACTACGGTGGGGCCAACAGGCCAAAGCCCAGGGCAGTGCGGAGCAGCTCAATAGAGCTGCTCTATTAAAGGGCAGGTTTCATGGCACCAGCTCTGGTCACTGCTAATGGCAAGGGGCACGTTCTGATCAGAATGTGCCACGGGTGGCAATAACTGGTGTTAAGGCTCTGTTCACCAGTGCCTGTTGAAATGCATCCTAGAACTCTTGAGCTGACTGAGGAGATATTGGAGCCATTAGCAAATATGTCTGAAAAGTCATGGAAGAGGGGAGAGTCTAGAGACCTCGAAAAGAAAGCTATAGTGCCAGACAATAAAAAAAGCATTGAGGACAACCTCAGGGGAATTTCATTAGTCAATTTAACTTTAGTATCCAGAAAGATAATGGAGCAAATAATTAAGCAATCAATTTGCAGATGCCTGATAGATAATGTGATAAGTAAAAGCATTGATTTGTGAAGAACAAATTGTGTGAAGACTGCCAGTTAGCTTTCTTTGACAGAGTAATGAGCTTTTTCGATGGGGGAGGGAGAGCAGTAGATTCCTACATCTTGACTTTAGTAAGACTTTTGATACTGTCTCACATGAGTGTCTTGTAAACAAATCAGGAAAATAAAACCTAGACTGAGCTATTATACAGTGTGTATGTAACTCGCTGGAAGAGAGTTGCTAGGGAGTAGTTAACTATGCTTCACAGATAAGCTAGAAGGACATATCAAATGGGGTATCTGGCAGAGATCAGTTCTTGGTCTGGGTCTGGTTCCAGGGGCAGAGCCGTAACTAGGCCAGGGTGAATGGGACAAAGCCCCACGTGGGCAATTTTAGAGGGCAGAGGGGATAGATGCGGCATCCTGCAGCAGCTGGGGTTGGATCTGGATCCATTCCCAGCTGCCATGGGAAGCCAAATCCATCCCCTGAGCCCCCTAAAATTCCACTGCTGCTGCTGCCAGGGGGTGGGGGGGGGGGATCCTGATTGCTGCTGGCAGTGGAAGCTTCCCCCCCTTGTCTGGTGGCAGCTGGGGACGGATCCGGATCCCCGCAGCCTGCTGTCGGTGACAGAAGCAGGGGTGCCGTGGGCCAGCAGTGGCTGGAGCTGGAGCTGGATCTGGGATGGGGCTGGATTGGGCCTGCCAGGGTCACCTGCTGCTAGCCAGGTGGCGGCTGGGGCTGGATCAGGCTCCAGGGTGAATGGGGCCCAAGGGCAGACCCCAGCCCTTTTTTTGGGGCAGAAACACACTTGTCTGATTATGTTTAATATCTTCATTAAAGATTTTAATAATGGCATAAATTAGAACATTTATAAGGATTGTGGAGGATACCAGATTGGGAAGATTACAAGTGCTTTGAAGAAAAGGATTAAAATGATCTGGACAAACTGAAAAATAGTCTGAAGTAAATAGGATGAAATTCAATAAGAATAAATGCAAAGTACTCCATGTAGGAAGGAACAATCAGTTGCATACTTCCAAAATGGTACATGACTGCCTAGAAAAGAGTACTGCAGAATGGGATGTGGGACAGATCATAGAGGATCACAAGCTAATTATGAGTCAACAGTGTAACTCTTGGGAAAAAGCAAGTTATCATTCAGGGACACATTAGCAAGACAACTGTAAGCAAAAGAGGAGAATTCTTGCACTCTATTCTGTGCTTCCTCAGTTAGAGTATTATGTTCAGCTCTGGATGCCAAATTTTAGAAATGATGTGGATGACTTCAAGAGAGTCCAGAGAAGAGCAACAAAAAGGATTAAAGGAAAACATGATCTATGAGGAAAGGCTTAAATGTTTAGTTTTGAGATGAGAAGACTGAGGGGGGACATAACAGTGTTTTAGTAAATAAAAGGTTGTTAAAAAGAAGAGGAAGGTAAATTGTTCTCATTAACCTTTAAGGATAAGAAAAAAAAGTAATGGACTTAAATTTAGCAATGGCAGTTTAGTTTGGACATTAGGGAAAATTTCCTGGATATTAGAGTAGTTAAGGAGTGAAATAAATAGCTTTGGGAAGACTGTGGAATCTCCATCACTGGAGATTTTTAAGAGCAAGGGTTAGAAAACACCTCTCAGGGATGGTTTAGATTGGGGTTGGGTAAACTTTTTGGCCTGATGGCCATATCCATGGGATGGTGGGCCACATGTGGAAGGAGGAGGTGGGACTACGGAGAGCCATAACCAGAAGTGCTGCTGGCCCAGGAAAAGACCGAGGGCTCGGCGCACTGGGACTTGGGGCTTGAGCCATGTAAGCACACCACAGCTGCAGGCAGCCTGGTGATAGACCTCGGGCTTGGGAGCTGGGACTCGGCACTCGATCCCCATAAGCCTGGTGCCAGTGACACCCCTGGCTGTTACTACAGATTTTGGCACCCGGGGCAAGCATCCCAAAATGTGCCCCAGCCACCTCTGGAAGGAGGTGAGGAGCCAGATCTGTCCTCAACTGCCTTCCCGTGGCAGCTAGGGATGGATCCAGATCCCTATCACTGGACAGATCCAGTTTCCTCCCATCCTGCCGTCAGCTTCCCCCAAGTCACCAACCCCTTCCCTAACCAACACCCACCCTGCCATCAGCTCTCTGCACTGCCCTGGGCCATTCCCTGACCACCTCCCACCCTGCAGCCAGCTCCCTGTGCTGCCCTGGGCCAATATCCACCCCCGTGCCCTGTCCCTGGCAGCTGCCCATTCCCAACCCTCTCCCCAGGGCCCCCTTACTTGGCCGCCGGCTAGGCCACTCCACAGGCTGCTCCTTCTTCCTTGAGCATGCTCAGAGCGGGAGTTTTAAACTCCCAGCCTGGCTGGAGCTGCTCCCTGCCAGCCAGAAGACTGTGTCTTCCGGCCAGGTAGGGGCTGGGGTGGCCGGCAGTGTTGGCTGCATGGTTGAGTGACAGTGCCTGCAGCCTACAGGGAGCATTGCCCAGCCTCCTCTAAAATTTGGTGCCCAGGGCTTTTACCTGGTTGCCCCAGCCTAGTTACAGCCCTGTGTGAAAATTACACTGAATTTTTCACAGTGTTCATCTTCTATCATTTGATGTATAGGTGAAGGCTTTTTGTGGACATTTGGAGTATCTTTCAGTAGAGTTTTTTAAAGTGACATCTTGTACAATCCGGTCTCTTCCAAAGGTAAAAAACCTGTTCCTCAGAAGTTTGAAGACCAAGAATAAGCCATTCCTTTCAGGGTGATTCAACAGTATCTAAAATGGGGAGTAAATTCCATTGGTGGCAAGGATAGCATTTCAAGCTTCCATGCACTGTAATGTCAGATTTTTAACAAGGGGCTTCTATTTAGCACACAACTGGATAGAAGTGAAAACAGTAAAACAGTCCATATGAATAAGGAGAGGAAATCTGTTAGTGCAAATTATGAGAGCAGTTTAAAAAGTGTATTGATTCCAACATGCAATGGAACAATGGCCAGTTATGAATGTTTCTAAATTGACTGTAATGCCAAATGAAAGCAAGTCACACATTTACAGTCAGCATTGTTAGCCAGCTCCTCACTCTTGTAACATAAGGATTTGTTCTGAAAAATATAAATGATTTGATTTTATAGAAGTGCATCCAAAACTCCATTTGAAGTTGATGAGAGTTGCATATGCTTAGCAATTAAATATATAAAGTCTTTCAAAAATCAGATGCCACTTTCAAAAATTTTGATTTTGCTATAGTGAATTAAGTCTATTACAGGAACATAATAATGCATGCTGCTACATTTACATCAGAATTGAAAGTGCAAAGAACTCAGCAGGATTTGGCAGTTAGGGCTGGATGGAAAATGAGACTTCCTTCTCACAAAAAAATTGAGGATTTTGACATTGCTTTCTGTTCTGATGTGGAATGAAAATGAGACCTGCTGCATTTGTTTGGAGAAAAAAAAAGAAGGAAGTAGACTCAGAACAAGCAATAGTTCAGTGTTTAGGGTACTTACTGGAATATTTGCTGTTACAGTGTGACCTGATCCCATTCCCTGCATTTATTTCCTCCCATTCTGTAAGTTCCCCCATCATCAAAGCATCTAATGAAGTGGGATTTTCTCCCACAAAAGCTCATGCAATAAATAAATTTGTTAGTCTTAAGTGCCACAGGACTCCTTGGAATAGGTGACAGGTTTAAGTTGCTGCTCTGAAACAGGTAGGATAGGTAGTTGTATCTTGGTCTTCCACATCCCAGTTGAATGCCTTGACCAGTTAATAGAGCCAGTATCTCTCATTTTGGTTCAATGAATATTTAATTTTTTATATTAAGAGGAACAACCCCAAAAGGAGAGCTTGAACATGAGATTACTTCTAATCCTGTGGTTAGGGCACTCATTTGGGATGTGGGATACCAAGTTTCAGTCCCCAACTCTACCTTGAGTAGGAGCCAGAACTTGAATCTGGATCTTCGATGAGTGCTCCGATTATTGGGCTGTTCTGAGTTGCATGTCTCTCTCTGTTGAAACAGAGTCCATGAAAAGATGTTTCCATGGAAAGTTTCAATAATCAGTTTAAACTGAAAAAATATTTTGTCAAAAAATTCCCAAATTGATCTACTTGCAATATAGTTTGGTAATATCTTCTTATTTAATAGGAGGCTGATTTTCATTGTCATATGAAAGGAGAGCTAGCCTGATACTCAGTTAATTGTAATATTAATGTGACTCAGCCGCTAATATTACCCTAGATGCATTGCTGAAAATTTATGTATATTATAACAGTCTTGTTTATAAAAAAGGAAACGAGTAATATACTGTATGTCAAATGCCCATATTACAAACTGATTTGCATTACAATGTGACTACGTGAAAATTAATAGCTTGAAGAAATTGGCTGCATTTTCAGTTGATCTTGATACAATTAATTAGAAAGTAATGTTTTTATTACAAAGGAAAGAAATAATTATCCTGGGAAGATGATCCAATATTCATATATGAATATTAAATCATTTCTTTTTTAAATGAAGCTGGTGTTATCTGCACATTGACAAGGGAGAAATGCCAGAGAGATTCCATGAAGTCCGCTAGGGACTTTACATGAAAACTACTCAGACTCTGCGGTTACGGGAGGCAGTATAGAATTTTTAGGTAGACTGATTGTGGATCAAAGAATAATCATTCTTGCTTAAATGGTAGCTAAACAATAATAACATACCACTTTATATTTTTCTGCACAGTAAACATGGTACCGTGTGTACAGGAAATAGAAGCTGTTTTTCATATTTTATGAACATTACTTGCTCTATCTGTTTGAATGTTATGTTGGGTTATTTCCAACAGAATGTGACTGCGCATATATAGGAAAGTGGACAATAGCTTCAGATAGCTCAATTTTTCTAAGAGTTAACAAACAATACAGGTGTTATTACTTTGAAGTTTTACCTGTGACCATGCTGTTCAACAGACTGGATTGTAACCCAGAATGGATTATCCAGGTGGGAAAAACTTCAGTAAAGAATTTTTGGGTGGATAAAAAAGACTGACTCCCATAGATTCTGGGTTGTCTGGGACAAATTAGACAACCTGCTAAAGCCTGTGTGGCCTCATGCAAATAGGCCAGTAAACTGGCTTTTTTCCCTTCCTCTCCACTACTTAGTCTGGTACCTGCATGCTATTCGTGTAGTACATTGATGCATTTCAAAGGCTAGTTATTTGGTTTTCAGAAGGATTTTTATGAGCCCCTGGGATGCATCATGTCAAGAAAAAAGTTTCAGCAGTATCCAAAGAAGAATTTACCTCATCAGAAACACAAAATCATTTCAAAACTTCCTTCAGTGCGGTGGTGGAATTTTAACAAAAGGCTCCCAAGGGTATCCCTCCAGCACATCACTGTGTTTTTATCTTGTTTTTTGAAGAATGGTAAGAAATGATAGGTTTTTCATAATTAGTAGGGAGAAGCAAACTAAAATAATGACAATTTTTCAAAGTTAAAAGCAAACACTATGCTTCAGGAACACAGTATAAATCTTGTGTATATATAAATATTTATGAATTTTGATTTATAATTATTTTTTAAAAAGCACCTATCATGATCTAAGAGCCTTTCAAAACTTTAGTTAATATATCTATAAATTCAGCAGTTTAGTTCTTTCCATGCACAACCCACAGATAACATTAATTTATCTTAAATATGTCCTTCCCTTTCTTGATCAAGCCATCTATTACTCTCTTCCCTCTGGCCTTGCTCCAAAACCCCAAGAACACAGAGGAGCTGCACAGCATGTCCAAAAGGTCAACAATTCATCCATATTATTTTGGACTGGAGAAGAAGTGTGAATTACAAAATCCTGCCAAAATTACCATGGCCTTTCTCAGACAATATCCCGCCAGTAGGTATTTGATCTCTTAAAATAAAGGCAGCTCCAGCATGAGCAATTCAGCTAAGTGTCCGGATGTGTTCATTGTTTCCACTGCCAATAAGCTAAGTTCTTTTCCACCAGGCTTTTTCAGCCTGGAGGAACATGGGTTCAAAACTCAGATTGTGGCATAAAGATTTCTCAACGCTTTCTCAATAAGCAACCCAGTTTGAAATTAAAGGAGAGAAGACTTAAGGCTATGGGCACACACAGGTTGGTTTGAATCAGTAGGATTTTATTTGTGAAATATCATAGAATTTCTTCCTGGTGGAGGAACCAACTACCTCTCAGACAGAACTACAGCCAAACTCCCTAGTATTGAAACAAACTCACTGATTGAGACTTTGTGGTTCAGAATATCTGAAGGAAGGATATAGATTTTTTTTCTCTTCTACAGTTTTTTCAACATGTTTTCAGAAGAACTCTATTAAATTTGTATTGAACCCTATTGATTTAATCCCCTTTAATTTCTGTTGTTTTTTTGTATTGGGGTTATTCAGTTTTCTTAACCGCTTCTAGGTCATCCTATAAACGTATCAGCTTGTACCTCCATGGTGTATTATTTTACCATCACAGCCCTATTTTTACTAATATTGTTTATGTTGCTAGTAACGTACCTAGGGATTTCTTGTTTATCTTGTGAATTTTAAGCCAGTAGATTGAAAGGAACAATTCGTTATTTAATACTGTGAGACCACAAGCATTAGCACACCCAAATTACACTATTCTTTTCACAATGGTGGGGAAACAATGTAGCTAGTGTTTGGTGGTTTTTGGCTTCTTGATGTTATCAGACTAGTTATCTAGCTGGCAAGAGTGTTTGACTAGCTTTCATTGATCTCACAGTGTGCAATAGGCAAATAGTTTGATTTAAGGAATTTAACTTGTCCATGCTGTACACATTGCAAGAGGCTCTGCGTCAAAACTAGGAACATAGCACTAACTGCATATGCAGCACCTATTAGTTCTGTAAGCTTGGTTGTGTTCTCTGTTGAAGACTTTTTCCCCATTTTATTTATTTATTTTAAAAATTTGCAAGTAAGACTCCAGAGCAGTGGTCATCTTTTTGAAAATCTACCCTACCACCTGAATATGCTTAAATACTGTCATCCTATGTAGGGTATGCTTCTGTACATGCCACAGTGTAGTTATTACTCTGGTTGCAAATGTAATTTTATAAAAGGGAGTGGCTTTTATTAGTGAAGCTGTTTCTCTTACAAAAATGATAAAAATCAATATACTACATGATTTTAGGAGATCTGGCTCTCAGTGTTACAATAGGCACTATTTGACACTGAGCTCTTTGGAAAGTAAGGCACTTACTTAAGTGTCTAACTAGTAGTAGCTGAGTCTTTTTGAAAGTCCAGCCCCAACACTGGGGGTTGAGCAATTGAAAATTTGGCCCTCTGGGTACAATGAACTAAACTAACTGATCATATCCATATGTAAATATGCATCTTAAAGGAAGCCAAGCTTTGCTAGTTGTGTATCTTTATCATTCTCTTTCCCCAAACCAAAATAAATGGTTACAATCAGATTACACAAATATTTCCTCTATATAACAAATAAGTGGGTAAAATGTAGTAACTGGTGAGAAGACAGTACATGAGACAGATTTTCATGCAAATATTTGTCATTAAATCAAGCCTTGAGATCTCTAGGCAAAGAGTGCTTTATGCAGTTGTATTACAAATAATATAGAGCCACAAATGTGCAGAGTGGTATATAACCAAATAGGATAATCTCGCTGTCCTAAAGAGATTACAGTCAAAGAGTCTGTAGGACTGTTCCTGGTAATGAGCAATATGTCCAGGAGTAATTGTTGACAGAATTGCACTCTAAGTTAGACAATTTATAGGTGAAGGAGCTGGGAGGAAGATGTAACAAAGTAATATAATATCTTATGAATTATTTGCCTGACTGGCATCTTTTAGCTCCAGTGCATTTTTTCTTGTAAATTTACATTTAGACTGTAGGGCTAAGGGACATCTGCCCCTATCATTAGCCATACCAAAGTGACCTTTTAAAATTATAGATGAGACACTACCTTTTGAAATATGACAGTAATATGCCTGTCTAAAACAAATAGCTGCTGATTGTGCAAATGACAAACAGAAGAGTGTGTGGTCCCAATAGGAAAGATGGGAGACTAGAAATGGAGAAAGTAACAGACTAGAAGTGGAGAAGGCCCATGATAGTGTACTCTGCTTTCTCAAAAGGTCTTCCTTAAAATAACTTCTTACCCCAGGCAACAAGACGTTATTATTTATTATTTTACAATACATTAATTTTGCTAGGTTCTTCATGCAACATAGGAGAGAAGGATGCAAAAAGGAAATTCTTCCTCTGCCTGAAGGCAGATTGATGAAGTGGGATTTTACCCACAAAAGTTCATGCAATCAATAAGTTTGTTAACCTTTAAAAGTGCCATGGGACTCCTTGTTTGTTTTGTTTTTTTCTCTGAAGAAGGGGGCTTTTATCCTGGGAAGCAGTAGCATCGGATAAATCTTTTTACAAGACATATTAATTTTGATTAGTGCAATGGCTCACAATTAAGCAATATTATTGGCATTTACATGGACACACACACAAACATTGGGGGCCCCCCCCCCCGATTAAAAGCCTTAAACTGTGCAACACTGGTAACTTACTTGACTGTGCTGGGCTGGTGACTGCATGCTGGGGCCTCTAATGGAGCTGGCAAGCTGGGTCAGGAATTTGTCCTTTTTAGACCTACAATACGAGGGGATTGGAGCAAGAATGGGAAGGAATTTAGGGATTAAAGGTCAGAGGTGCTGACACACCTGCCTAGCATATATAAGACATTAGATAGCTAGCCATAAATTGCTCACTTGAGAAAAGGTAGCAGATTACTTTTACAGTTGTTTCAACTGCTCTCCTGCAAACAAATGACTGGTGGCTTTGGGTGTGTGTTTGTGTAAATATTTATATTGAAAAGGTAACCATGGTGAACAAACTCAATAGGCGACCATAATGATTCATTTGAAAGGTAAATTCAGTAAGAAGGCACTCAGGTGATAAATAGCAACACACAAAGCTCTCTGTATTAAAAGAAACTTACAAAGGATACAAAGCCACGCCCTCAAATTTAGGGCATTCCAGAATTAAGTTTGCTTGTGCAATCTTAATTCACCTGTATGCATGCATGCATTAGAACAGTCTTCAATACCTGCACACATACTATTTTTAACAAAAGTTTTCTGCATGTAATTAGATCACGTTGACACTCACATGAACCACCACCAGCAGTTCCTAGTCCCAATCTTTGTGTCCATCCCTGATCTCCTTCATGAGCCTCAATCTCCATGCCTAGCCAGACTGTGTTCCCTTTTTCATCACTCTCCTTGCCCAGTCAGTCCCTCCTAGGAATAGTTTCTGTTCATTGTTTCAATCTATTCCTTTTCTTTCCTCCATCCTACATCAGATGGTGTCCTCCTCCAAGGTCAATTTCCAAAGGGATAGCCGTGTTAGCATCGTTTTTTTCCTCCTCCAAGGTGCCTGCATGCCAGTTCAGGGGCTTGGGATGGGGGGAGGGGGATGTCATGTCACAGAGCACAGGGGAGAAGGCTCCCCGCTCTCAGTTCCAGTACCTGCCAGCCCCAGCCCAGTCACAGCAGTCATTTCGGGGAAAATCTAGCTTTTCCCTGCAGCCCTGAGGTGGGGCATACTCAGCTGCACTGTGAGGACAGGGAATGCACAGTTTGGTCAAAATAGAAACCACGAAGGAGCAGGGCATACTTATTCGTATCGAGAGGTTGGCACACAAGCAGTCTGGTCAGCAGTAGGAGCTATGAGAAGCTCAGCCATACTCTGTGAAGCTGGAATCTTTGGGCTGGTAAGCTACTAAAACTGAGTTTCCCCTGAGCTTGTGCAATTTTTCAAAGGCTAGTAACTGTGCCAAATTTGACTGAATTTTCATAGAAACAGCAAAGTGCACTTCTCTGATATTAAAGCCATGCCCTGCCAACTTTTCAAGTCTATGTTCAAAAGCTTGGGACACTGAGCTGTTCCAAGGAAAGCTCTACAAAATTTTTTTAGCATGGGAAAAAGTGTATTTTCTGATAACCTTTCTGTCAGCAATGACTGAACCATTCTGGCTCAAACTTAAAAAGAAAAACACACCCAGAAGCAGATATCCAACACTACAATTTTACCCTGAATGTTTGATGTTTGTCAAAGTTATAAGCAACTGAAAACAGGGTCTGATAATGGGAATGTTGTGAACTTTAATAATAGGAGACACAGCTAGCCTCCTGTATAACACAGTATTGTATCCTTTGTTGATTTTAGGGGCCAGCAGGTACAATCAGCTGTTCCCGAAATAATAAAACTTAGCGTGGATCTTGTGCTTTACATGTGCCAAGCACTGTACTTATATTAGCTAATATTTCAAACTCCTCTGGGATAAGTGTAACCTTATACAAAGATAACTGAATTAAAGCTAAAGTACAGACACAAGGCAGAAAAGTTTCTGAGGCCCAAGCCCCTTTCACTTTTGGTTAGGCAAAATAGGACCAGGATCCTCATCAACTCTGTGCAAAACTAAAGCCAAGAGGAAGTTATATAAAAGGGGGAGAGCTTTGTCTAAGTAAAGCATAAGAATGGGAATTAAGAGACATGAAGCCTGAGGTCTGGTCTACACTTGCCACCATTTTCTGTGGTAGTTGAAGAGAGAGATGCAAGCTATGTAAAATAACTTGCATACCTCCCTTCAACTTTCTAATGCCCACTTACCTTGGCTTTGCGTATTTCTTTACCTCTGTGTTTCCACTGTGCTGAGTCTAAAGGAAATGCTGTCCCTTTGACTCAGCGTTCCTTTTCTTCACGGGGTGGACTTACCGAGTAGGTCTTCACTGACCACTCAATCAAATCTGCAAAATCAATTAATTTCAGGCAGTCAGTGTGGACTTGGCCTGAGTCTCTCTCACCTGACACTTTGGGTATGTCCACACAGGGCTTTTATTTCGAAACAACACTGGTTGTTTTGAAATAAAAGTCCCTATGTCCAAATGATGTTTTCTTGTTTTGAAAGGAGGGAGCTCCTCTTTTCGAAACAAGAACCCTCCTTTCGAAACAGCTTAAACCACTTTGCTTTCGAAAGAAAGGTTATTTCGAAACCAGCTGTTTCGCAATAATGCCGTTTGGACATGTTATTTCGAAACAAGGATTGTTTTGAAATAGCAAGGACCTTCCTTCCAGGGTGCATAGCACCCTGGGGTGAAGGTCCCACACCCCCCTCAGCACCCTGGCCAGGGATCAGCACCCTGGCCAGGTGCTGAGTGGAGTGCAGGGGGTTTCAGGGTGCCACAGCCAGCTTCCACCCACTTCCCCTTGCTGGGAACGGGGGCGGACGGGTGCCTCAGCCCCCTTTGCCGCCCCTACTCCTGGCAAGGGGAAGCGGGGGGAAGCCAGCTGGGGCACCCCCAGGGCTCTGCCCCCCACCCCGGCTGTGGGGGAGCTGCTGGCCCTGCAGCCCAGTCAGGGGGACTGCAGCCCCCGTGGGGTGGCCGCTCCAGGGGCGGCTCACCCTGCCACTGGGTCTGCCCCCAAGCCTGGGGCACCCCGTCCCCGGGGTTCCCTGGCACCCGCCCTCCTGCCGCGGGCGGGGGGCTCCCCCTGTCCCCTCTGCCGCTTCTACAGGGGGCAGGGGCCTCCCCCTGCCCCCCCACAGCTCCTGCCGGGGGTGGGGGGGTGTCCCCTGCCCCTCACTGCTTCTTCAGGGGGCGGGGGGCTCCGGCCGGGGACGGGGGACTTCCCCTGACCCCCTGTGGCTCCGGCGGGGGGTGAGGGGGCTTCCCCTGCCCAGCCCTGCCCGCTGCAGAAGTGGCAGGGGGGGTGCCAGTGAAGCCCCCCCGCCCACAGCAGCAGCCACAGGGGGGCAGGGGAAGCCCCCTCGCTCCCTGCAGAAGCGGCAGGGCTGGGCAGGGGAATCCCGGGGGCGGGACTTCCCCAGCCCAGCACAGGCCTCCCTGCCTCTCCCTTTCCCTATTTCGAAATAGCATGTCACAGTGGACATGCTATTTCGATTTCCTCTTTTTCCTTATTTCGAATGGACTTTTTGTTATTTTGAAATAACTTGTTTCGAAATAAGGCCTTATTTCAAAACGGCTTGTTTCGAAACAAGCACTTGGGTGTGGATATAGCC
Source organism: Podocnemis expansa (assembly GCA_007922195.1). Lineage (NCBI taxonomy): Eukaryota > Metazoa > Chordata > Testudines > Podocnemididae > Podocnemis > Podocnemis expansa. The sequence goes on along the minus strand of ML681964.1, from coordinate 36,295,100 downwards.
TTTGTGTAGTTATATACTTCAGTACAAAGAAAGTACCATTCAGATTTGGTAGCACTTTACATTCATTATAAATGATTAGAATGTGCAGGACCACAAGGAACTGAGCCAATGATTTCTATTCCTAGGTCTGTCATATATTTATGATCTTAAGACAAATGACTTCATAGACCCGTGACTCGCTTTCCCCATGTCTGACATGGAGAAAATATCTCCTTCACCTGGATGCTGTGAGTGCCATTGATTTTTGATAGACATTTTCAGATCCTCTAATAGAAGGTGCTATATTAGTTGTAGCATTAAGCCTCAAATCACTCTTGGCTTTGCATATTTCTTTAACTGAAGTGTAACTTAAAAAAGAATTAAACAAATATTGAGAGTTGCATGATGAAACACATTGTGCAATCTCACTGTTCATGAACTTGGTAGCTTTCTTTGCAGGTGCTCTGCTCCTTTTTTAACCAACATGAAAGTAGCTCAAAGATGCCTATAGGACAGAATTTTCATCAAGGCTTACCTCCACCATGTACACAATTGGGGTCTGTTTTTCTGAGACTCAGCATCTCCCTTAGGAGTGCTATGGCTGTTGAAAATGTGGCCCCATGTTGTTTATATACTCTTCACCTGTGGTATTAAGCTAGGAGTCTACTTTGCAGCTGGCCTGGCATAGCTGCAAGTCACAATAGTTAACCCTTTATTTACTGCTTTTTAAGATTCCCTTAGGAAACAGGAAATGTAGTGTTGTTTTGTGACATGACCGCAGGCTCATTTATCCCATTAGTAGCACAAGCGTAACTCGTTGACCTCAGAGGAACTTGTGTGCATGCAATGGATGGGATAGTCATTGTCTATCTAAATTTTGCATGTTTATGAATATTTTTATTACTGAAATTGCTAGGCATGCTAAAAAAGCCTTCCCAAACATAGTATCATTAGATTTGTTTTTAAATCGTGCCATGTAACTTACACTTCAGCACCTTCCTAGTACCACAATTCTAGTGAACAAAGAATTATTCCTTCTGCCTAAAAGTTGTCTGATAATTCATTTCTCACCCACACATAATTTCAGTTCTCTAATATTTACCAGCCCCCTTATTTTGTTGATCTTCTTGCTTCCTGTCTTTGACTGTTTGTCATTTCATATTTCTCATTTCTGTAAACTTCTGATCTAAAACCTTACAGAATGTGACTATAGCGTTTCAAGAAAGTGTCCACTAGGTGTCACACTAGTATATTTAATATGGCTACCAGGTGTCTAATTTTTTTTTTAAATCTATGAGTTCCTGAAGTTATATACCCAAAAAATAATTAAACGTTAGGATTATTAAATAACTAGTCTTCAGATATTGATTCCAGTTAGCCGATGAAAATGAACTCATCAGCTGTGTAGGACTATATTCTAAAATGTTCCTCTGACTTTCCTTGTATGTTAATTGTGTAAAGTGATTGAACAAGAAGTCTCAGAATAAAGCTTTAGCATTTTCAGTGGTTTTGGAAATTACAGCAAGAGTTAGAAGAGTTTACTTGACCTTACTGTACTGTAATTTACTTCAGTGGGCTTTGCTTAGAGCTCAGAATATCTGAACATTGATTGTTTAGGTTCTAATCCCTTAACTTTAGGTAAAACAAACAAGGAATCTCGTGGCACTTTTAAAGACTAACAAATTTATTTATTGCATGAGTTTTCATTGGACAAAATCCCAGCACCTGAAGAAGTATTTAACAAATACTATCTAAATTTTCTGTTTAAATATTTTTCAAATGATATTATGAGGTGGTTAACAAATATAACTTCTGTAAGCAGCAGTAACATGTATTGTATTTTCTTTGGACCTTTTTCAGTCCAGGAGAGAAAGGAAAAACTGTCTTCAGTTGAGGGGTTTTCTTCTCCATTTACTGGAACGTGTATCATAAGATCTTTTCACTGGGAGCAGGAGTTTGTGGCAGGGGATAGATAATTTGTGTCCAGGTAGGCAGACAGGCAGCCCTGCAAGATGAGCGAATTAAAGAGTGTCACTAGCAGACAATATATTTTGGCATTTTCAGATGATAAAAGTAGCCAATATTTGGAGAACTTATTATTGATTTGTCCATTTATAAAATCTGGTCAAATGAATGTCAGGAGTAGAGGAGATTTACTGAAGTGGATTTTGCTTATACAGTATTTGTTATGTATCCTCTCTTTCACTGTCACATTGCTGTTTGTTTTTTATTCATTTCTTTGTAGCTGAATCTTTTTTATACATCTTTAATTTTTACATTATAGTTGATTATTTTCTCTCCTCCTTTTGATCTACTATATGTAAAATACTTAGAATTTTCTGTGAAAACAAACTATGGAGCCTTCATCTTTTTTTTAGTAAAAGAAAACAGAGGTTAGTTTAAAATATGTGTAAGAGGAAAAAGACATCAAAGATAGGGTTTCATATGTCTTCTCTGCTATCATATGCCTTGTAAAATTAAGATCTGGCATTTTTAAAAGTAGTTGAAGGATATTACTGATATTGTAGGTGTTCTGATAATTGTTTGTACATATTGTCTTAAAATCATACACATTTTTATACAATTTACCATTCTGTTTCAGGAATCTGTACAGCTGATGTATATAACTACATGCTTTGTATTCTGTATCATTCTTGCTCATGTCTTTAGACTATAGAGCACTCGGAGCAGAGATTCCTTGGCCCCGTCCAAGAGTACTGCTTTACAGTACTCTTTGCAAGTTTTCAGTAATAATTCAACTCCATTTGAGTTTTCCTCAGTACGAAGTGAACTAGAAGGCATTCAGATGGTGGTAGCAGGAGCTTATAAATGCGCTCTTAACTTAAGAGCTGCATTCAGACTTAAGATCTTGATCCTACAACTAATAATGTCTCGCTGGACCCTTGTGCCTGCATGGAGCTTCAGTGAAAGTCAATGAGGCCTTTGTGTGGGCAAACTAACAATTTCAGAATTTTATGCTGAAGTTTATAGAGATTATTCACTTTCACTTAAAAGAGAAAAGATCAAAGGAAAGAAAGTAACTTTCTCTTCTGTAGCATTCAAATGGGTGCAAGTTTTCCCAAGAAGGTCAATTACCTGAGGGTTTTCTAATTTTAGCTTTTAAATGGAGTTGAGAGTTTATCACAATTTTTTAATGTAAAACAGGCTAGTTACTTGAGCTGCAGGGGAATTATATGTTTCAGCAGTGAAAACAAAATGGATGCTGGCTTTAAATATGACTAAGCCAATGCCTGAACAAGTTTGTGACAATGATGTACTAAGAAGAGTGGGAGTTTGCTGAGAAAACAAGTCACATAGTTCGTGTGGAGGCAGTACTGGAACAGAGACATTGTTTAAATTCTCTCTTATTTCCCCAAATACTTTTTGCAGAGACACTTGAAAATTATTTTATATTGATGATATAAAAGTTTTATGATAATAGATCTATTTGTCTAGGATTTCCATGATTAAACCAAGTTCTCCCTCTACAGAAGAGCTCCACACTGTTGTATTAAATTAAAAGCATTTACTTCATCAGATGTTATGATGATTATCCACCACAAGGAGGTATATCATCCATCTTGTTTACTTCATCTTACCTTTGGATCTACAGGAACACTTAACAATATACATACATAGTTCAACTCTGTGCACTTTATTTGCTGTAGGCTCCCCAACAATAAACGTCTTTTTACTTGGTTATAGAACATCCTCATCCATCCTTTATCACTGAGATAAAAATATTGATGACTATCCCAAACATATTAGAATAAGTCAGTTTAAAAGCCACAAGGTATTTCTGTAACAAACATAAACATCAGTTACTACTGTTTAATTACTGAAATCATTCCTCCAACATTGTTACTCCTCCTCTCCAATACCAGCTCCTTGGATTTGCTCTTGCATGAGTTTTATGTCAGTGTTATCTTCCTGTATTTTTGTTCCTCTTATTCAGTTATATTGTCCTTCATCAACATATACCATAGATGTTTTTGGAATTTAATCCAAATATTCTAGTCCCAATCCAGGAAAATGTGCTTAATTTTAAGCATTTACTTAAATTCTTGGTTGGATTGGAACTAGAATGTTCAACATCTGTTGAGCCCTGATAAATAAGATCTGAGTAAATAATCAATTTTTCAATTCACTGCTAATTTTTTTTTTCCAAATTGGTGTGAGTTGAAGCAATCCAAAAGTCAAAAAATCTATTTATGGTCATATGAAACATGTTTGTTGGCACCAAAATGGGCCTTTTGTAAGGAGGAGGCAGCCTCTTATAAAGCCTTTAACCCAGTTGCTAAAGCAGTCAGTGGGCTGTGGGAAACCAGGGTCCAGTTTCCTCTCTGCCAGATGTGGAAGAGGCATTTGAACAGGGGCATCCTACCATATAACGGAGTGCCTCATGACTATGAATATGTGCCACTGTGTGTGTGTGTGTTGTTGTTTGTAATTCTCAATACATAAGATCATGTTTTGAACTGACTGGTCTTTCTATATATCCGATTTCCTTTTACTTCTTTCATCCACAGATAAAATATTGAATTGCCTCCTCTTATTTTGTAATAAGTGCTTAGTTTAGATTAGCCTGTGTCCTTCCATGTACTGTATTTGCCAAAAAATCATATTTCATTAAGCATTAGTATTGGTATTGCTCTAGCAGCAACAGAGTGGTTTGTACTGATTGATGAAACTTTTCATTCTCAATAGCTCAGAGGAAAATCCATTTCTCTTTACTTTACATTACACATACTACAAGGTAGACTATTTTCTCTTCTCCATTTTTTGTTTTATTTAAGGATCTCCATGAACATCAGGAGAAGGGTGTGTTAATTTTTAGCATAGTTGGTATTTATATATGGCTTTACACAGTCCCAGTTCAGTCATAAGTTAATTCATAGATTTTTAAGGTCAGAAGGCCATTAGCTCATCTAGTACAACTTCGTACATACCACAGACCAGAAAACCTCAGCCAGTTATCCCTATAAACAGCTCAATAGCTTGTGTTTGACTAAACCATATCTTTCAGAAAGGCATCCAATCTAAAACTAAGGACATCAACAGATGGTGAATTTATCACCTTGCTTGACAGTTTGTTCCAACTGCTAGTCAGGCTTCCTCTTAAAAATCTAGGTCTTTCTAAAATTTTTAATTTTGATGGATTTGAGGTCATGTGAATTCTTTCTATTAGGTAGTTCTTTGATGCAATCCTGTTTATTTACAAAGTCCCATTTCCCTGAATGCAGTGAGAGTTATAGAAACATAGAGTTAGAAGGAACCACAGGGTCACCTAGAATAACTTCCTACCAAGATGCAGGATTTGTTGTGTCTAAACCCCCAGGATAGATGGCTATCCAGCTTCCTTTTGAAAGCCCCAGTGAAGTAGCTTCCATGACCTCTTAATGAAGTCTATTCCATTGTCCTACTGTTCTTACAGTCAGGATGTTTTTCCTGAGATTTAATCTAAATGTGCTATATTGTAGTTTGAAAACATTTCCTTTTGTCCTGGCCTCTGTGGCAACAGAGAACAACTTTTCTCCATCTTTTTTTAAGGCAAACTTTCAAATATTTGAACACTGCTATCATGTCCTCCTTTTAATCTTCTTTTTTCCAAACTAAAGTTACAAATGTACACAGTTCCTTCAGACTTTGTTCATACAGCTTGCATTTCATCCCTTTGATCATTTTTGTCACTTGCCTCTGGATCCTTTCTCTATGTCTTGTCTATATATTGATGACCAAAAGTGTACACAGTACTCCCAGTGAGGCTAAAGCAGTGCCAAATATAGTGGTACTGTCACCAGTCCTGACTTGCATGCTTTGCCTATGGTAATGCAACCTAAAACTGCATATGGTAAAGTTGCATTTTTTGGGAACATTATTGCACTGTCAACTCATGTTGAGGTTGTGAACCACCATAACTCCCAGATCCTTCTCAGCAATGCTGCTGCAAAGTTACTTACCATCCATTTCTGCATGTGCTCTGTGTTTTGGGTGGTAATTTGTACTCATTCAGTTATTTATATTCCATAAAGGGGCTTAATTGCTTTTTACATTTATCGTGAATGAAGAGTGGTTTGTATGCCAAGCGACTCTGCAAGGTTTCACCCAATCCCAGAATAACAGTACTTCGGACGACATAATCAAGACACTTCTCAGTCTTCTTTCTGAAAAGCTTAACAGACTGAGCCTCTTTAGTCTCTCACTCTAAGTACGTCTACATTGAAGTTTTTTCAAAATAAGGAGGCTTATTTCAAAAAAAACTTTTTACTTGTCGATGCAGGCATTTTATTTCAAAATAAGTGCTTCATTATTCCGGGAAAACAAAAACAAGTGCTATTTTGAAATAACTAAACCTGCTTTTATTTTGAAAGAGCAATTCTTTCAAAATAGTTATTTTGAAAAAAGCCATTCCAAGCCACAGAATTGGCTTTTATCGAAATAATGGCCCTATACTTTTCCCTGCCTTCCCCTATTTCAAAATAGAGAGTCCAGTGAAAACTATTTGTTTTGAAATAACAATCCCTACCTTTTTTTGAAATAGTGTCTTCACTAGACTCCTATTTTGAAATAATAATGTCAAAATAATGCTATTTTGATATAATTATTTCAAAGTACATTTAAAATAATTATTTCAAAATAACTATTTTGCAGTATCTGTGGCAGTGTGGACATAGCCTAAAGTACTTTCTTTTCACATTAGGAATCAGTTTTGCACCTCTCTAATTTTTAAATCCTTTAAAAAATGTGGAGACTAAAACATTTATGTTTTCCAGTGTTAGTCTTTTCATTGCTAAATATGGAGGTGAAATCACCTTCTCTCTTCATACATCCAAGAATCATATTAGTCTCCTTTCCGTAACATCTCTTGGAGAGCTCAGTTGTTGTCTGCTATAAATAACCCTTAAAACTTTTTTCAATTGCTGCTTTCTAGGACATATTCTTCCATTCTATAAGTATTCTTTATTCCTAGATACATTTGGCTGTATTAAAGTCCATTTTGTTTGAATGAGCTCTGCTTACTATGAGATCCAGTTCACTCTGTATGACTGCCTTCTCCGCCTCATTATTTATCATTATTTGTTATCTCATTACTGACATTTGTATCATTTGCAAATTTTATTAGCAGTGGTGTTTATATTGGCTTCCAATCTTTTGTGGAAATACTGATGAGCATTTATCTTATAGCCAATTTCTACATAAACCGCACTAGAAACATCCCCCTTTGATGATGATTCCCCCTGCACAACTATTTTAAATTATTGTATTAAGTACAGGAAAACCCCTGTTTTACCAACTAATCAGTGATGGAGCAGTTCCTAAAACTGAGTGTCTTAGAAGTACAGTAGACCCAGTGTATAAGTTGCAGTGTGCTTCACTACCTTGCTTTCTTCTTGGAACTCAAACCACTGCCCTGAAGTCATTACAGTATGAAGGGATGTCCACTTGTTCTTCAACTGCAATTTTATCATGTGACATTCCTTCCCTCCCCCGTTGGGAAAAGCAGTATGGATAACATGCTGGTTGTGAGATTGCTGCTTGTAAAATTGAGGGTTCTGCTGTAAATGGTCTTGTCAGCATTGTCCTGAGATAGGTAGCTGGTCTACACTGGCATTCTCATGGTTGCAGTGGAACTTGTGGAAGCGGTGTTAGAACAGTATTCCCCTGAATCAGTGAAGGAGCTTCTGTGTCTTTGGTGAACAGGATTTAGCTCCTACTCAGTTTCCTTGCTGGTTTGGCAGAACAAACACTATGTAGCAATCACACTTCAGAATAATATTTACATTCAAATAAAAACCATCTATTTTGATTGATTTCCATTTTTTGAAATTTCATAAAATTATTTCTATTGGTACTAGGTTTTGTAAAAACAATCTTTTTTTACAATTAAACTTATGTTTGAAGTCTAAACTACCAGACAATGACATTTTAAATATATTTTATTTGGTTTTGCTCTACTTGAAAATAAAAAGAATGGGATTTGAAGTTGCTTCGATCACATCCACTTTGAAAGGGGACTAGCTCCAAGTGCATTAATAAACTGTTAACGTGCTTTAGCAGGGTGCATGTGACCAATTGGACCACAGCATGCTAGTAAGGGGTAGATTCTCATTCCAATTTGCTGCAAAGTATTGTTTGTGAGGACAAGCCTGGTGGGTCTTGCCCATATCTTCAGACTCAGACTGTCAGATTTGGAAGCAGGAAGGAATTTTCCCCTAGGTCAGATTGGCAGAGACCCTGAGGGACTTTTTTTTTTTTGGCTCCCTCTGTAGCAAGGGGCATGGTATGGATCACTTGCAGGTTTAAATTAGTGTAAATGATAGATTCTCTGTAACAAAGTATTTAAATCATGATTTGAGGACTTTAGTAACTCAGTCAAAGGTTAGGGATCTATTACATGAGTGGATGGGTCAGGTTCTGTAGTCTGCAATGAGCTGGAAGCCAAACTAAGTGATCATGATGGTCCATTCTGGCCTTAAAGTCTGAGTGTGGTGTAAGTGTTCACATAGGGAATGCAAAATAGGTAGCCTGCACTAGTTACTGTAGGTTTTTCCCACCATGTAGACAAGTCCTGTGAGGTTTGGTAACTGTAGTTTGCAATTTTCAGATTTATCTGAGATATTTTGTATTACTTCAACTAGAATAAGTCTAAGGGTATATAGCTCCAGTATTTGCCATGTTCAAACCAATAAAGAGCAACATCTTTTTGGTGACAAGTTACAAAAGGGGTAGCCAAGTTAGTTCTAGTTCAGCAAACAAAGAGTTGCCACCAGACTGCTTTTTATTTTGCTTGATGTTAGGGATGGTGGGAAGCAATGTGGGAGAAGGCAGCATTAAAGCAACTGAATGAACCTCTGTGTTCATGCTCTTCACACCACTGTAGAAATAATTGTACAAAATATCCCTTCTGAGGTATCCTTTGAAAGATAATAACATGCTGATCTATAGCATCAGGGTGAAATGCGTGTTGCAACATTATATATGAAGTTATGAACATAAAACTGAAGTTATGACAGAAATGTTTCCCTTCCAGCCCTATGATTTGATTTTATTTGATTTGATTTGAAACAAGTCTAGTGAGGGGGTAAACCTGTTTCTCAGTGACAGATGACAGGGTGATGCCTTTCTAGCCAGGGGCCAAAGTTGATTGGTAGCCACTGATCAGGTTGTCATTCTTTGGCAATACAGTGGGGCAGAAACAGATCAATCTGTACTTTTAACCAACGACAACATGGAACTGCATTCGTCATGAGATTCTTTGTTCCCATCCTCACAGTGGAAAGGACATCTAGGGTTAACCCTCAGGAAAATGCATTTCAAAGGGCAAATGGGCAATAAAAGTGAGGAGCAAAGACATCTAGGTATCCTTCCTTTTAAGCCTTTGGACTTTTAGGAGGGGTTCTGACCTGAGAATATGGACTACCCTCTTGTTGGAAACATGTGGTAAGGATTTTACCTTGAGTCAATTCTAGTTTGTTATTTTGTAGTCACTAAAACTGAATTATCTTTATTTCTCTTGTAACCATTTCTGACTTTAAAACTGTGTATTTGTACACATTTAAATGTTCTTTTTAGTAGTTAAACTTGCTTTATTTTGTAATCAAAACTAATCATGGACTGTGTTTAAATCAAATTGTTTGCTAACTCCAATTAAAGTAGCAAATTGTTATATATTGACTTTTTACATGGGCAACAGACCTCTGGTATTTGAACTATCCATGAGTGGGCTGAACAGTGCAGAAAGTATGCTTTTTAGAAATTTTGGGACTAGGAGTGTGTTGGGGCACCCTGAAAATGGTAACCAATGCTGCTGGAAGTCAGAATGTTGCTGGTGTGTTGCTGATAGTTTGCTGGGATCAGAGCTGCTGAATCAGGGCTGTAGCTATACACAGGCACTCAGGTTATGACTTACATATGGTTTTTGAGAGGCCTGTTTGGGAGTTACAACAGCAAAGCATTGGGAGGCACTGTAAGGGGTCTAGGCAGGAGGGGAAGAGAAGCAAGGAGATCAGCCATGACCACACACAGCTATTAGAACTGCCAATTATGGAGGCAGGCACTCGCAACTAGGCCTCATAGAGAAACCAGAGCCTAATAAAAAAAACTGGAAGAACAGCAAAGGGGAGGAGGATGCAGAAAGGTTTGAGACAGTAGAGTAACAATTACTCTGCTTTGGGTAGCTTCGTTGAAGAACACTGCAATATGGTGATACGGCTGCAGGCCCCAGGAAGGAGGACACTGAACCAAGGAGCCACCCTGCACAGGGAAAAACTGAGAAGCCTAATGAGCACACCAAGGGTATCACAGGGAAACACCCCCACCCAGGAGACTGGAAGACACCTAAGGGTGCAGAGCAGGTGGTGGTAACCCCACTCATCTGGATTGAACCCAGGAATGTGACATAAGGGCTAGGTCCAAAGACCTTGGCCTGACAGGGGAGTGTCCAGAAATTCTAGTTTAATGCAATACAGATACAGCTCAGTTCCCAGCTGTCTTATATTTCCTGAGTGACCTTGGAGAAAATCATTTAGCTTCTCTTTATCTCACTTCTTGCTCTATAAAATGGGGATAATACAGAGGCACTATCTCACAGAGAAGTTGTGAGCATAAATACATTACTATATAGTGAGCTGCTAAAATACATGTAAGTACATGAGGCAGACTCCTGTATAGATCCAACAGCCTTGCCTTCTTATGTGTCAGAAAGATTCGCTGTAGATATTTTGCAGAGTTCCTCAATTTTAGAATTGATTCTGACTAACAGAGGAATTGATTGGGATCTGAAGATGGAAGGCAGCTTTGTGATTTGAAATAATAGGCTTCATCATTCTAAGGGAAGGAGAAAGAACAGCAGAATAAGGGAAAACAAACTCAGAGAACTGGTATGCACAGTCTTTTGGGAATTAAAACTAAGGGTAAAAGAAGGAGTTCAGGAGCACTGGTAGTTTCTCAGAGAGACAATATTATAGATGCACCAGGAAACTATCTAATAAAAAGGAAAAATAGGAAGAATAATAAGAGACCAATACATCTGTATGAAGATCTTTTTAGAGACCTGAAAATAAAAAAGGAATCCTATGGAAAATGGAAACAAGGACATATTGCTAAGGATGAGAATAGTGTAACCATGTAGAGACAAAATCAGAAATGCTAAGGCAGCAATGAGTTACAGTTACCAAGGGCCATAAAAGGCACTAAGAAAAGGTTGTATAAATAGAATAGGAGCAAGAGAAAATGAAAGAAAGTATAGGTCCACTACTTAGTGAGAAAAAACACCTAATAATGAATAATATCAGGAAGGCTCAGATATTCAATATCTATTTTACTTTGGTCTTCACTAAAATTTTGTGACCAGATGCTCAACACAATTGCTATTAACAAAAGGGGTGGGGCTGGGGGGAGAAACACAAGCCTGAATAGGGAAAGAACAGAATGAATAGTTAGATAAATTAAATATATTTTAATTGTCATGGCATGATGAAATTCCTCCTAGGTTGTTTAAGAAACTAGTTGATGCAACATTGGAACCATTAACAGTTATCTTCTAGAACTCATAGAAGATAGGTGAGATCTGGAGGACTGCAGAAAGGCAAACATAGCATCTATATTTAAAAAGGAGACCAATGAAGAGTTAGAGACTTACAGCTCAGTCACCTAACTTTGACACTGGAGAACTCCTGAAACAAATGATTAAACAATCTATTTGTAAACACCACTGAATAGCTGGATGATGAGAAAAAAACAGAACGACTTTGCCAAGAACTAATCATGCCAAAATAAACAAATTTACTTCTTTGATAAACAAACCAGGGAAATGTGGTCTAGATTAAATTGCTATGAAGTGGGTGCATAATTAGTTGAAAGACAATATTCTAAGAGTAGTTACAATGGTTTGCTGTCAAACTGATATGACATATATATTGGGGCCTGCAGAAGTGTATCCTGGGTCTAATATTATTCAATATTTTTCTTAATGACTTGGATAGTGGAGAGGAGAGTACACTTACAAAAACTTGTGGCTAATAGCAAGGTGAAGGGAGTTCTAAGCACTTTGGATGGCAGGATTAGAATTACAAGCACCTTGATAAATTGAAAAACTTAGCTGAAATCAACAATATTACATCCAGTAAAAACAAGTTCAAAGCACTGCACTTAGGAAGGAAAAATCAAATGCACAAATACAAAAATGGGGGAATAACTTGCTAGGCAGCAGTATTGCAGAGAAGTATCTGGGAATTATACTGGATCACATATCAAATATGAGTCAATAATGTGATGCAATTATGAAAAAAGGCTAGTATCATTCTGGGATGTATTAACAGAATTGTTGTACATAAGCCAGGATGTAGTTGTTCTGTGCTTCTCAGCAATGGTGAGGCTTCAGCTGAAGTGTTTCATACAGTTTTGGATACCATTCTTTCAGAAAGATGTGGACAAATTGGACAGAGTTCAGAGAAGAGTAACAAAAAAGATAAAAGACTTAGAAAACTTGATGTATGAGAAAAGATTAAAATAACTGGTCACATTTAGTCTTGAGGAAAGAAGAGTAAGAGGGGTGACCTGATAACAGTCTTCAAATCAGGGCCAGTTCTACCCGTAAGCCAATGAGGCCCTGGCTCAGGGTGCCACTGACTTAGGGGCACCATAGTGCTGTGCCAGGGGTGGGACAACCCAGCCCAGAAACAGGAGCCGGTGCTCCCACCCTCCCCAAGACAAGCCCTCTGCCCCCAGAGGCAGAGCAAGCCAGCCCACAGGGGAGACTCTGCTCTCTTGCCCCGTCTCTGGGCTGGCCCACCCTGTACCTAGGGCAGAACAGCCAACCCAGGGGAGGGGCAGGAGAGTGGAGTCCACCCCATGGGTTGGCCTGCTCCACCCTGGGCCATCTGTTCTCTGCCCTGGGGGCAGGGTCAGCTGGCCCACAGCAAAGGCCAGGAGGAAGCGCAAAAGTAAAAGCTGGCTTGGGGCACTGCAACTCCTTGAGCTGGCCCTGCTTCAAATATGTGAAAGGGTTTATAAACTAAACTGATTTTCTTCTTGAACAGAGTTATTGTACTAGTGGGTGGGGTTGTTGTCCCTATTCACTAAGGGTGGACAAGAAGTAAGGAGCTTACTCAGCAGCAAGGGAGATTTAGGTTTGGTCTTACGGAAATCTTTCTAACTGTAAGGATAGTTAAGCACTGGACTTGGTTACTGAGGGAAGTTGCACAATCCGAGTCTTGGAGATTAGAAGAACACCTCAGTTTCAGGGACAGGCTAGGTCACTGGTTTCCAACCTTTTTGGCTTGAGGGCCACAGATATTATTTTTACAACCCTGAAGGGCTACCAGCCTCTGCTAGCCAACCCTCTACTGCAGCCAGGTGAAAGCAGTTAGCGTGGAGGTTGCCTCCTCACTGATCTCCTGTCTCCCTGGCTGCAGCAGTGAAACCACAAATGTCCTGTAGCCCTATACACTCCACCTCAGTCCCTGGGCAGTGGCTCCCTTCTTTAGCCAGAGAGGATAGAAGATGAGTGCTCATCTCCAACTTGCTCCAGCAGGGACCACATGCATAGGGACTTAGGCGGAGCACTTTGCCATGTTTGCTGCTACAGATGGGGAGGGGAGCACTTTTAGTTCCCTGGAAATGGGCTCTGCCTGGGTCCTTAAGCAACAGTTCCCTTCCGTAGCCAGCAGGAGGGGAGTTGTGGGCTACTTTGAAAGTCTTTGCAGGCCACTTTTGGCCCCTGGGTCACAAGTTGGGAACCATTAGCCTAGGTATACTTGGTGCTGCCTCAGTGCAACGGGAAGGACTAGATGACCTTTTTAGGTCCCTTCCAGACCTATTTTTCTGATTTCTTTGATAAGGAAGCATGAAAATAAGAGGCATTTGCTTTGTTTCATATTTCATTAGAAATTCTAATATCATCACAGGTTCTCAAATCCGGAACTAGTCTTGGATACTATTTATTTCAGGTTTGGTCCAGTCCCTCTTATCATGAATCTCTTCTCCTCCGATCAGTCCCCTTTTTTTCTAAAAATTACTCTTACCTTTTTGTATATTATGAAGGTGATTGCTACTCTTCCTGATGCCTTTAGGAGCAGTCCTTTAAATATTTTCCTGTTTGGTTCTTTGGGGACCTAGTAAATAGAGCTTCTGCCTTCCCTTAATCCATGGATTTTCTTTGGGAGAGTATAGAAGGCAGAGGACCTACTTAATAAACTCTCTGACAAGCTAGATATAGAGAGATAGCCAGCTGGTCATTCATGAAATTATAAGAAAATAATGGCATTATAAAATGCTAAAGGACTGTTTGTCCTTTTTTACCAGTTTTACAAAGGTATGGCTCTATTGACTTCAGTGGAATTATTCATGGTTTAAGTCCATGTAAGTGAGCAGAGATTCAGATACTAAGTTTCAATCAGATGTGCTTATTGGTAGAGCCCTGCACGGATACAAATAAGTGGATCCGTATCTGATCTGCATCCACAAGAAATGGTCCGCAGCTATCCGTGTTGTATCCGTGGATGCGTATATAATGTGGATATCTGCGGATATCCGCATATTTGCAGGGCTCTAGCTCTGTGCAGATAAAAATATGTGGATCCGTATCCAATCTGCATCTGCAAGAAATGGTCTGTGGATATCCATGTTATATCCGCAGATGCGGATATAAGGCAGATATCTGTGGATATCTGCGGATTTGCAGGACTCTGCTTATTGGGGTTGTATCTGAATGAACCCCAGTGTAAGCAAACCTCATGGACACGTGAACTAAAAATGCCAATTTAAGTTTGCATGTTTCTGACAAGTTGCTGGGTTCACACACCCAGATAGCCAGCACAAGTGATTAACTGTATTTTTCAGCACCATGTAATGCTGTATTTTATAGCACTGATATTCATTCTCAAAAATCAATAGTTCAATGGCCCTAGTCTTGTCAAGGGCATCTTTTATGAAGATGTCTACCAAATCTTTAGGGCAATGGTGGGCCCCAAAATCAAGCACGTTGTTAGATAAGCCATAACTGTGAGATATGTGCTATTTTTCTAACTGATGTGATACCCCAGTGCCATTTGTGAGCTTTAGATTTCCCTTTAATGAAAGAACTGCTCAGTTTATCAGACAGAACTGGTAACAAATGGAGGACCAAGGCAAAAGCAGGTACAGGAAAAGAAAACGCTGAACTTTTAAAGAAAAGCTTTAGCAGTGGGTGGAAAAGAACATGAACAGACGCTATTGCTGGTATTTTATAGACGTTAAAACATGATAATTTTAGTATGTAGCAGCAGAGAGGGGTTAATAAGACATTTGTGATTGGAGCAGAATGTTAAGAAAATTGTTCCATCTACCTATTTATACCACTCATTACTTCACTGTGGGTTTGTGTGTCTTAAAGCGCACTGTATTTGGAACAAGATACACTTTTCTCATTCATGGCTAATAGATGGTGACAATAATGAGGCTCCAAGAAAACCATGGTAAGCTGGAGAAGAAGATTCTTTACAGAAAAACTCCTGAGAAGTCAAACTGTGAATTTAGGATGAGAGACTGAGCCTAGAAGCAAGAGCTAGAAAGCTCTGGCCAAGAAATTTAGGTACTAAGAAGAATTTGAGAGATGTCAATTTATAGCCAGCATAAAGGAAAAACAGGGTGCAAGCTGAGACTAGTTTTCAGGTCTTTATACTAATAGGTAAAGTATTATTTTATTGGTTCCAACAGATATTCCCTAAAAGTATTCCTTACATTTACTGGTAAAAAGACAAAAAAACCAAGCTTAAGCCATACCTACTCTGCTGTGCATAGATTGATTTTAAGAGCTTATGCTGATCCCTGTTAATCAGAGTAAACCATTCCCATACTATGAGGTCCAAACCTGGCTGCTAGTGGCACTGATCTCCATCTAGCCTGTAAATTTCACCAATATCCAATTCTTATCTTTTAATATTCATTTAAGGGGCTACATTTCACATTTTCTGAATCACCCATTCATAGATTTGGATTTAACAGTGTCGTCAGAAGGCTAATGTGGTATTATATCAGGGAGTCTTAAGATGACATTAGACACTTATACATACAAAGGCTTAACTAGGCTTAGTAAACATCCAATCCAAAATCTGTACACTTTTAATAACACCTCTAACATACTTGGCATAATTAAAACTTAGTAATTATACGTACAATGTAAAGATGGTATTTTGTACAGTAATTACATGTACAATGTGCAGCTGACAATTATTGTCATAAAGGTGTTATGGAATAGTTCAAATATGTAAATTTTACTATAGAAAAATGAATATACATACACATTATGATTTATGTTAAAATATTCAGGAATAAATAGCTAAACTAATACTTCCCAAGTGTGAAATAGTTCCAGTTGAGACTGGGAAAATATGTCGTGTTGGAAGGCAGTTCCACCACCTGTGGCCATTGCCAAGACTTGAAAAAACTTTATAGTACACATCTGTGAATCATTCTGTATCAGTCAAAGGGCTTTGGATCAAGCTCTTAGTGCTGCCTGCACTCACATTATTTTCCACAATTCCCAGTATTCAACAAGACAGTCTTTCTTGGGTTGACCACATCAGATCCTGGGTGCCACTCCTTTAGTCTTATTCCAGATGGAGCAATGCAAAATAAGACTACAAAGAAAAGTGCAGACTACAGCTACCAAATGTCACAGGACTTGTCTACGTTGGAAAAGAGTCCACAGTAGGTAATATGAGTGAGATACTCTGCACTAACTTCTCATGGGGACACACTTACCAACCTCTGTGAGTGCCTTTGTGTGCAGTAGCTTAGTGCAAACTATTCAATTGTACCTGTTATGCGCATTCACCTGGGGAGTTAGCGTGGAGCAGCTAGTATGCTTTATACTCGCACCTGAACATACTGTGCACTAACTTACTCATGTTGATAAGTCTTGGGTAAAAATATTTCCAAGTTTAAAAAAAAAAAAGAATAATTTTAGTTCATGTAGTAGTCTCAAAACAAATTTGATATCATTATGTACAGAAAAGGGCCCTTGTCCTCATTCCCTCCTGAGGAAAAATGTATATTTCAGTCTTACTTCATTTGGTAGTACTATTTAGTCCTCGTCACAAAGTTGGAATTTTTGCAACATTTCTATGAAGCCCTTTTGCCTCAATTTTCTCTCTATGCTGCACTGTTACTTAGTGGGTAAAAAGACAAAGAAGAGTGAGTAAAAAGATAGAGAAGTAGGGGCATCCTGCCCTGACAAAAGGGTCAGGGGTTGGCCTTGCCAAGCAGCCACACC
The DNA here is from genome assembly GCA_007922195.1 of Podocnemis expansa. Lineage (NCBI taxonomy): Eukaryota > Metazoa > Chordata > Testudines > Podocnemididae > Podocnemis > Podocnemis expansa. Next base: position 36,277,867 of record ML681964.1, on the reverse strand, counting down.
CCCTGGGCCTAATCCAGGAGCCAGCCTGGCCTGGATCCAGCCCCTGCCACTGCCGGCCAGCAGTAGGTGGCCTGGGCCCAAGCCAGGGCCAGAGCCAGCCCCTGCTGTGGCCAGGGTGGGGCCAGAGATGGGTGGGGCTGGAGCTGCACATGCCCAACGGCAGCGACACCCCTTCAGAGAAGACTTGGTGAGCAAGTCTGTTCCTGTAAAACAATGTTACACATTCTTTTCTTTCATCTCCCAGGGCATAGAAGCCTGATGGTCTGTAGACACCTCAATTCTATCACAAAATCACCATTCATCATCTCCTCCCTATTTATCAGCAATGTAGTCACTCCTGGATGACTTGGTGGATAAGCATGAATCTGTACAGCACCAGCAGACCTCCTGCATGACAGGATCCCCAAACTGACTCACAGACAGGAATTATTTTAAGGATTTTCTTCATTGTTACTGACATGCTGCAGAGTAACCGTTGGTCATATTGAAACCAAGAATGTTGGTAAGCAAAAGACCTCATCTTTATTGAACATATAACAAAATTTCAATAGAACAGCACATTACATCAGTGTTTATAACTCATTACAAAGACAAACAGAAGTTCATAATTTCACATCAAGCTAAATGATTAATTGATTTAACTTGAGGATACTGCATAATCACAACCTCAATTACTGGTCACTCTTCACAGCCCACTTTTGTAACCATCATCTCTAAAGTCTGTCTTTTCTTGACACCATCTTCCTTTCCAAAGGATTTTGGAAAGTCTTTGTTTTCCTGCCACCCCAGCAGCCCTGTGCCTGAGTGTGCAGTAGTCCAGTGCAGCAAGGACCACTGTCTCAACTTGTAAAATATCTGTCAGACACCAAGCAAACATTGGCTGCCTATTTTTAAGGTATACATGTGGTGTATCTATAGACCTCTTTTGAAACAGGGGAATGGAGAGCAAGCAAAGTTACCAGAGCTGAGTGAGCTCTTTCTTGCCCAGGGCCCAGGCAGAGTCAGGCTATGAACTGGTGGTACTCTACCCAGAGTGGAATTCCATACTGACAAAAGGAGGGAAATCCTGTCTTGGTGCCAGGAAAGTGAGAGTGAGAAGGGCAGACTATCAATGACTCTGTAGAATGAATGAGAGGGAGAGGCAGCCAGCTGCTAGGTCACAGAGCACTCCCAATGGCTTTGTTTGTGTTCAAGACCAACTCTGGGTCATTTTTTATATAGATAAATTCCTTTGGGAAAGGACATTACCTGAATACAGAAGTTTACATTTCTGGCAGTGATACCAAGCCTGGATGTTTACTAAGTGATTATACAGCTGATTTGCTATCATTGTAGCAGGATTGTTTTGAACCATTAGAGCTCCTCTCCCAGCCCTGTCGAATTTGTGTGAGTGGTCTGTCTATACATGGGAATATAAGAACAAATTTAATGACCAGGACAATGCAAGGAACAATGAGAGAAAGCATGTATGCTGCAGGAAGATACCATCTGTACATCGAAGGGATCAGGAACCTTTTCCCACCATAGACCAGCGTATGTGCAGTGCACAAAATCAGTGTCAGGTATCCCAGTTTGGACTATTTGGAGGGAAAAAAAAAGAGCATCAGTTAAGGCTGTAAAGTAAACTGTATTTGCAACCTACCTAACTACTGGGATAAAAGAAAAATTGGGGATGAACTGAGACTGTTAAGGTGAAATTGTTTTGCATTGAAGACAAGGCCAACCTATGGGATAGTGCTTCATGTGAACCAAGCATGGATGGTAATCACAGTTGCACTGTAAGCAGGACTGTACTGTTCATACCAACATGATAGCATGTGCCATGGGTTCACCAATTTCGCTTGCACGTCAGCTGGAGCTTACAGCAAGGACTCGCTGTAGCAAAGGTTTATTTCCTTGTAGTGGGGGAGGCTGGATCTGTTGTACAGAGATGGCTGTGTTTGTGATGTGCCTCATTGGCTCTCTGATTACTGGTGAATTAGGACCAGCGGCATGGATGACCCATATCTTTGTAGGTGGGAGAAGCCTGGTTAGGCCCAGTGAGCAGTACTAGGAGCAGATCATGTAGTTGAATGCCAGAGAATGTCGTTAACAGGGAGAAGAAAAGGGACAAAGGTGTAATAGAGGCACAAAAAGGGCTGAATGTGAGGAAGAGATGGCAGAAAGAGCAAGTGGATATGAGCAGGGACAATTTAATCTCTGCTAACATTGGTACTTGATGGCATTATATAAAATTAACTTTTGGTACTTTGTGCTAAGAAAAGTTCTCCACCACCAACCACCTCAATGGACTAACCAGTCTACAGTTTATGGATTAAAACCATTCTGTAATCTTAAATTCTCCTCCATAAATGGAGCATAAACTTATTCTTGGACCAGGATGCTGTAAAGTTGTCAGCAGTCCATTAGGACCCCGTTTGCAGCTCAGAGTGTTACTTCTGGAGTGCCCAGCCATGATTGCCCCAAGCGGAGCAGCAACAGCAGATTTCAGTTTAACAGTTCGAGGCAAGAAAAAGCAAACATTTTAAAAACAACATACCATGTCCCCTTTTAAAAATGGTTCAGACCAGGAACCATCACAACAAACAACTCATCAGATCCTCAATTCAGGCCTCTGAAACTGAAGGTCTGCACCCAAATCTCTGAATCAGTTCCAAGTCTCTCTCCTTGTGCCTGTGAGAGCAGTCACCATTGGACCTGACACCTACTTCTCTCTGTGCTTCCTGTTCCTGTTTGTAGAACTTAGCTCTGCCCCAGGGCCTCTTTGATTAGCCTCAGGCTTAGCCTCTACTCCTCCACTGAAAGGGACAATACCCTTTTCATGACAAACCTGTCTACTCCTTTATAGATGCACAATAGCATCAGTACTTCTACAAATACATAATTTAAATTTTTCAAACCCTGGTATCCTCACAAGATGTCCAATAGCTGTGTTTAAAAACGAAGTAAAAGCAGCTGTGAAATGCAAGCTAACTCTTCTACCCTCAGTCATATTAACATATTTTTGGATAATCCTTTTGATTTTCAGCCAGTTTCTTCTTCTGGTGGATGGTGCATGTTTTGCCTAATCCCTTTTATGATCTCACAAAAATGGGACAAAGATGGCTTGCTTATATGGAGGTTCTAAAGAAAAGCTACCTCCTGCCAGTTGAAATATAACATTTTATGACAATCACTTAGAAAATTGCCACGTTTTTCCACTGTGGAGGGGGGGAAATGGATTGTTAACAGTGACTTTTCATGTCTGAAACATCAAAAAGTGATGGTACAGTTGCTTGTATTTTGCCTCAATATGGTCAAATTTCAACCTAGAGTAAATGCTTTATGAACAAAAATAATCTGTAAAAGAACATGGGTTTTTAATTGTTTGCTGAATATTTAAGGGATTTAATCAATGTAGCTAATCATTGTTTTGTGTGACCATTTTCTGAAAGCCACACATTTGTTATTGCAACTTCTCATTTGTTGTTTTGAAGTTCAGTTTGCCTAATTTTAGTTTATTGAGATGTTGAATGCAATGCCATCAGCTTAGGCTACTAGGAAAATGAAAGTTGACAGGAGAGTGCATAGAATGCAGCAGATAAAAAGGACATACAATTAGTTTTTTAGTTGAAAGAAGGTATATTCCTCACCTGTACAAATCGAAATTCCCTCCAGTTGACATTGTTGCTCACTGAGGGCAGGGAAGTTATTCCCAGCAAGACAAACAGAAAAAATCCCAGGATGCCTAAAGCCAAGTAAGAGTCACTAATCCAGCCATTAGTGTTGTTAAATGGATCTGTTCTGTTGTCCTTTATCTGAAGGGGGGAAAAAAATCACATATACTGGGATTTTCTCCCATGAAAGGTCATGCAATAAATAAATTTGTTAGTCTTTAAGTGCCACAGGACTCCTTGTTTCTTTTACTGAACTAAACTAACACAGCTGCTTCTTTGGAACAATGTACGGAGGCTGAGCACGAGGCTTCCTTTAATGTGAACCAGAAAGGTTTTGTAAATACATTCAAGCAATCAGAAGCAGCAGAACAGCTTGCTTTCTGAACAGGGTGAGGTACTCTGAACTGCCAGCATGCATGACCTATCACAGTATGTGCATTCAAAAGGGAGAAGACACATTGTTGCATTGAACCTTAATCCCTTCCTGTAGACCAACTGCTGATTGTGGGAGTATGGGTATTTTTAAAAATAATAAGGCATGCCTTCCTGAATGTCAGAGAATGTGCTACTTTCAGAGGATATGTAGAAATATGGAACAATGTTTCTCAAAATTTTTCATAATTCATATTAATCAGCATATTTTGCTAACTGCTAGAATATGCTTGGGAGCAAAAGTACCCCATCTAACCAGTATCAGTGATCTTTGGCAATCCAGATGCCTAGAGGATATTCAAACAATGCAAAGAAATTCAACAGTCTAATATTAATAAAAAAAGACTTTATAAACTAAGTTCTGAAACTCAACCTACACGGTAGTGGAATATATGTGAGGTTGAGGGAAGCAATGAACAGAAACTTACCTGAGATATGACATACCCATTCCATCTCCATCTTACATAATAGCGTATAGGGATAATGAGAGTATATAAAACATGTAAAAAAGCAAAGGCCAAGGCTACTAGTCCAAGCTGTTTCCTACAGAGCATCCATTTGTCCAGCCAGTCTGGGAAACGACTGTATTTTGTACCTCTGTGTAACTGGAGAATTGCAGCAATTATGCCAGGAAGGTAAACCAAAGCAAGAAGGGTGAGTGCCACTATTGGACAGACCCGATTTGGAATACTAATTGCAATAAAAAATGAAAAGTCTTTTTTGTCATATATGTAGGGGTAGATTACATCACGAATAACACTATAAATGAAAAAAAAAGCACTTAGGCCAATAGACAAGTAGATGGGAAACTTCCACATTGGAAAGAGCTGCAGTGGGTAATTTTCTATCTCTTTGGCAGCCAAGAGAGAGCCTTGATCCAGTGGTGTAAGCCCAAGAGTCCGAACAATATCCATCACCATTTGCTTAGCTTTGTTGTCATCTCCACAGACGAACACCTGCAACAAAAGGAATGGGCTTTATTTTGACAAATCTTTGGGATAGACTTTACTATGGACCTGTAATGGGTATAAAACAAAACCTTTAAGGTGTCTGCATTTCCAAACCTTCTAGAAATCATTGGCTTTCTTGCTAGTCTTTGATGCTAGGGTTAAATAACAACATGCTGTGCTTCTGATAATCAGAACCTTTTCATTGGGAAAGTGGGAGGTTTAAAGCGGTGCAATCACATATATGAAAATAGCAGAATGCAATGGATGTAAGGATTTAGTAAGAAACCCTTGGATTTGAGCACATGCTTTAGAAGACGGCTCTACCAAGCAACTTGTAAGCACAACAGCATCTTACTCGTAAAGTTCTCAAGGATTTTATCTAAATAGGCACAATCTTCCACTTTTGGCCAACACATATAAAACAGTAATTTATAAGCATTCCAGAGCAGTGAGGATACAGGTAATAGAGAAATAGATCATCTGTAATTAAAATAAATATTTCTCTTCCAAGATCCTGAGAACAATGTACGGGGAGTCTCATATGGGTATTCAGCATAATAAAAAAGCATTTTTTTCTCCCGGCAAATGTTACGTGCACAGGGTAGATAGAAAGATGTTGGGGGGGGTTGGGGAGGGTTGTTTGGGAAAGATATTACTTATCTTGGAGTCTGGAGGAAAAAAAATCTGTGCTTTCACTCAGACCCACAATAATGGGGATTTTTGGAGTTCCTGACCATAATGCAACTTGAGGGTAGCTACATCTCTGCAGAGATAAGCCTGGACAGAAGTACAATGTGCCACATCCTTTTGCATTGTACTGCAATCGTTTTGCCCTGCTGAGTGGTGACACACATCAGGTTTAATGAGCACATAAGTGACCAGAGGAGGCAGCACACAATATAAGGGTATTTTGATGGTTCCTGGCTGCCAAAGCTTTCTTTTGGGGACAGCTGTGCAGCTGGTGCAGCATAAAGTACTTCCTAAAATTGTACTAAGGGCTCTTCACTGATGGCAGAAAAATTTATTGCTGTCACAGCAACCTTCCTGATTGATTGGTCATGTCTGTGAAGACCCACTCAGTCGATTAGGAACTCAATCGCTGAAGACCACCCTGGCAACTGGAATAACACTAAGTCAATGGGAGTCCCCTCCCATTCAGTTCAGCACAGTGGAGGTGCTAAACATAAGGAAGTCGAAGGCAGGTATGCAACTTATTGTAAGTAACTTGTGCATCTCCCTTTGACTGCCACTGAAAACAGTGGGCAGTGTAGACCTGACCCAACTTGCTTCTCAAGTCTAGTCCAGCATGCAGTGGCCCAAGGATTGGAGAGCCATGAAGATTAACTATCTCTGTAGTTGCACCAGCCATCCAAGTTGCTGAGATGTCAGACTCTCCAAGCCCTCAATGCCCCATGCACCTCCCTGCTCTCCCCCACCAAATACACTTCTGAACTCTGAATATGTTCAAACTTGCCTCTGGGTTCTGTGGGAAAGGACATGTCTGCTTCCATGTTTATCCATTATCTGATAGTAGCCAGAATGGAAGCTTGCTTTAGACAGTGTGACATCTCTTCTCCACTTACATTGCTTTCCATCTCATTTCTCCTCCTCTCTGTCCAAGTTCCCTCCATCATCTCATTACACTTTTCTCCCCTTGTTTGTCTTTCTTCTCTGCATTCCTTCTTTAGTTCTTTCTCCTCATTTCCTTTCCTTACTCTTTCCCATCTTCAGCTCCCCATCTCATTTCATCCTGATCTTTGCTCTTTTTTTGAAGTTCCTCTTTTTTACTTTTGTAACTTGCAAACATTTTGGAAGATTTTTTTTAAATCCTCCCACCACTGCAGATACATAACAGCAGTTCTCTTCTCTGTTCTCTGTTACTATCTTCCTGCAGGTTGTGGGGTAAGGAGCATGTGCTTAGTGATCAAAAGGTAGGGAAAATCACTTAAAAAGTAGAGGATAGAGACTTTTTCTTGACTAAGATCAAAAAATCACATTTGAGAATGAAGATTTTTTTTAGCTTAGTTTTTATTTGATAGGTGATCATATTGAAATTCGCATATGAATCTTGTCTGATACTCTTCTCCTTTATTTAAATGTATTTTTGCTGTATTGTTTAGAAATTGCCATATGATATGATTTACAAGACAATCCTTCTCTTTCATCTTACCTGTCTGCTTGCATCCAGCGTGCCTGACTGCAAGGCCCATGCTGAAATGGTGTTAAATGCTTTCACTACCTTAGCACCTGGCACCAGCTGAGCTAGGTATTCTGCATTGGATTCAGGATACTGATTTATTTTGAGGTTGTTGCTTACATCCACCAGCACTTTTCCATGGAGAACTTCAGTTAACTCTGTGAGAAAGTCGTAATGTTGTCTCTGAATTGCTACAATAATGATGTCAGCCTTCTGTGCGGCTTCTTCATGGCGCAGTACCTCAGCACCTTTGGGAATCAGGCTGGAAGTCTTTGCGTTTCGGCTTCCAAACACGACTGAGTAGCCACACTGGAGCATTTTATATGCCAGAGATCTTCCAAAGTCTCCTGTTCCAAAAATACACACAGTTTCTCGTTTATGAGGGGAGTTTTCAGCAAGAGGCATAATGTTGAAGGAATTTTTCTCCATATCTAAAAAAAAACCAGGAAAAACCAAAACATGAATACTTTGGAAAAGACAAACTAGCATGGTGCTTTGATTTTACCAAAAATGTATATTACATTTCTCTTTGTTTCTTGAACTATTTAGCAGGATAGTCTATCAATTAACACACAGAGTACTTACTGTGCAGTGTTTATAAAGAAAAAAATAAGTCAATTTCTCTGCATCTTTCCATTGGCTCATAGAACCTTGTCTGCACCTAAAAGATGCAGCTCCAGGTGCACAAGAACTGTTGAAGTTCTCTTCTCTCATGAGAAGCTGAGAACGAGGAGAGTAAGCAGGATAAAAAGAGAAGAAGGAATACCATTTGCCCCATGTTTCTGAGTGACTTCTGCTTACTTTCTTGACAGAAACAAGTTAAAGTTGAATGTACCAGTAAAGAATAGGACCTGGAGGCTCTTTGCAGGAAAACTCAGAGAAGAGACATTAGAATAAGAGCAAGCTGGGAGCTTATCTGCCTGATAGCATTTTATTGTTATTACTCTTGAATGACAATTTGTTTTATTAGGAAAGGATGGACTAGTGAGTTACTAGGCTACTTGAGTGTATTGCCTTATAATAATTCTATTATAGCAGTGTATAAATATTGATCTAGCAGGTACTTTAACTTCCATAACCCACTTCATTGTAACATCTGAGTGCCTTATAATCTTTATTATTTATTTGCACTGTGGTATTATCTAGGAGACTTAGGGACCAGGACCCTATTGTGCTAGATGTTGTACAAACACAAGACAAAAATTCAGTCTCTGCTCCAAAGAGCTCACAGTCTAAGTATGTCTCTTTTCAATACCTCTGTGAAATAGGAAAGGGCTGTTACCTTCATGGTTAATGAGGCAGAGAGAGCAGTGGGGAACCAAGGGAGAGGGGAGTGAGCAGACTTTCAGGGACCACTGGCCATCTGTTCCCTCTCCAGCAACATGCCCCCCATCAAAGCACCCCACAGCCATCTCTGCCACCACAAGTAGCAGATACCTTCCTAGCCATGTATGCCTCCCCTCAAGTAGTATCCTTCCTGTCCATTTCCCCATCAAACCACATGCCCCCCAACTATGCTAGCCCTCCTAGCTGTGTCTCCCTCCCAACAGTAGCCTGCTCCTTACCATGTATCTCTCCCTGCCAGTGTGGGGCCATGGGCCAGAACCTCTTTCCCAGTAGCACAGCACCCTCCACAAGAAGGAGAGGAGGTACACAAATGCAAGCATTGGCCCCTGGGTGCTGAAGACCAATGGAATGCCACAGAGGGAAACTAAGTGAATTGCCCAAGGTCATGCAATATACCCATGGCAGAGCAGGTAATGCCAGGTCTCCTGAATCCCAGATTAGCATCCCAACCACCATCTTTTCTCTGTCTATCTATGCATACACACAAAAGGAACCTACCCAAAGGGACTCATAAGTAGAAGGACCTAAGACAACTATTTGCTTGCTCTGTCATGCTGATATCCTGGGAGATTGTGATGGAGTGTGTACCCTATGCAGGCCCTGAAAAGGGTTAATGTGATCCTTTGAGGACAATTCTGGATGGAGACACACACTTAACTGATCATGAAGCCCAGATGGGCAGAAGCAGGATGCTTTGTATAAAGCCAGAAAAAGGACACCTGAAGAGGGTTAAATGGAGGAAGTCTGCCCTCACTCTCTGAATATGGAGAGGTGGTCAGAAGTGTGCTTGGGGGTATGGAAGGGGGAGAATAAGCCCTTGATCCTAAGCCATAAAAGAACAGTCAGCCCAGAGAGAAGGAAGAAAGCCTGAGAGAGGCTGGGAAGGAAGAAGCCCAGGGAAACAGCAGCCAGGAGTGGGACTCTGTTTGTTCTAGGGTCCTTGACCTGGAACCCCATGTAGAGGGAGAGCCTGAGCTCATCAGCCAGCCCCTGGGAAAGTTGCACAGGGCCTGGAAATGTGGAACAGAAGACTGTCTGAGGTGGTGTCTGGACAGATTGTGCAGGGGTTAAAGTAAGGGGGAACGCACCAGAATGCAGTCCTGGGGCCCCCTCTTTTTAGGCTGGCAGCATTCTGGAGCTCCTAAAATTAGAGGAAAGCACCAGAACACTGCATTCTGGAAGGCCCTAAAAATAGCATGGGCAGCCAGAAGGCAGCGTTCCAGTAGCTCCACCTTAAGCCCTGCTCCACCTTAGGCCCTGCTCCACCTTAGGCCCAGCCAGCAGAGAGATGCGGCAGGCTGGGAGTTTATGAATCCCCCCCTGCAGGGCGGAGCAGCTTGTGGCTGGAAGCAGTTTCAGCCAGTCAGGGAGCCTGCAAACAGCCCAGGTAAGGGCTTTGGGGGGGAGGGGCTTGCCGCGGTTTGTGTGTCTGTGTCTGTGGGTGGGTATTGGGGTATGGGGTGGGTTCTGGGGGCGGGTACTGGGGGGGGGGGCCCACCGGTGTGGGAGGGTTCCGTGACCCACCAAATTATACTTTAATTCCTGAACTTGTGAAGTGGGACTTTGTTATCCTGGAAGGGAAGGACATATGACTGGAGGACCAAGTCACAAAGAGGGAGAACCCTGAGTCACAGAGAGAAAGAAGGGCCACAGCATGAGCAACTGACAGAGGGGGGTTCAAGACAGAGGGAAAACTAATTCCCAGACACAGCTCCAAGATTGTGCAACTGTGATAAGTGGATCCCTTTACAGAGACTCAAATGGGATGAAGCCTGTAGAATTCCCTCTTGCAGATATTGTCATGTTTCAAAGCAGAATAAGAGCATATGGAATACTGATTCATTGCTCTGAGTCACTACATAGTAAGTTGCAACATCCCTTTTTAAATATATTCCCTACTGTAAAATGGAGAATGGACCTTATTTGAAACATGGGAGTACCCAGCTGAAATCCTCTAGTGTGTCCAAGAAGTCAGAAAGCAAACACTGAGTGAACTGTATGACAGTCATCCCCTATCTTAACAGATCTGAATGGAAATCAATGGCCATTGCTATGTGATGTGCAAAATTATTTAATATTATTTAAATAGTACTTAAATTAATTAAAATTAAATTTATTTAAATATATACATATTATTTAAGCAATAAGAAACACATTTATAAAGTGTCTCCACTGAGTTTCTTTAAACCAGAATACCAAAATTTAATTCACTGATGATGATTCAGGGCGAGCACTTGCAAACAAGCAATGATCTGACCTCTAGACACCTTAAATTGTTTTTTGTTTATGTGCCTCCAGTTACTGGCCAAGTACTCACAAAACTACATGTTGCTTAGTCCAGACTAATTGTTTAGTGTAGTCATATCCTTTCATTCCTTTCTAGAACTCTCCCAACTAGTCTCATTTCCTCCAGTGAGATCACATGCATGAATAATGCAAGGAGAATTCAGCTTTCCCTGTTAGGAACTACTAGGTGTCAGATGAAAGGCTGGATTATCGCTGGGGCTAATGGGGTGGAAGTGCTGGGCCCCAGCCAAAAGGAGGCCCTGGGCTCCAGTCCCTAAAGCCACTGCTACAATTCAATGACACTCCCCACTCCTTGCCGTGCTGGTGCTGGGGGGGGGGGGCAGGGCCCTATGCTGCTCCCACCCTGCCCCTGGGCTGGCTAGTCCTGCACCCAGAGTAGGGCAGGCCAGCATGTTCACTCCGCCTGGGTGGCAGGGCCAGTTGGCATAGTCTCTGCTCTGGTGCAGCTTTCGAGGGCCCATGGCTTTGGGGAGCTGCATCAGGGGCTGCCATGCCCCTGGACAGACTGGCTGGAGTGGGGTCAGGGCAGGAGCAGTCTCTCGTCCCAGGCCCCAACCCAGCAATGGTGGGGGCATGGGACCCTCAGCAGGAAAGGACTGTGGGGTGGGGTGGGGTGGGGGGCAGCTCAGGACCCCTGGGTTGGATAATTTGTCCCTGGTCAGACGTAATGAAAGATGATGGTGTTATTATTATCACCTTAGTGATCTGACAGCACAAAAAACCCAGAAGTAAATTAATCTGTAGTTAATGTCTTCATAAATATTGTATGTTGTAAAATCTTGTTTGGTAACTTTATGTAGCTTAACATTTGTTTCTGTAACATATAGTCCACAAATACAGTGCTGTATTAATAACATGGACAAAGTTTGTTTTGAAGCTGCAAGTCATCTGTAAATTGCCTTGTTAAAAGACCAAATATGGAAATGAAATTAGCTGATTTCCATCTAACCCTAATTCAGTCCTATTATGTTCTCAAGCTTTTTAGCAAAACCCAGTAAAATTTCCAGCTGTTGCTGAATTGGACTGATTTTTTTTTCTAGACTGAGGTTTATGATTTTTAAGGAATCTTCCATGACAAATTCACAGAGTAGGTCATCTGTGAGTCTCAAAATCTCATAAATCCAAAGCCAATGCTGACTTTGTTCTAAGTTTTAGCTTTGCCATGTGCATTTGGTTGAAAATTAAAAATCAGATTGCAACTCAATGAGTATGAACGTGTGAACATCAAAACTAACAAGTGTCAGAGAGAATCCATGATGGCAAGAACATGTTAAGTTTTCCACAGCTCTAGCTGTAACCCCTACTAATACATTTTACTACATCAGCTGATGTATTTTAATACAACATTAATGCCAAGGGCTCTATATCAAGAAAAATATCTGTATGGTCTTGTGGCTAAGGCTCAATCCTGACAGGTGCTTGAGAACTCTGGTCTGATAAAGCATAGCTTTTAGGCATATACAGTGCTTTAAGCATGACTTAATGGAACAATTCACATGATTAAAGTTGAACACATGCTTAAATACTTTGCTAGATCAGGGCTGGAATGGAATCAGCACCTTCCAGGACCAAGCCCCAAGACTTCTGACTGGAGTCAGTTCTCAGCACTGCCACAAACTTCCTATGTCACCATGGCTAAGTCTCTTAATCTCTCTGTCCTCAATTCCCAGGCTGTTTTAGGGAATAATACTTCCTATGCCTTGTCTGTCTACATTGTAAGTGTTTAAAGGTACGGTCTGTCTCATGGTGCATGTGTGCAAAGCATGCAGCACAATGAGATCCTGGTCTTTGCTGGAGCCTGTAGATGCTATCATGATTATATAGTCCTCCCATCCAACATAAATGCTGATGAACTTTGTTTTACAATAGCGTTTATGGGACTATTAATGTTGAGTGTTCTGAAATAGCATATTATGGAATCTTTCAAAATAGTCATAATTAATATCCAGCAAATGACAAAGGTTTCATACCATTTAGTCCAAAAGTGCACAGAAAAAATGAATCCACACTTTAAATTTAGCCTTCATCTGAACAACTCTGGAGTTCTGTGTAGTCAGGATATATGTGCATATTTTATTACTCATTCAGTTGAAATGAGTTGCAGTCTTATGAAATAGCTTCAGCAAAGTGGAAAGCTATAAACAAATCACATGGAAACAGATTTAGTTACTTCCCTCAAATGTTAGTCTCTAAGATATACGACACATGAACAACTATATATATGTTATAAATAGAAATGTGCACTAATTACAGATATTTTTCAGAGAGAGCTCTCTTGCACTGTGACATAATGGTAGCTAATTACTTTGTAGCATGAACTATAATGGTGTTTTGAGTCTACATCAACGATACTCAGATATCGGTAGTTCAGGGGTTAAATTAATGATCAATGTTACCCAAAAAAGCCACAATAGTGTGAATTCTTTGTTTCACTGACTATTTGATATATATTCTCACAGCAAAATAATTGACTAAGTATTATTATTTTGTCAACTACAATTGGTTAATAACATAGTAAGAGCTTCCTGACTGATTAATACTTTAGATTGGTTAATAAATAAATCACATGTTTTCATATCATGTGCTGCAAGGAGCTGCAAGAGACACATTAAAAAGCCACATGCTGCTTGCTAACCTCAGTCTAGGTATCACAGTTTTATGACTGTGTTTGATGCAAAATCACTGAAGAGATTTTTAAAGTGATTCTCACACTGTTAGTCAGGACTTGATCCTGTGAGAAGCTCTGTATCTTCTGAAACGTGGAACTACTTACTGTTTTAAAATAGTCAGGGAGCTTGACATTAGGAAATAATAAGGTTGTTTATTGCTAAACTAAGACTTAATATGAAATGTCATTCCACATCTGTTATATTCATTTACCAAGAACACCAATATAATGAACTCATCACCCACTCACTGCTCTGTGAGTTGATCAATACATTGCAGAATTGTGCCCTACTCTGCGATGCTTCACACTTGTAAATGTTCCACTTGTATTAGCCAGTTTGGGAACAATCAAATCTTCCCTGAGCATTCCACATCGTTCAAATTTCTATAAGCAATAGTCCCTTATATAATGCAGTTAAGGACAAAGAGAATGAGTATTGTTTGGCAACTGAATTATCTGTAAGCATTTCTTCAGAACTGAGGGTGAATTATGTAACACATGGTGCCTGAGAGCAGGGGCCTATAATGAATGTGAAGATGTAATTCATTTACTTTAAACACTGTTCTTCTGTTTACATGGACTAGTGCTTTTACAGGTGTTTGCAGATCTATGTCATTCTTTTGTTATTCAGAATCTAGACACACATATATCCCTCTCTATTCCAGTTCTGTAGCTCATCTGCTTGCTCCTTGTCTGAGAAATTTAAGAGGAAAACAATCTGCAAAAAAACAGAGAAAGTAATTTAATCTGAAATATTCTTTGGTGTCTTTCCATATAAAATGTGTGGAAATGTGGGATGGACTGGATAAAGAGAACTTAGTTAAAGTTTTAAGTATAGAAGTGTTAGAAGGAGCCAAGCATTCTAGGAGTTTGTGCTGTAAAGCACTCCAGCCTATACTAAATAAGTACAACTGATTGAAAATTTGAAATATTTTCATGAAAATTTCTAGTCTTGAAAAACCCATTTCTGATTAAAAATAATTGTTCAGAAATGTTCGATCGTTCTCTGGCCCCCCTGCCCCCAAACCAAACAAACTAGAAAGTGAAAAATGTGTGTGAGGGAAGGGATGATTCCATTTGTTTTCTCCTTTACACCCCTATGTCTACACTGGTAATTTAGGTTGAATTAAAGAGCCTTAATTCAAACTAAATTGGCCCCTGTCTACACTAGACTTTCATTGAGCTGAATTAAGAAATTCCTTAATTTGACTCAATGAAAGCTTAATTCAAATTAATAAGAACCACCTGTTAGTTCGAGCTAAGCCTTAATTCAACTCCTTGATTGACCCTTAATTTGACTTTATTAAGGTCAAATTAAAGGCAGTTAGGTTGAATTAACAAAGTGGACTAAGTCGACAACTTGAAGTTGACTTAGGCCACTGTTAATTTGACTTAAGGTTGAGTTTAGTTCAAATTAAAGTCAATCTTATTAGTTTGAATTAACAAATTTGACCTAACTTTTTCTAGTGTAGATACAACCCTTTTCTGTTCCACTTTCCTTTTTTGGCAACCAAAGGTAATGAAGGGAAAGAGGGGTAAAAGAAAAACTGGAAGAAACCAAAAAAAATTAAAACAATTTTGCAATCTTTTCAAAAATGAAAAAAAGCCCCTTTTAAACCTGCAAAATGCAAGTGACTTAAAGTTTTTTGAAGTTTATCACAAAAAATGAATTTCCACTGTCAACTAGTTCTAAAGCTGAATCATTTTGATTTAAACAGTATTAATCAGATTCATGTAATTCACTAACAAACAAATCCTATTATGTTAAACATTCCAAATCTCTATCAGTATAGGATTGTTTCCACCATTTGAAGAAGATCTCCTACCTTAGTCTGCTTCTGATGCAAAGGGAGTAGAAACCTCCACATCTCTAGTGCAAATAATCAGGAAGCCAATTCCCTGACATCCCCATTCCCTAACATCCATAGCAGAAAATGTACTCTTTATGCATATCTAATTCTAATTCTCCATGCTCCTGAGGAAGGGAGACCAAGAATAGATGGTGTGAGCAGAAGGGATTGTAAATTTTCTCTCACCCAGCTATAGCTAAAAGCAAGTCGACCTGAGTCCTGTTACAGGAGAGGGAGGGAAAAATTCAGCTGATTTCTCTTCAGAAATCATGAATCTGAGTCTTTGTGAGTCTTTCTTGGAGAGTTTTATCTTTTGTAATGAAACCCCAAACCATGGCCACTTTGTATGATTTTTGGATTTGGATTTGTAAATTTTACTTGAAGAACATATTTCTATTGAGCCAGTAGATGGCAGCATAACCTAGCTTTGTTCTGTGATATTAATCATATTTCATAATACTTGGGGGAAAATAGTGTAAGAATTCTTTTTACTTCTCTTATTTATGAGTTCAGATTCTATGGGGATGAATACAAAAGAAATACTTATCAATACATGGAATTTGGCTTTCCCCCCATCTTTCTTTCTTTCTTTCTTTCTTTCTTTCTTTCTTTCTTTCTTTCTTTCTTTCT
>ML681964.1:36055656-36261820 GCA_007922195.1 Podocnemis expansa | reverse complement strand
TCTTTCTTTCTTTCTTTCTTTCTTTCTTTCTTTCTTTCTTTCTTTCTAGATTGACTTCTTTGGAAAAGAATCAATATGCTTATCTGTTTTTTGCTCTGTAGCACTGTTGTTGGTTGTTGACAATATAGAGTCCTATCCAACTTACATTAAAAGTAGTGGGAGTCTTTCCAATGAATTCCATGATGGACCTAGTCAGCAAAAGCATGGGAAGTCATTATCCTTGGTCCAAGGAGCTTATGGTATAAATCAGACATAAACTGTCCAGTACAGATATGTCTGATACACGGGATGAAAAGTAAAATCTTTGGTTCATCCAAAGGTTGATCTTAGTTGTTTTAGTTGTTTTAATAATTTCATTTCTTTGATTGGCTCATGCTGAAAGTCTTAATGTGAGAATCATGGAGGAATTTCAATGGAAAGAGGTTGCTTGGCACATGAGAAAAGGTAGGGAGTTTCTGGGAGTAGCACAGGTATGGAGGAAACTGTGAAGCTAAGAGTGGGAGCAACATGAGGAAAAGTGAGGAAACTGAGGGTTGAAATACAGGTTGCAGTGGAGTTGTATACAGTCTTGGAAGTGAGGATGATATAACTCGACACAGAGAAGCCAGGGAACCAGCAGACAGATCCAGAGTGGCATGAAAGAGAATATTACTAGTCACATTTATAATATAATAGAAAGAAGGTGTGAGAAGCTCTGCAGTGAAACTTGGACCAAGATGTGAACAAAAGAATTTAATCCATAGGCCAGTGCAAGACAGAACGAGATTTTAGCAGAAGAAATGACATGGGTAAGAAAAGATAGGACTGGTAATGCTGAGTGAGTCAGGAAAATGGGGGTGGAGGAATATTGCATTGGAGAAATTAGGCTTGAGAGGGGGAGAAAAAAAACAGCATGGGGCATATGAGCCTGAGATTTCATTGGCAGGACGTCCAGAAAGAGATGTCAGGAGCAGCTGCAGAGCTAAGCCTCTTGATGTTGACTGTTTTATGCTATCCTTAATTTTCTTCAAATATATTATGATTAAGGGTGCAAAACTGTCAGTGCCAATTTGATTATAATCATGAGATGGTCATAGTGCAAAGGATGAAGTGAATATCCTGGAAATGTAATTTTAAAAGGGCAAATATTACAGAAACTTCTATTCAGAGTAATCATTTATACTTCCATAGGAAATAAGAACTATGTATCTGCTGTATTATGGTAACAGGTATCAGTGATGGCTATAAGAGCTGCCCAGCTAAAGCAGATCACTAGTTCTTCATCTAGTATGATATTTCAGAGGAAGGCAATGACCCTGGATAATGAACATGGTGAGTTTTATAATGCTTAGGGCTCAAGGCTCAGTCTACACTACATGGTTATGTCACCACAATGCAGCTTTTATGTCAACCTAGCAGTGAATGTGTTAGCACTTAAATTTTACTCCTGCTGAGGTAAGTGCCTTGCTATGCTGACTTACCCAGCACTTCCATGGGTCTCATAGACTTAAAGTTGACATAGACAGGTTGACACAGCGTCAGTGTAGCCACTGCATTACTTATATTAACTGGTACTGGTCTCCAGAAGCTGTCCCACAATCCCCCATGCTGATCACTCTGGTAATTGTTGTGAACTCTGCTGCACAGGGTCAGGTAGACAGGAAGCTGCCCTTCCCCGTTAAAGTCCTGTGAATTTTTAAAATTCCTTTTCCTGGTTGACTGGCTTGGAAAGTACACCTAGCAGCTGTCTACTGTTGAGGGTAACTGCCTAGCTGCCCATGCTGGTTACACGCTGAGGGCGCACTCCTGCCTGGAGTACACAGGAGGTATTTGGATTTTCTGAGCTTGTGCGCAGAAGAGGCTATGCAGGCATGGCTCCAGTACAGCCACTGAAATGTGGACATTTATGGGCAGGTTGCTTGGGGAATGCAGAAGGGCTACAATGGAACTAAGGCAGGTGAAAAGAGACAACAGTGACTGGTTGTAGATACTCTGTTGCTAAAACAGAGGTATGCATACCATGTATCACTCCAATGCAGTTCAGAAACCCCATTTTTGCAAAACCATCTACTATGGCCTACACATTGTTCAGAGCCATAGTCCAGCGTAGCAGGAGGCAATTAACAATTCTGCACACTTGCATGATGATAGCTCCTGTGAAAACCTTCCCGACTCCAAATTGATTCCTGACTGATACCAAACTGGCTTTGCCAGTTTTCACAGTGCAATCACCACTAACTTCTTGATTGTCAGTGCAGCTCTCGTTGTGGTGTCCCTGCACTTAGGGGCTGGGGTGAGTTCAGCACTCAAATCCAGGAACATGGCCTTTTGCATCCAAAGTTCTGCAGCCACTGCTCATCATCCAAACCTTCATGACAATGCAATCTCTTCACTTACTGCTGGTTCCTCAAGCCCAGAAGCAATACTGCACCATCTCTAACTGCTTGCTGAATGCCTGATGAACATCTTGATTTTTTCCTGTCTGTGTTCTCCATCAGTCTAACCTTCAAGGAATCATCATGTTGGCCACATTTTTGCAAATACTGCAGGATCAGGTGCACCATAGTTGCAACATTCAGGGCAACAGTGCAGAACTATGCAGCCTCCATGCTTCTGTTAGAGGTGACAGAAAGAGAGGAGAGGTATACAGATTTCCAGGGATTTTAAAAAGATATGAGAAATACTATGGGTTGCAGAAATTATGGGATGGAGAACTCTCCATTATGGGAATTTGAACCTATGCTCCCAGTCATCCCTGCATTACTCCTTCCAGACCCATGAGGCATTGCAAAAAGTTCCCAAAACACTTTGCACAGGATGGCGGTGAGTTGCACAGCAGGCAACCTACCCATGGTGCAGTGCACTCTGTATTGATACAAGCACTCCTGTTAGGACCCACACTGCTGCCACACGGAGCGTAGTCTGCACACCACACAAGCAATGTAATAACTGCGGCACCTGTATGCTAATGTATCTTAGCTCAGCATAATTTTGTAGTGCAGACACGGCCTGAGGCTTGTCAGGGGAAATTTACAGAAAGTCATAGAGGAGTCAAGATGAAAATGTCAGTGCAAACCTGATCTCTAGATTCACCTTTGTGAACCAAACCTACCCCTTCACATTTAGAAAGAGTTGTTTATGATTACCTAACAGCCTGAGGAGACCCTCGTAACACTTGGAACGAAGCGTTCTCACTGACAGCCCAGTAATTTACTCCATTGTGGTACTCCTGTGTTGACCCTCAGCAGCTGATCTCTATTAGCCTCACAAGGAGCCCAGTGTTTAACTCAAGTGCTGAGACAGATTGGTTCATCTCTTACCATTAAATTCATTGTCCCCTTGTTTCACAACAAACTACATAAATTTCACCCCTTCTCAAATGAGAGGTGTGTGCCCTTCTTTGCAAATCAGCACCTTCACTCTGCCTGCAGCTCCTGAGTGGCTCCAATTGTTACTTCTTCCAGTGTAGCTCTGGAAAAGGAGAGTCTGAAAGTTCACGGGAAGCAGGGGTTAGGATTGTGCATGGTTTGTGGAGGGAACTTCTTGCACTCTTCCCCCCACATCCTTGCACACCTGTGTAGTGGCTGGGCATAATCTGGCTTAATCCTTTCAGAGTTAAGAACTACACGTATTTGGGGAAGAATTCACCTGTCTTGACTGGCAGTCTTTCCCCCTTTCATTCCCTAGGGATTCAGACCAAATGCCTTTTCCATGCCAAAAGAAGTACGTCCTGCCTCATCAATTCCCAGGCAGAGTCCTGCATATACTCACAAAGGGTACATCTACACTGGAGGCTTAGGTCGACTTAAGGAAGGTTAAGTCAACCTACAGACTCCAGCAGCCACACTGGGCTTTTATTAAGTCGACCTTAGTGCTTCCTTAAGTCGACTTAACACCACCTCTTAAGATTGACTTAATGCTTAAGTCAACCTTATTAAGTCGATTTAAGCCTATGTAGATGGGGAAAGCCCTTTATTTGAGCTAATTGGCCTCCAGGCCCCCTCCCAGAGTCACTGGCCACCAGGAAGGGTCGACCTAGCACCTGCCAGTGTGGACAGAGGCAATCGACAGGCGTTTTCAGTGTGGACTCTTTAAGTCAATTTAACAAGGTCGACTTTAAGTCGACTTAAAGTCGACCTTGTTAGGTCGACTTAACAGAGACTCCAGTGTAGACATATCCAAACAGAAGTAATAATCCCTGACTGCTTGCTTTGTGATGGAATGTCTGAGGCAGGAGTAATTTTATCAAAGGGAAAAAGAGATCCATAGATATGGAAGTTAGACAAACTGTCTGAGCATATGCTCAAACTAAATTGTCTAGCAGCATCTCGATAAAGTGATTGACTAATTTTACATGACATTTATATCGAATGATACTATCATTTTAAATGTACCTTTCTTATAGGCTGAACTACATAAACCTTTAAGTATTTAGCAATCTGTGTTTTAATCAACTATCTTCAAGCATTTTGGAGAACAAAGGACTAATACAGTTTAAAAAGCAACCTAAAATATACATGCAATACTGATAGCTAGTCTGATTTATGTAAAAAGAAACATTTTACTATTTATAAATATACATGGTTTTGTCACAAATAAAAATATGTCCAGTTTCTTCTTGGTGCACAATTGTAAAATAAAATCCTGCCCTCTTCAGTTTTACGTTATATGTACTTCTTGTAATACAATAATAAGTAGGAGACTTACGCTGTTTCTACTATGACACCCACACAGAAGAGAAGAAAACAATGTGAGGGATCAAAGGCTTAAAAACATATTAATAATAAATTACTGGCTAATTTACTGTTAAGTAAATGAAGTTCTTTTCTGTGCAGTTACTCTCAGCAAAAGATCTTGAGCTCTGAATTTTGACTGAGCTGATAAAACAAATTGTTGGACATGATAAATCCTAATACAGAGAATGCCAGGTATTCCATTCCCTGCATCTCTGCTTTTTATCAGGAGAACACTAAAGCTGCCTAGAGGTTCTTCAGATATATGAAGTATAGGCCTTAATAGGTGTGCTTAATGTTGTCTAAATCATAACACAGTACTGAGAAAGCTGCAAATCTCTCTGACTCAGACTGTACCCATAAATACACAAGGCCTAGCTAAAAGTCAAGTAATTTTCCCTGCACTTTCAGAGTTGTCAAACTGCTCAGAATTTTAAAATTATCAAGCACTAATCCAATCCAGTTAACTGCACATTGGATGGAAAATGATTCCATGAGACTAAAAGTCTTAGGTCTAGTTAAAGCTCGGTCTGAGAGACAGGAAATCTATTACAGCTAGGCTGAGGATGTGCTCTGGGACCTTGGCGAAGCCACCTAAATCCACATTTTCAAATCCCCTGTGCATGAGGAAACAACTCCTCTCAGAGTTCCTGCTTCAACTGTGAGCAGGCTCCCTCAATGTGGCGCTATGCCAGTAGGGTATCTTGTACTTAATATTTAGTGATAGGCATGCTAAAAGTGCCAGAGATGCATACATAGCTCAATATACGTGTATAATATTCTCTCCTTGTCTAAAGAGCAAGCATGAGCAAGCGAGGAAACATTTTTTAATTATTATCCTCTTATATGCTTTTGATCTCTGCAGAGACTGTTAGAATGATGAGGTGGTAGAATATATGAAAGATCTATCAATAGGATGCTGCTGAACATATCCATGAACTAGCTAGCTGTCTATGCTTTTGCATCCAGATAACTACTCACACAGCTGGTTCAAAACCAGATGTTTTGACCAATATACACAGTTAAAACAAACAATTCAGCACCAGTTTTAGAAACATACCATGGGCTTGATTTTCTTTTTAGCTAGACCAGGATAACTGTTGACTTCATTGGAGTTAGTCCTACTTTTGTGCTGTCGCAAGTGAGAGGAAAATCAGGCCCTTTCTGCTTTGTTATCTATCCTTTCTGGAATGCAGATGAGTAAAACAAAATCAAACTGCAGGCTACCTACTGTTGAAGAAAGACTTCAGTGGGGTTTCTTGGCTTTCTATAACAATGTATGAATTTGCAGGATGGGAGGAAGAAGGAGAACAAGTTGCAATTATTAAAAGAGAAATAGTTCAAACAAGAGGTATGCCTGCCAAAACTACCAGAACATGTGATCAAGATCAAAGACCTGTTGGATATGGTCCAGAACTGATGTTATGTATATTAATTTTATCTGCGTTCATGCTTGTTCAATGCTCCGTACTGTTACAATTCAACAAAATACTATTTTTAAGAATAAGTTAATAGCATGCAATTTCATCAGTAACTTAGACCTTCTGAAATAAAATATAATCCTTTCTTTTTTTCTTATTTATTTTGCATGTCCTTGACAGAACCTTGAACAACTCATCCATTTTATCTCTCATGAAAGCCTGCATCACAACATTTGCACCCACAAATAATGCACTTGGATACAAGGTACTCTGGATGCAAGATAAATTGAGGAGCAAAGACCAAGTTCTGCTATAACGTTTGTAAGAAGTGATCACTACACTGTAAAATATTGCGAAGACTTTTCTGAAAAGAGCCTCAAACTGACCATTCCTCTTTCCAGAATCTTAAGGAAGGATTGTTAATATACATGCAAACTTGGTTAGATTAATCGCAAAATAAACTTGCAGTTTGGTTACCCAAATATTTGAACTCAGGCCTGAAGCACCATAGAGTCACAGAAGATTAGGGAGGTAGCTGCTGGCTGTCATCTAGTTCAACCACCTGCTCATAGTAGGATCATCCAAACTAAACCATCCCAGCCAGGGCTTTGTCAAGACAAGCCTTAAAAACCACTAAAAATGGAGATTATACCACTTCCTGATGCATTGCAGTGCTTCCCCACTCTCCTAGAGAAAAAGTTGTTCCTAATATCCAAGCTACACCTTCCCCACTGCAACTTAAGACCCTTGCTCCTTGTCCTGTCATCTGCAACTACTAAGAACAGCCTATCTATTCTCTGTGGAACTCCTCTTCAGGTAATTGAAGACTGCTATCAAATTCTCACTATTCTCTTTTGCAGCATTAAATAAATCCAGCTCCCTCAGCCTTTCTTTGTAAAACATGTGCCTCAGCCCCAACTCTCTCCAAGTTGTCCACACCATTTGTGTAGCAAGGGTTCCAAAATTGGACACCATATTCCAGATGTGGCCTCACCGGTGCTGAATAGAGGGAAATACTCACTTCCGTTATCTGCTAGCTGTGCTCCTACCAATGCAAACCCGTATGCCATTAGCCTTATTGTAATTAATGCACATTGTTGACTCATATCTAGCTTCTTGTCCACTGTAATCTCCAGGTCCTTTTCTGTAGAACTCTGCTTACCCAATTGGTCCCCAGTGTGTAGCGGTGCATGGGATTTTTCCATCGTAAGTGCAGAACTCTGCCCTTTTCTTTGTTGAACTTCATCAGATTACTTGTGGCCCAATCCTACAATTTGTTTAGGTCGCTTTGTATCCTATCTCTGTCCTCCTACATAGCTATCAGTTCCCCCACCTCCAGCCTGGTCTCATCTGTGAACTTACAGAGAGTTCATGCCATCCCATCATCCAGATCATTAATGAAGATATTGAACAAAACCAGCCCTAGGACTGACTTTGGGGTGCTTTAATTGATACTGGATGCCAACTAGAAATTCAGCCACTTGATCCACACACACTGTGCCTAATGATTGAGTTAGCTTTCTATCTCTCTTATAGTCTATTTATCCAATCCATACTTCTGTTACTAGTTGGCAAGAATACTGTGGGAGACCACATCAAAAGCTTTGCTATAGACAAAGTATATCATGTCCACCAGTGTCCTCATGTCCACAGAACCTGCCATCTCATCATAGAAGACAATCAGGTTGATCAGGCATGACTTGCTCTTGGTGAATCCATGCTGACTGGTCCTGATCACCTTCCTTTCTTCCAAGTGCTTCAAAAAGAATTCCTTGAGAAGCTGCTCCATTACGTTTTCCAGAGATTGAAGTGAGACCGACTGGTCTGTCGTTCCCCAGATCTGCCTCCTTCCCTTTTTTAAAGATAGGCATTGCTTGCCTTTTTCCAATCATCCAGGACCTCCCCCAATTGCCAGGCATTTTCAAAGATAATGGCCAATAATCACGTCAACCAACTCCCTCAGCATCCTTGAATGCATTACATCTGGCCCAATGGGCTTATGCATACCCAGCTTTTCTAAATAATCCTGAATCTGTTCCTTCACTACAGAGGATACCTCATCTCACTCCTATTCTCTGTTGCCCATAAGAGTAGTCTAAGAGCTGACCTTGCCTTTGAAGAGTGAGGCAAAAAAATAAAAGCATTGAGTACTACAGCTGTCTCCACATCATCTGTCACTAGGTTGTCTCTCTAATTCAATAAGGGGCCCACACTTTCTTACTTTCTTCTCATTGCTAACATAGCTGTAGAAATTTTTCTTGTTACCCTTCACTTCACTTGCTAACTACAAATCCAATTGTGCTTTGGTCATCCTGATTTCACCTCTGCATGCTTGAGCAGTATATTTATAATCCTCCATAAGCCATCTACCACTATCCAAGCTTCCACTTCTTGTATGCTTCCCTTTTTTGTGTTTAAGTTCACCAAAGATTTCTCTGTTAAGCCAAGCTGGTCACCTGCCATATTTGCTATTCTTTCTGCTCTTCAGGATGGTCTGTTCCTGCACCCTTACTAGGGTTTCTTTAACATACAGCCAGATTTCCTGGACTCCTTTTTCTTTCATGTTAGCTTCCCAGGGGAATCCTTTCCATCAAGTCCCCAAAGGAGTCAAAGCCTGCTTTTCTGAAGGCCAGAGTATATATTCTGATGGTCTCCTTTTTTTCTTTTGTCAAGATCCTAAACTCGACCTTCTAATAGTCAATGCTACCCAGACTGCCATCCACTTTTAATTCTCCTACCAATTCATCCCTGTGTGTGAGCAGCAGGTTAAGAGGCACATGGCCACTAGTTGGTTCCTCTAGCACTTGCACCAGGAAGTTGTCCCCAACACTCTCTAAGGACATCCCAAATTGTCTGTGAGCTGCTGTATTGCTTTCCAAGCAGCTGTCGGGATAACTGAAGTGCCCAGTGGAACCAGGGTCTGTGACTTGGAAACATCTGTTAGTTGTCTGAAGAAAGCCTTGTCTACCTCATTTTCCTGTTCTGGTGGCTATAGCCTACCACAACATCACCCTTGTTTCTCTCACCTCTATCTTAAACCAGAACAAGCAAGGAGTCTGTGCCACTTAAAGACTACCAAATGTATTTATTGGATGAGCTTTCATGGGAGAAAATCCTACTTAGGATTTCACGTGGGATTTTCTCCCATGAAAGCTCACACAATAAACAAATTTGTTAGTCTTTAAGTGCCACAGGGCTCCTTGCTTGTTTTGCAGAACTACACTAACACGGTTATCCCTTTGAATATTAAACCAGAGACTCTCAACAGGCTTTTCTCAGTTTCATACTGGAGCTCTGAGCAATCATACTACTCTTTCACAACCAGTGCAACTCCATCTTTTCTCCTCTGCCTGTCCTTCCTGAATAGCCATCCATGATAACACTCGTGTCAGTTACAGCATCAAGTCTGTTATTCCAATTACATCAGAGTTCTTTGTCTCTGCCAGGACTTCCAGTTCTTCCTGCTAGTTTCCCATTTAGCCATCTACCCTTATCCAAGAAAACTGAGGTTCCCTGGGCTTCCCTTGTTTTCCATCCATCTTAAAGTTCTGTCTTGAATGGACTAAGAACAGCACCTTCTCACTTCAGGATTCCTCTTCCATGTTTATGTACTGTCAGAGTCCTTTTGTAGTTTTGAAAGTTGATGTGAAGCCTCCCTAGGTAGTGCTGTTCAGTTTTGACCATTTTGGCTTCTCTTGGCACCACTTACCTTTAAGATTTGGGTTTTGCTCTTTTTCTCTTGTTTGACAGTTTGGTTTGATTTTCTCTTTTTCTTTCCTCCTTCCCTTATGCCCCCCTCCTCCAGTCCCAGAGATGTTTGGTCCCATTCTTTCTAACTTCGTCTTGCAATTTGTGTACAGTTTCCATGATGCCTTGTGGTGGATGGCACTCCTGGGTAAGTACAAGTTACATTTGTCATATTCGCAAACTGAGCAGTTGAGGAATTAACTGTCAATGAAAAAAAGCCCTACGACATGGCTAGCAGTCAGCCTTTCAAGTAGTTTCTGAAAAGCTTGTGTGTATACATGCTGTTAAACCTATGAAATCAAAAAGTGATGCCTTGTTTTATGTATCCCTTGACATTAGAGCAGGTTGATGTGTCCACACAGAAATATCATTCTTGACAATCTGTTTTGCTACATGGACACCCAGCTTACTGGATAACTATGGCTGTATCAGTGAAGTTTGGGACACCTCCTAAACCAGGGATCAGCAACGCAGGCTCAGTGAGCCACCTGTGGCTCACTAAGCGTCCCCTTCTGGCTCCCTGGCAATCTCCTCCAGGGAGCCAGGTGTGCCCTGGGGATTTCCGGATGGTGCAGGCCCCCCACTTTCAGGGCGTCAGCATTGCTTCCACTCTCCCACCACAACTGCATGAGCCATAGCCAGCCCAGCGGCCATGCTGTGGCCCGAGCACTGGTGGTGGTGGGGGTATGGGCAGCAGATGCTTCCTCCATCCCTCCCTCTGCTGGCGAGGCAAAGTAGCGCTGCCCCGCCTACCCCCAGCATGATTTAGGACAGGGGTCAGCAACCCAAAAAGGGAGAAGAGCCATTCTCCCCACCACAACCACCACAACCACATGAGCTGGAGCTGGCCCAGTGGCTGCACCGCAGCCCCTAGTGCTGGTGGGGAGTGTGTGGGGAGCGTGCGCTCCTTCTGTCCCTCACTCCACTGGCGGGGTGGAGCAGCACTGCCACGCCTACACCCAGCCAGCCACCCCTCCCAAGACTGGCCAGGGGAGAGCTGCAGCTTGCCAGACTGGGCCCCTAGAGCGGCCCCTCCGTGGAGTTCAGGCCACTTCAACCCAGCCACCCCAGGCCTGAACAGAGGCCACCTCACCCCCAGGCCCTTGTTCAGGCCCAGTCAGGCCTGGTGTGGCCAAGTCAAAGTGGCCTGAAATCTGCGCAGTGGGCTGCTCCAGGGCCCCGCCCCTGCAAGGTGCAGCTCGTCCTCAGCTGCTCTTGGGAAGGGTGGCTGGCTGGGTGTAGGCGTGGCAGCATTGCTTCACCCCACCAGCGGAGTGAGGGACAGAAGGAGCGCACACTTCCCACACACTCCCCACCAGCACTAGGGGCTGCAGTGCAGCCACTGGGTCGGCTCCAGCTCATGTGGTTGTGGTGGTTGTGGTGGGGAGAATGGCTCTTCTCCCCTTTTGGGTTGCTGACCCCTGTCCTAAACCATGCTTTCCCAGCATTATTGCTGAAAGCAGGGATATTGGAATCATTAGGAAATGTGAGGCAACTCACAGAGGGACAAATAGGGAAAGACAGTTTGAACCAGCTGCAATACTTTTGGCTTGCTATTCATGCTGGGGAGAATCATAAGAGAATGCACTGGTCCAACTAACCGGATAAAAGACTGTCAACAGATGTTGAAATCAGATTACATTGACTGAGTCATTTCTTGTAAAGTTCCCTAGATGCTCTATATTGCAACTTCTTGGTATTATTTAATGTAATAATACATATTTGCAACATCTTTTTTTCCTAATGTAAGCAGTAGCCATAAAGGAAACCCTTTATTTTGTAATATGAAAATAAATTTTATGCTAATTTAAAAACCAAATAAGGGATATAGAAGAGGAGGACTCTTCCCTTGCATAACTATTCAATATTTTGTTACCCAAACGAAGCATTTGACAAACTGACTTGTAAAGATTTCTGCAGCCAGTGTGACAGTAGAGTGAAATCCCAGGCTGTGTTGGAAGAGTGCAGTGTGAGTGCAAAGGTGGCTAGTGGAAACTGTTTTTACCTCTCCTGAGTTCACGTGTATCAGGCTGCAGCTCGTCTGCTTACCTGCTATCTTAACCCCTTGGCAGTTTAATGACCATAGGCATCTGACTGGCTGGGGGGATCAGGAGACCTGTTCTTACAACCAGCAGCAGGGCACTGATTATGTTAGTTTCTACTCTTGCCTTGCCCCAGCCCTGCTATCCTCCCTGATTCCAGGCAACCCACTTCCAATCTTTGCCTCGGACTTCTGGATCTGACTCTAGCTTGACCCTTGGCTTAGGCCTCTAGCCTCTCTGACTTGCTCTGACTCTAGCTTCTGTTTCCCTGCTGGATGTCTGCTTCAACCATAAAGCATGACTCTCGTGCATGTCCAGGGCTCCTTATGCTGGGATAACTGTGTACTGGTATGGTCCCTAACAACAAATCAGTGTGACCTGATCCTATGATTTACACTTCGCTGCATTTATTTTCCTCCCATTCTGTAAGTTCCCCCATCTTCAAAGCATCTGACAAAGTGGGATTTTCTCCCATGAAAGCTCATGTGATAAATAAGTTTGTTAGTCTTTAAGTGCCACAGGACTCCTTGTTTGTTTTGCTGTCCTAGATTAACACGGCTGCCCCTTTGGAACTGTGACTGTGCTGGTTTTCAGATTACTTTCCACTGAAGGCATGACCAAAGGAAACGCTATAAATCTGGGTTTCTTAATCCGTATGTCTGGAATTGTAGACATCAGAAACTACTTTGGAATTTAGGAAGTGGCAGGATTAAATCAATTCTTATTTGAAATTCTTGACATTTTCCCTGAATATATTTTCTAAAATAGAGCAGCAACACTTGCATATTTTGCATGTACAGAAAAGCTATTTAAAGTGCGTAATTTCCATAAATAGTGTGATATCCTAAAGAAGAGAAACGAATATAATAAATACTTTTGGACCCTCTCACAGCCCAAACCTTGCCACAGTTTCACATAAAGGTGGCAGCAATTATAAATCCACTGGATCAGAGGAGATCAGCTGCTAAAAACTGCTTGATAAATGGTATAAGCAGTTGGGTCAGATCCTCAGTCGAGGATCTGGCACAATCTGTTTTCTATCAATTAGTGATGGCAACATTGTGAACAAATTCCTTAGAGGTCTGGCTATATGACACTGCATTGCAGGGTTGTCTGCTGGACAGCAAAACAGTTTCTGGCATCATTGGAATTAGGAGATTCTGACGGTGGTTTCCCACCTTACATACGAACAAGAAGAGCTATAGACAGGGCTATTCATACCGACTTGGAAATTATGCAATAACATAATGTTAACAATGTGTTTATTATAACAGCTCAGTTCCTTGCTTCCTCCTGCCTCTCCTTGTTAAAGTAGCAGTATAAGATGACCCAGGTTTGTGTCCAGGTAGATACTATCTGAGCAAAGTTACACTCTGTTTACAATCTGGCAACTGGACTAAGATCAGTTTCTGCTCTGATTTATACCAATGGATCTCAATTGTTTTCAGGGAGGCTCAACAGCTTGTGTGGAATTTGGGTCAATGTGTTGGGATTGCTCTCAGACCCTGAGCACTCAGCTATTTAGGGGAAAACTCACCTAAGATACACACAGCATGCCTACATTGTGATATTCACCTCTCCTGTTAATTTTAATGGAAGACCTACACCAGCAGGGACAATAGAGTATCAGTCAATATTTCCAAAAATGAGATCTGAAAGGAGAATTTTGCTCTTAAATACCAGTTATTATATTAACTACTGAAGTCAAGTCTCTGACACAACAGTGTACCCCACTACCACAAGTTGTTTTGTTGAAAGAAGTGCACAAGGTAATGGTAGTTTGTTTAATAAAATGCAGATTGAGAAGTGCATTTAGTAAAAGAATAATCTCTTAAAATATGTCATTGATCAATTTAAGACAAAATGATTGTCCTTTAAGGCACCTTTTAAAATAACAATTAATTATTTCCTTCAGTGTGGCTTGTGGGGTTTTTCCTTCTCAGCTTGTTTGTGAAACAGAAAGACTAAGAGTATCAGAAAATAATCTTTTCATTCTTCCTCCTTTCCTGATCAAATAAGATCAGTCAGAAAGGTGTCTGTTCACATAACCCAAGGCTTTGCATTTCAGCTACTCTGGCATTCTCTATATCAGGAGTTTCAAACACATGGCCCCTAAAGCTATTTCTTGCGGCCCACAACAACACTATTGTTAACGATATTTGCAATATCGTTGTATGAAGAGGTTTCAGTGGTGTGTCCCTCAGGCTAACTTACTAGTCCTCATGCAGTCCTATATTAGTCCTCATGCGGCCCTCATGGTGATTTGAGTTTGAGACTCCTGCTCTGTATCCATTAACTGTTTCTTTGTTCCAAATATAGTCAGCCCTCTAGCCCTGTTAGCATTGTTGAATCTAACTTGAACCTTCAAAGACCAAAAGCATTGCTGCTGCTACAATCTCACACATTTCACATGGAAAGAAATAAACAGAATTAAACCAGAGGAGAGCCTGACTCAGAGGCCCCAAGTTCCTGAATTAGACAATGGAAACCATGGTGGCTTCCCTCTGCAGACAGCCACCACCAAATAATGGTGCTAATACAGTAGAGATTTATAAAAACCCCATGTGATGCTTTTTAGGTCTGTGTACATGATAAATAAGATATACAGCTGATTTGGGTTCGTTCTTTTCTTAGTAATTTGGTGGCAGCTCTAAGCTCTACAGGAGTGGAGGTACAGTTGTTTGAAAGTTAGATCTCCATAGTAACAGGAATGATGGATGACTAGGCATCCTAATGGACTGGTATCAGGTGCAATACACTGATTATCCCAATTCACTCTTATTTGCAATGCAAAGTGAATAACAGTAAAGTTCGAGCCATGTAGTCAATACATGAGTGACACTTGTATTGAAGTCAAAAGAAGTTTCATGTGTAAAACAAACACAAGGCCCTTAGATAGACCCTTTACTATGGCAGTTGTACATAAACAGAGAGAATCCTATGCTGGAATTGACCTTAAACTGTCTGTTATATGCTCTCTACCATAAGGCAGATTTTCAAGACTATCTACCACTAACCCTAAGAGTGTGGATGTGTTTCCATGTGCTGCCATGCACCTTTTATATCGTCTTATAATTAATTTTTAGGTGGATTTGATGTTTAAAGACCCCTAGCATCACTTCCTCAATGACAGCAGGATTTTCTTGAGTGTTTAATGTATACAGCCTGAAAGTGTTTGGCTGAAACATGGTTTGAAAGTGAGGTTTAATTGAAAAAGTTTCTCCAACTTGTTAAATTTGGACTTCACTTTTCTGTTTGACACCTGACAACTCTTCCAAAGTTGGAGAAGTTTTGAAAAGTTAAAGTAGAAAAAAAGAAGGGTAGTGGGAGTAGGCTAGGATAGCTCCTGGACATTATTCGCTTCATTGCAGTCAGTGGCAAACAGGAAAATTAACAGAAGAAAGCAAAAAAAAAAAAAAAAAAGGAAGAGCCACTGTGTATGAGACTGGAAGAAAGCTGTTCTTCAAAAATCAAAATGCAATTAAAATGTTTTTCAAATAAAAATTTCATTAAAGATTTAATACCAAATTGAAATAAAAATCATGTTACCTGGAAAATTTCCTGAAAATCAAATGAAAAATTTCACATAAAATATTTTGTCTAGCATTTCTGTTAGGGAATAAGTTTTGGAGCTGCTCTCCCCTTCCATTTTGTCCTCAACAATCTCAGAATTAGTTAAGGAAAAAGGGATTTGGATAAAGAAAGAGGAGGCTGAGAATGAAGAGATCTACAATATCATCCTTCAAAGAGTTAATGCCTGTGCATCACAAAGTGAGCTAACTACGTGTCTTCTGTGTTCTAAGAAGGGAAGTAACTGGAACATGCTGTCTAGCCCACTGAACTACAAACATCAAGTATTTTTCAGTCTGGAAGAGGAAAGTACTGGTAAACTTGATTTCACTTAGACTATTGGAATATTTTGGTGCAGTAGAGTGTTCTCTTCATTATTACAATGTCGTGCTATTCTGAATCATTACTGTCAGCAAATCTGGGAGTCTTGGAAAGGCCATATCACAAAAAAAAATTACATAAGCTAATGAAGGCATCATTTTATAAAACTACAAGAATCTGAAAAAAATATGCTGTACTTAGATTGACATTTTATATGGTTGCAGGTTTCCTGGAAATGTGAAATGTTCATACATTAAAGCTTATGAACAGTTCTGACAGGCTCAAGTCATCTCTGAATTAACAGTCTGGTACAAGTCAACATTAAGGAAAAATAATTTTCCTTCTGCAACAATGGAGATACTTGTCAACCCATAAAATATGCATTTTAAACATGATTATTATCAGAACACTGATTTCTGACACTAGAAACAGTGAACTCCATATCTGGATCAGTACTAGGAAAAAGAAATTTGTAGTGTTTAGCTGTCCTTTCAACAACTGATGAGTTATAATTACAGGATCAAACACCATGGGAGTGTCTCTACTTTGATTGCTAAAATCCAAAACAAAATTTCTGGCACTGCTTTCTAGCCTCATCAGTACAATTTTTTAAACAAAAGCAGTATTTAAGGATGCTTACCTTACTTCCGTTAATTATGACAAATACCTTTACAAGACTGAATAAACTTGGGATGAGATTTTGTGTTCTTTAAAAAACTGTGAACTCTCACAGGCTGACCTGATTTCCTGCAAAAAAACCAAGGAGTCCTGTGGCACTTAAAGACTAACAGATTTCTTTTTTACATGAGCTTTCGTGGGAGAAAATCCCACTTCGTCAGATGCTTTGAAGATGAGGGAACTTACAGAATGGAAAAAAAATAAACGGAAGGGAGTGTAAAACATGAGATCAGGTCATACAGTAACAGCAAATCAAAGCCGTTGTTAAGGATCAGACCCTGGGAAGGGTGAAGTCAAATGACCTGTTGTAATGGGAAAACCATCATTCATTTGTAGTTTGCAAAGTTAAAAAAAGAAAAAATGAAATCTGTTGCGGTACCTCCTTTCCTTGCCCTCTCGGGGAGGAGGGTTTTGTGAAACTTATTAACACAGACAGAGGAGAGAGGAAGCAAGCCACCCCTCTATATTTGAAGCGGGGTGGAAAGTCAGGCCAAACTCAGACGGGACACAGTTGAAGTCTGAGTTCATGCCCAAGCGAGCAGCCTTGGCAAAAATCTAACTTGCCTGCCTCAATCGCTGAGGAAAGGGCAGGGAGCCTGGCGTAATTTTGCGAAGCTGGATGTGCGCGGCTGGGGGCGGAGGAGAGGGCAACTCGCTTTGAAACTTACCTGGCTTCGTGCAGGCGGGCGCTGGGGCTGCGCGGTGCAGGGCGCGCTCGCGGTGCAGCGGGAGCAGAGGGACCGGGCTCTGCCGCCCTCCCAGCCGCTTATCAACCCGCGGGACGGGACGGGACGGGGCGGGGGGACGGGGGATGTCGCAAGGCGGCCCGGTGCAGTGCCAGCCCTGTCCGGGGAAAGGCCGGGCCCGGCGGGCTGAGCTCACTGGCCGGGCGGGGCGCGGGGCGCGGGGCCGGAGCCGCCTTCGCTTCCCGCGCGCGCCGCTGGCTCTGGGCCGAGCACGTGCTGCCCGCCGTG
Organism: Podocnemis expansa; assembly: GCA_007922195.1. Classification (NCBI taxonomy): domain Eukaryota; kingdom Metazoa; phylum Chordata; order Testudines; family Podocnemididae; genus Podocnemis; species Podocnemis expansa. The sequence goes on along the minus strand of ML681964.1, from coordinate 36,244,355 downwards.
ACCCTGCCTGCCCCGCGGGGCACGGGGGGGCGCGGGGCTCCCGGGGCTGGGAGTGGAGGCCCTCAACAGGTCCCTGTAAAAATGCTGCCCCGGCCGTCCTGCGCGCAGCCCTTGACCATCCCTCGCTGAGGATAGTCGGCCCTTGCTGCCCAGACCATCCCTAGCCGCTCCTGGCCTCCCTTTGCGGCTGCCCAGACCACCTTTAGCGAAGGGCACTCCCTGCGCCTTGCTGCCTAGACCACCCCTAGCTGGGCGCAGGCATCCCTTATGCCCAGACCACCTCTAGCGGGGCACCGCTACCCCTTGCTGCCCAGACCAGCCACCGCTAAGGACAGTCAGCCTTAGCTGCACAGACTATCCCTAGCCAGGCACTGCCACCCCTTACTAACCAGATCACCCCTGGCTGGGCATGGCTGCTTCTTGCTGCCCAGACCATCCCTAGCCAAGGACAGTCATCCCTTGCTGCCCCTACCTTCCCTGGCAGGTCATGGCCTCCCTTTGCTGCCCATACCACCCTTATCAAAGGGCAGCCGCCCCTTGCTGCCCAGACCACCCCTAGCAAGGGACAGCCACCTCTTGCTGCCCATACTACACCTAGCCAGGCACTGCCAGCCCTTGCTACCCAAACCACCCCTTGCCGGGCACAGCTGCCTCTTGCTGCCTAGACCATTTCCCAGCCAGGCACGGCCACTCTTGAGTTGTTCATACCACTCCTAGACAATATGATTGCCCTTTACTGCCCATACCAGTCTGTCAGGTATGCTCACCCCTTACTGCCCATACTACCCCTGAGCTAGGCACAGGCTGGTGAGCACCTAAGCCTTTACAAGCAGGTTGGCCCAAAGGGCACAGACATAGGGCCTTGCACCCGCTGCAAGTTCAGTTTAAACCTTTCAGTGGTAGGATTCTTAGGAGTGTGTGGCCAGCCCCAGGCAGAGCAAGAGGGCAACGGACAGATGTAACAGTCACCTCATCTGTCAAGTCCCTTGCTCCAGACCTCACCGTGGAGCAAACTAAAGTAGGAGTTCTCAGCCCTTTTAGTGTCACAGCACGGTTGGGATCTTCCCAACACCAGGATGCTTCTCCACTTCAAAGCCACTGGCTCTGAGCCCCTCCATTCCTCCCAGCTGCAAAAAACAAATTGCCTCTGAAGGCAGTTTCAGTGGCAGCTCAAATGGAAGTGTCTCCCACCTTTGAGAAAAGACTGCTGCAGCAGCAGGCAGTTTCAGTGGTGGCTCTTCAAAGAGCATCTCACGGCCACAAATAGCTGCCATTGTGCAGACTTAAGGCAGCAGCTGTTAAAGGGGCAGCTGCTGCAGCTCACCCTGCCACTAAGGGTTTCTTTCAGCCGTGGTGGGATTTTTGGCAGCGGGATGAGTTGCAGCAACACACTTAGCCACTGTGCAACCTAGCAATTGGGAACTGCTTTTCTGGGATGCAAGAAGATAACAGAGAGGGGAATGGATTTCAGCAACAGGCTAGTTTTTTGTGGGACTTTAAACCATACTTCCCACATTGGGCAAAGCCTGTTTCTTTCTCTGGCATTGCCCTGTCCCTTCTAGCAAGGCATTACATTACACAAAGGCTTTGGGTTGCCAGCCATACCAGTAATTTCGACACCAGTGGAATTTCCCAGTTATTGCTGTATGCAAATTCCAGGAAGTTGGCCAGCTTTGGTCTGTTTTGTGCCCAATGATTTGTTTGTAATATTCCCAGAGAGGACTCATTCAGATGTTCTGAAGCAAATGTCCTGAAGCTGCAGACTAAGGGAAACAACATTTTGTAATGTCTCTAAGAAATGATAATGCAGGTCAAAGAAAGACACACAGAGTGGAGATCTATTAAATGCTAAAAGCCAGGGAACAGCTTGTTCTTTGGAGAGAGAAGGGGTGATTTTTCTATCTATCTCCACCTGAATAAATCACTGATATTGCCTAATCTGGTCGATGACCCAGAATGTGCAGGGTGTATCACTGTTCTCTGCTGGAGAGAGTGGTTAAGAAATGGGGAGGAGGGGGCAAGGGGAAACAATAGGTTTTTTTTTCCTGTCAGAATGACCTGTTTTAGTAAGGGAATGAACACCATTGATGGTTGAGTACCTTACTATTTGCTTTTTGAAGTACTTTGAAGGAATGTGCTATGTACAAATTTTCTCCCTTTGAATTCATGCCAATCACAATGGGGGGGTGATGGTGAAGTGAGGGGGCTAAATGGAGGGAGGGGGTGAAGGTAGTGAGCAATGTTCCCTCTAAGGTTTGGCAGCTTGTGTGCAAAATTTTCAACCCACATGCAAAACTTTTTCTGAATAAAATTTGTGTGCAAACTAATGCAACAAAAATTATTGAAAAATCTAGACCAATGAAAAATTAATAAAAATTATTTAAAGTTGTTTTTTATTAATAAAAACACCCAAGTTATTTAATATTTACCCAAATTGCTATACAATCGAAAGAAACTAATCCATGGCTTTCAAACAACCCAATACCAAAGTTGTATTCAATCTGGATCCTAGGTGTCACAATTCTGCCTAATCCCCTCATCTCCTGTGTTCTAAATGCAGTTACAGTTCACAGGGAAGCCAGCTTATTATCACTGAGAGCATCTAAGACACACAAGGAGTTGTGTGGCACTTGAAGACTAACAGATTTATTTTTCGCATGAGCTTTTGTGGGAGATTCCTTGTTTTTTTCCCCCCTGGACTAGACTAACACAGCTACCCCTTTGGAAATTGGCAGCATTTAAGATGTCTTGATGGTCCCAGAGGGGTAAATTCTATGGAAATTTTAAAAATCAAAAAGATTCCAGACATCTCTTTTCAGGAAAATGCTGCAACAAGAAGGGTGCTAAACACAGCTGAAATCAAAACAATGGGCTTCTAGCTGCTTTAAGATAAGGCTACAGTATTTCTTAAAAGCCTATTTTCAGTCCCTTGTACCTTTACCTGCCCCATCATTTTGGGGCTACATTTCAACTTAAGAGAAAATCTCTACCAAAATACACATCACTTCAGTGCATTATGGTTTCTTCTGATGGACAGATTAGGGTGCATGATGAAGAGAATAATCCTATGGCTGCCTTTGATTCCCATTCTTTTGGCTGTTACTATATTTAAAACAAGTACTTATCTGATATCTCAATTATATCTCTAAGATTTCTATGAATTGTCCTTCACAGCATCTGATGAAATTTTCTCTCATGGAAGCTCATGCAATCAATATATTTGTTAGTCTTTAAGCACCCCAGGACTCCTTGTTTGTTTTGTTATGAATTGTTGTAATTTATAGGATTCTGGAGAAAACATGTTCCATGTTCTTTGAAGTCACAGAGTTATTATGCTCAAACATTCTCACTTTTCAGTTACTCCACTTAAGTAACATCCACACTAGTTTTCAGGAAATATACAACTGATTTTTAGAGATTTTTCACCTCCACAGCTTTATCTAGTTATTGAAGGGACATTTTGGCACCATGCACTTGCAGTTTCCCATGTGAGGATTTTCAAACTTCAGGGTATGAATGGCACTTACTCTTTGCCATACCTCTTGTTTAAAAAGCTGAAGAATTGCTCCAGTCCTAGGGTTACCAGATACCAAAGCATGGAAAGGAGGACAGAGAAGTACAAAAAGGGGGACATTGGAGGACACATATACATCTGGGGCCCAGCCCAGGCCCCTTCACCCACCCAACTAGTGCCCCCCTCCCCAAATGCTTGCCCCATGGATTACCCAACTCCAGAGAAATCTGTCTAGCCTCTAGTTACAGTGTGAGATGAATTGTAAGAACAGCAGCTCAGGAATATCAAATGAATGGCTTAAGTATTTTTCATCTTCATATTAAAGTAACCATAAAGCCAGCCACTCCAAGGAGTTACAAAATTAAGTACTTAATATTTATATCAAGGTGCAAGTAGAATCATACTGCAGAACTACTATCTAGATTGATATTTTTACATTGTGAGTTGCAAACAGAAGCAAGCCTCCAGTAAATTTAATGTAGCCATTATGGACAAGATTAAAAGCAGTTTTAACACAGTAAGTTCCTTCACTCCCATTGTTTGACACACGGAGGGGAGGGGCTGGCCCTTGTCTCCATGAAGTCTAGCAGAATTTGAGGTGTTGGCTTCTAAAGGAAAAGTAATCTCTGTCAGCAGGATTCTCCCCAACACTTGAAATTGAAGGGGGGAGTGCAGAGGAGGCTCACTGATCTGGTATAACTGTTACTAGCTGACAACTGGGGGGGGGGGCGGGAATCCCTGTCTAGCCTCAGTTTTGAACCTCTCTGTGCAGTATTTTAAAAAATCACAGACAAGCTGTTTAAGTTTTACACACACAGGAAAGGAGCAATGAGAAGTGAGAGCTGCTGGTTCTTATGTGCAGACCTGCTTGAAACATAGCCTTTTACCTAAAATGCAAGTTTCTGGACATCACATCCTACTATGTCAGCTATAAACCACAGATGGATATATATCTATTTTATGAGCATTGACATTTTCCAAGTGCTTTTGTGTGAAATACACATCAAATGGGGTGGGGGGGGGAATTAGATGGTTTTGAGCATCAAATGCTGCACCCAAGACCACAGCACCTATTCTCAGATGCAATGATCAGTTTTTTCTTAAGTATACCAAAAGAAACTCACCCTACAATAAAAATAAGCATAGAATATGTATGCAGAAGGCAAAACCAAGCTGTTTTCTGTGATTTGATAAACTATTAACAAAGGCACAAATATTGCAATCCTTGCTCAATGAAACTTTCCACTGCCTTCATTTAAACTATAGGATCCGGCCCAGCCCAGCAGCTACTTTAGAATGTATAATACTTGCACTTTGGTGTATCTTAATAAAATTTAAAGATACATCTATAGCAAACTAATCTCATCTTGGAAAGGAGAAGCAAACTGAAAAATCACATGCACTCAAACGTCCTCACAACCCAAAATGAACTTGACCTGTAAACAAAAGATTTGTTGCAAAAAGGCAATGCCCATTAGAAGGAATAAAGATCTGGCTTAACTGAGTCATTAGAGAAAGAAACCTCTCTATGAAGGCAGAAGCCTGAGTTAAACATTAACAGCCTAAGTTAAACATTAGAAACTCCATGATGACTCATGGAAATTCCACACACTTAGGGAAAGTTCTAGAATCCCTAAGAGTGACAGGTGGTGGTACTTGTTTGTGCCTAAGTTGATACATTAAGAATGTTACATAACATACTTGTTAAGCATGTAAAATAGGGTTTGTAAGGGGAACCAATGGGGTTTCTGGACCCCCTGTGTAAGGACCTATCACTGTCTGTATTCAAATGAAGGTCTTGAAAACCCACCAATGGGGTTAAGCATAGAGATGTATAAAAACCACTGTTGCTGGGGTAAGCTTGTTCATTGTGGTTGGAATGCTGGAAGCTGATGAAGCAATAAAGAATTTCTTCGATCTTTGAAGCTGGTCAGTGATTCCTTTTGGCGCCAAGATCCGTCCTGGACCCCCTAAAATTTGGGGTAACATCCAGAAGCTGTAAGCCAAGCAGGGCAGCAAAGCTGAAAGTGAAGCAGGGACCACAGGGTTCTCTGTAAGAGAGGCCATGAAGCTGAAGAAAAGCCCCAGTGTTTCTGAAAAATAAGAGCAAGCCTTCCCCAAAATGGGGGGTGGGGGTGGGAGAGGGGAACAGACCTGAGCTGCAGACTGGAAAGAAGCAACAAGGTAGACCCAAACCACTTCCCTGGCTGTAGCCACCCCTGCCCCCAGCCACCCCTCTTCACCGCCCGTAGACACGCAGCAGCTCAGCAATGGATCCTCTGCAAATTCCTACGAACGTGTTCTGGAGCTGCGGGCTCTGGAGCTGCTCCAGGCGTCCGGCAAAAAGCCGGACAAATTGCACTTTATCCTAAATGCCAGGAGGAAGGCAGGGCAAAAAGGAGGACATGTCCTCCTTTTGCCGGACTCCTGGTAACCCTACCCAATCCTGACTCCCTAAGCTCCCTGCCCCCATTCCAGCCCTCCTAACCTCTTCAGCCCCCCAGGCCTCCCCAGCTCACCATCCTGACCCCTTCTCCCCCCTCCCCACACACCATCCCTGCCCCCAGCTGTCCCCGCCGGCTGCCCAAACCCCCCCAACCCCATTCACTGGCCCAAGAGCTGGGGGGGGGGGCAGGAGGCCACGGTGCTGGCCAGCAAGGAGGAGCCCAGGCTGGAAGCTGGGGCTGGCCATGCGAAGGGCCAGGCCCTGGCTGGAAGGGGCGGAGCCTCCACAGACTCTAGGGAAGGCAGGGGAGTGGAGGGGAGGGGGGAAGAGTGGCAATGCTGGCCCCAGCCTGTAGACTCTCCCTTCCTCCGGCCGAGGGGAGACACGCCAGAGTGCGGTGTCCCGGCGCAATCCTCAGCCCAGCCCAGGCGCCCCCAGCTGATTCTCGGCCTTGCTACAGGACCCGGGGCCTGCTGCCTCTGGCTCCTGGCTGTTCCCTGGCTCCGGGGCAGGCCCAGCCCGGCACTGCCTGGCCCCAACCGTGGCCGTGCTGCCACCCTGAACTGCCCCGTGCGCGGGGGCAGGAGATGCCTGCACAGCAGGATTTTTTTAAGTGCGCGGCCGCACTGCCGCACGCCTTAAAGGGAACAGTGGTAGTGAGGGGACCAAGCCACATTCTAAACTCTGTTCGCTGCCAACAAAGAAACTAAAGAAACAAGGTGGGTGAGGTAATACCTTTTGCTGGACCGACTTCTGTTGGTGAACCTGTAGTAGCACTCTAATATCCTGAGACCAGCCAGGCTACAAGACCAACAAGGCTACAAACCACTGATACAGAAACTGTCCTCAGGGGTAGCTAAATCTTTCAACAGCAATTAATGCTAGTCTGTTTTGAGGCAGAGGTCCCTGCTGGGAATGAGTAGGGTTGCTTTTGAATGGCTGTGTTAATTCCTGGAAAGGGGGAACGCTCATAGGCACTCGTTCATCTGTACGTATATATTGTGTGCCATAGTGTCCCCCAACTCTTAACCATATGTAAAGGCTGGTGAGTGAGATCATATGGAACTATGAGCTGAAATAATATTGGTATGCAGTAGCAAAATGCAGCATTATGTGCCTTTCAATTCTTTCTATCATTAGTGCCTGTTTTCTTGGCTGTTAGACTGCCCACCAATTTGTTTTCATTGAGTTAAGGACAGTTGATTAAAACTCAGTGCAGCAAAGACCATATATAGACCTTTGATAGGGAGACAGAGCATTGTGAGATGTTGATCCATGGCGTTTACCCCTTATTCACAAAGTCCGGCTCCCAGTGGTAAATGTCTGTGGAATTTGGTATCACCCTTGATTGTTCTTTCAGCATACGAGACTATATTGTGGCCATAGGCAATAGTCATGCTTGACAAGTCTGCCTTCTGTGGAAAATTTCATAGTTTTTCTTGACTGTATATCTCACCATAATCATACTTACCTTTGTTACCTCCAGGGTTGATTGCTGTGGTCCTGAATAGTCTCTTCTTGAAGGTTGTTCCAGGGCTACGACAATGGAGAACACAGATGTTCACTTTCTTCTTAGAACATATCCTGTGCAGGCTACATTGGTTGCCCATGTGCTAAAACATTCTTATCAAAATAGCTGACATTTTAGACAAAAGTGATATCTAGGATTTACACAAACCCTTGAATTCCCATTTCATGGTAATTGTCTATCTGTTTTGATGGGTAGTGCTAAAGTTTTAGGTGTTCATTCTTTATCTCAGGTGGAAACTGAAATACCTATAACTGAAGTTGCACTAGAATAGGGAGGTCATATGAAAGAAAGTAATTGGCATAAAATATTGATATCATTTCTTAAAATATTGGCAGGGCAGGTTAGTCTGTGAAGGTGCCCTACCCTTGCTGGGGGAAAATGTGCATTTTGTAGAGAGACGTGAACTGTTCTGTAGTTGTGATGGTGCCTGATACTGCGAGTACTTTGTTCTGGAAGATGCTGAGCATCATCAACAACCAATCACAAGTGAAGAGCACTGCACAGGAGTGGACAAATTATTTTTGTTCTATGTTTGCATGCCCAATAGAATGGAGAGACTGAATTGAGAATGACTGACTTTTTTCATAAAGACCTCTGAACTGATAATAAAGCTCATCAACTACTATTAGCCAAGCCCAGACTTGATTAGATACTTTAAGATTCCTTATAAACTATCTTAACACATCTGTCAGTCTTGCCTTGTTCTAAAGTTTATTCAGAGAGGACTGTGAGAGAGGACTGATGTTTTCTCCCACTTTTTATACTTCTATTTGGATTTGTGTCGGTTCCACAAAAGGAGTACTGTTGTGTTTGAGTAGGGTTACCATAAGATGTCTTGTAGAAAACCAGCTTTCTCATCCCAGATTTGATGCTTGCCCATTAGTTTCCTTAGTAATAATTTTATGAAACCCAGTCACTTGTTAGGATTCATATATTGAAGAGAGAGTTTTAATAATATTATAAGTTGATTGTAATTGGCAGTTCCCCCACTTAGTAGCTGTGCTTTTAAAATGCTCACAAATGTGTGTTTCTTCTGCTGTAACCACAGTTCGTATTTTATGCTGTATATTTAGCAGCTTTGCCACTAACTCTAATTAATGAACTTAAGCTGTAATAAAAATATTAATTAGAATTATATAATCATAGGACTGGAAGGGATCTCAAGAGGTCATCTAGTTCAGTCCACTGCATGTGTGGCAGGACCAAGCACTACCTGGACCATCCCTGACAGGTTTGCCTAACCTACTCTCAAAAATCTCCAGTAATGGAGATTCCACCACCTCCCTAGGCAATTTATTCCAGTGTTTAACTACCCTGGCAGTTAGGAAGTTTTTCCTCATGTCTAACCTAAACTACTTTTGCTACAATTTAAGCCCACTGCCTCTTGTCCTATCCTCAAAGGTAAGAAGAGCAATTTTTCTCCCTTCTTCTTGTAACCACCTTTTATATAGTTGAAAACTTTTATCATCTTCCTCCCTCAGTCTCCTCTTTGCTAGACTAAACAAACCCAGTTTTTCAATCTTCTCTCATAGCTTACATTTTCTAGATCTTTAATCATTTTTGTTGCTCTTCTCTGGTCTCTCTCCAATTTGTCCATATCTGTTCTGAAATGTGATACCCAGAACTGATGTAATACTCCAATTTAGGCCTGATCAGTGTAGAGTAGAATGGAAGAATTACATCTTGTATCTTGATTATAGCACTTCTAATACATGCCAGAATGATATTTGCTTTTTTGCAGCAGTGTTGCACACTGTTGACTCACATCTAGCTTGTGACCCTCTATGACCCACAGATCCCTTGCTACAGCATTCTTTCCTAGGCAGCCATTTTGTATGTCTACAACTGATTGTAAGTGGAGTACTTTAGAATTATAGAATCACAGAAACTGGAAGGGACCTTGACAGGTCATTGAGTCCAGTTCCCTGCACTCATGGTGGGACCAAGTACCCCTATTAAAGCATCCCTATCAAGGTATATGTCTAACCTGCTCTTAAAAACCTCCAATATAGGACATTCCACATGTGCCAAGGCAATGTATTCCAATGTTTAATCACCCTGACAGCTAGGAATTTTTTTCTAATGTCATTTAGGCCCATCGTTTCTTGTCCTGTCATCTGCGATTAAGGAGAATAATTTTTCTCCTTCTTCCTCATAACAACCTTTTAGGTATTTGAAAACTGTTATCATATCCCCTCAGTCTCCTTTTTTTCTAAACTAAACAAACTCAGCTCTTTTAGTCTTCCCTCATAGGTCAAATGTTCCAGACCACTAATCATTTTTGTTGTACTTCTCTGGATTTCCTCTAGTTCTTCCACATCTTTTTTGAAATGAGGTGCCCAAAACTGGACCCAGTACTCAAGTTGAGGCCTAATCAGTGCAGAGTAAAGTGGAAGAAACACTTCTCACATCTTACTCATAGTACTCCTTTTTATACACCCCAGAGGGGCATTTGCTTTTTCTGCAACAGTATTACACAGATGACTCATATTTAGCTTGTGATCCACTATTACTAAGATCCCTTTCTGCAGTACTCCTGCCTAGGCAGTCATTGCCCATTTTGTATGTGTGCAATGAGTTGTTTAACCCTAAGTGGAGTGTTTGGCACTTATCTTTATTAAATTTCATTTTATTTATCTCTGACCATTGCACCATTTTGTCCAAATCATTTTGAGGCTAACGTGCCACGCGACTCCTTGTGTTTTTTTGCTGGACTAGACTAACACGGCTATCCCTTTGGAAATTGACAAATCATTTTGAACTGTGATCCTATCCTTCAAAGTACTCACAATCCCGCCCAGCTTTGTAACATCTGCAAACTTTATAAGTTTGCTCTCTATGCCATCATGTAAGTCATTGTTAAAAACATTGAACAAAACTGGACCCAGGACAGATCCCTGCAGCACCCCACTCATTATGTCCTTCCAACCTGAATGGGAACCATTGATGACTACTTTTTGGGAGCAGTTATCCAACCAGTTTTTCACCCATCTTATAGTAGCTCCATCTAGTTTGTACCTCCCCAGTTTATTAATAAGAATGTCATGTGAGATCATATCAAATGCCTTACTAAAGTCTAGATATACCACAACTACTGCTTCCCCTCTATCCACAAGGCTTGTTACCACATCATAGAAAGCTATCAAGTTGGTTTGACATGATTTGTTTTTGACAAATCCATGCTGACTAGCCCCAACCACCTTAGTCTCTTCTAGTTGTTTGCAAATCGAGTCCTTAATTATCTGTTCCATTATTTTTCCCAGTACAGAGGTTAAACTGACTGGTCTATAATTCCCTGGATTGCTCTTATTTCCTTTTTTGTGGATGGGCATCACTTTGAATTTTAATCCTAGCCTCCAGAGCACTTGCAATCCCTTCCATAGTAGTACCATCTGTGAACTTTGTAAGTGTACTGTCTATGTCATTACCTAAATCATTGATGAAGATATTGAAAAGAACTGGACCCAGCACTGATCCCTGTTAAGCCCCACTTAATACACCCTTCCAACTTGACTACTTGACTATGAATCACTGATAACTATTCTCTGGGAATGGTTTTCCACCCGTTATGCACCCACCTTCTAGTAGCGCCGTCTAGGTTGTAATTATACTGTGAGCAAGATATATAATGAAAAACAGACTGACAATCAAACTGGAGATCTACTCTTTATGTATAGTACAGAACTGAGCTCACAGTTTTTAATCCATCCTGCTGTCAGCTGCTGGAAAATTCATTTCTAGTGCCAGCCTTCTTGCTGGGAACTTCTAATACTAAGGAGTTCAAGGTGGAGATTTCATGGAATAGTTTGAAAAACATCATATTCAGATGCCAGTTCTTCAGGATCACGTTTTACATTTTGCTTTCTTTTGTTTACTGTTCAAGATGGGATTGTAATTTTCAATTGAGGAATAAGCAGCAGGAATATATGAAGATAGGAGTTCAAATTCAATGCTAGTATTATTCCTTTGATGTCATCAGAGTTGTGCCGATTTCAACAGGGCTGAACTTGGTATATGCTGTTATGTTTGTGATATGATGCCACAGTTAATTGCAGAGGCAGCTTGTAATGCGTACGTAACTGAGCTATGTTAAGACCATGCCTAGAGGAACTGTAGTTAGCTGGCGAAATAACTTTTGAGGACCACATGATAACCACAATGATAGAGCTTTAGTGGGTTTTAATGTCATTAGATGCATCAAGCCTTTCTCGGGTTCTTTAGGTGTTTAGTGTGTGATATAAATGAATGTGAAAGATATATGTTTATTAAAATAGTTATGCAAAATTTTCCTTTGTCTTACTGCATATTTACTTTTTGAAATTACATTCAGGATATCAGAGGAATGCATCTCATTCATTTTTAAGTTTATTGTTCAATTTCAGGACTGATACTGATATATTTGCACCATTGGTGGAGATTCTGCTAATTATCATACAAATAACAAGTTCATTTAAATACTGCAACCCTAATATAAAATACTCCAAAAGTTTTTCTGGGTTGGTTCTTAAAAATATTGTTTATGACCTTTCATACGTGAAATATAGTGATCAGATTGTACCAGAGCAATGAAATTAATAATATCTAGCTCTTATTTAGTGCTTTTTATCAGAAGATCTCAGATTGTTCATGGATTTTATCTGATAGTTGGTTTAGGGATTATGAATTTCTCCTCCTTTACTGATATGACTTTTGTCACCAAATTACTTTCTATAATTTGAGTTTCTCTGCAACAGGAAAAAAAAAGCAAGGAGTCTTGTGGCACTTAAAGACTAGCTGATTTATTTATCACATGAGCTTTCATGGGAGAAAATCCCACTTTGTCAGATACTTTGAAGAGCGAGATTTTCTCCCATGAAAGCTCATGTGATAAATAAATCTGTGAGTCTTTTAAGTACCACAAGATTCCTTGCTTTTTTTGCTTTACTAGAGTAACACAGCTGCCCCTTTGGAACTCTGCAATAGGAAAGGACTTGTCTGTTAAAAGCTCCCCTTCTTTACACCCCCGGTGTACTATCAAGGCCTCTCTCTAGGTCCTGCAGTTTCAGAGGACATTGGCAAGCAGGGATATGAACATTTTCTTTAGAAGGGCACATTGTTTCTCACAGCAAGAAAGTAACTGTAGCAAGATTTGAAGTAGCAGTTCCTCGTTGCCCTGTCCTCCAGTGTGGGAAGTGGAGACTTCTCTGCTCTGACTGAAAAGGAGAAGGTGAATACAGGTGAGCCAACTACCTTCTCTTACAGGGGAAACTGAAGCACATTTCAGCATTACTGTGGCTCAGAACACAGCCAAAAGCAGGGAAACTAACACAGTTAAGCAATACTATGACATATGGGATTTTGGTTAGGTGGCACCCTTGGGATGGGTATTTCGCATTTGATTGCTTCTTCAGCTGTGACCAAACTCAATTTATGGTTACTGTAAATGCAGATTAAGAGATTGAAGCATAGGGCCAGAGTGGAAGATGTTTGTAATGGACAATGTAGTGGTGCTCCCAGCCTTTCCCACAGGGCGACCTTCCCATGCAGTATCCGGGTTCCTTACCCAGAGAAGTAGAAACCTGTTTACATCGTTGATTTGACGGGAGCTCTGGGGCCTGTCTGCTGCTGCTTTTATTTATCTTGTTTTTGGGCATTCTTGTCCCTGGATTTGCTGGGCTTGTCTGGTCCGAGAGTATGATGGGAGAATAGGCTTGTTTCCCCCACCTTTTCCTCGACTGTGCTATGTCTTAACAACAGTCTCCTGTGACTGCTTTGGACTCCACTGTAGGACTAAGGATCTGGCTGCCTCGGTAATCTTGGACCAATGTGCCTCAGAAAGCTCCTCGGGCTCATCCGCAGTCATCACGGGTCCTTGGCAGCTGAAGGGATGTAAGCTCTCACCACTTATTACTCTGCTTTGCTTGCCTAGGGTTATTCGTCCTGGCATTCAATAAAAATAATCCAGCTTTCCAATGGTCTTTGACTGCATCTGGTGAATCTGCACACGAACCAGCCCTTTGGGGGCACATATGGGAAACAGGATGTTTATTGAGTTTTGGACAGTCCCTTAATCAGTGCAATAGGACTGCCTTGAAGTGAGGCTTTAATGCCAGAATCAGACCTGAAAGCTAATTGGAATGCTTTGTGGTGAGGTGGATGCATCTGGTCTCGTACATAAAATGAAATTTTGCCTCTGTTGGAAGCAGCAGTCCTAGGTCTCAGGGAGAGCATGATCCATAACTTTGGCATGTAACAGCACACCACCATAACTTGGGTTTGCCAGGAAATGAACAGCAGTGGCATAGACCAATTTATTCCAGAGAGCGCAGATAAGCTTTCCCACAACACCCTGCAGATGCAAACATAGAATGGTTACAGCGGGTGCTGTAGAGCTATGAAACTTGAAACATGTGCCTGGGTGGTTATATTGTTTCTCACAGCCAGATACAGCAGCAGTGTAGACATGGAACATGACAGCGTGGTGGTGTGGTCATGCCAGCACAAGTTAGGTGACCACAGGTTAACTCTAACTAGAGTCATTATTTGTGCTTAGCATGCACTAAAGACACAACAAAAGCACCTGAGCTAGCTCTGTACTGAAGACATACACTCAGTGGACTAAATTAAATTAATTCAGGATGTAATTTCAGGGCCATCAATTGAGTTACAACAGGCATGAATTAGCAACAGCATTGCTAGAAGACTCTTCTCTGGAAAGCACTATTATAGAAAATCACACACATACACCCTGGCAAAATTTGCATTATCCTGATACATGGTTTTCTTCTTTAGTGTCTATTTGGTGAAAACTTTAGGGGTACTTTTACACAAAATACTGACATGTGTATATATTTTTTACATGTTTCAATGGCAATAAACATTCCAGTTGATTAACAGGTTGTGCAAATAACATGTCTGTTGTCCTCCTGCATGGCCATTTTGTTAAATGACTGACCAGAATACAATGCTTTGAGATGGTCACTGTTACTTAGAGAAACCTCAGCAAAAAGACAAGACATACTATGCCACTTTTGGGATTACAAGCAAAGATCATAGGCTCAGTTTTCAAATATAAATGAACTGGGAAATCCAAATGCTGTGCTTATGTGTTCAAACAACATATAGATGTATCAATTAATATTTAGATACATGTGTTTACATTTTTATTTGAATATCTCAGTAAAGGAAATTGAGCTTTAAGACTTCTACACTTGGAAACTAGGCTCTATTTTTTGAAATGTCTGCATCTATTCTATTCCTAGCTTAACAGTTTGAGCACAAGGTTTTGCTTTTGAACTGCTTTCTAAATGTAAAAGAAGGAAGGAGTCCTGTGGCACTAAAGACTAACAGATGTATTTATCGCATGAGCTTTCTTGGGAGAAAATCGCGCTTTGTCAGACGCTTTGAAGATGGGGGAGCTTGAACTAGACCAGGGGTCTCAAACACACGGCTTGTGGGCTGCATGTGGCCCCTAAAGCTATTTCCTGCAGGCAGCAATGACACTACTGTTACTAATGTTTGCAATATTGTTGTATGGAAAGGTTTCAGTGGTGCTGCCCTCGGGCTAATGTACTAGTCCTCATGTGGCCCTTGTGGTGATTTGAGTTTGAGACCCCTGAACTAGACTACACAGCTGCCCTTTTGGAACTTTCTAAATGTAATAATCCTTTACATTTATGTAGTACTTTTAATTTTCAGATTGCATCATATATATTAATTAATGCTTGCAACACACACCCCTGTGAAGTGGGTAGTACTGTCTCCATCTTTGATGCAAGAACCAAGATCAGAGGGTCTTATTTTCAGCAGGCAGCCACAGTTCCTGCATGTGCGATTTTGTGCAAGAATACACTCATGTACACTTTGTGCACTAGCACTTGTTAGAATTACCACACACAACCTGTTTTTCCACAAAGAATTTGCATGTGCTTCCTGCCTTCCAAGAAGAAATCATTAATGCTCTCCACTTCATATGTAATTTTATCCATATAGCCATGGATCCATGTTGTAGGTAGTAGCCTCTGTTCAATGAGCGAATCTGCATGCATCTCAACCACAGATCATGTGGTTTGTCTCTGTAACAGGATACTGAACTTTGGGGTGAATGCATGACTGCCTCAGAGTATACCTATTACATCCCTTTGGCCTTTTAAAATGGAACTACAGGTAGTTTCAGGAAACATGTCTGTTCCTAATCATGGACCCTGTAGGAAATCACATATTGATAGGGCTTCCTGTCCTTAGGAAGAGGAGCTGACAGGGGAGGACCAGAGTGAAGGAAGGACCTGGAGAGGGCACTCTACACTCGCTAGGCAGAAATCTTGAGAAGGGACACTTACATGGAGCAAGAGTCAGCTATGGGGAAGCCTCAGCTCAGGAGTGCTATGGAACCCTGGAGAAAAAAGCTAAGACCGGCTCCTTAAGAGCAATTTCCCCCATGTGTCCAAAAGGACATACATATTCCCTCATAATTCACTGGGAAAGAATCATATCGGTCTCCAGAAGTCCTAGCAATACACAGGGAGCACAGAACCAGTGAGGACACAATAACTTAAATCTGGCTCTGTAATGTGTCTACTTACACCTGGGCTATGCAAATTCAGGTACTGACACCCAGATGCCTATCAACTGTGCCAACTTTACAGTAAGTACATAGCTTGAGTGTTCCAAGGCTTATCTTCCTGTAGCTAATGTTCTGAAGTAAATTTTCTTGCAACTTCTGCTCTACACTAGCTTTCAAAGGCCTTGATGAGTTTTCCAGGTTCATCTGCTGACATACACATTGTGCATGAATAGAAAGGTTGTATCATCCCATATGCCTAGGAGAAGCATTGTACTATTCCATACTTTTCTCAGAAGCTCTTGTGTTGGATTTTTACCTTGTAAGGAAGAGTATTTTCCCCTTCACAGCTCTTCTCCCCACCCTTTCCTCTTCTTCTATCTTCCTGTTCTTCCAATATCCACTGCATTCTGATCTGCTCTTTCCTCTTTCTCAAGCATTTTATTTGATTCATTCTTTCAAAGGTCTTTGACTGGCCCAATTACCTTAGGTGCAGTCTTTCCTGCTTCTTTTTCTTTGTTGTCATTCTACTCACATTAAATACATTTTTCTGGAGGCAGGCTTATAACTAGTGCAGTATGAAGGGAATTGGAAGCCCCTTAAGAAAAGCTAAGGGTGCCAAATTTAAGATAGCAAAATCAATATTTGTCTGGTGACCATATTATTGGAATGTGTTGAAAGCAGTATAGATATATTATTATTGTTATGAGAAGGCTGTTTAACTTGTGCCCAGTTCCGTTAGGACATTTATGAATTCAGCCCCCTGCCCAGTGGGACCAATGTGTATTGTATTTGCACTTTTTAAATGGTGAACGATTCCGAAATTCCAGAGTATCCTGAGTGTGACAATAATATAAAAAGTACAAACATGTTGTAGTAAAATCTGAGCAATCTTGTTTACTGACAACTCTCTCTGTTACAATCGGGCATTTAATTTCACAATCATGACACAACACTTTCTGTTAATGTTTATGTACCAGAGGGGTACATATTCTTAAATGTGTACATCTCTCTAATACACTCCTTTATTACATCAATTTAACCTGCTTCCCTTTTCTTTTTTAGCATGGTAGGAAGTCACAAATCTCTAAATGAAATTGGTCTTGTAAGAATTTATGAGGCATCTGCACCAGAATGACTAGATCCAGGAAAGTGAAGTCACCGGATGGACTAATTTTAGTAATGTGAGCACTTTCTTTCTTTTGGTTACCAAAATTATGGACTTGGGGACAGAACCACTCCCTGTAGAAATGAATGTGTGCAAAGCCACGCATGTGTCAACAATCTGTTGCTTACACCATAGGAAGTAACTTGAGTCAAAACAGATCTGTATGAAGTAATACTCCATGACTGGTTTCTTTAGGTGCAACTGCATGCATACAAATAATGATAAATAGCAAAAATACACCCAGAACCAAACAGTTTTCAGAGAGGGCCAGATCATCCATGCCCATTGTGAAACCCAGGCATCTGGGGAGGACATGTTTAAAATAATACCCTCACAAAGATTGCCCACTCACCCTCCTGCTTCCCTACCTTGCAGAAAAAGCTTCAGGGTCCTCCCCCTCCCCCTGGGGAAACCTAGGAAGTCCCACAGATACCATGTTATCCACATGAAGACAGAGCTCTCCACACAGTAGTCCTGGACCTCTCTCTGCACCAGCGTTAGCCTTCTGGGTCCTGCCTACTCTTGGGCAATGTGACGCCTTTGAAGCTATTCAACCAGGGACTTTGCCTGCCTGTGGCTGCCCCTATGGAACCAAGGGAGTTCTACTGGAAAGAAAATACAGCAAAGATTAATTTCGCTTTTTTTTACTAAAGCTACAAAGAGGAGACTGGGTGCATTCCTCCATTGCCTTCTCCCATCCATGCCTCCTCCTGGCCTGCCTCAACTTAATTTCCTCCTCCAGTGTTAACCCAGACTCTGGAAGTGAAGGCAGAGGGGAAGTTTTAGTACCAAAGTGTCTGAGCAAGTCCTTCTGCAGAAATATGGAGGTCCATATATGAGGGATCCTCTGCACGGTTCATCTTCCAAAGAAAACCACAGACAATAAGACAAAGAGCAAGCAAATAATTCAGAGCTCTGTGACAAGGAGATTGCAAGCCTCCTCATAACACTGTCTTCATCAGTTATCTTCTCCCAGCAATTCTACTGCTCAGTGATGGAGAGCATTGAAACCAAGTATATCCCCATTAGTTTAAAAGGAAACCACAAATTTAGGGCTGGAAGCTCCAAACAATTTTATTTGCAGATTCTAGCCTGTTGCATTCTATAGAGGCTCTTGTACCATCCTCATCACTATTGTGTCTCAGCCCTTTCCAGCAAGGCAGTAAGCAATGTGACTAACATCTGTTAAGCATGCTTTGTTTTTTCTCTCATCCTTTCCCCTGGGAGAAAATCCTGTGTACAGTGTAATGTTTTGATAGCAGCATGTACATGTTTTTTAAAATCCTGCATGTTTATATTATAGAAGGAAGGGTCAAAGGAGTGTACCTTGTACTTTGAGCAAAAGATGGAGAGTTTTGTGAAAATCTTAGTTTCTATGGGATTTTGTTCCACTGCCTAGGAGCAGACCCTGAGACAGCTGTCTCCTTTGGTCTTGTGGTGGCAAGTTCCATTGCACTTGAGAAGCAGTGTTGTTGACCACAAACTTTGTCCTGGAGCAGTATGTTACACTGGGACCCAGGCCTTTGAGTTAAGAGCTGAGACTGAATTTAATTCAATAATATTCTATGGGAAGCTGCTGCAGAGAATGGAGGACAGGTTTGATGTGCTTGCAATAGTCCATGTTACTGGGGAGATGCATTGTTACCTAAATTAGCTGGAATTTCTTAAGGGCAGATGTTTTCATGTTGCATTGCAATTGTCCAAGCCATATCCTATGAGGATGGTGGGCCTAGGTAGCAGGTACAATAGACTGGGAAAGGATAAGCCTTCCCAAGAAGAAGCCTGCTCCACCTCCCACCCCCAATCCACCCCAGGCTTTGGCCCATTCCCCAGTCACAGCACTGATCCTCCTAGACGCAGCAGGAGGCTCAACTGGGCTTAGTTTTCAGGTAGTTGGTGCTGGTCCCAGGGCACTCCTCCCTCACCTGGAAAGAAAGGTGGGGCAAGGGTGGGTCCTCTGAGTGAGGGTGGCCAGAGCTGTGGGTGAGCAGAGGCTCTCCACCAGGGCAGCATAGCCCAGCACTCTGGGGAGATGTGGAGGTGTTGACTCCTGCTCTCCATGCTCCCTGGCCCCTGCGAGGTAGTGAGTCATGGGCAGGTTAAGAGCCACAAGTTGAGTTTCTGTTTGGAGCAGCTGCTGCTGGAGCACAAGATATGCTGAAGGAAGCTCTCAGCACTGGTGCCACCTCTGCTGCCTGCTTCCAGGTGACTTGGGGCGCAGGGCTGAGGATACCACCCCCTGGTACTGGTATTGTCTCCAGGTGGCATCTCCCCTTCTCCTGAGAGCTGTCCCCCCTGCCCCTATGTTTAATCAGGAATCACTAGCCACCCACTATAATAGCTGTCATTTATTTATTGTACATGGCAAGGTGTAGGGCTGCTATTAACAGGTCAGGCTTCTGCACTGGATATGGACTGGCCACAGAGCTTCCTTCTCAGAGAGATCCACACCAGATGTGTTCTCTAAAGATCCTTTAATATTCTGCCGGCTATGGCTGAGATTAGCTTAAATATGTTGCCCACAGCACCATGTGGCTGAACTATAGCAAATAGTTTAACAGTTTTGCCTTAGCTCCCCTGTAACTCCAGTGTAGCAGCTGCTGCTCTCCAGTCACACAGCTCTGAAGGCAGAGTGGAAAGAGCAACAGTTGATAGTCAGGTGCCCAGCTCCTGCCACAACAGCAAAGTAGCCATAAGAAGGGAGTTAGGGCCCCAAGAGCAGCCCCTGGCCTGTGTCCCTGCCCACCAGGGCATACCAGCCAGGGCACTTGTAGCGTCCAGATCTCCTTACAGCAGCTAAGACTTAACTACTCTGGCTAAGGATCCTGGGCCTCATCCCCACAGCCACTGCTGCCTGTGGGCTCTGCTGTTGTTGGAACCAAGTCCCCCTACCAAGGCAGCTGTTACTGGCTGCAAGCAGCCAGCACCCTGCAATGTCTGGCTCCAGCTTCCAGCCTTCAGCCTTGCTAGTGGGCTGGCCCTTGAGGCAAGGAGGAGTACAGCTCCACCCATTTTTGTTTAGTTCACCTTAGCACCGCTCCCCCCCAAGAAAGAGATTCACACTATCCTTGACCATCACTCTGACTTGTTGGCCTGATCACAGCATTTAGTTAAGCCTTGGTGCCCTTCATGGATGATGTTTAGTGTATCTCCTCTTAATTTCATTGGGCTTTACAATGCAGTCACCTTTTCTCATGAATTCATTCGACTTGCTTAATTATCCAGGTACCACAAAGTACCCTCTTGTCACTTGCATAGTGTCGTTTAAATACTTGGGCTAGCTGGCCCTAATGTAACTTAGAATTTCTTGAAGTGGTGTGTCTGTTGAGGTTGTGCTTTGTTGCTGGCATAGTCTTTTTTCTGATGCTGATCTGCACACATGCACAGCATCCAAGTATGTCTTTATATCATCTTTGAGTTCACAGAGAGTTAAGTGTGATACAGGGCTTGATGATAGAGTGCCTGCTACTACTGCCTTTTTCCTTAGCACATGTTTAGCAATTGGGTTATGTTGCATTAACCTTTATCAATAGCTGTTGGCATCTCAGCAATGGGTTAAATGGAGCAATGTATGTGGATACCTACATCTGAAAGAGATGTGGCTGCCTGGCTACATCTAGACCAGAGGTCTCAAGCATGTGGCTCCTAAAGCTATTTCCTGCGGCCCACAATGGCTGTGACTACATTGTAAAAGCTAAGTAGACTTTATTAAGTCAACTTAATAAAGTCTACTTAAAGTCGACTTTAAGCAGACCTTATTAAGTCAACTTAGTGAGTCCACACTACATTAAGTCGACTTTATAAAGTCGACTTTAAATGGGTGCCCTGGCTTTGGCCCCACTGCACTAAGTCAACTTTATTAAGTCAACTTAGTGAGTCCACATTGCCTTAAGTTGACTCAATAAAGTTGACTTAACAGTAAAGTCGACTTTATAAGTGGACCTTATAAAGTCAACTTTACTGGACCCTAAAGTCGACTTTATTGCCCTGCAGTGTAGACAGGGCTCTGTTTAAGTTGACTTAAGGTCCCTTAAGTCGACTTAAACACATAATGTAGATGTACCCAATGGCACTATTGTTACCGATATTTGAAATATCATTGTATGAAAAGGTTTCAGTGGTGCAGCCCTTGGGCTAATGTACTAGTCCTCGTGCGGCCCTCGTGGTGATTTGAGTTTGAGACCTGTGATCTAGACCAACCCTGCAGCTCTAAGTCTTAGCTGACAGAGATACACCTGAACTCACTCTGCTCAAATTAGCACACTAAAAGTAGCATGTAGCTGGGGTAGCCTGGTGGTGGCTCAGGCTGGTCACTCTATGCAGGTATCTGCCCAGATCTCTGGCTATATACTTGGGCAGCTAGCCCAAGCTGCTACCCATGCTACTTGGCTATTTTTAGCATGCTAGTTGAGCAGAGCTAGAGTGGGTACATCAATGCAAGCTGGGACTCACACCCCAGCTCCAAGTGTAGACATAACCTATGCAGGCCTGATAAACCTGAGTATTTTTTAATCTGAATTTGAATGACTAAATCTCTCTCCCATTTGGTTCTCATGTATCATTCAGAGTAAGTTTCTGTTGGAATTTCCTAGCAGATATCAAATAGGAACCAAAATGCAGCTTATTTCTTGCTGTAAATTCCCACTTTTGGTCTGTTACACCCCATTCCTCACAAGCCATTTCACCATCTAGTGTGATTTTAAAGTGTAAGTTGGCAACACCAGTAAAATATTTTCATTAAAATTGGCACACATTTTTCAGCTGTTTGGTTTTCATGAGCACACACCTCTGAAATTTCAGTTTTCTATGCAAATTTATCCTCTGCATGAGCTGGGGTCTGTACTTTGGGAAGAAGGGGGTGAAGAGTGGTCTGACCAACACAGAGGTGTCAATAGCCACATGAGTGGCAGGATGCAAAAACATCTCCTCTTTTGGCACTATTAGATTTTATCTGGCTACTTTCTGTGACTGTTATTTAAACAAACAAATAAAGGATAAATACAGTCTGGGTATAATTTTTCCAGTAATTCCTCCTCTCTTCTCTGAGGACTTGTGAGCAAGCTTGCCCAGGAGGTAGTTCTGAGCAACGAGGCTTATATGTAGATGCAGTGCTGTGAGGGTGCGTGGGTGTGTGGCAGAGGATGGCAAGGGGCCAGAGGTATTCCAGAGGGACACTGCTTTTATGTACTGTCTCCTGGCCTCCTGTGCTTATTTGTGCAACAGCCAGGTTTGGGGGTAAAGCTTTACTTCATGTTAGAGAAAAGTTTGCCGCCTGATGTGATTATTTAGGGCTGCGGATCTCAACCTTTTGTGTAGCGGCGTCGCTGGCACCTGGCACACGGGGTATGTGCCCCAAGTCTCGGTGCCGGTGCCCTGAGCATCCAGGCTGTCCCTGTTCCAGACTGGAGACCCTGGCTGGGGCACCCTCTGCAGTGCCCACCTCTCCTGGCCCCGGCCAGGCATTGACGACGGGGAACCCACAGTGGTGCCTGCCTTTCCTGGCCCCAGAACCGGCCAGGGATCTGGGGCCAGGCTGGAGGCAGCAGGAGCCCGATGAATTATTGGGCCCGGGCGCTGGAATATGGCCAAGGGGGTGTGTGCTGGGCCTGTGTCCTGGGTCTTTTCTGGGGCCAGCGACGTTCCTGCTTTTGTGGGTTGTAACACATTTAGCTGCATATTGCAACTCTAGAGGACACACTAACCCACTCCCTCTGGACCAAATCCAGCCATCTTCCCAGCTCTCCATGAGACACTGCTGTGTGGTGACACAGTAATGTGTCCCGACAAAGTGGCTGAGAAACACTGATTTAGGGGGTATCCTTATGTAGGTGTCCTGCCTTTCAGATGTATCCCATAAGATCTTCTGCAGGAGAGTATGGTTCAAACCAATAACAGTAGTATGGTGCAAAAACTTCTGGTGCAGTAAATGACATGAACTCTAAAACATGCCAGTAAGGGAAGCAACAGTCAGGGGGCAAATATTCTGATAAATACTGCAAACATAGTGGAAACGCATGATGGTTAATAAGAGCCAGTTAATTGCTGCGCTCTCTGACACCAAAAAGCAGTGCCATCCCTAGAGGCATGCGGGGCCCCGGACGAATCGCCCTCTGTGCAGCCCCCACTCAGCCCCCCAGCACTGGGGGGTGGGGCCGGTCAGTCCAGGGGAGGGTGGCAGGCCCTATGCTGGCCGTCCCATGCCAGGGACTGGGCAAGCCGGCCAAAAGCAGAGGCCCGGTTCAGCGCTGCTGGTCTGCCCCCCTCCCTCCCAGCACGTGCGCGGCTCTTGGCTCTGTGCTGGAGCAGCGGGGAGGGGGTGGAAGGCAGCACAGCTGGGTGGGGGGCAGCAATACAGGACCTGCACTGCCTCTTGCCCCCGCCCTGCTGCTCTGGCACAGAGCTGAGAGCAGTGCATGTGGGGAGGGGGCAGACCTGCAGCGCTGAACTGGGCCACTGCTTTTGGCTGGCTCACCTGGTGCCCTGCATGGAGGGGCAGCAGTGTGGGCCCCGTGGGACCCCCTAAAGTGCAGGGCCCTGCTCGCCCTACCTTAGGGACAGCCCTGCCAGAAAGAACCAAAGGCTTAAAACTTATCTCTATAGCTTCTGAAAACCATTTGTATTAAATTGTTTCTTCAGTGACAGTTAACACAAGCTTCTTACATCAAATACACTTCATAATGGTTGTATTTAATCAGTGCTCTTAATCTAATTTCAAATAGTGTGTGTGCGTAGTGTGGGTGTGTGGGTGTGCACCAGTGTTCCCTCTAAGCCCATGATGCAGCTGAGCAAGGTCTGGATGCAGCTGAGCAAGTTCTGGATGCAACTGAGCAAGTTCCCTGCTGGTTCCCCAACTCCCATTGGGCCCATTCCCCCCTGCCTTCCAGCGCCTCCAGTGCATCCAACAACTTGTTCAGCTGCATCATCAGCTTTGAGGGAACACTGACTGTGTAAATAAACAAAAAGCAAGAAAATAGAATTAGATTAGAAATATCTTTCTCTTCTACTCCCCAAATTCACTGGAAGCCTGAGAGGCAGATTTAGTGTTTCGGTTCTTGTCACACTAATCAGGGATCTCAAACACTCAGCCCCTAAAGCTATTTTCTGTGGCCCGCACTGACACCATTGTTACTAGTATTTGCAATATTGGTGTATGAAAAGGTTTCAGTGGTGCAGCCCTCAGACCAGTATACTAGTCCTCATGCATCCTTGATTAAACATACTTCTTAATTAAGAATTCATCCCGATCCTAAGATTTAACCCTTCTTGAAAGTGTAGAGCCTTTTATCAACAGACAATTTATTGATATCCCTGTCTTTACCGTACATAGTTATTAATTTTCCTGCCCATATGACCAGTTTAGCAGAGGTTGGAAATTCAAGCTGCCATTTACTGGAGCAAGTAGTTTCCTTTCTTCTTCTGACAAAGCCCATAATAGAATATGCAAAAAGGAGGGGTACAATTATACAGTGTTGTGAATAGCAAGGGAAAAATAGACTGAAAGAACAGAATTTCTGGATATGTTTTTCTGCTCTGTTGCTGCTACTTTATTGCAATGGATTCTGCTTCCAACCCTATATAGAGAACATTGTTGCACTTTAGTGAATTTATACTGAGCCAGAATGTTTACACATAACACTAAAATGAAGATGCATACACATGAACTTAAGAGTGATATACATTCTGTGTATTCACATTATGGTGCTCATCTATTTCAGTAATGAAGAAGTTTAAAAAACTCTGTTAGGTGAAATACAACATCCTTTCAAGATCCAAAGGGCTGGCTGTGTTAGTCTAGTTCAGTAAAACAAAGGATCCTGTGGCACTTAAAGACTAACAACTATATTTATTGCATGAGCTTTTGTGGGAGAAGATACAGTTCATCTGCTGCTTTGAAGATGAAGGAACTTAGAATGTAAGTCTCATAAATTGGGATCTTCCTCCCACAAAAGCTCATGCAATAAATATAATTGTTAGTCTTTAAGTGCCACAGGACTCCTTGTTCATTATGCAACATACTGGGTACAAGCTGAGTTGCTATGCTGACATTGCTTAGTGCTTGCATCAGTGGCTCTAATGTGTATGTGTGGGTCTGTCTGTCTGTCTGGGGGTGGCTCTGTGTGTGTATGTCTTTCTGCCTGTCTGGGGGTGGCTGTGGGTGTCTGTCTTTCTGCCTGTCTCGGGGTGGCTGTGTGTATGTGTGTGTGTGTTTCTCTCTGTCTGTCTGTCTGGGGGTGCCTCTGTGTGTGTGTGTGTGTGTGTGTCTCTGTCTGTCTGTCTGTCTATCTGATTGGGGGTGTCTCTGTCTGTCTGGGGGTGCCTCTGTGTGTGTGTGTGTGTGTGCGTGCGTCTGTCTGTCTGTCTGTGGGGGTAGCTCTCTGTGTGTGTGTCTGTCTGGGGTAGCTCTCTGTGTGTGTGTGTGGGGGGGGTGCCTCTCTGTGTGTGTCTGTGTCTGTCTGTCTGGGGGTGCCTCGTGTGTGTCTGGCTGTGTGTGTGTTGCTGGCTGCCTGAGGGTGGCTGTGTGTGTTTCTGTCTGTTTGGGGGTGTCTGTGTGTGTGTGTCTGGGGGTGATTATTGGGTGGCCCACCCCTGCGGGGGGGCACCTGTGCTGGAGGGCTCCAGGGCCAGCAAACTACACTCTAACCCCTGCAGCAGGGGTAGTTTATGGCAACTCCTGGCCAAGAGCCTTCCCTGCCCATGCGCTGGTTTCTCCAGCCAATCCGCAGTTGGGCTCCTTCCCCGAGTCCTGGGCGCCTTCCCAACCGACCCCACCACCACACTTCCCCCACTCCTCACTCTGACCCTGCTAAAATCCCCCCTTCCTGCTTGCCTGGCCACCAGAGCTGCTCCCTGGCCACAGGCTGCTGCTGCCCCGACCATCATCAGGGCGGGAAATTTCAAACTGACACAGCCCCCTGCCAGCCGGAAGACTGCCTCTTCCGGCTCGCTAAGGTCCGTGGCTGCCGGCTGTGCGCTGCCGGCAGCGATCCGTGCGGCAGGGAGTAATTGTTGCTGCGCGCGCAGCTTACAGGGAACATTGCATGCAGTGTGTGTGTTTACTGTACACACAGGGGAGTTTTCATATATATGAGAATGTAGTTAGTGTTCAAGAAACATGATTAAAATTAAGCTTAGATTACAAAATTCCAGACTATAAATTTATTGAGGAAAATAGAATTATATGAGTGCTTTATAAGAGGCAGAGGGCTTGCTTTATAACATTCATGCTTTATAAGAGGCAGAGGGCTTGCTTCTCCATTACATTGAATCTGGTACAGTCAAGTACATCGATTCAAAGTGTATGTAAAATGCTACCTGTCTATTCTGGCAGCATTTTACATCTACTTGGCACTGGTGCAATTGACTGCATAAAGTGCAAGGCCATAATCAATCAGGTCAAAAATGTATTTTAAGAAGCTCGAACTAGAAAATGAATACAGCCTGACATAACTGATTTTGAAATTAAATTTGAAAGGATAAACTTGAATGCAGTACAGTGTTATTGCTATCTCTGCTTAAACTCAGAAGTGTGGCAAGTCATAAATGATTTCATAGGCATTTTGTCATATGTCCAGAGTTGAAAGGTTATCATCCAATCTGTGATAACTGAAAATTAGATCGTAAGGGTAAATGTTTGGAGGATCTGATTAATTACTTCAATTTAATGATACACTCAGCTCAGGTAATAGGAATTAATTTAATTAATGTCCATTTATATCATACTGATGTAGAATTGTATTAATCAGACCTAGCTCACAAGTGCCATTGGAGAGTCTTCTGAAAAGATCCGTTAACAATTGATCATTTCCCTAAAGGATTTTTTTCTGCATATATTAACAACAATTGATAAAAGTAAAGGAGAAATTTTAAATAACTGATGTGGATGTTGTTATTAGATATGACTCTAAAAGTTCCATCAGCTTGGAGTTAATTGTTGATCCTATAAAAGTCTTCACTAAAAATATTACAGTATCTAGAATGCATTCTCAGAAATGAGACATGGATAAGATACCCGTACCCTTAGCATCACTTTGTTCAAAGTAATGAAAAGTTACCTAATAGGAGAACATAAATAAGTGTGATTTTACTGTATACTACTGAGTAATGAATGTAGCAATGACTAAGTAGAACAAACTCCAAAAAGCTAGTGATGGTAATTTTAAATCCTTAAGTGAAAGGAAGTAAACAGTAGTCTGTTGTTTTATCAGAGTGTACCTGGCCTTTTAAGTTCCCCTGTTAGAAGCCCTGAAAACCTACAACAAACAGCCTGCTCCAGGAGTACAGCAGCAAATGTGGGTCCTCCAGGTGTTCCTAGAGAGGCCTTATAAGAAGCAACCAATCAGAACCCAGTAGGCTCAGTTAAAAAGAACTGGATGGGGCTAGCTCTTGACTAGGACTTGCATGTCAGGAAGTTTTAGAGATAAACAAAAGCTGAATTCTGGTTGTGTTTTGCCCTTTGCAAGGGGGGGGGACAAGTCTGTGAATAAGACTGAGCAAAAGGGAGGAAGCCTGGGAAGAAGAGTAACAGCTAATTGAGGGAATTAATGAAGAATATGTCTGCTATCTCTAGGGGACCTGGTGTAGTGGGTAAGCCTGGGTCCCCCACTGGCCACCGGGGAAGAAGCCTAAACCCTGAAAAGGTGCAAAGACACTTTTCTAAAAGCCTCCCAATAAAGGGGCTGGAGTTCCAGAAGTCCAAAACTTGGGGCTGAAGACTCTGGAGCAGGCTAACCATTTGTTGAACTTTGTTACCCTGGAAAGGAGCCGAACTGAAGGGTGATGTGACTAGAAAACTGGGGCAGCAAAAACAGCTGAAGACAGTGTCTTGAGTGAAAAAGTCTGGGGATACTGTTCTATAACATGTTTTGGTGGGGTAGTTATGTTAGTCTACTTCACCACAACAAACAAGGAGTCTGGTGGCACTTTTATAGAAAAATTTATTTATGGCATGAGCTTGCATGGGAGAAAAATCCCATTGTATGAAAAGGTTTAATCAGCTGCCATAAATAAATTTGTTTGTCTTTAAAAGTGTCCCCAGACTCCTTGTTTGTTTTGCTTTATAACATGGCAAGGATGGCCTTAAAGTTTGCCTAGAAGGGACTGAAAACTGAGCCCAAAGACAGAGCCACAGACACTACATATAGCACAGCCCTATAGGTACCATGGGAGAGGTTCATTCATCCCTTGATGTAGCTGAGCCACTGAAGACCCACCTAATGAATTTAACTACCTTTAAGGGTTCCAGGAGAAAAAGAAAATTGCAGCATCACACCAACCCAAGACAAGGCACTCATGAAAGGTAAGTACACCATGACACACATGTAATGATAGTGTATTTTACAGTGTGCGTGTGTGTGAGATTATTATAACTATTGTGTATGTTATATATGCATACAATTACTATATGTAATCTTAAACTATGAACAAAATAGCAAAATAGTAGTTCCTTACTATTAAATATCTTATAAGAGAATGCTCAGAGAACAAACAAAAGGACTATTATGCAATTAAGATACTGTTGTGATTGACACTTTAGCAATGTTCTGATAATACTTGAGATTAATAGTTATTCAACAGAAATAATTATTTCTATATAGGGACTGCCAAAGGTATAAATATGTGTAAACAAATGTTTTTTTCGGGAGGCGAAAGAAAGTCATATAATCAAGGATGTCACTAACAGAACTGGTGTATAGTCTGCCAAAGGGGCCATGTCATAAATGTATATACTTCTGAAGTTGTCTTGGGGTAAAGTTCTAAGTTTCTCTGTAGTGTCTGCAGTTAGAAAGCTAGGAACATTCTTTAAAATGAAAGTAGGAGTCAGTACCTCTGCTGCTTGAATGATACTAAAAACTACTTGTACTGCAAATGCTAGCAGTACTTAATAGAAACAAATAATCACAGGGAGGACTGACCATGAGTTGACTTTAATTCATATTGGACAAAACTCCTTTTTAAAAAAGAATTCTGATATTGTGATAAGCCTCAGGTAAAAGATACCTCGCTCTCCACAGAGGATCTGGATAGAAATTAAATTTACATGATGTCACAGAAAAATTAATTAGCTCACATAATCATAGGATATTTTTCATTCAGTTCTTAAGCTCTCAAAACAAATGGGAATTTTGCTGTTTTACTGATGAACAATCTTTTTTGGCTGCTTCATCATTGCTGAACTCCTTGTTGGGCTTACACTAGTTGCTGGCCCTTTAAATCTGCGAGATAGCTCCCTGCAGCGTTAGGGTGGTAATATTTGCCTTCTGATTACTATGGGGTTGCAATTTATTCATTTCTCCTAACCAGTAATATCTAGCTCCTTTCTCTTTTTCATTGCTGAGGAAGTCATTCATCCTCACATGTGTCAAAAGGTACCAAGTGATAAAGAGCTAATGTTATCTTAACATTTTACCTTATTGGAATGAGAACAGAAGGGAATATTATAGAATGCTTTTGGAACAAGAGATAATTAATATAAGGCTCTTCCCTTGGCTCAAGTCCATACATATTCACCGAAAACAGCTGAATTGCTCAGAGTATGCAAATATGAAAAGGTTAAGGAAAAGACTAGAAATATTTATAGTTCTTTGGCTGGAGATGAACTGTTAGACTACCTGTCCAAAAAGCTGTGGAATCAGGGAGTATGAATTAGATAACTCTAGTACAATCTGCAGTATTTCAAGAAAGCATTGGTCACATCAGATTTCATTAGGTACAAGCCTGAAAAAACTGCATGCAATTCCTATCTTATTTATAATTTCTGCAATTTTGTCAAGAAAAGAAATTAAATGATAATGAGAACTGCATGGGTAAGATGTTAGGTCTCAATCCACAAAAGGGTTTAGGGTTGGGCATTGTGGTACCCATTATTGCATTCATTAGGCATTGTGACACTCATTAGTGCAACACCTAACTTTTAGGCATTTAGAAAATCATAGGAACAATGCTATCCATAAAATCTAAGTTAGATGTCTAGGCTCCTATACAGTGTATAAGGAGAGCTAGGTTTCTTAGGATGCAATGCAGTGCAATGCCAAAAAAACCCAAAAACCAAAATACACACTTCTCTCCTGGAATCTGGCTGCTTATTTGCCTGAGTTGTTGGGTTTTTTGTTTGCTTATTTTTGAGACTGTTAGGCCCATGTCTCATTCCATATACAGTGGCTAGAAGAGAAGATGCCTACCTTACAATTTTTAGTCCAGCAGATCAGGAGTTGCACATGAGATAAGCACTCTTGTATCTATTGTCTCCTATCTTTGTGGGCTGTCCTGGACCTTGGACAGAAGATAGGTATCTGGACACCTAGAGTGATACAACATTGTGCATATCCAGCAGACATTTACACACCTAAGGAAATGTTTACCCTGAAAACTTATTCATGAAGTGAGTTTAGGAGCTTATAGGGTGATCTTGGGTTTTGTGGATTGTAATGGAGCCTAAAATTAGGATTTAGGCTGCATCTACAGTGGCAAATTAGTCCAGACTAAGGAAGCTTAGTTCGAACTAATTTAGCCCTTGGGTATGGTAGGCTTTGCCTAGTCTGATCTAAGAAATTTCTTAGTTTGAACAAGGCAAAGCTTAGTCCAAACTAGTAAGACCTGGCACTAGTCTGGACTTCCGTGCTCAGTTTGAACTTTAGTTCTAACTAGGCACAGGCAAGACCCAGACTGAGGCTTAGTTTGAACTTAAAAAGCATTTGAACTAAGCATTAGTTCGAACTGGAATGCATTGTTAGTTTGGACTAAAAAGTCTGCAGTTTGTTCACACTAGCCCAAGGTAAGTTCGGCTAACGTCGGACTTCTTTAGTTCAGACCAGCAAGTCCAAACTAATATTGGAGATGTAGACACAACCTTAGATGCCAAAACCCCAGATTTAAGTGCCTTTGTGGATCTTGGCCTAAATTCACCACACATTGTCACAGTAGAGCAGTATTGCAGGTATTTATATAAATATATTTATGTACTGGTAATCCTAAATAATATGAGGTTTAATTAGAAAATTGGATAATTATTTTAATGTTAAGTAGAGCTGGATGACTTGCCTGATATATTTCATGATACCAAAAGGAAAAAATAAAAAAGTAGTAGCTGGTACCATTGTACATTCTACAGCTGCGCAAAATATAGGAGCTAGGTCTGCCATGTTATGATAGCTCAGTGAATTCTCAAGAGGCAGATATTCTTGGGGACGTATCAGCTGAAACCCACAAGCTGTTTGGTGTATTGCTAAGTGGATCAGGCAGAGATTTTGAGTCCGCTGTTGATGAAACTTGTTAGTTTTTTCCAAGCAAAATAGGGGTATCCTATGGTTGAGAGATCAAAATAGGAAGCAAAGTTCAAAGCTTGTGTCTTTCTCACCATCAGAACTTGATCTAATAAAATATTACTTCACCCATCTTATCTCTAATAGCCAATGGTTAAAATATAATTTGAGGGGCCCTGGAATCTTTGTAATCTCTGAGCCCACTTCACGCATGTGTGGATCTGATTTTTCTAGATTCTGGAATCTGGGTCCCGGAACTCTGGCCCGTCAGATTTGTGGGAATTCCGGCTTACTTTAGCCCCTCCTAATATCCTGGTACCAACACAGCTACAACTTTGCTTTCTGCTAAAGACAGTTAAGCACTATGGCATGTGCAAGAAGAAGGCAAAGAATGAAGAGAGACACAGGTTTTATGCCTCCATTAGGCTGCGCTATCTTTCAGTCACTTTAAAACCCTAGGGCAGATTAGAACAACTCTGGGGTTGCTTTAAACTTGTGCCTGATCTAGAATTACCAAATATCAGGCAAAAAAGGAGGACATATCCTTTTTACCTTCATCTCCTCTGTCTGACAGGCATTTTAAAATGCATTGCTTTTTACTTATAGGGGTTAAAGTATGCTGAAATGCCATGGAATGCCTTATTTTTAGGGGAAAATCATTCCAGGGCTCCCTAAAAACAGATGAATATTGCATTAATACTACATTTTCTCCATGTGTCCTCCAATGTCCTCCTTTTCATACTTCTCGGTCCTCCTTTCCAGGCTTTGGTATCTGGTAGCCCTAGCCTGATCCCATGGGACTCCAGGCACTTGTTGCAGCACCTTGGAATAGTGACACTCCTACCATGTCTCCATTCCTTCCCCTGTTAGAAGCCCTTTGCTGGGAAGTGCTACCTGTGGTGTAAAGTTAGAGCCATTATGTCAGTACTGTGTTGGGGGAATTACACCGGCACTTCTCTGCAGAATATATGGCCTCTTCAGCTCAGTGTCAATCTAATGGAATTTGATCTCAGATCTCCAAAATCTTATCAAAACACTCTTCAGTGAGAATATTGAATAATAATGAAGTCCAGGGAGTCTTCTTGTTCCTATTCTTTGGCATACTAAAAAGTAGGAATTACTGTACTTTTAATCAGCATTGTGCAACAGTGCCTTCATGCCTGTCATCAGATCAGCATTTTATTCCCAATAAAGCTTTAGGTACAAAAAAGCAAACATTTCTGTAGAATCTTTTTAATTGGGTCCCAGTGCTTGCTTCTCTTGGAATGACATGTCATCTGAATGAGATAAGAAGAAAGATGAGTTAGAAAGAATAAGTGATGAGCATGTTAACTGGAAAACCAGTTTGGGATTGTCATTCATCTCTCATGCTTCTTGTGTAGTGACTCCACCTTACCTTCTCTCTCTCTACAACTCCCTTGTTGTGGCATTTTAAAGGGTAATGACATAGCAATTTTTTTTGTTTTAGTTGATTGCTCTTCATTTTTGCCATGAATAAGGTTCACTTATGAAGTCTAATCCTATTCATTGTCAAGTGATTCCACTGGTATCTTCCTCGTCTGGAGTTTTGCTGATATTTCACTGCCTGTGCTACTACATCCTCTCATTGTTCATATTTTTATTGTTATGCCACTATCTTTGTTTAGGGGGGGTGGTTTTCATTCCTTGCCAATTCAATATGGCATGATATCCTTTGATCCTCAAGGGATATCATACACACGTTTTTCCTTCTCATTGCAGTGGACAGCTGCTTTTCTCTTCAATTTTCTGCTTTGTTAAGTTGCCATTTCTATCAGACAGAGATATGGTTTTTGTTGCTTTGATAGTCTGTCTGTAAGATCAGCTCATGGTACAGACCCATGATGGGAAATGTAGCAATAAGTGACATAAAGCTAAATTATAAAATCTGAACAGTACAGCCTGCTATCTCCAAAAAAAAAAAACAAAAACAAAAACAAAAAAAAAAAACCCAAAAAACCCCCTTAAATAAAATGGAATTTAGTTCTTCTGAATTATAGGACCAAGTGTGTCCAGATCTGTGAATTGGGATGCCCTCTGCTTGTAAAGCTAAGGCTATGTCAACACTGGTAAGTTAGTCCAGGCTAAAGAGGCTTAGTCCAGACTAATTTAGCCGATGGCCACACTAGGCTTTCCCTAGTTCGAACAAAGAAGTTTCTCAGTTCAAACTAAGGAATGCTTAGTTTGAACTAGCTAGTACCCCTGGTTAGTGTGGATTTACGTGCTTAGTAGAAACTTCAGTTCGAACTAGGCATGATGTGGCCACAGACTAATGCTTAGTTTGGGCTCAAGAAGTCTGAACTAAGTTGGTTAGTTTGAACTAACCACATGTGCTAGTTCAAACCTGAACACGCAGTTAGTTCGAACTAATAAGTGTGAGGTTAGTTCGAACTAATCTTGAACTTCTTAGCTCAGACTAACAAGTTTGAACCAAGTTTTGCTGATGTAGACATAGCCTAACTGATCTGTTTATCAGAACACTAATGAATCTTCTGTGGATGGGGTGAGAGAAAAAGCTGTGAGATCTCAATATTGAGATTCCCTCCCCCACTCCCCACCAAAAATGTTCTGTTGGAATTTTTATTTATGGAATTGAGGGACACAACTACAATTTGGGCCAGGTTTTTGTTGTTTCATTTTGCTTTGAGAGAGATCAGGGCACCTGCAGAAGTGGATGGATTTTCAGAAAACGTCACCAAACTGGGTGCTAAGGATTTTTCAAAGTCTTGTCCCAGTGATGGGTTCTGAGTACTCAGTTCAGGCCTTGAGTTTGAGGAAATAAATGTACAAAACTATTCTGGAAAAAAATTAGAGTAAATGCTTCCTGATCAGAATTAAGAGTGGGGAGGGGGAAGCAGTCAGCCTTCATCTATTGTATCCATATAGTTTGCTTCAAAAGAAAGTAGGAATGTATATAAATAAGAACAGCACCTGCAGTTACACTAGCATGACTGAAAAATGATTAGGGTTATCACTCCTGAAGCCTCTGGGATTTGTGGATCTCAGAGACAGTTTGTGCTAAATTAAAGGGGTCATTATCTATTCTGGCACAAATATTTTTTATCATTCCTTTCCTTAAAAGTCATGCAAGAATTTTTTTTAACTATCCAAGTTGCCTGAAAGAACAGACTGTTTTCTTGCTTAGCACAGCATACCTAGAGATTTGCTAACTCATATCAAAATGAAGAGGAATAACGTGTTGGATTTTTGCAAAATATTCATGGCAAAATTAGTCTTTTGGAAACTAGTGTTTCATGCAAAATTGTTCACACAGCAGCTTTGGGCAACTTTTATTTCCTGCCTGGTGGATGTTAATGAAAAGTTCAATTATTTCTTGGTATTTTTTAAAATTTCTTACTGGATGGATTGAAGTCTCTCATGTTGGCTGACTCGGTGATTAGCAGAGCCTACCCTATGTGCTCAGTGTGATCTGGAGTTATTGTGACCTGCGTTTTACACCTTTGAGGGAAAGAGAGGAAATATCTCCGGTAAAACATAACGGAAGGAGCAGGCCTGTTGTCCACCTAAGACACTACATGAATAATGCAAGTCCTTCTATCGAGAGTAGAAACCAGATAGGAGAATGGGAGCTTTCAGGGGAATGGTCTAACACAATGCTTGGGAAAAGAATATGTGGGGATGGAAGGTCCTGGGACCTGATGGGATCCGTATTCACACCTAAAGGGGTCCCCAACTTTAAGATTTTTATACCTTCCAGATACTGAATGTCTAGGGCTAATCACATTAGTGGTTGGGTTTTTTTTCTCCCCTGATACACATAAAACCAATCTCAGTTCCTTTTCATGTGGTGTTGCAGCAGTGGTGTGCGGAGGCTGATTTACCACTTGCTTTTATATGTCACTTTGTGCAGAGGCATTTTGCTGTAGGCTTTCATATGCAGAGCTGTAATGCTGAGACTGGCTTACTGCCTGCTTTTAAGCTTTAGCTAAGGGAAAGATGGTGTCTGTTCTGATATGTAGCTTTTGCAATGGGAATACACATGTTCTACTGACTGCTCTTATAGTCCTATAAGAAGAACAAGAAGCATCTATCAGCAAGAAAAAGCAGTGGGGGGGGGGAATGAATCACAACTGAGCGTCTCTGCTGCCAGTCTCCACCAGTAGTTACATCCACAACATTCTCATCCCTATTCACCTTCTCTTCCCATCCTACTCCCTGCTCCTTACTTCTCTCCTCCTGCACAAAAAGAATGTAAGGAGGGGCTCACAAAATGGGACCATTGCTCCTAGTTCTGTCATCTACCACCACTGAGAACAGCCTAGCTCCACCCTCCCTGTAACCTTCTAAGAGATGATGATCCTATGGGGAGTGCTGTGTCTTCTGCGTCTGTTTTCTGTTTGAAATTCACCCAGTACAAGGGAAAACAAACAAATAAGGAGTCCTATGGCACGTATAGGCTAACAAGTGCCACAGGACTCCTTGTTTGTTTTGCAGAGCTAGAATAACATGGCTGCCCCTTTGGGACCAGTGCAAAGGAGTAACCTACTAACACAGGTTACATAACTGGTGGTAACTCTGGTCACAGGGAAGTGTATGTGCTGCCTCCTTGACATTTTTTGCATCCCTAAAGCTCCAAGAAACCTCTCTGTGAGTACTCTGAGGGGACATTTTTATGGAAGATTCAACATTCTGATTTCTTTGTGCAGCTCCAAAGTCCTGCTTCAAAGAGGATTGCCACCTCAGGAGCCCACTCAGTTGCATGGAGACTGTTGATTGCAGCACAGTTTCTGGTGGAGCAGTGCTACCAGGCCAGCCAGCAAGCTATGCAGAGGCTAAGATAAATCAGGCCTCAGTAGATATAGAGGCGCCCTGCCTGAATATTCTTAAGCTGTTGCAAGTTGGCTTACTATGTTCCCCATTAGAAAGACAGTTCTTGAAAATGGCATGTATTCTATTTTGCAATTTGTCAACCCCACTAGGTGCCTTGCATACACTTCTGAATTTGAGGGGGATATGTTCATATTAATCTCTGTTCTTATTAATCCTAGTTTTTCCAGTATCTACAGCCTAGGTCATTAGACTTCCATCAGTGTAATATTCTTCTGGTCAATGTGTAAGTTGGGTGCCTCTTTGTTATACCACCTCTAGGTGGCATGATGATACTTATAAAGCATTCAAGAAATATAGTATATATTTAATCAATTATTAAATTCTTATAATGGGTACATCTAGGGCTAGGCCCTTGATAGCCTCTCAGGCATTATTAGTTCCTAGTGCGCATAGAGTGGCCATTACGTTAATACTGGTGCGTACACATTTAAAAAGGTCTGAGGAAAATTACTGTGCATGCGCAGTAGCAACACTTTCAATATTAATAACACCTTAATTAATTTTTAAATATCAAAGTGGCATAGTCCACACTGTATAAAGACATAAGTCCATAATTTAATTTTTGTAGTAATCATGTTTGAGTTACAGTAATAAAGACTGAGGCTGTTAGAGCTAAACTTCTGATTTCTTTAATCTCTCTTGGCATCTTCACTATTCTAAACTATAGATGTGTTTGAGGGAAGATAAAATGTGAAAAGATCACACATGCCCTACTGGTCTAAAGGATTTGTAAATGACTAAAAAGATCAGAGCCAATGTTTACATTCTAGTAGGCACATAAAATTCGTATCAAGTTCCATGGGAGCTTGTTTACCTGTCTAGATGTCTGTTTACCTGTATTCCTAAATTTGCCTCACAAGCATGGAAGAAAGTCTGTATTACAATCTTCAGAGGAACACAAGGATGCACAAGAAGTTCTTGGCACTTTATATCAAATTATTATTTGGTCAGTGTCATGCACGGGCTCTGCAAGTAGAAGTCAGATCCTCAGCTAGTGTCAGTTGTCACAACTCCATTAAAATCAATGGAACTGTGACATCATTGTGAACAGAGAATCTGTCACCTGCTCCCTCCCTGAAAGAGCCTACAGCTGAAATAAGCCAAAGGTACAAGTCAAAGAAAAGCAAAGCAACTGACCATTAAAACTCAAAGTGGAGCTAGTACCTGAGTGAAATTATTAATGAAAGGATTAGTGGAAGAATGAGATGTGGTGGGGATGATAGGGGAATCACTTGCTTCATAAAAGATAGGTATTTCCAAAAAGGAAGGACCATGAGGGAAAAACATATAACCTTTTATCATTTCTCTTTTGGCCACAATTGCTCAGTGCAGTATACTCGACAGATCTGCTTTGCAGCAGTTACTGTATATCTGGTTTCAGCACTCAGGGCACATCTGCTACACTGCAACATACATGGGCTCAAATTCAAACTTCGTCCTAATCCTCCAACCCCCCTTGAACTTCAGCTTCGGGTCTGAGTCCAGCTCAAGCCTCAGCAGGGTTTGAGCCCTGTTGCTTTGCAGCATAGATGCAGCTGTGCTTGACTGAGGTCCTGAGAATCCTCAACAAGTTCCCCATAATCCCACAGATGAACTTCCTTTCTCCCCTCAATCCCAAGAATTTTGAATCTACTCTCTTTAAAACAGAAGCAACCATCCTTCATACACTGCAGCAGCTCAGTGTGTCCACTGTCTTCTGACTACAGAGCTGCAAATACACCACCAGAGCCTTCAGTGTTTGCAACAGAAATGGAACAAAACAAGCAAAGGAGCAGCTGTGTTAGTCTAGTTCAGCAAAACAATTTGCAAAATGTGTCACTTCATGGTCACAGGAGCACAGCCTGATTTTGTAGAATCTCTGGTGCCAGGACAACAGAACTATGGATTTTAGTAGAATTTCCAGGAATAACCACATATACCTGCAGATAGTGAGGAAGTTGGTGGCTTTGCAAATTTACCAGATGAGTGACTACTATGGGAGCTGATTAAATGCCTAGAGAATAAATATCAGAAAACCATGAACCAGAACTGCACTTTGGGCAATTTACCAAAATCTTGCCCATTTTCTGAGGAGTTTGACTGGGTGCTGGGCACTGAACCCAGCGTGGAGCCAACCACAGTGCATGATGATCTGGTCAGCTGGAATGATGCACCGCTGGCTTCAAAATCTAATGGGGGAGTGATAAGAACTAAAAGCAGGCACTGCGTGGAGACACTAAAGTCACTCTGTTGCTGAAACCAGTTTCAGAGCAGGATTTGAAGTAGCAGCAACTGCAGAAAGTTCTGGATCCATACTTGGAGCTGATGCATTCTCTGAATGACAGACCACTGCAAAGTATGCAGCATGTGACACAGCAGGCCAGATGCCTGGTAGGTTTCTGGTTCCATTTTAATGTTTGTTAATACAATAAGAGGATGGAGAGTTCTGCTGTATGGACCAATGTAGAAGTTATTAGATGCCCTGACTAGAAATATCTGTCTGCTAATGGTGGATTGTCTGTGTGGCTGATTCCCAGAGTTCAGTCTGAACTGTGGGACTGGTGAGGCCCCCCAAGGCCACCAACTGGGGCTGCCTCTCATGCTGTGGTGCCTAACCTAGAAGCCTCTGATAGACACTGTGCTTACCAAGCCATCTACAGGCAGGCACACACTGAACTGAGTTACAGGAACACTGTTTCAGGTAAAATACATAAAGCAGATTTATTAACTACAGAAGGGTAGATTTTAAGTGAGGAAGTATCAGGCACAGAGCTCAAAGTTGGTTTCCTGAGAAATAGAACTTAGACTGCAAATTTATTTTTTAACTTAGACTAAGCAAGATTTGAATCAAGCAGTCTCCAACCAAGCAGATGGTACATGCAGTTTACAGTTCTTCAGTCCACAGACTGGACTCCCTTCCAGCTTGGGACGAATCTCACTAGTTCAATGTCTGTCTTTCAGATGATCTTCCAGGTGTTGTGAGTAGGGGGTAGGGAAATGGCAGAGGCAAGCGATAGTGTCATTGCATTTCTTCTTTAATTCTTTCTTTCAACTGCTAGGAAGACTCTTGTTGTGATGAGGGGGATCAGGGAGTCTCCTACTGTGCATGTGCTCTCTGGCTTCTAGGAGAGTAGATTCTTTTCGATGGGCCATAAATATTTGTGTGGTCTGCCTTTATTACAACTGAAAGGCTGGCTGTGGAGATCTCTGAACCTCTTAACTTATTTCAGTAACTCGTAACAATATTTCATAACTGTACATACAGTGATGACACAACAGGATATTAATGTTCAACAAATAGACTTCCCAAATAATCCCTAGTAAGTCATGTATTGTATAAAACACTGTAATCACATGACAGTGATGAGTATGGGGATTCCAGGGTGCAACGTTGAGGCGCAGAGTGGTACAATATGCCTGTGGTATGGCTTCCCCTTCCTTGCAACCACATGGAGTTCAAAATGGTGACTGGGACATGCAAACAGTACAGAACACCTTGAAGTGCGTGCGTGCGTGTTGGAAGGGCACAGAGTTGTGAGATGGCCGTTTCTGTTTCTTTAAAATAACCATAAGTTACCATCTCTGTAAGTAGGCTGCTTTGGAACCATTCTACAGACCCTTGAGCCACCTCAAAATGGTGAAGTCTGTGTGCATTTGGGGGAACTGTGTTCACACATCTCTTCTATTTTGGTTAGAAGTGATCCCATGAATTTGTTCCAAATATAACTGCCATTTGCAGTTTTGTCCAGAAATGTGCTGGGGATGAAGGGAGTAAGGCTGTGGAGTTCTACGTGCCTGCCTGAAGTCATAACAAGCTTAAGTGGTGTGACAGCTAATGCAGCATCTGTTGATTCCCTCATGAATTCTGACCCAGTCTTAGAGTCTGCAGCTATCAGAACTCTTCTAAAGCAGAAATTCCAGAAAGGCAGTCACATTTCAGGGAAAGGCATATTTTCTAGCCCCATTTCAGTAGCTAGCCAGCCTAGACAACTCAAAGATGTGCTGTTCAGTCACTACATGTTGGAGTAGTTCTTTGCAGAAACTAGCAGCTTGGAATAACATCTTGCTTTGCAGCCAGGCACCACAAGAGCTGTTACATCCTACCCGATGTGAAGGTCCTGAAATCCTAGAAAAAGCTTTTGTAGCACAGTCACTAATGGCAGCCCCTCCCAGCCCCAAGTAATTTTGGAATTTTCAGAAAAGCCCATTTGGCTCCAGCCCCAGTGCACCCACAGAGTCGACATCCCAGCACAATGCAGCTCTTTCACTCCAGTTAACCAAGCTATGTCCAGCGAGCTTTTGTGGTGTGAAATATCCCTATCATAGTATTTTGAAGTTCAGTTGGTAGAAATATCATTTTATGTCCTTGAAATTCCACAAGGATTTTTTTTTATGTTCCTGCAGAGAGCTTTCTGAGACAATAACTCTGTGTCTTGTCCTGTTTCAGGCCCCCTTGATCTCTGCTGCCTGCAGGACCTTCACAACTCGCTCACAGTGCAGTTCAAGCTTTGACCAACCTGTCTTCATGTTTCTGTGTTGAATTTATTCTGGACAGGGCCAACCAGCAACTCCAGTAGCAAAAACAGAGGGACTTGTGGCTACAGGAAAGTCATGGTGAGAGACACGCAGAAAAGACTCAAGCTGGCTACATAGCTGGAGGACAAGGTTTCAGTGTAGGAGCAGGCACTTGCTTTACTGTTCCTGGAGCAGGAATGGTAGTTAATGATGGAGGACAAAGCTCAGCAGAAATTGCTGTTTTTTGGTCTTTAAAAGTGCCACAGGACTCCTTGCTTGTTTTGCTGAACTAGATTAACACTGCTACCCCTCTGGAACTCATAAGAGTAGAAACTCTCCCAGCATCACCAACACCATGGACAAAGTCCTCAGCCTGCTACCCTGTGCTGCAGTGCAGAAGCAGTGGCTGGGTGTTACATGCAATTGGACCCATGAGTGGCAGGGGAGGGCAACCTTGCCCATGCAGTGCTCAATATCAACCCCTTCCCTCTGGATGTCTCCACCTCCTTCCTGCAGCATCATGTGCTTGGAAAAAGGGGAAAGAAGAACAGATGGCCGGGGGATATCCCATGGTAGGAGTTTTCTATCTTGCATGTGGTTTCAGAATTTGCACTTGTTCATGCACTTCATTCTTATTTTTCCTTCTGGAAGAATCTAATACTGATATATTTTGGTGTACTAATGGCAGCTGGCCTGCCTTGGAATGGGTGAATGTTGTACTTTTCTAATACATGTTTATAAATAAAGGCACTTATT
Source organism: Podocnemis expansa (assembly GCA_007922195.1). Taxonomy (NCBI): domain Eukaryota; kingdom Metazoa; phylum Chordata; order Testudines; family Podocnemididae; genus Podocnemis; species Podocnemis expansa. The sequence goes on along the minus strand of ML681964.1, from coordinate 36,202,780 downwards.
TCATCAAGGAAGTTTGTCTGTTATTGCTTTACACGATACATTGTGTATTCAAAATAATAAAGGTAAAGCATGATCAGGGACAACTAGTATGTAATTACGATGCAAGGACTATCCCTCATAGTTGTCTATAGCAATTCATACTTCAGTCTCTTCCTTGCATCATTCCATACTGTGAATAAACTCCTGTCCCACATTTCATAAGTACTCATGTTATTTGTAAATACATTGCATGGCACCATAATTCCACACCCCTCCACAAGCATTGACCCATTATATCAGTGAGTTTCCATACCACCTACCCCCACAAGCCATTCCTAAAAGTACTAGTTCCCCCTCTTCCATTGGGCCATGCAAGCCAATGATGTGCTCCATCCCTGTCCTCTGAATCTGCTGTGGCCACTAGGACGTGCTCATGTTCTGACCACTAGAATTGCACCACCTGCATCCCACTGTGTAACATATCTTACTTACTGTACATCCTCTTAAAGTTGGTTGGATATATTCTTCTGCAGTCCATCCTCAGGACTTCTATGCAGAACTGACTGCTATGAGTTGATGAATAGCTGAGCTGTTTCACCTCAGTGGCTGCTACAGTTTATATAAACCTTTATAAATTAGTTTGTTGAAGTTGTAAAGTGCATTGGGAGCCATGAATATGGAAAACACTACATAAATGTAAGATATTACTATAAGACATTAGAAGCTTACTACAGGCCTTTGTTTTATTATTAAAAGTTATTTGAAATAATTTGCATATATGGTATTCAGGTGTAATATTTGCAAAAGTCCCATAGTGGTGTTCTCTTTTTACTTCTTCTATAATAAAACATCATCCAAAGCTCTAAAACCATGTGGAGAGAAGTACCATATGAATGAGAACTAAGCGCTCCAGTAAAGAATTTCAAATTCAGTCTTCATAATAACGCCTAAAAGCTGTTGAATCATTCATGGTGTGTAATTAATACATCCTGTTTTCTGCTTCTTTCCAGAACATAAGAATTGCCAAAATAATTCAAAACAGTCACAATACATGCAGTGGTGTTAATCATGAATAGCAGCTAGTTTGAAATAATGCATTTCTTCCTCCAGAAATGTCCTTTTGTGGTGTTTGCAGGACCTCCAGTATTCATGGTTTTGCAGCAAAGCAACCCTATGAGTTAGAGTCCTGCAAATCCGTGGATATCATGGATATCCACATCCGCAGATGCAATGTGGCTATCCACAGACTTGTGGTTGCAGATCAGATACAGACCCTCATATTTGTATCCATTCAGGGCTGTACCTGTGAGTATTATTGAAGGTCCATCATAGATGTGAGCAGGGTCTGAATGAGCTCTCCTTGACATCTAGTGATGAGCTGGAGGAAAAGATTTCAGGAGCAAACTGTTTGCACAGACTAGGTGCCTAGATGTTTGGCAAGACAGGACTGCTTTACCAAAGTGCTACATTTTGGCTGGTTTTGGGTTACAATATCACCTGCATCCAGTTACATATAAGGGCCTGAGGTTATGGGTTTGTTTTTCATGCCTGAGGGGAAAATATAGAACATGGACTAGAGTCTAACTGTAGTCACAGAATAATCCATTTAGTGAAATTACCCCTGATTTAGACCAGTACAAATAACATAGATTCTGGCCCTATTTTGTTTATTTTGTAGACAGACAAACTGAGAGGAAATGAAATCAGTCTGCATCAGTCGTGTTGCAAACTCTAGTTCTGGGATGTAGTGTTGTGTAAGGGGGAAATGGATGATGATGATGATGATGTCATATGTAATGGTGAGGAAACACTTCCCATTCCAGTTAAACAGCAGCTACTAAAGTTAGACGATTAGCAGGTCTGGATAATTTGCTTCTAAGAGTCTTAAATGAGCTGGCTGATGAGCTTGCTGGAATATTAATATTGATTTCAGTAAAAGTGGAGAAGCTCTAGAAAACTGGAATTAAAGGTAAACAGAAGTCAGGTCAAAATAATGGAATGGCTGATATGAGAGTTGGCTAATAGAGTTAAAGTAGAAATAAAATGAATCAGAGACCATAAGGCTAGAAGGGACTTTGAGGAATCATCTAGCTTAGCTCCTGTGCTGTGGCAGGTTCATATATACTTAACCAGTGGTTCTCAAACTTTTTGGTTTGCGGGCCACAAATATCTTTATAAGCCTGAAGGACCACCAGTCTATCAACTGATATATTTTTAAACAGTAGAGAATACCCCATTAAGGACTATAGATCTCTATACATTTAAAAACAAAACTTTATGTAGTGTCAAACAAATTTTAAAAAAATTAATTGTTAAAAGTTTTTAAAAAACTTAAAAAATAAAAATTTAAAATCTATTGTTTTAAAAATTAAACTGTTGAAAACACTTCAGTTGGTGCTGGGAGGAGGCACCAGGTGAGAGGTGGGTGCCTGCAAGCTGGGAGGGCTGGGTGCAGGCACTGGGCAGGAGATGGGTGTCTTTGGGGTAGGTCTGGGAGCAGGCACCAGTTGGAAGGCTGGCAGTCACAGACAGGATCCTGGATGTCTTGCAGAATGGACTGCAGGCTTGCAGCTACAGCATAGCTCCATGTGCCAGGACCAGAATGGAGGTATGTGGCCATAGTTCAGCTCCTGGCTGCATGCTGGGATCTTTTATTGGTTTTGTTGCTCTGCACTCCAATTTGTCCTAGTGTGATGCCCAGGACTGGGCACAACACTCCAGCTGAGACTTCACCAATGCTGAGTAGAACAGGACAGTTACCTCCTGCAACTTATATAAACACTTATGTTAACACTCCTCAGAATGACATTTTCACATTTTCACAATTGTATTGCATTGTTGACTCATTTATTTTGTTGCCATGTATTTATTTTTCACAATTATCACATTGTCAACTCATATTCATTTTGTGGAGTCATATTCATTTTTTGATCCATCATAACCCCTAGATCCTATCCTGTCTGGTTTCACTCACAGAATTGTCACTGAGGCATTTGATGCACTGAATGAAGTACAGTGGTTTCACACTGTCTAAAGTGGCTCACACCATGATTGCCTACCTTCAGGAAGACTGTCAAAAGCAGGAGAGGTGCCCCAAACTGAAGGTATCTTCTATAATTTGATTTCATCAACCAAGTAACAAATGTGATCTCATGGATCACTATAGCACTCTTTCCAGGGAATCACAGACAGTACTGTGAGTCCTCCAGTCTGTCTTGCAACCTTGGCAAGTTGGACTTAATGATAAATGACCACTCACACCAAATCATAATATATTCAGGTTGCTCCTGGTTCCAAGAGGCCAATTGCTTAATCCAGATCAATTTGTACTGTAGATCTTAAACCACAGATAATGGCTGAAGCCAATCCTGTAATAATCTAAAAGTTTATTAACTAGGAAAAAGAAATGAGTTGTACACAGCTTAAAGCAGACAAGTGCACACGTGCATGCACACACACACACAGTAAATTTCTGTAATCCAAAAGGTGACAGAGATGTAGAAATCTACCAGCATTGAATGTCTTTCTGGGCTTAATTGAGGTCAGTCCTATGGATCTCTGCCTTTTGTGCTTCAGCTCCAGCCCTTGCATGAGTTCAAACAGCAAAGACATGAAAAGTTTTCACATTAGTCATTTTTATTTCCCTCCTTCAGCATTCAAATTGATGGGATGAGGCCTTCTGTATATTATCCCCCATGGACGGATGGGGCAATTTAAAAAGCTTTTGTCCTATAATGGCTCACTTAAATTTTGATAACCGTCGTGGGTGGTCATAGGGAACTATTCTTACTGAGTGCACAAGTTTAAAGCAGATATTTTTTACAATTGCAAGGTAACAAAGAATAAAGACATTACAAATGAGATTAATGCATGCAGCGATTTACAGGCAGTCTATAGAGACTAAACACATCCTTACAAGTCTAAGTCTGCTTTTGAACAATCATAACAAAGCTGTGTTGGTGAGGGGCAATACACAAAGAGATGCAATTTCTGCATTTGTACTGGCAGGATCTGGAGCTGCTTTGATTTGATGTGTCCTGGTATGTGAGGAGTTTGCATCTGATGAACTCGGTGATGTTAATTGTTTGAACACCAGATTTCTTGATGTCATATCTCTGAAGGTAAATGTCACGATCCATAGGATTTTGTATATTGTAATGTGTAGGATGCCATTGTTGAAGCTCATGCTTCTACAGAGTCTAATGAATGGGTGGTGGTGATTAAAGTTATGGTGGAAATCTTTAGGTCATCTGTCAATGGACTCAAAATTTAATTACAAATGGGGACTCACCAATGAGTGGGTATGTTTCTAATGGGGTCCTTCAGAGACTGGTTCCTGGCCGTTTGCTATTTAACAGTTTTATCAGAGACCTGGGAGAAAACAAAATCATTACAGATGAAGTCTGCAGATAGGTGGATTATGGGAGAGATCACTGATGCAGAATGATCTTTACCACTTCATAAGATGAGTGCAAAGGTGTTACCAGAATTCAGGTACCAGGATTGTCTTGGTGCCGTCAGAGCCAATAACCACACCAAGGGTGAAAAGGTATTTGCTTTATTGCATTGTGATCACAAATGGGTCCCCTGAATAAAGACAGAGAGACCCCGATTACAGCAAGAGTTTAGCCTTATATTCAGTTATATGTAATAAGCCATATAAGGTTACAGACAAAGAAATGATACATAATTGGCTAAAAGAAATTAAGGGGAGTGGGGAGGTAACGGATTTTTAGGGAAACGGGAAGTTATGGGAGTTTACAGAAAAAGGGAAGTAAGGGGGGTTTCGTTAGTGCCTGTCTGGTAAACAACATGATGTTTTTATCCAAAGGAAATGATTTCATGCTACAGCTTACAGGGTTTAGCACTATATGTCAGCTTTCAGCTTATAGAGTTTAGTACCATAGATCAGCTTACAAAGGTACTAAAATACACCCAGCTGTGAGGTTTATCTTTAAAAATAATAATAATAATAAAAAAGCCAAGTCCATACCCTCAAGATGGGGGGGGGGACTATCCTGGGAAATAGTGACTTTAAAAAGGACTTGGGAATGATAAACTGACATGAGCTCCCAGTGTGATGCTGTGGGTAAAAGGGCTAATGCAGCCCTTGGATGTATGAACAGAGAAGTATTGAACAGAAGTAGATAGTAGCACAGGTGAATAATTTACTTTTTTGCTTCAGCAGCAAACTGAAAAATCAAGGGAAATATTTGGTTTGGTTCTGAAATGGTCCAGAATTTGTCAGCATATGGGAAAAGTCTCTTTAGGGAGTGAAGTCTGGGAGGGGAAGGGAGAGACAAAGAACAGTTGTCTGTATGATTTTTTTAGCCTGTGTGTGCCTAAATGTATAAGATTTAATCTCATGGATAAGGCACATGCCTCTAATGTGGGTGATCCAGCTATGACTCCCTTCTGTGGAGCAAGGACTTGAATTTATGAAAATAATGTGCCATTTCCTTGTCTGTGACCCTCCACTCCCAAATATGTCATCACTGCTTTTCTCATCAAGCCTGTAAAACCATTCCTCCCCACCACCCTGTTAGTAAAATCTAATTCCAACTCCTCAAATTACATTTTCTTTTCCAGAGCAATGCTTTCTTCATGGCTTCTTCCTCCCCTTCCCTTTAGAAAGGGCAGATTAGAGGCTGCCTTGTTTGGGCCTGCTGTTTTTGTACCTTTTATCTCACTTTCATGCCATGGGATGACACAATGAACATTTAGAAATGGTGTTTCATAATTTGTAGATTGTTTCTAGCAGGCATTGGGATTCTTTATTTCTATTTTCATTCCAGTTGCACAGAATCTTTTTCCCTCAGACTCCTGTCTAGTGAAACCATTTCTGCCTTGGCAAATGCTTTCTATGCTGGCTTTTAGTCCCTGCATGGTTTAACCAAATTATCTAATGTCTCTGGGCCTTGTTTTCACCATATGTAAAATGAGCATAATATTTACCTACCTTACTTAACAGTGGCACAACTTGAAGTTAATCATGTCTATAATTTTCACCCACAAACATCTAAAGTTGATTTTCAAGTCATTAGTTTAAGAACAACTTAAGAGGATTCTTCGTTGATAACGAATCATACAAGCAAAAAAGCAGCAAAAACTGAAAAATTAAAGCAAGTTAAATATTTAGTGTAGAATCCAGCATCTGATATTTACCATGGTAATAAAATTGCACTAGTTTTACACTGCAGTTCTGATTGTTATCTGGCGCTTCAAGTTTTTGACATTAGGAAAAAGCAGGAGGCAACACAGTTGTATATTTATGAGAAATGTGAAAAGAAGGATCTGACTGCAAGTATATATCCCACTGAGCCAAACTTTTCTGTGTTCTTCCTTTCTTTCCAACTGGTCTTTTTGTAACATCAAGAAATAATGATGAAGGAAATTAAAGTACTTCTACTTAATGCATTCGTCATTGAAATCCCAAATACGGAAAGTGCTCTTATTTAAATTAACATGGGATGGTTCAATATTGCCACCAGAAAACTAACACAAAATTGTTTGCAATTTATTTATTATGTAACATATTTAGTATCAGTGTAATTACTTATATATTCAGCTGTGACAAGAATCACAGATCCTCTGTTTTTAATATTGTTAAAAGTATATACTTGACTGCTAACATTTCTGCGTATGAATGAGTGGGTGGATGGAAGTGATAGTAAATGGTTAAAATGTTTGAAGGTTTGGGAACTGAATAATCTAAAACATCAGTTGCATGGCAGACAGTAAAGAAACAAATATTTAATACTGACAATGGCAAGGACTTAGATAAGAGGTCTCACTGGGAAGGGGCTCTGTAAAATGTTTGGACTGAGAAGTCAAACCTACAGTTTCATGAATTTTTGGCTAGTAGAAAAGAGGCACGTCAGAGAGGACTTACCTGCCCATTTCATTATAGACCAGGGGTGGCCAAACTTATGGAACTCAAGAGCCACACAAGTTGATTATTAAACCTTTGAGAGCCGCACTGAAGCATATAGCCATATACTTTTACCTACTCCCAAATTACTAAGTTTAAAATTCATTACACGTTTTAATTTTACCATAAAAAGAGGACAAACATCGATCCTACTAATGTCAGATTCTAATAATTATTTAAGGTTACCATGAAAATTAGGCCTATACAGTAAAAACTTAGCTGTTGCTTGATGTAGAAGACTGCAGGCTAGTGGTGAGTTTTTTTAAAATCCCAACCATGCCACACTTCTCCCTGGCATCCCCGACCATGCTGAACTTCTCCCCACCATCTCGACACCTGCCTGAACTCCTAGGCCATGGCTGCTTTCCTAAACTAATTTGCTGATGTTCTTCTGGGAGCCACGATTTTTCATTCAAGAGCCACATGTGGCTCCCGAGCCACAGTTTGGCCACGCCTGTTATAGACCCTAGTCTAGAAAGTTTTGCAGGATTTGCTTTAGAGTCTTGGATGTTATGAAAACCAAACCATCAAATCTCACAAAGTGAGAATTCAAGTTCTGAACCCAGTAATTTTGGACTTGCTAGGAAAGGGAGAAAATTAGAATTAGCATATTTCTCCAGTGAGATTTCTAATGGTTAAAAGCATACTCTTTCTCCCTTGAGTAAAAGAAATCTGAGACTAAGATTTAAAAAGGATGGCTCCAGAATAATTAACTGTTCAAAACATTCTTTGCGATATTGCGGCTTATGAGTTGTTTTTGTTGCGTGGGTAATAAAAACAAATATAGAAATAATTTTGGAGTCGTTCTGACACAAGTTGGCAGATGACACTAAGCCAGGGAGAGTGGTAGATGTGCTTGGAGGGCAGAGATAGGATACAGAACGACCTAGGCAAATTGGAAGGTTGGGTCAAGAGAAATCCGATGAGGTTCAACAAGGACAAATGCAGAATCATGAACTTAAGATGGAAGAATCCCATGCACTGCGACAGACTGGGGATTGACTAAGTAGAAGTTCTGCAGAAAAGGACCTGGGGGTTACAGTGGACTAAAAGGTGGATATAAGTCAACAGTGTGCCCTTACTGCCAAGAAGGCTAATGATATATTGGACTATATTAGTAGGAGCACTGCCAGCAGATTGAGGAAGTGATTATTCCCCTGTATTCTGTGTTAGTGAGGCAACCTCTGGAGTATTATCTCCAGTTTTGTGCCCCTACTAAAGAAAAAATGTTGACAAATTTGAGGGAGTCCAGCAAAGGGCAACAGAAATGATTAGAGGGCTGTGGCACATGACTTATGAGGAGAGACTGATAGAACTGGGCTTATTTAGTTAGCAGATGAGAAGAAAAGGGATTTGATATTAGCCGTCAACTATCTGAAGTAGGGTTCCCAAGAGGATGGAGCTAGGCTGTTCTCAGTGGTGGCAGATGACACAACTAGGAGTAATAATCTGAAGTTGCAGTGGGGGAGGTCTAGGTTTGATATTAGGAAAAGCCTTTTCACTAGGAGTGTGGTGAAGCATTGGAATGGGTTACCTAAGGAAGTGATGCAATTTCTATCTTTAGAGGTTTTTAAGGCCAAGCTTGGCTGGGATGGCTTAGTTGGGGTTGGTACTGCTTTGATCAGGGGGTTGGACTAGATCTTCTGACATTCTTTCCAACCATAATGTTCTATAAGTCATTTACCTTTCCTACTATGTTTTGTGATCTCTGCTCCCTACCCCCTTTCACAATGAACCTTGAAATTTCCTTGTGACTCCTAAAAATTTGTCATGGGCAGGGAAGGAAGATAAGACTCCAGGTGGGTGGCTGGGTGACAGGGAGAAGGCTGCAATTTCAGTAACAAAAAGGGAGGAGAGAATAGCAATAAAAGCAGACTCAACTGAAGGAGTAAATTTTCAGTAGCTGGTTAGAATAAGACAATTTAACTAAACTGCCCTTCAGTTCAATGTACCACTCATTCTTAATCGGCCAGCAAATAAGTAACCACACATTTAAGCAATCTGGCAATTATGCATAGTTGTAGAATCTTAAAAACAATTAGATCATACTAAAACAATTACAGTAGAAAGTTACTGCAGCATAAAAAGAGTTTGTCAGCCAGTGGATACAATGCAAGCAATTTACTTAGCAATTATCTTAACAAATATAGTGATTTTCCCAGTCTTTCACTATATACATCAAAGTGAAAGCTTGGCTTTATCTACAGCACTGGGAGTAGCAAAGGAGGCTAGTGTTCTAGTTTTAAACCATAAGAAACCTAGTTTCAAATCACATGTGGTAATTGCCCAGTAATTGTGAAAGCTTTATTGCTTAGTCTTGTAACACCTTATGTAACATCATTTAGTTAATCTTAAAAATAGAATTGCATATCTGTAATAAATCTTGAAATTACTAATTACTGTGTGTCACTTCTTTACTGTAGATTGCAAGAAACAAAATGGACTTTCATCAATGATTGAGATGATGACATAGAGAGTACATTTATAAAGTTCGCTAATGGTATCAGGCTGGGAAGGGTTGCAAGTGCTTTGGAGGATAGGATCACAATTCAAAATGATTTGGACAAACTGGTGAAATGGTTTGAGGTAAACAGACTGAAATTCAATAAAGACTAGTGCAAAGTACTCCACTTAGGAAAGAACAATCAATTTCACACATACAAAATGGGCAACAACTGCCTAGGAAGGAGTGCTGCAGAAAGGGATCTGGGTGTGATAGTGGACTACAAGCTAAATATGAGTGAACAGTGTAACACTGTTGCAGAAAAAGCAAACACCATTCTGGGATGTATTAACAGGAGTATTGTAAAGAAGACACGAGAAGTAATTCTTCCATTTTACTCTGGTCTGATTAGGCCTCAGTTGGAGTATTGTGTCCAGTTCTGGGCAGCTCATTTCAGTAAAGCTGTAGACAAATTGGAGAAAGTCCAGAGAAGAGCAGTATAAATTATTAGAGTTCTGGGACACTTGACTTATGAGGGAAGATTGAAAGAGCTGGATTTGTTTAGTCTAGAAAAGAGGAGACTGAGAGGGCACAAACAGTTTTCAAGAACCTAAGTGGTTGTCATAAGGAGGAGGGGAAAAAACATTTTCTTCCTTACTGCCAATGACAGGAGAAGAAGCAATGGACTTAAATTACAGAAAGAGAGGTTTAGATTGGACATTAGGAAAAAATTCCTAACTGTCAGGGTGATTAACCACTGAAATAAGTTGCCTAGGAAGGTTGTGGAATCTCCATCATTGGAAGTGCTTTAAGAGATGTTAGACAAGCACCTGTCAGGGAGGGTTAAAGAAGGTACTTGTCCCCGGAACTCATGGCAGGACCTGGACTTGATGATCTCTCATGGTTCCTTCCAGGTTCTATGATTCTATGACTTGGTAATATCTAAGGATAAGCCTATGTCATGGAGGTCATGAAAATCATGGATTTGGTAGCTTTCAGTGACCTCTGTGACATTTTCCTCTTCAGTCCTTGGGCAACTACAGGGCCATAGATATCAGCTGGCTCTGAGATGCCAAGGTGGTGGTGGTGGTGGGGCCTTGCAGCGCCACAGTGGGGCAGAGGCTGTTAACTCCCACCCTCAGGCTTCAGTCATCTCTTGTCAGGCCCCTGCCCTGCATTATTTTAGTAAAAGTCAGGTTGTGGGCTTTTGTGAATTTTTGTTCTTACTCATGACCTGTCACTGAATTTTACTAAGAATAACCATAACAAACTCTTAATATAAGTCAGGCCTCTTTGCTTTTTAAGCTTGTAACAAGTGTCTAAGAGATAGAGCTACTCAAATCATTCATTGTAGATTTAGCACATTTATCTGTTCATGAATCCTTCTCAAACCAATCTTGATTTCTGTATTTGTTATTTTTAGCTACTTCTGTGCAGTCTGGCAAAAAAATCTTCAGCAGGTGAACTGTTTGTGGAGTGTTTATTTTGACTGTTTTCTCATTGTTGTTTGGGAATTGTGCTTGGTCAAGAGTAATCTGTCATATGTTAAATCAAATCTTATTGTTTCTGGTCTGATTAGATGACTTGATTTTTTTTTTTAAGAGAATGCCCCAGATTATAAATGAGTACCTCAAACATGCTAAAAATTCATGAAACTTTTGTGATCCATCAGCATTTTCATAAATACCAGTCAGGCATTCAAACATTTGGCGGGGTGGGGGGGAATGACTCCCTAAAATTAGCAGTGAAGAGTAATTTATTTATTGATCTGCTCCATTATTCTAGCACTTTTGCCTTCTTTTAATTATGTCCTGCATGAGTGTAATTTATGTTTCAGTCTTGGTAATATAGTAGGCACAATGTCTGTCTGTTTCTCAGATACTGACTTACCTGTTTGGTCCTCAGTCCGATGTTAGCTCTGTTTTGAAACAGTTGCTAAGGGAGTTTTCCATTTAGCAAGCTCTGGTTGTTTATGGCAGTCTCAGTATAAAAATTTCCCCCTTCCCCTCTGGCTCTGCTTACTCAGTATCTTTCTTTGCGCTTAGTGCAGGAAACTTCATGGCTACATAAAACACTTACTTAAATTGCTCAGTCACACTTCCATCATCTCCTCCTGTCTCTCTGTAGCTGTGTGCTTTCCTTTCCTCCTTTCACTCTGCTCCAGTTGACTTTAATGCTTTCCTCTTCCATACTCTAGGACAGTGGTTCCCAACCTTTTCTCTGCCATGGCACACCTTGATACCTTCAAATTTTTCAAGGCACACCACCATTAAAAACTCAAGAATATTCATATTAACTTAAATTACTTATGAATATTCATGAACCATGGCACTGTTTCGGAAATGCTGCTATGTGGGGTAGTAGGGATAGCAGAGTGGGGGTGGCAAAACACGGGTGGCCAGGAGTTGCGTTCAGTGGCAGGAGTGAGTGTGGGGAGCAGAGCAGGGCAGGAGTGATAAAAGAGGACAAGGGCAGCCATGTGGGGAACAGAACAAGGATGGCAAGAGAGAAGAGAGGAAGGGAGAACAAGAGTGGATTTGTGGGGGGTCAGGGGGAACCTGGGGAGTGGGAAGGTAGGGCAGGGGAGCATGGTGAGCATCCACTTCCCCCTTTTTCACAATGGCTCCCTCCCACCCAGGGCAAATCCTCACCCCACTTCTGCTCCCTCCCATCCCGGTGGGTCCTGTCCTCCCCTCCCCCAGCCCTCTTCTGCTGGTGATGGACCCTCCCATCACTGAGGGGCCAGAACTAGGCCTCGGGCCCCCAGCTACACACCCCCACCCACAGCCACCCCACAACCCCAGCTACACAGCCACTCCCACCCAGCTCTGCTACACATACACGCCTGCCCCACAGAACCCCCAGCAGCCCCCCCCAAAGCCCTTACCTGGGCTGTTTGCAGGCTGGCTCACACCAGCTGCTCCACCCTGCAGGGGGAAGATTCACACAGTCCCAGCCTCTTGCAGCTCTCTGCTGGCTGGGCTTAAGGTGGAACAGGGTTTAAGGTGGAGCCACCAGAATGCTGCTTTCCTGCTGTTCCTGCTATTTTTATGGGAACCCCTGGAACTCCACATCCTGGTGCCTTCCTCTATTCTTAGGGGGGGCTGGAGGCTGCCCACCTAAAAATCAGGAACCCTGGAACTGTGCTCTGGTGCCATCCCCCTTACTTTAACCCCTGCCTGTTCCCAGCCCTGCACAGCCCACGTGACTGGGCTGAGCAGGGAGGGAACTTTAACTCGAGCTCTTGGGGATCCTTGCAGCACACTGGTTGGGAACCACTGCTCTAGGACGTTCTCTAGAGTGCTCCCTCTCCAGAGCCATAGAATTAACCTAGCTACATTTCCAACAATTAAACATGTTTAATACTATTAATATGTCACCTCAGGGAATTATGTTTAGTATCCCTGTACATTCAAGTTGTCAGAAGCGGAGAGTTGGATTTGTAGCAGCACCTGATTTGTGTTGGTTTTATCTTGCTCTGTCCCAGCATGGTAGCTCCATACAGGTCTGCCCATGGAGGAGCAAGCTGCATTATTCCCATCCACCTCTACAGCTGGGAAGTTGAGAGCACTAACTGAGAGGGACTAAAACAGACTTGAGTGAAATGGAAAGGTACTAGGGAAACCTTATTACTGTTATGAGGTATTGTAGCAAAGCAGACATCTGTGTGTAAACCCAGTGATTGCTTTGTAAATGGCATCTCCAAACACTCATCCATGTATGTTTCTTTGGACAACAACTGCACTTACATTTGGGTCAGTGGAGTAGAAATGTATGAGAGGAGAATGCTGAACTGTCTCCTTTGACTTCTCTCTCTGCTGGAAACATGTTCGCATGCAGAAGGTGCAAGCATTTTAAGCCACTGCCAAATAGGGCAGAGTTTGGAGTGAATCTGTTGGGGATCAAAAGCAGGAGAGAGAATAAGAGTGGCTGCTGAAAGAGGTGACAACTGTGTGGAGGAGAGAGCAACTGCTAAACAGGGGAGAAGGGACAGCAGGACTGTGAGCTGTGGGCTAACGTGACAGGGCATATGAGTGACCTGTCACATAAATGATCGAGAGAGGAAGCAAGAAGTCTACGGTCAGGTCTGTTTAGATGGGACTTGGGTGAACAACTTGCACATAGGAAGACTTATGGTCATTTTTGCTGTAGATTCTCCATGAGAAAAGTGCTCCACAGGGGTGGGATGCACAGTGCCATGCATGGGATTCCATGTCCCCTTTCTCCTTCAGCAGCTTCTGAGCATCCTCTCTTCAGTCAGCCACCTGGATGCAAATATGGTTTGGTCATTGATTTCATCAGCACTAGATTCACATTTCTTTCTACAGAAAAACTCCCAGTGAGGTAAAAAAGGAAGAACAAGAAAATCAGCATTATTGTGCTAAATGTCTTATGATACACCCTCATAATGTTTACGTTAATGGATGAGTAAATTGTTATTCATCATGACGGGAATAACCCTCTAGTCTGGAAATAGTATGGCTTTAAACAGCATAACTGTGCAGAGCAACTAAAACATGGAATACCAATTTTAGTCTAAACTTCAGGCTGCTATGAATAAATATAAATGACAAAACACTTACCTGCAACCCTCTACGTACACCAAAGAATTAAGCAGGGACAGATCCTAGTCAAAGCATGTAATAATTGTCATAGTCCTTCCTTGAAGCCTAGTGAGGCTCCCTGGTGTAGAGGGAGGATTGAGAGGTGGCTGGGTTTCTGGGATGGAATTTTTCTTTCTGGTTCACTGATTTTTATTTATGTTTTTTGACTTGTACATCCAACTAGCTAGCGCTTTTGAGAAATGTTTAAAATACAGTCCATGAATATCTGCAGATCCAATAGTCTCCTTACCCACACAGCTAAAATTAATCATCCAGAGGAGGCAAATAAATTTCACCCACCTTCCTGCAATATTATCTTTCACCTTCATCATGCTGCATCCCCCATCCACCCCCTCCAAAAATGCTTGTAGAAATAGATGGGATTTACAGCAGGTCATAAAATTTGACAGATTTGAGCTATTTTAGATCAAAGGTAAAGTGAGGATCCATCATGGACAACTCGTCTTTCAAATAAAGGGTTCCAGCTCAAGGACCTCCACTAATGAGAACTGTGGCAGTATGACATGCAGGGCTGGATTTACACCTTATGTGCACCAGGTGCAGCATCTTTAGTGCTCTCTCCTAGCACCTACAGCTGACCTTTGTGTTTTCCACACTTGGTGGGGAGGGGAGGCACTGAAGTGATTGGCTAAGCCAGCTCAGGGGTGGCAGGGGGTGGAATATGCCCACCTCTGGGTTCCCACTTCTGGCCTGGTCAGGAGGCATGGCCTCAGGTGAAGAGGAGGAGCAGGATGGTAGGGCCATGGGAAAGAGGAGGACAACCATGGGGTGAGGGGCCAGTGTTCCAGTGTTTGTTTGGGGCCCCCAAAAGTGGTCAGGTCCCTGTTGGCCCGTGCAGTAATCTGCCACTGTTGAGGTGTCCCAAGGATATGTCTACACTGTAATCAAAAACTTGCAGGATGACTGTGGCTAGTCCTGGTCAGCTGACTTGAGCTCAGGCTGTGGGGCTAACAAGTGCAATTTACATGCTTATATTCAGGCTGGACCCTGGGCTCTTAGATCCTGTGAAGGTGGAATGTCTCAGAGTCCAGCTCCAGCTGGAGCTCAAACATCTATGCTGCAGTCTTTTGCCCCATAATCCAAGTCCTGTGAGCCTGAGTCAACTGACTCGGGTCATGAGACTCAGTGCCATTGGCTTTCTATTGCAGAGCCAACATACCCTCATAGACTATGAACTCTTCTGCTAGGTGGGGGACAGGCACCTTTTATTACTAAAGAGGAAGACATACTTTTTGCCTTTCTTTCCATGCATCTCATCATTCCATATTAGTCAGGCTGAGTATCTGTCAGCTAGGACTCCGTCTTCTATACCTCAGTGTAAATCAGGCTTTATTCACAAAGTACCATGATGTTTCCCCTCAAGGGAGAGAATGTAAATGGGTGGGGGTGACTTAGTTGTCCTGATTTTGGATGCACTTGTTTTAAATAAATATGCCTTTTATGTAAATCTACATTCAGTCCACAAATGAAAAAGTTTTTCTATATGGAAAGACCTTGCCAATCCCTTGGGTCTGAAGCATTTAGAGTTCCGTCACCTGAACCTTTAACACCCTGTGTCCTTCAAAAAAAAATGATTATGTTGTTGCAAACTTAATCCATGCACCTGTACAGAGAACCACACAGGTGCATCCCTGTGTCTGCACAGAAGCAGAAGTTAGTGGGGGACTGTGACAGCATGGATTCACCTGTGCAGTTGTGGGTGTAGTGGAGACTCTTACCACCCGGTGGGCAGTTTTGGTTGGACAGATTCTTTGTGGTTTCACCACATGACATAATCTTTAATTAAAGATTAATCTGTAATTTCTGGAGACTCCAGGACAATCCTGGTGGTTTGTCAGTCCTATCTTACACGTCAATTAATATCACTGTTGGCTTTAATGGGACTAGTTTTGTGTGGGAAGACATCATATGAATAATAGAGGGCCTTTCGTTGCGCAGGAGGGAGTGCTGTCTGTCTTTTCTCAGTGCTGCTATGCTTCCTGACAACCTGCATAACTGTATGGAGTCCCACACAGCTGGTCTGGTCACTGTTGAGAGGGGGCTATAATTTCTAGAGAGCCACTAGAACAGGATTAAACCTCAGCTAATTTTAATTAAATAAGAGCTTTCATAAAAGGTTTTTATATAAATTTTGGGAGGTGGAATAAGATGTCCAGAGGCTTTGTGAGACCCCACTAGCCTATCAGAAAACTCCACAACTTTGGAATCTCCAACTCACGTCTTGTGGGCCAGACTGAATATTTATTTGGCAGAAGCACCTCAGAACAAAAACTATTTAAGACATTCTAAATGTCAAAATACGCATCCTAAAGCACTAGTTAAAATGGCTTTTGCTAATGTTGCTAATGTCTTCAATCTCTCCATAAATAAATATATAATACACTGCCATCCATCTACTACATACACTTGATCATAACAAAAATCCTGTTCATGCAAGGAAAATGGAATGTCAGATCTCAGGACTTTAGAAGCTGTCAAGAGTTAGTCTCTTGGGCTTTTCATAGTGACAATGTAGAATTTGGGAATATTTGATAATGAATCAAACTGGCATTGCTTCACATAGGCTATGCTCACATGTAAATACTTATTTCAAAATAAGTGAATTAGAAATTAGTTATTTTGAAATAAAATCATTGTTTCAAATTCACTTAAATTGAAATAAGCAAAAACCACCAAACTGAAATAGCAAGTCCGAACACAGGACTTGCAAGTTCAGTTCAGCAGAGGGGCACCATGGGAGGTGTTGCAACATGGCCCGCTGGCATGGCCTGCTGTCACCCAATCCCCTGCCTGGCTCTCACCTGGAGAGCCAGGCAGGGGAAAACAGCCCCCAGGGCAGGGATCCTCCTGCCCTGCATCCCCCGCTGCTGGTGGGGCACTCCAGCTGCTGCCTGGACGGCGGATCTGGGAGCTGGCTGGACCCACTGCCTGGGCTCAGCAGCTGCTGGCCAGGCAACGCGTGCCAGAGCCAGCTGGACCTGCTGCCCCGGCAAGCTGCCAGCAAGGGTGGGGGTGGTCCTCAGCCAGCTTCGCCCGCTGCCCCCACTTGCGGGCAGTGGAAGGGGTGGGTCCCTAGCCGGCTGGACCTGCTGCCCCGACAAGCCGGCAGCTGGGGGGGGGGGGTGGCGGGTCCCCAAGCCAGCTGGACCTGCTGCCCGGGCTTGGGGGCTGCTGGCCAGGTGGTGGGGGCAGAGTACTGGGGGTGCCCTGGTCCACCAGCCCCGGCTCCCCCAGCCTCAGGCAGGCTCCACAACCTGGTCAATTTCACACCTGGCAATTAAGGTGTGAAATTGACCAGGTTGCAGAGGCTGCCTGGGGCTGGGGGAGACGGCATGCAAGCAGCCAGGGGCTGGAGGACCGGGGCGCCCCCAGTGCTCTGTCCTTGCTGCCCAGCCGGCAGCCCCCAAGCCCAGGCAGCGGGTCCAGCTGGCTCCCTTACCCCCCACCTGGCTGGCAGCTGCCAATCCCAGGCAGTGGGTCCAGCTGGTTCGGGGACCCGCCACTCCCCCAACTGCCAGCTTGTCGGGGCAGCTGATCCAGCCGGCTCGTGGCCCCCCCCCCCCCGCTGCCTGCTGATCCGCTCCCTGGCCATGGTGCTGCGGTGGGTGGGATTTCCTCCCAGGATGCCATGCACCCTGGGAAGAAGGTCATTTTATTATATTGATAAGTGGGGCAAATCAATATAGCAGAGCCAGACGTGGTTATTTCAAAACCACAGTTAAGAAATCACCTTCATTTTGATTATAACCAGGTTTTATTATATTGAAATGATTCTCCTTATTTCGAAATAAGGAAATGTCTGGACATGTCAGCTTTTAATTCGAAAGAAAGGTGGTTGTTTCGAATTAAAAGCTTCATGTGAACACAGCTATATTGTGTGACACTTCAGTGACTGAAGGACTATAATGTCTTCTATAATCTTTTTTAAATGATCTCTTGACAACTGAGCTGCATATTTGTTGAGTCTGAAACCTAAGACGAATAAAAGTATCATGCTGCTGTTACCCCACCCACTGCCCCCTCTCCCTGACTGGTCTTCTAATGATACTAAATCCTTAAAGACCTTCTCAGTTGTAGAAGAAAATAAATTTGCCTGATTGCCAGTGCTCCGAAGAAACAGGTGTCATCAGTGATAAGTATTGTTTTGAGTTCATGTGAGTATAACTAGCGAGGTATTAGGGTGAGAGCAAGGTAGAAGTGACAGCCATTAACTCTTGGCACCAGCTTCATTTTTGGTGTCTTCTTGTTAGCAGTAAGCAAAGCAATGAAAAGAATTGCGTTCTTCCCCGTAGATGGTTGGAGAGGGAATGAATAGTTTTCAGTAAGAATAAAATAAATCTTTCTTTTCAGGGGTCAGCAACCTTTGTCAACCCCTGTGCCGGTCCTTCCTCCCTGACCCTCAGCTGGTCCTGGCAGCCCCTTCTGAAAAAATGTGGCAGCTGCCTGAAAATTCAGCAGCAGTCACAGCTGGAGTGGCTCCTTTGGGGAGCATCACACTATGGAGAGGAGCCACTCTGGGCAGCTTTTTTATGTGTCACATGGAGGCGTAGGCGTGGGGAGACCCCCTATGTCCCAGTTGTACCCGAAGGAAGCTGCCCAGAGTGGCTTTCAGTGGCAGGAGTGGCAATTTCTGTGGTACTGCGGAGGGTGCCGTGTGCCACTCTGAATGGGCCTGGGTGCCACCGTTGGCACATGTCCTGGGGGTTGCCTACCTCTGGCTTAGATAAAACTGCAGGCTGTTTAAACAAGTGATTTTTATGCAGTCAATATAGAAATATTAAATAATAGAAAAATCAAGATCTTGCTACCAGAAGGCCTTTATGATGTTTCTTATAATCTTGTTATTCATTGTATGGCCCCAAAGCACAGAAATCATCACACCAGACCATATTGATGGTCCATCTAGTGCACTATCCTCTTACCAACAGGACCAACGTGGTTACAACAACACATAATGGCTGTACTGAGTCAGACCAATGGTCCATCTACCCTGGTATACTGACTTCCAACAGTGTGCTAGCTCTTTCAGAGAGAATGAACAGAACAGATAATATTCAATTGATCCATCCCATCACCCATACTGCATACCAGATGTCCGAGGAAGATGGAAGAAGCCCTCCAGCAGGCAATTATGGAATACATTGGACATAGGAAAAGTTTCATTATCTCCCCATGAATTAGAGGCTGGTTTTTGTCTTGAAGAATAAGTGTTAATATCCATTTCAAAGCTCTTGAAAATTTCTTATTTGTTTTCTAATATTTACTCCAGCAGCTCTGAGTGCCTTCCTTGTTCCTATTAATGTCCAATTTATTTTTGAATCCTGGTAAGTTCTTGGCGCTTAATGAAAGCTTGTGGTAATGAGTTCCACGGGCTAATCATACAGTGCATGGGGAAATTAAATTATTAGCTCTACAGTTGTTTTGTTTCAAATTCATTGAGTGCCCTTTTCTTCTGCTAATATGAGGGAGGATGGACAGAAAGGCAAAGATCCAGTTTATATTTTGAGTAGCAGGGTAATCAATAAAAATGTTATCAAATTGGTTATTAGTGAGCAGCAAGGCACTGTCACTCAAGCAGCGCAGTGCTCATTAATCATATGCTCATGCATCATAAGACCAAAATGAAAAATACAACCCATCCTTGGAACTGTGTTGCGAGAGAGACAGGGCCACACTTAGCACTAGTGGTAGCATGGGAGGTGTTGTGGCTGATGTGTTTGTAGACAGGGCCTCCTATCCATCCAACATTTTAATCTCCTTTTTTTTCTTGTCCATGCATACTGACTTTTATGAAATAATAGTGAAAAAGGCTGAGGGGAGACAGGAAAACATACAATAGGTAGCAAATAAGTCTTCTTTAAAACCCTGGAGGAATATGGTAAATCAGAAGGGCTTTTAGGCTATGCTAATGCCTCTTGCTAGGATCCCTGTCCCAGTTGGCTTGAATTAATTTCACACTGCCTGCTCTGGCCTAATCACAACCATTGTTTTCTTTCTTTCTTTCTTTTAAAAAAAAAAGTCCTTAAAAATGACTAGTGAGCATTATTCATATTCAGACCTGAATTAAATCTGGATGCTACGTGGAAGGATTTCCTTTTTTCATTTGGCAAATAGATATGCATCCCAGATAGAACACTATTCCATGATCAGACGTTTCTTGTAAACTCTATAGGCCCAGGCTATAAGCATTACTTCAGTGGTTCTCAAATTTTTAAAATGAAGCCCCTGCATGGACTTTTGTGTAACAGTTGCACTACCATGTCCCCAGAATCCCCCAATTTCAGAAAAAAAAACAGGAACTACATGCTTACTTGGGGGGAGGGAGGAGGCAAGGGATAGCAGCAGCTTCCCCATAGCTCTGGAGCCAGATGTGACCCACCACAGAAAATGATGTCAAGGAATCACACCTTGTCATTGAGATTATCTGTGGAGAAACCTGCCGCCCTCAGGAGCCTGCAGAGCAGCAGTGGTGCAGGAAGCATGCTCAGTAGCGGGGGGGGGGGGCTACTGCTGCTGTTGGGGGTAGGCAACAGCTGTCGGTAGCAGTTTTCCAACTGGAGACGGAAGTAGCTGCGCAAAGTGCAGAGCATGGAGCTGGACCAGTTTTGTCTCCTGTTCCACCAGCAGCTCTGGGCTTAACGTGCACAGCAGCCTCCACCCCCCACTCACCTCTTTGGGTGCCCCAGCACTATGACCTACCTGGGGCTACCCATGTAGGGCTCCAGGATCCTTACCACCACCAGCCCCTCTTTCAGTCTGGTGCTCCTCACCTAGCAGGGAAGAAATAACTCCATCATCATAAATTTGGTGGGGCATTGTTCTCCCATTCCCCCCCCCCAAACTCCACCCACACCCCCTGATCCATCTTGTGCCCACCTAAGGGGGTCCACCCCCTAGTTTTAGAACTGCTGTATAACTTAATGTAAGAAAGGCTGACTCACAAAATTTATGTTGAAACTGATTTTTCTTTTCTAACCCCAGTCACATGACAGGGGTTATGGATTTATGTGACTGTTGTTACATAGGTAGAGTCAGCATATGCGTTTGACCTTAGCAACATATCAGACTTGTGAAGCTTCCCTCATAATAGATGGTTGTTTCTTTGTGCATTATAGAATCAATTACCCAAACATTAGGGTCCAAAAGGCTAATCCTGAGATGATGGCAAGAGTTAGAAGAGAAGGATATGGAAAGCATGTGGCACATGAGAAGTTAGGTAGGATGATTCCCTTCAGGAGAAGTGGGCTTCAGCGTGGCAAAGAACAGCAATGCCTCCCATGATAACATAATTGCTTCAGACTTCTATTTCACTGATATCTCCCTCCTTACAAAAATGACTATGAACTGCTCAGATGTGTGCAAGACACCTAGTGGGGCCTTGAGGGGGCCTTGGACATTTTCAATAAAAGGCAGGTGCACTCTGAAAAATCACTAAACTACCTTCAGAGCTCATGCTTGCTGCGAGTTGCTCATTATTAGCTGAACATTGTTATAAAAGAAAAAAAAAGTTCCAAAGGGGTAGCCATGTTAGTGTAGTTCAGCAAAACAAACAAGGGGTATGTCTACATTGGAGCCTTAGGTCAAATTAATCTGCCTTAAGTTGACCTAAGGAACTCCCTGGCCAAATTTAGAATTTATTCAGTTGACTTAAGCACTTGCTTGCAACAGGCGGCTCGAGTCCAGGTCAGGCCCCCGGGGCTGGATTAGTGCCCTAGAGCCAGACTGGGGCCCGGGACATGGCCCTAGCCCAGGATATGTCTACCAGTGTAGACATACCCTTTAGTTGACTTAACGAGGTCAACTTTAAGTCAACTAAAGTCTATCTTGTTAAGTTGACTTAACTGAGCCCCCCAATGTAGACATAGCCGAGGAGTCCTGTGGCACTTTTAAAGACTAACACATTTATTTATTGCATGAGCTTTTGTGTGAGGAAATCACACTTCATCAGACATCTTCATCTTCAAAGTGTCTGATGAAGTAGGATTTTCTCCCACCAAAGCTCATATGAGAAATACATTTGTTAGTATTTAAAAGTGCCACAGGACTCCTTGTTTGTTTTTATTGTAAAAGAAGAGTCGTTGGATGCAACTGCTTAATTCCAAGCCCATGTAGGATGCTTTTAATTACAGCTATATTAAGCGGGGATAAAAAGGAAGAGGAGTTTTTGACTCTTGCTATTGAAAAGAAGAGCAAAAATGGTACTACAAATGCAAATGGCACATAACAATACTCTTTTCTTCTTATATTGTGTAGTAGTTGTATTGTGAAATTGCCTTCCCCTGCTCTTGACAGGCAGCTAACCTGGTTGTATGGATAAGCTATTCACTGAGTCTTTTGCTTATCTGTAAGGGCATCGTATGTATGTCTAACATGTTTTCTTAGGAGGATATTCTCAAAGACAAACAGGAATTAGGAAGCTAATTTCCACTGAAGTGTCTTTCAGTGGGAGCTAGGTGTTTAACTTGTTGGTATGTCTTTGAAATCTCTTCCTCTTGCATTGCATTCTGAGGAGGAAAAACAGTTAAATTTGTGTGGGAGGAGAGCAAGGAGAGTCAAGGGCTATGCCTACACTGCCAAAGGAAGCTTAGTCTGAACTAATTTGGCCTATGGCCACAGTAGGCTTTGGCTAGTTCAAACTAAGAAATTTCTTAGTTTGGGTGAGGCTAAGCTTAGTCCAAATTAATAAGACCTAGTGCTTAGCTTGGACTTCCATGCTTAGAGAACTAAGCATGGGCAATACGTGAAATAATGGCTAGTTTGAACTTAAAAATTTTGAACTAAGCCATTAGTTTGAACTAGTGGTGCATTCTAGTTCAAATGAAAAAGTTAGTTCGAACTAGGACGCACAACTAGTTCGAACTAAAAAGCTGTGGTTAGTTCAAACTAGCCTGAGGTTAGTTTGGACTCACCTCAGACTTTTTTAGTTCAGACTATCAAGTCCGAACTAAAAAAGCAGATGCAGACATAGCTAAAGATTCCTTTTCCCCAGTGGCTACTTTGCTGTGTTCACAATGGTAGCATCTCTGGCTGTGTGGAAAGGTAGATGGGACTGTTTAATAAAGAAACTATGGCTGAAGATCTCAAATGTCTCTGAATTTTACTGTGTGTCTGTGTTGGCGCATGCGCGTGTGTGAGGTCACACACAGCATAGAAGATTAAAACATTGGTGATAGTGCAAGATACTAATAAAGACTTTTATTTTAAACTCTTGTTAGGGAGAGGTACTAAGAGACTAGTGCTTGTACAGCTTTTTAGCTCTGCATTTGGAAAAAGGGGAGGAATGATTCATCTTATTCATTTCAGAATTTTCGATCAAAAATCTATTAGCCTATCTGCACAGTCCAGCAGTTTTAAATATAAGGAAACTAAGTTACTGGAGGAGGAAAAGAAGACTAAATATGAGCTTTGTGTTAAGGTTTATTAAATTATTAATCAGTGAATGATGGAAAATAAGATAAAAATAAGAGTTTTCTAGTCTATTTTTAAGCTGCTCTACTATTATAATTTTTGTTATATAAAGTTTGGCCAGTCATTTATAAAATCATCTAAATGCACCTTTTTCACCTTCTGTTCTGAGATTTGGCAGTGAAAAATTGTTCTGATTGCAGTTTCCTGAAGTGTAATTACTTTGTCAAAGGAAAATATAATTAGAACTGATATTTAAAATGCACTGTAATTGTATTTAAGCCATTTGATAATTTGGTCACGTACTGGATGTTATGTTAATTTAGCAACAGCTAACAATACTGAAGTTAGAAAATGGCCTGACAGTTTTCTCTTTCCTGTTTTGAAGAAAATATCATTTGTTCTAGCCCTTTGTCTAGTCATTGGGAGAGGATGTTGGTAGCCACCCTCTTTAGCCAAGTAATCTGGTTGATCTCAAAAGGAATACATTCATGAATGTGATTTGTAGGATCAGATCCTATCTGAGCTGTGAACAGAACTAAATATAAAATAGTTAAATATTTAGTTCAATTCATATTTCAGATAGCATCTGATCACTTCACATCAAATTAATTCATCAGAGAAGTGTTGTATGAGCAATGGGTTTGGAAACCAGGAACAGTCTTCTATCCCAGTGTTGACACTTTTTCTGGGAAAGTTATTGCCTCAATTTCCCTTGTTTGTAAAAGAGGGATGGTAAGATAACATCTGCCTCACCAATATATCGTGAGAATGAGCATCTGATGTTTGCTGTGGAAGTATAAATGGCTATTTCAGTGCATGGTAGTATCTGTATTAGCAATGGAGGGTTTGATAGTGGAAACTGAAGTAGCCATCTGAACCACCTCAAAATATTCTGAGCCAATAGTCCCATTCCTTCACTGAGTGTTAGCAGTATTCATCAGCAGTTTGTAGAGGTCTGGTATTTCTGACTGGGTGGGCTGCAGCTGTCTTTCAATGCTCTTTTCACAAATGTTTATCCGAGAACTGTGGTACTCAGGAAATTTTGGGACACTTTTAACCTCCGGACGCCACAGAAGGCATGATGAGATCCAGAGGTTAATGTGAATGAGGACTGAGAATAACAAGCTCCCATTTCTCAACTGGGTGAAAGTGAAATTGGGCTGTGGGAGATCACGTTTGTCTTTACCCATCAGCATAAGGAGGACTGTTTAGTTATTATAAAGATTAGCATGTGTTTGGATGGTGTGTGAGAGGGGGAGCATGCTTGGATAAATAAGTTGTACTGCCACAAAGATGTTGGCAGAAGTCTCACAGGAAGTTACATGGCAAGGGTAAATATTTTCAGGGAGCAGATGTCTTATGGGGAGGGTGGAGTGGAAGTCTGATGTGGGAGGAGCAGTGGAGCACTAAAATTAGGGGTGTCTAATTAAGAAGTGCCTCAGTTAGTGTCTTGGCTCAGATGTGGCTGCTGTGGGGGGTGGTGAAACCAGTCAACATTACCTCTCCTGAAACTTATCTTGGGGCATAATTCTGTGGCACAATTCATTCAATGTGACTCTCGTTACACAGAGACATACTACATTTTCCATGAGTCTTCCATTCAGCTTGCGAACAGGAACACCAGAAATCTCTCATTTAGCAGTAATGAAACTTACGTAATCTCAACTGTCTTGCAGATGCTCTTTCAGCAGCTGATAAGGAAAAAAAATGATGTAAGAACTGTGTGAGGAACAGGCATTTGTCCAATTTCTTTAGCTGAAAATTCAGCTGATATTTTGCAGTCAAAGACTGTGAAAAAGAAAAATCAGTAACTGCATCAAAGAATTGTCTGTTTAGTATTAGACATTATTTTGCTCTTGGAATTCTTTTTCAAAAGACTTTCATGGTCTCCATTAAATCAGCCTTTGATTTACGTGTCTCAGGATATTTCAACCTGTCCAGTTATCACTCAGTCCAGGTTTCATTTCAGGCAGCCCAGCAAAATGTAATCACTCTGAAAATGTATTTACTTTTTGCTTATAAGTTGTGGTCACAAAAATCTCTGGGCTTTGAAAAATATTAAATGTCAATCCTGATAGACTCTTATCCACCTCTCAACTTTCAACAAAACCATAGAATAGCCCCCTTGAGCAAGAAACTAGGAGAAAAATGTGCAGGAGGGCCAGCAGACTCAGGGTACTGGTAGTCTGCATTTATGTCCATTCACAGACCCCTAATGCTTGGGACTGTTAGCTCAAGCAGCCAGTTGAGCTCTCAGAGAGAAAGTCTCTCAGGCACTATCAATCAAACCATGAAAGCCAGTGTTTCCAAACTTATTTGCTGCAGCCCACGATGTTGAATGAATTCTTGCATCTGTCCTTAGTGTAATTGCTCCATATCTTCTGTGAATCACTTCTTTGTTTATTTCTGTAGTGATTTTTTCCATTTAAATCTTCACATTTTCTCTGACATCGCCCCTTTTTCCTCTCTGTGTCAACCCAGTTCTCAGCCTCCCTCTCAAAATTCTGTCCGCTTTGCCTCTCTCCCACTGCCCGTTTTTCTTTCTGTGTCAGTTTCCCCACCTTCTTGCTCTCCTTTCTCTTAGTTCAAACCCCTGATTATCTTCACCTTCTTTCCTTTGGTGCATAATGAAGAAAATTATTAGGAATGAGTCTATTAATAAGGAATCTTGGAGCCATGGGGCCTCCTGCTGATTGCACAGTCTTAGGTGCATTCTCATTAATTCAGATGCCTTCCTGCTGCCACCCCCCCCCCATCATTCTACACGAAGGACTAGTCAGGTGAGGATTATACAATACACCAGCAACGGGGTGAAGCTGAAGGGACAAAGCATAGGAATATACAATTATATAAGTACTCAGTTGGAACATGCTAGTGAGTCAAGATTTTTAATTTGTTTTTTGTACAATGGAAACACTCAGGTGATGCTGCAGAAATGGGTGAAGGAGAGGTTCTGAAGTATCTGAATCCTTAATTGGTCTAATTTACTATGTATAATGGGACAGAAAGGGTGTCATGTACACACATTGGGCAGCGGCTATCACCAAGCTAATCTTATTTTTTCCACTCTGTACACACACCCTCAATATTGACAGGTGTTTCATGGTTTTAGAGAGTGGAATGGATTTCTAAATAACACCTCTTATTGCATCTCCACCTTTCATGCTTGGAAAAGTTCTTCTATGATCTACGGGATGATGTTGTACAGGATATTGAATACAAATCTAATGTGTTTACAGGAAGTGTAGAATGGCTATTTGTCAGGTTTAAATAATTATTTTCATATCAAATTCAGGATTGTAACTTTCTGGAAAGGGATATCATCTCTCTGCAAAGTCCCTAACATGGTGGCTGCTGAGTCATTAATAATAAATAATAATAATGGAATCACGAGCAGGGGTTGGAAGGGACTATGGTTATATAAGCAATGTTTTACTACAATATCTGAAAATACTAAAATTCCTCTATCCCAATGCAGAATAAAAATATTGAAATCTATATGAAAAAACCTTTTTTACTGCACTGTACCAGTAGAAGTACAATATTAACAGCCACGTTTACATCTGAAATTTCATGATGGTCCAACTCTGGGGGTCCTGACCCGAAAGGGCATCATGGTGGGTAAATGGGAAGAGATTGTGGGATTGCCAAGCTCCCAACTGGGCTGGGCTCTGAAGATAGCAGCCAGGGTTTACTGTAGCCAGAGGAGGCTTCTGGTAGTGGAAGTGAGTCTGATCTCCCTGTGCTTCAGCCAGTGCTGCCAGCGCCATTCATCTGGAGGGGGGCAGCACTTGCTCTTCTCCTGCATGGCCCTTTTTGCGGGGGGATCAGAGCACCCTGAGGGTACCTCCACTGGTTTCAAGAAGCTCTGAAGCTGGTCAGTTGCTCCAGAGCTTCCTGCAGCTATAGTTCATTCCTGAAGGTGGAAGTGAGTCTGATTTTCTCCCCAGTCCTCTGGATGCCTCCTCCAGCTGCAGAAAGCTCTGCTGGAGCTTCCTGCAGCAGGGTGAGCTACCCCAAGGTGGATCTGATCTCCCCTCACCATGAGAGGCTGTGCAGAGGAAGAGTAATCCTGCCCCTGCCAAGCCCACCAACAGCTAACAGCTAGGAATCTCCAGCTGGGGTGCTCCCAGCAGCAAGGGGGAGATGGGATTTCACAGGGAAGGGCTTATTTCAGAGCTTGTGACCCCTTTTTCACCACTGTGAAATTGGTAGGGCCCTACACATCTCCAAGGTTTGTGGTTCTTGTTATTAAGGAAGGACTGGAGCTCAGAAAGTAATTGAATGTAGACCAGGAGTCATTTGTTTCCTTTCTCTGCACAGGAGAGAGTAAATGAGTCCAAAGCAGTGCAGCATATGAATGTTTTCTGTGTGTCCTCTTGAAGCAGAAAACAGCTGAGGATCTTTCTTCATAAATTTCCTTATGCTGTCCATGTATTATGCTCCATTGCATTAGCCCCTTGCAACCAGAATCTGAGAGTAGCACAACATTCTCTCCCAGCCGCAAATAACCTTTCTGGGTAGGCCTCCAAACCTGTATGATGAAGAGGATGGCAGAGGCACTGAATTCTGATCTGAAATCTTGCCAGTTCACCTCAAGATTGAGACAGACACTGAGGAGCCTGGCAGAAGGGCTCTTGTCTTGCATTTAGGCGTTAGGAAGTGATATTTAGTTAAAAAAGAACAACAAGAAGGGAAGACAAATAGAAAGAGACCCAAAACACCACACCTAATTAATCTGTTTTGTACTCAGGTTTTCCAATGGCTTAAATATGCCTCTTCCATCACCACATCAGATTCAATAAATCAAGCATTCAGAAGCAATTTGAAAACTTGTAAGCAACATGTTTTCATGCAAGATTCTGATTCTGAGAGCCAGGGCAGCTATTCCAGTGTCAGAAGGTATTGACATGTAATGCAGAGGATGGAGATGGGCAGGGTGCCTCTGAAAGAGTGGAACTCACCAGAGTTAAATTTTACACCCATTAAGAGGACAAAGGCATCTTCTAAAACAGGTGTTCAGCTAGTGCTGTGCTTCTGCTCCTGTGCTCCATAGTCAGAGCTGTCCTTGGGGGGAGGCGAGTGGGGAGGCTGTCGCAGACCCCACAGTTTTGCAGGCCTTGTGCTGCCCTGCTGCTAGCGGGGCACTGCAGGGTCCACATTGCTCCCACCCTCCACTACCTTTGAGAGCAAGCTGAAGGCAAGGGATGGGGCGGAATTGCAGAGCCTGGATTCTGGGCTGCCCTGCCCTGCCCTGCCCGTGGGGTGGAGCAGCAGTGTGGAGTGCAAAGACCAGGCCCTGCTCTGGCTTGGCCTCCCGACAGGCTGATTGGCTCTTGGCTCTGCCCCTCTCTTAGAACAACCATGACCGTAGTCACGCTGAGGGAAGAAAGGTGGTTTGGTTAAGTCCCTGAACTGGGAGTCAGGCATGGTCTGCATCACAGATGTATGTCCCTAGAGTTGTGACTGTACCAGTCAAACCCCTGTGTACACAGTGCTATGTCATTGAGAGGGCTTCTCCTGTTGACATAGCTACTGCCTCTTGGGGAGATGGAGTACCTACGCTGATGGGAGTAGTTCTCCCATCATCATAGTTAACATCTTCACTAAGCACTATAGTGGCACAACTGTGACAAAGCAACTGTGTTGTTACAGCATCATGTGTGTAGACAAACCTTCAGGAGAACTGGGTTCAAAATCCTGGCTCTGCCACAGACTACATCTGACTTTGGATGCCACTTCCCTCTCTGTGTATTAGTTACTCATCTGTAAAGTAGGACTAGGAACTTTCTCTACATTGAAGTGTGTGGTCCTCAGATACAATACTGATGGGTCTGTCTACATGGAGAGCTGAGCGTGTGCTTTACAGATCACTGAGACCTACTTGCACTAGCATGCTAAAAATAGACCTCAGCCATTGCCGTATGAGTGCATAGCTGTCTAAACATGAGCCTGTCAGAGACACTAGTTACATACTGAACACAGCTTGCTGCTTATACTGCTGTGGCTAAGTTCTGTTTTTATCACACTGAAGACAGCCAGCTTGAGTATGTCTCCTTGAGTTGGGAATCACATCCTCAGTTGGAAGTGTAGACATACCATAAACATGTAACTCTGTCTTACATCCTTGACAAACAGAGACCAAACCCTGCATGCACAATAAGTTACAAAGACAGGGTATTTTGTATTTTTTCAGTTTATATTTCTAAAGTCACAAGTGAGAAAGGTGAAATGGGATTTATCCTCAATAGAGTAAAATATAAGGAACTTACAGATGTTCAGATATGTTAAAATAACATGCTGCACGCACATTTTTCTAGAGATTTGATGGGCAAAATTGACAATGTGAGGTTCAGTTGGGATAAGAAAATGAGCCAGAAAATCTCTCTGGAAGATTGGAAAGATATACTACTAGTCATGAGGAGCAGAGAGAGTATCAGTGGAAAATCAATTATCTATTTTTATAGATCTGTCTTGCAAAGCAAAATAGACCAAATATTCACATCAAAGTAGTAAAGGATCTTCCAGTTTTCTGGATTTTCCCAAATTCAAAAGCTTACAGTCTGATGTTAGAAAATGAATACAAGTTATTTCAGGGAAATAGTCTCCAAAATTGCTATTACTGCAGTGTTAAAAAAAAATGTCTTGGTTTGTTAGAATTAAACACGGGTAGATTCTTGTGTAGAATTTTTGCAACTGCTACTAAGAATGATAGGTCAAACGGGATAAACCAATGAAGAACAAATAATTAATATCATAACACAATGTATATTTACTGTAGCTCAAGCTACACTGCTTTAACTTTGCTGGGTTGTCATTTTTCTGTATTTGTCACTCTCTTGCTTAATACTTGTATATGAAATTAAACTGTACTGTCAACATTTTTAATTTTTTAATAAAACATTAGCAACTATATGAAACTAAATACAGTGGGGTGCAGTAGCAGCCCATAATTTGAACTCAAGGATGGTTTTCCTTAATTTCAAAGCAATCAATGAAAATAATAACTAGTTTTTAACTCCTCAGCTCCAAATATCATCTACATCGTTTAGAATCTTGAGGCTCCTTTAGACAAAGGGTCCACAAAGTAAGCAGTCTTAATTTTCTCATCTGCAGGCATCCTAATTGAAATGGATCATAGTGACTTCAAAATGAACCATACATTTTGAGGCCCTATAGGGGAAGTTATAATGTTGCTGTTCTGAGGCCATGTATTCCTTTTTTTTTTGCAATGTGTGCTTCTGCTGTTTTGTTTGAACCATGCAGTTATTTGGATCTCTTAGAAAATTCCCTACAGCCTGTGTTTACTTTCTAGGCAGAGCATAATGTGGGGCTGTTACCAGATGAGCTGTTTGAACTTTTACACTTTTGTTTTTTCAGAGCTCTGAGTATGAAGTTGCATGGAGTTTTTCTAGTCTGATCATTGCAGCGCAGTTGACTGAGACATGCTGTGTACAAAGGTACCTGACTCTTCGTGTGATCTTAGGGGTTATATATCCAAGCTGTAAACATAAGTTTATGTAAACTTCAACACAGCTGTAAAAAAGTATGAGCCTGAAGTAGCTTATTTAGCTAGGAATATTTTGGCAGGTTTAAAGGATTCCATTTTGTACTTTCTGTCCCTCCTACTCTGTGCAATGGCCATGGAAAATGAAAAAGACGCAACAAAGGTGCCCAAAGGACTGATTCTGTCTCTTCCTGTGGTTCCTATGTACTGTTGGTGGCGGTGGGATTGAATTCCCTAGTGCAGGCACAATTTAGGACTGCCATAGGCGCAGCATTCTGGACTGTACCGTGGCTTGTAGGCAACCTAGGACAGGCTGACATAAGTTAGTGCAGCCAGGGACTCCTTGAACACACATTCAGAATATAAATATAAATAAAAATCTGCTGGGACTGTGGTGGATAGCATATTCTTGGGTTTCTTACAATACTTTATCAGTCCTGAAAATGTTTAAATTGGGCACAACTCATCAAACAATACTGAGCTGTGGAAAGTCATCAGCATAACATGGGCAGTCGGAGCCCTGTCAAACATCCAAATGGGCTCTCATGGATATATTGTTTGCCATGCTTTCTTTGTTTCTACTCTTTCAATGAAAAAGAAAAAAGATATGGTACTCACTGTGTTCATCCTAATGTAGCTTGGTGCTCCTGAATGCTCAGCATCACAGCAGTATAGCCTGTTACCCAAAGCTATAAGGGATGCCAGCAAATTAGAATCACTGCACTATCTCCAGGGAAGACCAAAGTTGTCAGCATACTGTCAACTAAATGCAAAATAATCAAATGTAACTAACAGCAAAATAGCACCATAAGTAGAC
Organism: Podocnemis expansa; assembly: GCA_007922195.1. Lineage (NCBI taxonomy): Eukaryota > Metazoa > Chordata > Testudines > Podocnemididae > Podocnemis > Podocnemis expansa. Next base: position 36,171,070 of record ML681964.1, on the reverse strand, counting down.
TCATTCTACTTGTATTTTGAATTACAGCAGAAGGTCCAAACATCTTGAAGTTAAAATAAAATAGGTCAAGATTTTTCTTGGATAGGTCCTTCCTACAGACAGCACTACAGAATGTGCCATTTGGCCAGCACAGCATGCAAATCTCCATCTAGACTCAAGATGTTAGTGTCCCACAAAGCTAGAAATTTAAGTTCCCTGGGCCATCTACAGATTTATGCAGAGGTATGTCTGCAGATTTCATCTGTGTTGTTCTGGTGGGGTCTAGAACAGATGATGCTTTGCATTTGTTTCCAAAGACCAGAATGCACCATCTCAGTGCTCAAGATGACAAATGCTGGAATGAATATCTTTTTTATTAGTGGGGAGCAGATGCAGAGAGAGTGTACAGGATTTAGAGGGAGCCTAGATGTGAGGGCACAAGGACAGAGAAGAATGCCCAATGGTTGCTGCAAAAAATTAACCATGAGTATTGGTGGATACTGACCCTTGCCATGTGAAAGGGTATAAAACTTTGTTACTCTGAGTTACCAGCACTCCAGTGTGCCTCACCTTTATTATATTTGCAAGCTTGAGCAAAATGTCGTGTGATTTACACAGGACATTACTGTAATACAGTGGTCTTTACTAAAACCAACAGGGGTTTCAGAGAACTACATTATATGACACTATACAGTACATCTTAAATATTCATCTATGGAAGCCTAATATTAGACATTCTCACTCACTGTATATATAAATATTTATAGTGAGTGAGAATGTCTAATATTAGTGCCATGGCAAAACAAGTCCCTGCATGGGATGTACCATCGACAGATAGCTGAGGTGGCTGACATTGAGAAATCCTACCAGTGGTTGGAAAGGGCTGGACTAAAAGACAGCACTGAGGCACTGATCATAGGAGCACAAGAACAGGCACTGAGCACCAGATCCACTGAAGCAGGGGTCTACCAAACTAGACAAGATCCAAGGTGCAGACTGTGCAGAGAGGCCTCAGAGACAGTCCAACACATAGTGGCAGGATGTAAGATGCAGGCAGGAACAGCATACACTGAACGGCACAACCAAGTAGCTGGCATTGTGTACAGGAACATCTGCACAGTGATGGGAGATTCCACAGAAGGTCGTGGAGAATAACAGGGCTAAGATTCTGTGGGACTTCCAGATCCAGATGGACAGGCAGGTACTGGCCAATCAACCAGACATCGTGGTAATAGACAAGGACCAGAAGACAGCGGTGTGATACTTGTAGCAGTGCCAAGTGACAACAACATCAGGAAGAAGGAGTATGAGAAGCTGGAGAAGTACCAGGGCCTGAAAGAATAACTAGAGAGGATGTGGAAAGTGAAGGCCAAAGTGGTCCCAGTGGTGGTAGGAGCGCTCGGGGCTGTGACTCCTAAGCTGGGAGAGTGGCTCCAACAGATCCCAGGAACAACATCAGAGCTCTCTGTCCAGAAGAGTGCAGTGCTAGGAACAGCTAAGACACTGTGCAGAACCCTCAAATCTCAGGCCTCTGGTAGAGGACCCAAGGTTGAGGAAGACACATACCACCCATAGGGGTGAGAGGGGAATTTTTTATATATATATATATATATATATATTTCTTCATGTAGCTGAACGTGAATCAGGTCATATACTTTATTTTCATTATTTCTATAAGATGTAATAACCCTACTATAGTTCATGCTGTTAATGTCCATGATTGTACTTAGGAGTACATGTGTGGCATTACAGATGTAATTTGTCAGTTACAGTATGTGGATACCCAGGGAAGTAACTAAAGGACTGTCAAAACCATGGGTGCCAATTACACACTCACATTAGCTGTGTTTAGCACACAATTAAGCACAGTCATTAGTAAAAAGTAATAAAGTGACAAGTTTTCACACAAATGTTTGCATTGTTCTGAGACTGAGATGTGATTTCTTTTTAAAAGAAACCATCTAGCCACTTAAATGTGTGATTGAGGAATGGATTGTTCTAGTGTGTGTGTTGGGGGGGGGCAGAGTGGATATTTCTTTCTGGTCTGTTACTATGGATTGGCTCCAGCATCTAACATAGACCCTTTCCCACATGAGACAGCTAAGAAAGATCATTTAAGAAGAATTGATAATTTATTTCACTTACTAATGGTCTTGAGCCAGATCCTTAGTTCCTTCATTGAGGTGATGCTGCATTACAACATTCTTTTTAGAACCCAAAAAGCCATTTAGGATCTGATTCTGTCATCCTTATTCACACTGAGTGGCATCTGACCCCAAAAGTAGACCTATTAAGTGGAATGGAGTTCAGCACAACTTCTCATGGAAGAAGGCACTTGTTACCTAAGTTTGCCAGAATCAGACCCTTGATATCCAAGGATGCTCACATATCACAGTCCTTCAGGATTTGTTATGACATTTCAGACCTTCATGCCAAGTTTTACTAGAAGTATGTTTATACCCTCTATTTTAATATATATTCACACCACATGGGTAATCTAATCTGTCTGTAAAAGCCTCGGAAAAGCCACCCCTGCCTAAACAAGTAGGAAAACTCAACAGGGCTGGCTAAGGTGGAGAAACTCAGAAGTGAGGGTGGGGAAACTCTCTGAGGGACACGAGCGAGCACCTCCTCCCAAGAGTCTGTAGCACCTATTAGTCGGGTCAAATCTAACTGAAGTCAATGGCAATTCTTCCATTTTGTGATGTGGAGAAAGGTGCTTCTTCATGGTACTGCTAAGTAGTCTGCAAGCTGAGGAGAGTCACTTCTCCTGGGCTGGAGCCCCAGAGTCTCTGGTGACATTTTGGCTTCACTGCCTTCTGTGGTTCTTGCACAGGCCTCCAAGTTTAACCCCCACAGAAAATTTAACTATATTTTTAGAACAGATCAGGCATGGCCAAACTGCGGCTCTTGAATGAAAAAGTACGGCTCACGGAAGACAGCCAGAAGAAAGTAGCCCCAGCCTAGGAGTTTTAAATCTCCCACCCTGATCATGCTCTGAGCATGCTCACGGGGGAGCCCCAGTCTGTGCCTAGCCACTGGAGCAGCCAGGTAAGGAGGCCCTGGGGGGTGTCAGCTTAGGGGAGCCAGCATCAGGTCCTGGGGGTTAGAGAGGGGGTCAGGACAGCGGGGAGAAGCGATGGCATGGTCAAGATGGCAGGGAGAAGCTAAGTTTTTACTGTATGGGTAGGCCTAGTTTTCATGGTAACCTTAAGTAATTATTAGAACCTGACAGTAGAGTCAATATTTGTCCTCTTTTTATGAAAAAATTAAAGTGTGCAATGCAGTAATTTTGGAGTAGGTAAAATATAGCTATATGCCTCAGTGAGGCTCTCAAAAGTTTAATAATCAACTTGTGTGGCTCTTGAGTTCCATAAGTTTGGCCACCCCTGGAATAGGTCCATCAATAGCTATTAGCTAAGAAGGCCAGGGATGCAACTTCATGTTCTGGGTGTCCCTGAATCTCTGACTGCCAGATGCTGGGGCTGGATGACAGTGGATAATTGCTCTCTTCCTTCTGGCACTGACCACAGTTGGGAGACAGGAAATTGGGATATATGTCCCATTGTTCTGACCCAGTATGTTCATTCACATGTTTTTAAACTGTTAGCACCACTTTTTCGGAGTCAGATATCTTTTTAAGGAAATGGGTCTTTGACTGTGATTTATTAGTCTGTCATGAGTCCCCAATGCACTGTGTAAATATTTGTGATCACATGCTTTTATTTGGTTTACTTTTGCCTTGCTGTATTTATCCTGGCTTTTGCAATATTAAATAAAAACATGTTTTTAAACTCTTATAAAGAGCAATAGCTTCAGACTTAATTACAAATTCCTTTTTTTTAAATAAATTCAACATTCTGTTAGTGTAGATACTTGTGTTTAGTACATAGAAAAGTGTAGTCTTCTATATTTGACAACCTTCCCATTTCCTGAACTGTTGATTGTTCCTGGGAATCACTGAAAAATGAGTCAATGAGTGCTTGTCTTGGAGGATTCCAGCAGAAACAATCTCAGTGATGACAGAAAGAGATCCCTCAAAGGATGGATCGTACCTAAAGAGGTCTCAAGCTCAAAATTAATTCAGAACCTATTCTTAACACTCCTAAAACCCATCACTTAAAGCTGCCTCATCAGAATGGAGCAGACAAGCTGAATGACAGCAGAGGGAGAGGGAGGATAGGGATCTTGATGGAATACTTTTCTTATTGCTTACTTATTATTTTTGAGACAGACAGACATTTGCAGAGCCAGGATAAGACAATGCCAGCAAAGCCAAGTCATTGCAATTTTAGACAACAGCATTTTATGATTATCAATATCAAAAGATTTCTGTCAAAAAAGATTGCTCCACATTTTTCTCTTCAGTCAACATCTGTAGGTCTCTGCTTGTGAATTCCACCAGTACTCTACGTGACGAGGTTAGGCATTTAAACAAACTATATGCAACTGGTATATTTTTACTTCAGTCGGTTATCATGCTTATATTAAGTTTTCCATCATATTGGAAATAACCACAGAGGTCTCTTGGTATTTATTGAGAATCATTAGTGTGGTGTGTATGTCATGTTATATATGTGTGTGCTGCACACACTTGTATATCAAACAATAGTATATGTAAATTATTGACCACTGCTCATATTTAAAAAACACAAAATGTATAATGGACCAGGACAGTATATATATAGAGAGAGCCTCTGCAGCACAGGCAAATGGGAAATACAGGATATACGACAAGCTCTCTCGCACATGGGGTGGGGGTCAGCATAAAAATTTAGCGCAAGCACACTCATTACTTGATACTGTGGGTGTGAATATGCAATTATCAATCAATATACAGCAGGACATCATTGGTTGCTTAGATATATATGTCAGCTGGTGTCGTCCTTCTATTACATATTCATACCCATAATGTCAAATGGGTGTACTCATTCTAAATTTTTAAAATGACCCACCCCATCAAATATTCTGTTTATGCTATATAAATAGCTCACCACAAAAATGGAATAGGTTTACTATGTATTGGAAACTCATATTCCTGTGTGATTCTTGTCTTATTCTTAGACAGGAGCTAATTGATATGTGATAATTAATAAACAAGGAGTCCTGTGGCACTTTTAAAGACTAACAAATTTATTTATCACACTTATTTTTCGTGGGAAAGAGCTCATGTGAGAAATAAATTTGTTAGTCTTTAAAAGTGCCACAGGACTCCTTGTTTGTTTTGCTGAACTAGACTAACAGGGCTACCCTGTTTGGAAGTGATAATTAATGTTATCTTTTTAATAGTGACCTCTATGTTGCTCTCAGATTATGCTGTGATTGTTAGAGATTGTTTAGAGAGTACAAGGAAGGCCTACTGCAGTTACAGGAGAAACTGAAGCTTGCATATGAGATCATAATTTTAGCACCTACTTTTTGACTACTTCATTACTTGCAGAAGGTAACAAATCCTCTTGGTGCAGATTCTGTTGATGACACCACTCCATTTGACAGAGTGCACATTCCAGTGGCTAGATTCACTAGGTGAAAGCTGGGCCCCTCTGACTTGACTGGAGCTAGGATTTCAAGCACTGTGTGCGAATGACAACTGGCTCCATCTCTCTTTGTCAACAGGCATCTGCTACACACAGGTAAAGGAAAAGGGGGGCATCCTTGCCGCCAGGCCAGCAAGAGCTGTGCTAAGCTTTACTCAGATGGAGCTAGTTGTTTGCATATGTTACAAATATTTTGTTCTGATTCAAAGTAATTTAAATTTCAAAATGCTGTCTCCTGAATGTATCCAATGTTATTTCATTTTGATTGCCAAGGATTTGATTTCATAATATTGTTTTGATTTTTGACTGTTCGTTTTTATTTTTATGAAACAAACAAAAAAATGAGATGAGTCTCTTTCTGGTTTGAATGTTGATTTAAGATCTCTCAATGTGTTTTTATTTTGCAGACTTTTCCAGTAACATTTGAGACTCCACACTTTATTTGTATAAGAGTTCAAGTCTCCCATTTGATTCCATTGGTTGCAAGTTATTCCATATTTTTTTTTCACTCTTCTGGAGACCAGAAATCTAGGTAATACTCTGAAGCTTTTGTCTGCTCTTGATAAACATAATACAACCTCTCACATCTGGCATGATCTTCTCTCCAGAGGTGCTTGCAGTTATATAACCTCCTAAAATGGAGGCATGACAGAAAACAAATATTATTACTAGGTAACAGCAACCCCACCCCCCCCCCCCCCCCCCGAAATGGAGGCATTTCTCTTAAGGCTGCATTTCTCATCTGTTTGTTCCACTGCTGAAATCTTTTTTCAGCTTGTGTCTTTTAGAAAGGTAGCTATTCCTCTGTTCCTGAAACAATGAACACACATTTTCAAGAGGATGCACATTTTCAGGTGACTTGTATTTTTGTCATCTTATAAGATAAACAAGACCAGCAGTCCATTTATTCTGGTATACTTTTATATTGGTTTCTAAATGCAGAGCTTTTGTTTTATCTTATCTATTACATTCAGGATGTTGAGATAGCAAAATGAACATTTATTTAGTCCACAGCTTTTCCATGATAATTAAGATGTAATGGTATAGGGCTGAGAAGACTGGGTTTAAAACTAACAGCAGTATTCAGTGGACCCAAACTATCCCCCTTTGCTCCACTGATGGTGTCCTAAAGCAAAGGCTTTTTTACTTATGCAGTAAAATGTGATGCTGTGACACAAACATTGTGCCCTGAAGCTGTTCACAATATTATAGCTGACTCTGAGAACTTCATTGGTTAGAATGAGGCAATTATGGCCAAGTTTGGGTTCCTACTCAAACCAGCCAAAAGCAGCCAGTGATGAAGAGAATAAAAGAGAGTGAATCAAACTGGGAATTTGTCAGCAGGTGAGCAGAGGCATTGCTGGGACCAGGCACCCGGGGCACGTGCCCCGAATCCCAGGACCGGTGCCCCAGATCTCTGGCCCAATCGGGGATCTGGGGCTTGGCTGCCCACGGCTGCTTCCAGCCCCGTCCCCAGCTGGGGATGCTGGGCCTAGTGAGGCAGCTTCTGGCCCTGTCCCTGGCCAGGGGGCAGGGCCTGTGGGGCGGGCCCTGGGCCCGTGCCTCAGGTCCTTCCCCGGGCGAGCGACACCCCTGCAGGTGAGGCAAAAGACCCCAGGCAGCTCCATAGTATTTCCATTTCCTTTCAAGTATCCCTCTTTCAATGATTGGTTTACTTTGCTTTTGTTAAACATGTTGTGAAGATGTTAATGCTAAAGTTCCCTGATTTGTGGACTAAAGACAATTATTTCAGTGGAGTTTCTTGTTATACTAATTGCTGTATTTTTATTAAAGATGTTTGTAGCTTTGTGGCTCACTTCATTCAAATGCAAGTGAGGTTCTTAAGGTCTAAAACAAATAGGATCAGTAACCCAAAAGGTAAGAAGAGACAATTTTTAAAAAATGCCTTCAATAACTGAGTGTTCTGAGAGCCGCAATGGGTATAGACTCCCAGTGGGGGAGATGGGAGGTGGAACTGAGAGCTGGGTTGGGGCGTGTGCCACGTGGTGCCCTGGTGGTGGGGGAAATTTGGAATCCAGGGTCCCCCAGTGGTGAGAAGGGCTGGAGCTAAGAGCTGCAAGGGGCAGCCAGAGAGCTGCATGAGGCTCCGGAGCTGCAGTTTGCAGACCTCTGTCTCCAACAGTATACCAGCATGCAAATATGTAATTCCAGTGTAACAGCTAGCATGGAATGTTGCTGGGTTTTGTATCCAGTCAGCATTCAGGTAGCACACTATGCATCTGTGCTGTAATGCTAGATCAGGGGTCTCAAACTCAAATCACCTGAAGGGCTGTATGTGGATTAGTGCATTAGCCCAAGGGCTGCACCACTGAAACCTTTCCATGCAATGATATTGCAAATATCAGTAACGATTATGTCAATGCGGGCCACAGGAAATAGCTTTAGTGGCCCATGGGCCATGTGTTTGAGACCCCTGTGCTAGATGCTTGGGTGTTAAAAAGCAATTGTGGCTATATCTGTACTATTCTTAATATGCAAGCTCAAGAGAAAAATAGCATAATACAAATAAACATTATTTAGATATGTAATAATATCCAGGCTATGAAATATAAACGGAACTGACCTGATCTTATATATCACCTCACCAGTAGTCCTTACTCATCTGTATTGTCATATTAACAGCAATAGGTGTATTCAAGTCGATAAGGATCCATTATCTGAGTAATGGCTTGGAGAACAGAGCCCATGTTCAGCTAGGTAACCTATACCAATTGTCTGAAATATAACTGAGTGGCTTAGACTTAATGCAGTCCAAAATCACTTTAAAAAGCCCAAAAGCATCTAAGTGAGCCATGCTGTTAATATTGTGATACTACAGATGTTCAAGCCTTGTGTGTACTGTGATGTCTTGGATATTCTGTCACCTAAGAAGTAGAGGTATCAAATTCAGCCCCATTTCTTGAAGTGGTCTCTTGTTTTTATTCAAAGAACAGTTACATTTCAAAGAGAAAAGTTATAAGTGCATGTAAACAATGTACACTTTTTTAAAAAAAGAAAGCCTTTTATGGTAAATCTTTTTGGTTAATTGTTAGAACATTGCAGTCTCCAAGAGATTAATAGGTCCTAAAGTCTGTAAAGTCTATAGGTGCTGTTTGGGAAAGCAGCAACCCTTTCAAAGATCAGCTGGCAGGCTCAGCTGGAATCTATAAAATTTCTAAGAACTCAGCTGAAGTCTTCAGGCTTCTGTTTCCATGGGAACTGAAGTTGGATTGGTTAAAATGAGGTAAAGTGCTTTCAAATCTTTTAAAAATGCCTTATTTCATTTTTTTTTTGCTCTGACTCTCTATTTCAGTGGAGATTTTAATAGAAATATCCATCAGCCATCTTCATCTGGATTGTTAGAATTCTTATTAACTTCATCAGCAGTCAAAGCTAGAGTTCATTTAAAAAAATATCCACCACAGTTAAAAATTGTTTGCCACATTCATTCTGGGTTCATCTTCATAGACAGGGAGTTATAGCTGAGTAAATGAATTTGACCTGTGTACATCAGTGCACTTAATGATGTATCTTTTTTGGACTTATCCCAGCTGTGTACAAGATAGCACCTGGTGAATATGAGATCTGCACCTGAATTTGACATGCTTTCTGGTAAAGAATCAAGCTATTAATAAAATTCAGATCAATTAACTGGATTTGCATCAGTGGCTTTTTTTTTCAGTACCATTTCCATTAATGATTCAATAGCATCTGAAGACTTCATAGAAAATCTGTTTAGACATATTAAAAACTAGCTTGGCTTTAATATAGGCTTTACAGTTTTTGTTCAGTTCTCAAATAGTGTGATAGTTTTAGCATTTCTTGTGCCAAAGGATGGCTAAACAAACAGCATGTACTTTTAAACAGTTCCGAAGTATTTTTAAATAACACAAAAACCATCATAAACACATTGGTGACTAAAGCTCAAAAGCTGTTGTTTAAACTGCCTGACCATCATCCCATGCCTGGAGGATCAGAGGTACCCACAGTAAACCATCGCATGCACCCCTTACAAATGATCTCAGCAGGAGTGCAAGGCCCCTGAGCCTTACTGTTAGACTCATATGTTGGCGTGTGTAGTTTATTTCCAAGTATGGGCCGGTGGAGTGTTCATAGAAACTCAGGTAGAACTAACATTTACGGCAGCTTCTGAGGGTTGATGGCACACATGTTTATCATATTATTATACTGTAACAGTGAGACTCTGACAGCGTCCCAATATAAGAGGGCAAAGCACTCACTGATGTCAAGTAGTGACTTTCTACTGGCCTGACAAGTTCAGTGTATCCTAATTCACTTATGACATAATCTGTATTTAGTATGTATGGGGCAAAGTATTTGAAAACCAGTGACACAATAATCTTAAATATTCTTGCATGAAGTATGTAGATTAAACACCCACAGGCCTGTACAAATGAGGGAAATGTGGGACTAAAAAATGAAAGCAAAAAACTCCTTTTAAATGGCTAAGACTTAACAAAACTACAGTCTTGTGTCAATGTATGATTCTTACCACACTTTCTTGCAGCAAAATGGCTGACCATCCCCTTGATCAGGACTTCCGTCAAACTCCAAAGTGCTCAGTTCCTTTGTTATTTCAAGTCAAACACAGCACCAGGTTAATATAGGATAAAAGTAAAACAAGTTTGTTTAATCAAAAAGAGGTTTAGTACTGTTCTGTTTTCCTAGAGAAATATATAGGAACGCTTCCTTCAGGCCATATCAGGTCAATAATCTTCCTGGTGTTTAAGTGTAGCTAGAGTGTTGGTTTTTTTCAGTAGAGGAGATTTTAAATATTGCAAGGATCTTCAGATGTCCTCATACAGTGGCAACTGGTGTCCAAAGGGAGTGCTACTTGCAACCCCACCAATCTCAATATTCCACCACCACTGCAGCTTGGTCATATATTTTTAAAAAAATATTATTGCCTAGCACACTTGTAATACCATTCTGAATAGTGATTTCAGCAAACAAGAAACACATTCAAATTGCTTTTATTACCCTTAGCATGAGAACAAGAAATAACTGAAGTATTATATGTATTTAGCAGTTTAACTTTGTCTTAAAGATGTCTTAAACAAGGCGTCTACACTAGTGACTTTTGTTAATAAAAGCTGACTTTTGTTGACCAAAAATTGCAGTGTACAGTCCAATCATCCCTCCCTCACCTCATCAAAACTGCCCTGTTTTTTGACAAAATAAAACCATCTTGACAAGAGGCATGAGGCTTTTGTCAGCAAAGCGAGGGTGATACAGTGTCAGTGCAGACACTGCATCCACTTACATGGGTGGAGTCCCTGTCATTTTGTCAATTTCATTGCTGCCCTGGAGTGGGGTGGTGAAACTGACAAGAAAGCCGGAGGCAGCTGGTTCCCATTCCTGACTAGGAAGAGGGAGAGAAGCCCCAGCCACTGCAAGCAGAGTTGGCTGGAGCTTGTCTCCTAGGCTGTGTGCTGGGACTGGGAAAACTGAAGGCTCCCTCTGCTCATTCCTGGTCCTGGCTGGAACTGGCAGCCATATCAATTTTGCAGCTCAGCTGGGTAATTGACATGATCACCTCAGTGGAGAGCATGTGGTAAAGCTTCCTGACTTTCCTGATCCTAGCCATGACTGGAAGCCAGCTTTCCTGGCTTGCAGCAACCTGGACTTCTCACCTGCTTCCAACTAAAAAGCCAGGAGTTCATGGTCCATCACTTAGCTGTGTAACTGACATGGCTGCCCTTCTGGCAGAGAGTGGGGAACAGCTTCCCCTTGCTTGCAAGTGGGACTGAGGAGGTAAAGTCCCTGTGCGACTGCCCTGGCTCCTGGAGACCAGTCTCTCAGTTGCCCCTTAGATCACTGAAAGTGCTCCTAGTAAGGATGCATCTCACCAACCCAAGAAGAGCAGTGAGGCCATCAATCCTTGTAAGGATGCATACTACCAAGAAGAACATTTTTTTAGCATGGGCAAGGCCTAATGTATAAGATAGATAGATAGAAGTAAGCTGTTCTAAATCCAGGTATGGGAAAATTCTGAATTTGCAAGTGAAAATAACTGTGTCTTGGAAGGATTACAGTCTGAGTAGATTTAGCTGGAAATGAATAGAGATGTTACAGAACTAAGATAAGAGAAATATCATTTGTTTTCTTTTAATATGGGGTAAAACACAATTTTTTCACTTCATATTTATTTCAGCATGATTTCTTCTTAGAAGGTAAGGCAGTTAATCTTCAGGTGGCAACTGCAAAACTGAGCAGTATGTATAGAATAATAGAATCATTTTGAGGGAAAGGATCTTTAGTGGGTCATCTAAGTCCATCGGCCTACCTCTTTGTAGGATGTATTTCAAGGACGGAAATGCTGTAACTTTCCCTTGCAGTTTGTTCCATTATGTAACTGTTCTAGTTATAAATTTTCCCTGCTGCGCTTTAAGCTAGTTATTACTACTTCTTGACCAGTCTTTGTTGCATAATGAGACTAATTGATTCCTGGCCTCTTTATAACGTGCTGTCAGGTAGTTTACTTTCCTATTTTCCCATAGCTGACTTTTCTCTAGACTGAACATGCCCACATCATTTAACCTTTCTACAGAGGTCATATTTTCCAAATCTTTTATCACTTCTGTTGTTCTGAATTCTTTCCAGTTTGTCTTTTTTAAAAAAAGTGACTACCAGAAAACAAAATACTCTAGAGGAAGCCATAAAAGCAAGTAAGTAAATTTATTCATGTCTAGTCAGCAGCACATCACAATTTGATTTATTTTACACATGATAAGTTTATGAAAACAAACTCAATACCTTTACCCTGTACATCCCTATCGCATGCCATTTTTCTCTCCTAGTCAGTCATCCATTTTAATACTTCACTTTTTTCATGCTGTGCAGTTGTGAACCCTGATTATCTATCTGTGAATGGGATCAATTCCTTTCTACTCTTTATAAATTATTCAGTGTCGCTCTTATTTAATCTCATTTATGGAGTTCACCCCATTTCTTCACTTTGTCAAAACTGTACTGCTTTTAACGGTATCTGGACATCTTGCTGGCACCAATATTAATAGCTGAGTTGTTTGGGAATTTTTTTGACTAAATGTCTTTTTGTCAGAAAATTCCAATTTACAAATCACAACTTTTTACAAGAAATAGATTTCTTGATACAAAATATTTTTGAAAAATAATAATTTGAAGTGGTTGAAATGGTTTGTTTGCCATTTTTTAAATGTAAAATACTTGTTTTTCAGTTCAAGAAAAGTTTTTGTTTAAAATTTTAAAGTAAAAAAAAAACCGTATAGGTTGAAATTTAAAACAAGATTTTGAAATCATCAAAATTGTTTCTGTTAATCCAAACTGATTTTTTTTTTTAAATTCAGTTCATAAAAAATGTTCAAGATTTTGATTTTGTCCCAGTTTGGGATGGGAACATTTAAAAAAAAAAAATCTTGGACATTTTTACAGGATTGGAAAACAATTTCCTATGCCTCTGTAGCAAGTAGCTTAAGGCTGAGCTATCCATAGTTGATAGCCTGAGATAGTGCAAATATATTGTAATCCACATCCCTCAGGAATATCCTGTTGGCACAGCTGTCCATTTTCTCTTTCTCATTAAATGTGGGTTATGTGATCATCCAGATGTCTCAGGCCCTTACATAAGTACTTGGATGAAAAGCTCAGTCCAGGTAAAACAGAAGTGATGCTGGCAGAAAGCAGGAGAGGAACTTCAAGGATCTAGCTTTAGCTCTGGCTACACTCTCATTTGAAGGGCCGTAACAAGACAAACTGATTCTCAAGATGTTGCTTATTAGCTTCTGGTTTCTTCACTACTCCTGGACTCCCATGTAGCAAGAGTCACCAGAAATACCTCTTCTCAGCTTTAGCTAGCATAGAGGCTGCATGCCAGTCAATCTGGTGCAGATGTAGCCACAGCAGGGCAGGTCCAACCATATGTATGAACCAGCCAGTCATCTAGGGCTCCAGGTTTTAAGGGGCACCAAATTAGATGGAAGTGATTCTCTATGTAAAAAAAAAGATTGTCTTTTTTCTCTATATCAAACGTGGGGGGGGGGGGGGCACCAAAGTCATAGTTCGCCTAGGACGCCAAATCCCTTGGGCCAGCCCTGAGCTTAATTAGCGTGAAGTGTAAAGCTGGGACACACAGATGAGAATTTGATCTATTGTATCCAGAACATATTCTTTATCCCAGGTGTTTTGGAGCTTTTATTTTTGCTATGGAAATACTCACTTACACCCTGGGCTTCTCAGACAGTGAATACCAACATTCTCTGAAGAAGTGCAGTCTCTGTTAACAGTGAACTCTTTGATATTGTAGTACACTGAAGGCAACATTAATATTTCTGCATTTATCTGTCTCAAACAACAGTATGGGTTGCAGATTACTCTGTTTGGCAATAGCTTGAAAAATTGTCAAGTAATATTTTCGATATTGTACGTTTAATTTTTCTTTTGTAATTTCTGATATAGAAGGGGAAAGTGGGCACGCCACTCACCATGATCTGTTCACAATGCCCAGGTTCAGACCCCAGGAGCCAGCCTAGCATCCCCTTTCTTTCTCTAATTCCCATGACTCAGAATTACATATTGATTGCAGAAATTTATGTAGTATGTACTCGTCTTCAATCTCATATACAGAGGGAAACATAGCTCAGCAGAGTATCTTGGACATCCCCCGTTGTGTTCATACATGCACATATTGCAGTCCATTAATGTGACCAGATGTCCTGATTTTATAGGGACAGTCTTAGGATTCAGGGCTTTGTCTTATTTAAGTGTCTGTTACCACCCCACTTCCTGTCCCAGTATTTGAGACTTGCTATCTGTTGACCTTACAGTCAATTGCAATCAAGCACAATGTCTTTACAAAAGGAGAAGAGAGGAAAATTCTGTGCTGATCGTGATTTATGCCAAGAGGCACTGGAGTAGTAAATCCTTTGGAAGTGGCATAGTTCTCTCCTTCGTATCTCAAAGGGAGAGGATGAAGGGGGTAGCAGAATGGTCCTTGAGTTCCTAATCAGTTGTCTTTTATTGCTGCACTTTCAACCCACCCAGAAGGTTACAGCTGATGCAAAATATGCCTTCCTCCCTCCTAAATGTACTGAAACATTGAGTACATTGCTCCTGGGTTCAATTCTTTACAGTGGTTTCTGAATCAGTTCTGGATGAAGATTGAAGGGCTGATGATCTAGAGGTCTTAATGGTCCTGAACTCTTGATCAGATACCTCAGACACCCTGCACCCCATCACATCAGTTAAGATGTGCCTTTTGCTGCCCAGCTCCTATGATAACTGTCTCCAGGGCATCCCTTCCTAAGAAATTTGATCTCCTTGTCCGCTCATAACAGTATAAGGCTAGTGAGCATCAGGGGATAATGCAAGAGGTATTCATTTGACATAGCTCTTATCAAGTTTTCCCCTTTCTGTCATAGTGCATAATTTAATTTAATTTTGTAAAGAAGCACTTAATAGTTATAGCGACGCCTGCTCTGCAGTTAATTAAGGTTCAGATCTTGTTCCCACCCCCAGGGCTGTAGCAGACCCACTGTCAGTGCAGCTGGGGGAGAATGGGGGACAGGATTTGGGGGACATGTAGAGATTGGCACTAGGATAGAATTGCATGTACTAATGCTAGAGCTAGGTAGCAAAAAGAAGGCTGGAACACTCCCTGATAATGCAAATCCTCTAATGCTCTCTAGCCATGCAGGAATGCACTAGGGCTGCAGGGAGCTGACTACAGCTTCATCGCTGCAATAGTGTCTGCTGTTGAGGAGCTCTAAAGCTGCTATGTAGCCTAAGGACACTAGGGTTAAGGAGGAGGAAGATTCCTCCCGCACATCTCCACCTTATGTTAACTGTTTCTTGAACAGGGCTGTAGTAACCCTTGGGGAGGAAG
Source organism: Podocnemis expansa (assembly GCA_007922195.1). Classification (NCBI taxonomy): domain Eukaryota; kingdom Metazoa; phylum Chordata; order Testudines; family Podocnemididae; genus Podocnemis; species Podocnemis expansa. The sequence continues at coordinate 36,155,671 of ML681964.1, read as the reverse complement.
GGGTTAACACTCTGGTCAGTGAATCCCAGGACAGCCAATAGGAACGAAGTACAGGTTTTTGAATTGGAACAGCAGCCTTGCCTGTACCTGTTTGGATGCAGCAGAGCTCCTGGAAGGATCAGGAGGAGGCCAGAGGGGCCTAAGGAAGAAGCCAGCAACATCCTTACCAAAGATAAGTTAAATTTGTTACTGACCAGGCATGGGTAGAACAGGGAATGTTTACTTAGACACGGTCAGGGCATTTTCTTTGGTTTTGGCTTGTTTCTTGGATTTCTCTGTGCTGAGCACATGTAACCTCCCCCCCCCACCCGTAACTACCTAAGTTAATTGCCAGAGAAGCAACTCTCTGTGTTTATTATCTTCTTTTTGATTAAAGATTTTACTTTTTAGGTAAGTTCTGGTTCTGTGTCCTGGAAGGGCAAGAGGTTTGTGTGAACGTGCCTTAGACTGCACAGGCAGCTACTAGAGGGAACCCTGTTCCAGTTCCAGCTCATAGGCAGCTGGGGTCCAGTCACTTTCCTGAGAGAGGAATAACCAGGATTGCAAGTACCTCACAGGGAGGAATTCCCAAGTGCGCCTTCCTGGGTCTCAAGAGGTTTTTTTGCATTTGGGTGGTGGCAGTGATACCTCTCCAAGGCCAGGAATTGGAGGCCTTGGAGACTTTTAAGAGCAGGCTTTAAGGCCAATGGATTTTAAGGTCTGTTGCAGGCCCCCACCTTCTGCACTCAGAGTGCCAGAGTGGGGAAAAAGCCTTGACAATGGCATTGAGGGCTGAATTTAGACTTCAATTTCATCACCTCCAATCCCCTACTCTTAAGGTTTCACTCTCTAGCCCATCTCCTAATAACTGCACAGGGCAAGATGGATGTGATTGACTCCAAAGCGTATCAGTGTCACTCAATGGCCTGGAGTGAATTATCCAGGTAGTTTGAGGTGTAGGAATCAGAGTAAGATCATGTCACCTGACTTCAGCATATACTTTTCCAAAAGAAAGGTTGACATCAATCAAAACTATTCAAAATTATATATTTGTGTCCTGTTAGTCTTTGCAAAATGCATTGTTCTGATGTGATCTACAGATTTACTAGCAGATGTCTTTTAAATTACTTACTAACCTCCTGAGAATGGTTTTGAGGACCAGTTACTATGTCAGCCGATAAAACTGAGCTCAAAGAACAAGCCTGTTTTTTCTTCCCTTTGAGAAGAGAAAAACACTGCATGCCTCCTTCAACAAAAGAACAACCAACCCTCTCCTTTGGCTCCACAATGATATGGGAGATCATCATATCAGCAGAGTTCATAGTGTGCAAAGGCCTGCTGTGCTGGTATTTAACAGGCTAGGTATCTAGAGGAACATTTTAAGGCATTATACACAACACAGCTTTATCGTACTCAGCTAAAGACTCAGAAGGGCATCTTAAAAATAATATGCTGATGGGCTTCTGTGTATTGTACTATAGAAGCTTAGGAAATTATAAAAATTTACTAGGAATCAAATGCTCCACTCCTGTGGAGCATACAAAATAGAGCAGTATACAAAATTTGCATCTGCAAAATTGCACCTGTTAAAGGGCGGTTGGCTTTCTGAAAAAGTTCAAGGATATTGCTGAAGAAGAGTCTTAAAAATATAAAATGCAATGGAAATGAGGCTAGAAATTTTTTGAAAAGTCACCTTGTAGTACAGGTTAATTACCAGGCTGGGATCAAATGAAATGTCTTACAGGCTGTTTTTGCTAAAGCCCATATAATGATTTAGGAGGATTTCCTTCTCCCACTCCTTCTGGGACTTATTGATATCTGGAACCCTCTTCTCAGGTCCTAGAGACTCAAGTGTCATATGAAACAAAAGAATTCCTCTTCGGACTTGTCTTGACTGAAAGTGCTACAGCAGTACACCTGCACTAATGCATGTGTGCTGCTATAGTGCATCTGGTGAGAGAGCTTCCCCATCAGCATAATAAAACCACACCTGCAAGAGGCAGCAGCTTTGTCAGCAGGAAAAGCTCTCCTGCCAACATAAGGCTGTGTCTACATTGTCTCTTAGGTTGGTGTAACTCACATCACTCGGGGGCTGGCGGATTCGCATCCCTGAGCAACATGAAAGCTCATGCAAAAAATAAATCTGTTAGTCTTAAAGTGCCACACAACTCCTTGTTGTTTTTTTACTGGACTAGACTAACATGGCTATCCCTTTGGAAACTGACATGAATTATATTGACATAAATGGTACAAAGCCTTAGTCTAATCTTCGTTGAAGCATTGAGACAACACACAGTTCTCAAGCAAGCACCGTAATAAACTGCTACCCAAACAATTGAATTCATAAAGAGTTTACAGTTTATACATACTGTGAGAAAGCAGGTTTTGGATTGTAAATTTGTTTGGTAGAAACGGTTGTGTGGGTCTCATAAATGAAATGTGTTTTAGGAATCCAGCTTTACTAATTACTGCAAGAATTTTATCCTCATTAGGAGTCTGCAAATCATACAGTAAAAGCAGCTTGGCAAAGTGGCTGAATGAACTGACTCAACTTGCAAAATTTTTATTCCTCTGTTGTACTGTGCTGTTACATCTGACAGGTTTGCTTCTCTTCCGACCCAATTAAAGACTTTTGGCAAGCATCACGGTGCTATAAATTTTGAAAATCTAAACCAAACCTGCCCCAATGCAATTACTTTAAGAGTGGAGTTGAACTTTCATTTACTTTTTAAACTAACAGATTTGTTATTATTAAGAATTCTTGACTTGTGCTTGGTCAGTATGCAAACAATTTACATTTGGTGATAGTGGTTAAAGTATGACTTGATGGGTGCCGAAACCCTCCTAATCTCTGGATCCCCTTCCTGTATTGTCTGGGCTCCCTTCCTGCATGTGCAGGACCCAGCCCAAGGTAGGCATTTTTGAGCCCCACCAACTCTTTTCTCACAAATGAAGGACAACTTCAAATCCACAACATCACTCCAACCTTGCCCACTACTGCCCACATCAGACACCTCTTTCCCCATGTCCTCCTCAGCTCCCATCCCTGTTCCCTAAGCACCCTGCCCCTAAGTCCCCACTCCAGCTCTCCTAACCCCCCCACCTCCCCCATCTCTACTCTGCCTCCTTTCAGTCCCCTTATCCTCATTCCCCAATGCCACCCCAACCCCCTCCACACCTCCCCAGGCCCCTTAATTCCCCTTGTCCCCATTCCCCCACTCCACCTCCCTTTAGCTCCCCCAACCTCCTCCATCCCTCCCCAGCCTCCCACCTGGACCACACTCCAGCCCTTCACAGTCCCCTCTACCACTACCCAGTCCCCACCAGCCTCTACCCAGTCTCCTTGTCCTTAGGCCCCCTCCACCTTTCCCCAGCCCCCCAACTTCCTCCATACTGACACCTTGCTTCAGCAACTCACGCTGCTCTGGACCCTTCCATTCCCAACCCCAGTCTTCAACTCACCAAGTCCCCCACCAGCACCTGCTGGCACAGCACCTTGTGCTTCCCCTTTTGGCTCTTCCCAAGTGGCACGGCAAGCAGCCGAAGCAGTGTGGCCAGGAGTAGTGACTACAAGGTGGTGCCAGGTGGAGAGTGCATGGCTCAGGGGCAGGGCTGCTGGGCTGGCTGGCAGCTGAGCTAGCAGGGGGCAGTGTCTGGACAGGGCTAGTAAGGGGGAATGCACTGGAGCACTGCGTTCCACCCCATTATTCTATTTTTAGGGGCCCTGGAATGCTGGCTTCTAAAATCCGCGGGCCCCAGAACAGAGTTCCAAAGCATTCCTCCTTACTTTAACCACTGTTTGGAGATCATATTACTTGAAGCTGTTCATGAGGCTTTTCCTAAGAGTTTTTCTCTTCTGTTTTTATTAATAAGTAGAATATTAAAAGATCAGAATAAAAATACCTGACTGAATTCCAGCCTTTCATGTTACAATTTGTCAGAATCTGATAATTCAGTCCTGTCCTCAGAGGACTGAGGGTTTAAGGTTGGCCTGTGTGAAACAAATACATTTTTCTATGCTAGAGAATGGTAGGGGTTAGCCTTCATCCGGTCTCTGTCTAATCCAAGCAGGATGTAGAGTTTTACCTTATCTGAGCTGCTTTTCTATTCTTATCCACAGTTGATCAGTAACATCTTTGGGTTCAATAAAACAAACAAGAAGTCCTGTGGCACTTAAAGACTGACAAATCAAATCAAATCATAGGGATGGAAGGGACCTCATGAGATCATCGAGTCCAACCCCCTGGGAATTGAACCCAGGCCCTTCTGCATGTTAAGCAGAGGTGTTAGCCTGTGAAAGCTCATGAAATAAATAAATTTGTTAGTCTTTAAATGCTACAGGACTCCTTGTTTGTTTTACTGTACTAACACGGCTGTCCCTTTGGATCTTGGGGTCAGATTCTCTCCTGTGCTGTGACCACTTTGCATCATCACGTTGGCACAAAGTGGCTCCAAATCTGGCTGAGGGGGGCTATTTTAAGTTGACCTAACAAGGTCGACTTTAAGTCGACTTAAAATCGACCTTGTTAAGTCGACTGAGGGTTATATCTACACTAATGTATATACCCCAGGCCTGGGCTTAGGTCCTGCCCCCTGCCCCACTCCCGGGCCCCAATCTGACCCTGGGGGCCCAGTCTGGCTCCTGCTGCTGGCAGTAAGGTACTGGGAGCCCGATCCAGCCCCCAGCCTCTTGCTGCAGGTGGTGGGGGCTGGGAGCTGGCTCCTGCCACTGGTGGCAAGTGGCATGGAGCTGGTTCTGGCCCAAGTCAGTTGCTTGAAGTGGCTCAGAGCCTGTTCTGGTCCCAAGCCACTGGCCGCTGCCGGCAGGCAGTTCAGCAGCCTAGTCAATTTCACAGGCTACTCCTGATCTCGGGACTAGCTCATCAAATTGACCAGGCTGGGTCATGGGGCTGTCTCCCTGGTGGTGGCTGGAGAGAGAGCCAGTGACCCAGCCTGGTCAATTTGACAGGCTACTCCTGAGATTGTGAGTAGCCTGTCAATTTGACCAGGCTGCCAGGCAGCTTGCCAGTGATGGCCAGCAACTTGGGGCTGGATTGGGCATCTGGAACCAGATCAGGACTCGGAGGGGCAGAGGGCAGGGCTCAGGCCCCTTCCTGCCCTCAAAAGTTGACTTAATGCTTAAGTTGACATTCAGAGCAGGAGTTAAGTTGACTTAAGCAAAAGCTTACGTTGACTTAATACATTATGAATGGGGCTGGGGGTATGTTAGGTCGACTTAAGGCACGCTAAGTTGACCTAAGGCTCCAGTGTAGACATACCCTTTGCCAGTAGCAGAAGTGTAGGGTCCATGTAGTCTCTTAAAGTATAAGGACATTGAGACAGGGACCTATTATTGTGTCTTATACAGCATAAAACATTGTAAGTACTCAACAAATAATGAAGATTGTCCCTGTTAAGTTATATGGCATTCATGGTAAGATCTCTCTTGCAAACAAACAGGAAGGAGTACTGGATAATGCTGGTATTTAATAATATTTTGGGATTAATTGACCTCTGTATTATACCACTTTGACTCCCACTCTGTATAGGCCTGAGTTTCTGCAGCTCTGACTGCTGGGGTAAATCAGTTAGCTACAGGTACAACTACTCAGGGCTATACTGGTAAACTAAATGGCTGTGTCTAAGTGCTACTATAAATTTACCAATAAATATTTTCTTGAATCCAAATTCCCTACCATTCCATCGATGTTCAGAAAAGCAGCTGATATCCCAGCACACTGAAACTAGGCAGGCCACAGTATTAATCAAGAGTGTCCTTATGTAGCTCCACAGATATCTCTCATGAAGTGGGAGCTTTTGATCTTCTTTGTAGCAAAACCAGTCTATAGCCACAGTCGTCATCTCTTTCTAGAAAACACAGGTGCCACTGTTTTGTCTTTTCAATGTAGCTTAAAACCTTACTTGCTTGGAAGTTTAACACAAAGCTGAAAAATATCTAGAGACTTCAGACTATTTCAATTAAAAACATGTCCAGCTTGTACAAATTATATGGAAAGTTGAAGAAACCCCTGAAAGTTTATACAAGTCAGGGCTTGAGAAGATAGCTGAAACAAAAAGTAGATATGTTTTTGCTGAATCAGTTCCATAAAGTTTTGTTCTTGATCGTGCTAATGAGGAGGATTGTGTTGGTATACAGGCATTTTTATCGGATGTGTAAAGTCCTGAAGTGAGTGAGTCCTGTACCAATCACAGAAGTGCAAGCTTCTAATGTATAATTGGTATTTCTTTCTGGTTATCTCAGATATGGTGGAGGCCAAGAGTTTAGCACCAAGGAATATATTGTATTGAACTAGCTCTGCTCGCACTGTGATGATAAATGGGAGTTTTACCATTCTCTTCAATGGGAACAGAGTCAAGCTATCACTGAGTCTTGGTTAAAGAATCCCATCGCTGAACTTGTTTCTCAGAAGAAAATCTCTACTCCTAAACAGCAATTGGCCAAGAGTACAACTACTGCCCAACAGCCATGCTGTTCTAATCAATGTATTTTCTGTAATGGGCTATTTCTGTTTTCTAAGAAATTACTAAAGTACAAGGAATCATGCTTACTTTTTCATGAGTGTTGCTTTTTTTAAAAAACTCTGATTAACTAGGTTCAGATCCAACAAAATAAAAGTGTGTGTGTGTAAAATACACTCATTATAGAATAAATATATTCACAATGAAATTTTCTATTTCTTGGAACACCCTCTTTTGTAGTCAGTGTTTGAAATGTTCCACCACAGCACTTAGAATGGAACGTGTGTGTGTCTGTGTGTGTGTGACATATATATAAATCAGCTCTTCATTTTGAAGTGAAAAAATAGACACCCAGAAGATACTCTATGGTGATTAAGTTGTTGCAACTTTTCGCCATCAGCCAGCTTTTGTCTCAGATTCATTAAACCTAGTATTAGGCTTCAATGCTTTTAAAAATAACTCAAGTATAATAGCTGTTTGCTACATCCTTTTTCTTAAACTTCAGATGTTAGAAAACCAAATTATAAATAGTAGGGCAGAGTCTACAGGTCCTGTGCAGCCAGAACTTCCACTGTCATTAAAAGAAGGGATTGATGGGAGTTCACACATGGATGCCTTGCAGGATTGCATCCCTAAAGGCAGAATTATGACTGCTTGAGTGTGGGCTGAACAAAGTGCGCTTAGTGAGAGGTTGTGGTGGATGTTTAGTCCTTAATTTAAGAGGCTGCTCTGTTGCAGCACTGCCAAGTCAGTGTGGAACATTTTTCAGAGGGACTATGTCAAGATGATCTGGGGGCTTGAGCCCTATGCATTGCAATTATGAGGAGGAAGATGTTACTGTGACAAAAAGCTATACTTTTTTAAACGATGTGGTAAGTCTGCAGGAGGCTGCTATATGCTTCTTGCAGTATTCATTATGCCGACTCCTGTCTGAACAGTACAATTTCTCCAGCCACTGACACCCAGGCAGTGCTCCCTGCCCCCCTTCTTCCCAGCTCTCCCAAATCAGCTGAGTCACTAGGAGATTTAACTGAGCTTTCATTGTTTGTTTACACAAATTGCCATCTCAGAATTTTAGCCACTTGCAAAACTATCACTGTCATTTCTCTTTCTTTGAGAAACATTTCACGCCATAAATAAATCAAAAAAGTGTCTGACTCTTCTACCGTTTGCCCACTGAACAACTTAATTAGGTACAGTAGAATTTCTTAATGGAAATAATTTAATAATTATTTGAGCTGTTTCATTGGTAACTTTATATAATAGGAGGTATATTATAGGGAATGAAGCTTCTAGTTCACCTGCTTGTCTATTTTCAGTCATAGAATCATAGGGTTGGAAGGGACCTCATAGGTCATCTAGTCCAACCCCCTGCCAGAGGCAGGACCACTCCCACTTAAACCATCCCAGTCAGGGTTTTGTCCAGCTGGGCCTTAAGCACCTCCAAAGATGGAGACTCCACCACCTCCCTCGGCAGCTCATTCCAAGACTTCACCACTCTCCTAGTAAAAAAGTTTTTTCTAATATCCAGCCTAGACCTCCCTAACCACAACTTGAGACCATTGCTCCTTATCCCTGACTGAAGAGAGATGTTTTACTTGTGAATTCTTCTGTATCCTGTCTGGTAGGAAAGTGGATGTTCTGAGTCTATGGATTTATAGCTTCATTAAGGTCAGAAGGGACCATTGTGATCATCTGGTCTGACCTGCACAACACAAGCCACAGAACTTCTCCCCCCCATTCCTGTAATAGACCCCTAACCTAAGACTAAGTTAGTGAAGTCCTCAAATAATAATTTAAAGACTTCAGTGTACAGAGAATCCACCAGCAAGTGACCTGTGACCCATGCTGCAAAGAAAGGTGAAAAATTTATCTTGCATACTCAGAGTAATCTTTCATTAGTTCATTGAAAGTCTTTTATTGAATTTAACAGCGACTTGACAGTGCATAACTACATCTCATTTCAGATAGAGATGAGCCAATCTGGGCACTTGGCTAGTACCCAAACAAATGTAATCTCTTTCAAATGTCATAATAGATGATCTCTTCTGTAGGATTTTTTACTTGTCAGGCTTTCAGCACAGGAGACGTTTTTTAAAGTGACATTTAATGAAAGCAAAAATAGTTTAATTTTTTTGAGTTGCATAGAAAACATGTATTTATAAACAACAGCTATATAAATCCAATTTGTTATACAGAGGAAGAAAAAGTAACATCACCATCATATAGCTGAGCGGTCTTCATTAGTCCACACTGCTCATGGCCCTTTACTGTAGTCAGGAGTCCATTCCGTAACTTCTTTGTCCACATAAATTATTGGGGAGATCCATTCAGGGCACTAATAATCAGGACAGGGTGTGGTGTGTTGGCTGGTCATGGAGCTAAATAGCAAGAGAGAATAATAGGATATGTCTTGAATCACCTTTTATATGAATTACAATAGTCTCTTCTTAAGTAAACAAACCAGGATCTGGATTCAAAACTCAAAGTTGGCCTATATCTCTGCAGTGAGCAGAACCCAAATCCCTGCTCCAAAATGTGCTGATTTTTAGAAGGGGGATGGTATTAATAAAGGGTATCTAGATCCAAAAGTCAGGGCTGTGCTAGTTAGCATCACTGAATATCTATTGTGCTCACCATTCCTGCTCTGGTTTTGAATGTCCTTTTACCCATGCTTCAAAAACTGCTTCAAGTTTCCTACTTCTTTGCTCTTCTCTGTGTTATTTTCTGAGCAACTATGGATCTAATCAATGCTTAAGAAATTCTTTAAAAATAAAAACAAGGTGTTGTAGAAAATTCTCTTGGTGATTTAGTAATTGTGGATGCTAATAGATAATGTTGAAATTTCTCTCTTTTCTATGATAATTTTTTTTCTTTTACAAAAATACAACCCAAAGAAAAGTATTTTAAAAACACTCCTTGACTTTCTAATAACATCTCCTATCCTACAGCAAATGCTATACCTGGGCAGTGGAAACTAGATTGGTCCCCTGCACTTTCTTTTTATAATTGGTGACTTTGATACTCTTTTATTAACACACTGTTGTGAAGGGGAATTTCAAAGCTTGAAAATCTTTCTGTTCAGTAATGGCTTTATCCTATTCTCCTTAAAATCACCTCTCGCCCAACTTCAGTGGGAGCTGAATTGGGCCCTTTATCATATTGATTCAGAACCTTAATTCATGTATTATATATCTTGATATGTCACTTTTCAACTGTTGATGTTAAGGCCTCTTTTTTGACATCAATATTAGTACCAATGTATCTGGATGCAGTCTCCTGTAGGGAAAGCTCAGTAGCTATTGTTAGAAGCATAATAATATAGTAACAAACTTTTAAGAGAGCCATTCTCAAAATCACTCAAAAAAACATATATATGCTAATTTAAAGTACGAGAATTACATTATTGCTTTGGATTCCTGAAGCACCAGCTTAGGTTTTTTCTCTGCTGTCTCTTTAGTCTGTTAGTGGGTCACTTCCTCACAGAATAACTTGAAAACAAACCAAGCAGAAATCAAATCCTTCTGTGAAAAAGTCAGATGTCTGAAGCAGCTAAGGGTTTGGGGACTTTATACTGTACACAGTTCTGCAAATACCTATAGTCTGTCTATCCAAGATCCATTTCTTTGGCACCATTTTATAAAATAAGCTACCAAACCTATATTTATTTAGCCTTTACTCGGTCCCAGTAGGAAGCCCCTATCACATACACAGAAATTAGTCAAGCAGGAACTGTTAAAAGACAGCAAGACCATAGGCCCATATGGAAACTACTGATCTCTATAAAGACTTCAACTGTCTTATGCTTCCATGCAGTCTCCAAATGCTTAACCTCAATTCAGTCTTCCATAATATCTCTTCTTATATAAGGCAAAGTGAAATACCTTTTCTAACAGATAATATCTAGCATTTTTCATCTGTAACTCTTGAAGTACTTTACAAAGTAGAAGATATCATTATCCCCATTTTACAGATGAAGTAAATGAGGCACAGAGCAATGACATGACTTGTCCATGTAGTGGGCTAGCGGTGGAAACAGGAACAGATTCCAGGTCTCCTGAGTCATAATATAGTCCCTACTCTTTGAACAAAGTTCTGCCCTACACAAATTGTGCAAGTTGAATTCCCTCTGTCTCACAAACATACAGCAAACCCCAGAAACTTCTCTAGCACATTACATAGGTATGAATAAAATTTTCATCCATGTATGCTGTAGGAGGGGGAATCTAAAGTACCCTAGAAAAGCTTGTCAAAAAGCAAATCAAACACAACCGTGAAGATTGTTGATGCATCAGAAATAGTAAGCTCAGCTAGCTGTCAGGTGAGAGAGACCCAGCTGTAGTTGATCTGGTTTAGTTGGAGAAAAAACCAAAAGAATCACAACAGTTAGTTAAAGGAATATTAACAGAGTAAGACAGGCTGAGTTACTTTAGCTGTTCAGTCCCACAAGTATTCAGTTGGGTGGCTTCTTTTGTAGTCCATGAACAGGGACGTCCTATACCTGCTGATGATGGGGGGTGGAGGAATTAGAGTGAAAGCAACTGTTCTTCGTCGAGCAGTGTTCTTGACAGCTCCACCGTAGGTTTTCTGTGTGGCACCACACCCCAGTCCGGAGATTTTTGAAGAGCAGTGGCTCCCTCAGCGGGGAGAGACAGAGACGACAGGGATAGGCTGGAGCGCTTCCTGCCTTGCTGACGTCATCTGTGTCTCTCCCCGCTGCCCCTCCAGTTCCCTCATACCGCCTCTGACTCCAGACGGAGTCCGCGGTGGCTCCTGTTACTTCACCTGAAAAAAAAAAAAAAAGAATAAATACAACTAAACAATGACTGAACAAACTTTGATTCATGCAGCCAAGCTGCAAACCCCGCCGGGGTTTAAACGTTGCGCTTCTTGCAACGAAGCGATGCCGGCATCCGATGGGCACTTAGACTGTATTAAGTGCCTGGGAGAAGGTCGCCTCTCCCAGAGATGCCAACATTTTAAAAATCTAACTGCCAGGGCTCGCAAGGACCGGGAGCGGAAACTCAAGCTCCTATTGCTGGAAGGGGCTCTCCGTCCCACGTCGGACCCGGGCGCCTCTCCTCAGTCTTCTGAGGGAGCGTGAAAATGCCTGGCATCAACGCCCTCTCCAGCCCCCTCTAAGCGAGGGAAAACTTCTGAGGCTACGGCTAGGGAGCTGTTGAAGGGTCCTCCGCAGGGCATGGCAACCCTCACAGACTCCAAGCCAGCAAATTCCAAACTTGCAAAGCCGAACCGCGTGCACTCTCTAAAAGCCGCGCCGGTTCCAACGGCGCCGACAGCTTCCCCGGCGCGGACCCCGGTTCCACAAGCGGCGGCACCGCTCTTACATCTGTCAAGCGTGCCGACCGCTCTGACAGCACCGGGCACAGCAACTCATTTTCTCCCGGCACCGGCTCCTTTTCCCGTACCGCTGCTGGTTCCGACAACACAGCCAGATGCTGCACCTAATACTGGCTGTCAGTCGCAGCCTGGTGAACAAGTGCACCTTAAACATAAAAGGAAAGTAAAACATATTCAGACCAGGGAAGTCCTCACTATTCATTCCACTCCTGGGTCTCCTCTGTTTGGCTCGGACACTTCCCATTCGAGCCCACCTTCAACTCTGGGCTCCTCCTGTCACTCGCCTTCTCCTGCATCTTCGAGCCCCACGTCACCAGAACGGGCGGATCCGAAGATTCAACAGCCTCCGGTCCACAATCCAGCACCAGCTCTCACATGGCCATATCCCTATTATTTTTACCCTCCCGTACCAGGGATGCCTTTTAATAGCTGGCCAAACAGTACCCCTCCAGCACCTGCAATGTACCCTTATCTTTTACTACAAACTACTCCTACCCCGCAACAACATCAACCACAACCTGCGGGGTCTACGGCTCCTTCATCCTCGTGTGATTACCCCAAGGATCCAGATGCCCTTACTTCTGACAACAAAACCGATGACTTGAGACAATTCCGTAAGCTTTTCAAATGAGCTGCAGAAGTTATGGATATTTCACTAGACTCCCATCCTGAGAGTCAACACAAGTTATATAAAATTCTGCAAACATCTGGACATTGTAAACTGGCCCTCCCGATGGACATCGGTATTATGGAGCCCGCATCTACGCTGTGGCAAACGCCAGCATCCAACCTCCCTTCTAACAAGAGGGCAGACAAAAAGTATTTCATCTCTTCTGCGAACAACGAATTTCTTTTTTCGCACCCCTCACCAAACTCCTTAGTGGTGGAGGCAGCCAACCAACGAACCAAACAAACCTACTCTAGATCTGCCCCCACAAACAGGGATGACAAGAAACTTGACGTACTTGGTAAGAAGGCCTATACCTCCGCGGCCCTACAACTTCGAATAGCCAATTATATGGCACTACTTTCCAGCTATGATTACCACCTATACGAGAAGCTTAAGGACTTCACAGATGACATCCCACATGACAAACGGGACCAGTATCATTCATTAATTTCAGAAGGTTACCTGGTAGCAAGGACAGCCTTGCAAGCTTCTTTAGATGCAGCAGACGCTGCCGCCAGATCACTTGGTACGGCAGTTGTCATGAGACGGGCTTCCTGGCTCCATTCGGCTGAGTTACCCAGGCAGCTGCAACACACAATTGAGGATCTTCTGTTTGAAAAAGATAAACTATTTGCCAAGAAAACAGATGAGATAATGCACGGCTTAAACGACTCTCGTGCCAAAATGCGCACACTGGGCATTTACACCCATTCTCTTCCAAACAAACGTTCCCATAAAGCCCAAATATACAACTCCAGGCCTCCTCAATATCAATTTAACCGCCGCTCCGAGACCTACAGATCGAAACCTCGTCAACCTCGCAGGAAATTAAGCAACCAACCTATCCACATGTCTCAACCCTCAAAGTCGACACAACACTTTTGACGTTCCCATCGAGAGAGCTGCCAACCATATTGTAACACATCAGATCCAGTCACCACCTCGTCATCTTATTTTTATGCGCAGACTACAACCCTTCGTCCAACAATGGCGCAGAATAACATCGGACAAATGGGTGTTAGAAATTGTTCAACAGGGCTATTCCATACCGTTCACTACACGCCCCAAATCCCAATACCCCCACCCGTCCCTTTTCAGGGACCCCACCCATGTACAACTTCTTCAAAAAGAGGTCAGACACCTTCTCTACATCAGAGCGATCGGAGAAGTTCCCAGCCATCAACGGGGAACCGGTTGTTACTCCCCATATTTTCTCACAAAGAAAAGAACGGGAGGGTGGAGACCAATCTTGGACCTTCGGTGTCTCAACCGTTTTATCCAAGTAAAAACATTCAAAATGGTGACTTTAAATACTATCCTCCCAGCCCTACACCAGGGGGACTGGTTGGCCTCTCTTGATCTAAGGGACGCATATTTTCATGTCCCCATCATCCAGGCTCATCGACGCTTCCTACGTTTTACCCTTCTTTCCAAACATTACCAATACAATGTCCTTCCTTTTGGCCTTTGCACGGCACTCAGAGTTTTCTCCAAACTCATGGCACCCGTGGCTGCATTCCTTCGGAAACAGCATATCAACATCTTTCCATATCTAGACGATTTTCTCCTAGTGGGCCACTCACTTTCTCACGTACAGCGGGCAATTCGCCGGACCCATGACTTATTCCTCGATCTAGGCCTAACCATAAACTACGCAAAGTCTACGCTGAAACCCACACAAATTCTTCAGTTTATAGGGGCAAGCATACACTCCCCTCTAGGAAGGGCATTCCTTCCTCTCGACAGATTCCACAAAATAATTCAATTAACTCACGTAATTCAGAACTCCAACTTCGTTTCCGCTCGCACTTGCATGGCGCTCCTAGGCCACATGGCAGCAACCACCTACCTAGTCAGGTATGCGCGTCTTCGCATGTGCCCATTTCAGCTCTGGTTTCTGTCCCGGTGTCGCACGTTCAACCGGTCCGTCAACAGAATCCTAACCATACCCATACCTGTCAGACATACTCTGGACTGGTGGAAGGATCCAAACAACCTTTTGCAGGGCGTCCCCTTTCTGCCGTCACAGCCGTCTCTCACCATCACTACTGACGCCTCCCTTGTGGGATGGGGAGCCTTTCTCCAACAACACACGATTCAGGGCCGTTGGTCATCCGAGGAAACCCACCTTCACATAAACGTTCTCGAACTCAGGGCAGTCTTACACGCATGCCGCCATTTTCGTCCCGCCATCACAAACAAACATGTCAGAATCCGCACAGACAACAGGACATCAATGTGCTATATCAACCGTCAGGGTGGAACCAGGTCTACCCGCCTTTGTGTGGAAGCACTGACACTCTGGGACTGGTGCATACAGCACAACATTTATCTTTCAGCGGAATACCTACCTGGCAAGGACAACATCTTAGCGGATTCCCTGAGCCGCTCATTCCCATCTCACCACGAATGGGAGATCCACACCGACATTTTACGCAATATTTTCCAACAATGGGGATTTCCCGAGATGGACCTCTTTGCCTCCGAAAGCAACAGGAAATGCAAATACTACTGCTCCCGCGATGGCATCGGCCAAGGATCCACCGGCGATGCCTTCCTTCTACATTGGGGGAAGAACTTACTCTATGCCTTTCCACCTATTCCAATGATTCCCAGAGCCCTCCGCAAAATCCAGGAGGACAAGGCAAGAGTATTAGTCATAGCACCAGCATGGCCTCGCCAAACATGGTTCACCCTCCTACAAACCATGTCTATGGTACCACCGATCTCCTTACCTCTCCTTCCGAACCTATTATCTCAGAACAACGGAACACTCCTCCACAAACATCTGGACAGGCTCCACCTGTCGGCTTGGAACCTAGATGGTTCACGGGCATAGAATTAGACTGTTCACAGGACTTTCAACACATCCTACTAAATAGCAGAAAACCCACAACCAGATCCACTTACCTGCACAAATGGCATCGATTTTCCTCTTGGTGTGCGCAACATTCACTGGATTCCGTCACAGCTCCAGTACCTCGAATCCTCGAATACCTGGCTAACCTGAAACAAAACAATTTGTCGGTAAATTCAATACAGGTTCACCTTGCAGCAATCTCCACCTTCCACGAGCCAGTTTATACAAGTTCCATTTTTGTTCATCCGACGGTCAAATGTTTCATGCAAGGCTTGTAGAATCTTTTTCCGTACATTCGCCCTCCAACTACCCCATGGGACCTCACAAGAGTCTTAAGGGCCCTGACAAGACCCCCTTTTGAACCAATTGCTTCCTCAACTCTCTTGCATCTATCACTTAAAGTATCATTTCTAGTGGCAATCACATCGGCCCGTCGTGTAGGGGAAATTGCGGCGCTTATGGCCCACCCACCCTACACCATCTTTTATAAGGATAAAGTTTCTTTACGACTCCACCCCAAATTTGTCCCGAAAATCTCTTCCGCCTTTCACCTTAACCAAACGATCCACCTTCCGGTCTTCTGCCCGAAATCCCATGCCACCCCTGAGGACCGTTTATTACATACCCTCGACGTCCGTCGAGCTTTGGCCTTCTACTTAGAACGAACCAAAACGTTCCGGAAAATGCCTCAACTCTTCGTGTCAATTGCCGAACGCTCAAAGGGCCAGGCCATTACTAAACAACGAATCTCTCGCTGGATCGCTACATGTATACAAACTGCATACAGAGCTTCACAGTTAACTCCCCCGCATAACATTCGATCCCACTCCACCAGATCCATGTCATCTTCCATCGCTTTCCTCACCCGTGTACCTCTTCATGAGATATGTCAAGCCGCCACCTGGGCCTCATCCGATACTTTTGCAAAACACTATGCACTAGACCGCCTCTCGGCAATGGATACGGCACTTGGACAAGCAGTTCTAAATGCCGCAAGGGACTTATAGACCGAAGTACCCACCTCCAAGCACAACAACTGCTACATATTCACCTACGGTGGAGCAGTCAAGATCACTGCTTGACGAAGAAATGGAGGTTACTCACCTTTCGTGCAGTAGCCGAAGTTCTTCGAGATGCCTGTTCTTGACATGCTCCACGACCCACCCTCCTCCCCTCTACTTCGGAAGGGACCATACCAGGTCTCCGCGGTACAAGGGAACTGGAGGGGCAGCGGGGAGAGACACAGATGACGTCAGCAAGGCGGGAAGCGCTCCAGCCTATCCCTGTCGTCTCCGTCTCTCCCCGCTGAGGGAGCCACTGCTCTTCAAAAATCTCCGGACTGGGGTGCGGTGCCGCACAGAAAACCTACGGTGGAGCTGTCAAGAACACGCATCTCGAAGAACTTCGGCTACTGCACGAAAGGTGAGTAACCTCCATATTTCGGCAGTTTTACTGAGATTGCTCAGTCTGTGCGAGTATGCTCAGTACAAGCCAAGCAGTAAATCTGGGGAGGCACCTCTGTTCATGAGTATATCACTTAGCCTCAGTCACAGCTCTTCAACACATTCCAGTAAAATCCTTGTAAAGAAGATTAGAATTCAGGCTCGTCTCTGGTAGAACTCAGCTAATCTGTGCTCCAGCTGCTTTAGCTTCCATTGATCGCTTTCAAATGGCCATGAGAAACAATTTGTTTACACAGTGGATTAGAGAATTGAACTTTCTCTGCCAGCTGATAATACCAGATCCACACCTAGTTGAAAAGGAAGATCCAAAATACAAAATTATAGAAAAGTAAAAAAATAAAAAAGGAAAACGTGGGGGACCATAGACTTTGTAATCCTCTAAGACTAGTTTAAACAACTACTTTGATTCGCTGTATCAGTCTGACCTGATCCTGTGACTTACACTTCCCTGCATTTATTTCCCTCCCGTTCTGAAAGTTTCCCATCTTCAAAGTGTCTGACAAAGTGGGAGTTTCTCCCATGAAAGCTCAAGCAATAAATAAATTTGTTAGTCTCTAAAAGTGCCACAGGCCTCCTTGCTTGTTTTGCTGAACTAGACTAACACAGCTATCCCTTTGGAACTTAGAAATGGATTGACTATGGTATTGCTATAGGTGTGAAATAGTTCATATGAAGTGATACAGGAATTCTCAGGAAGTATAATCCTAGTACTAGAAATATCTCAACTAAACCTGAAGAATAGATAAAACAGAAGCGTAGAGTTGAGCAAAGACTCTTCAAGCATCTGAGGCAAATCCAGAGAGTCTCTATTTTCCAGGAAGCTGGCCCATCCTAAACTGCTGCCATGTTAATTAATAAGGGAGTTTTAAGAGGGTAGCTGTTACTGCCATGAGTGCAGGGGACTGGACTTGGTCTCTTCTGGATTCTATGATTCACTCTAACATAATCTTATGACTAAAGTACTCATGCAAAATAAGAGGTTTCAGAATCAACCCTGTTATGGGGGTAAAAGTTCCCCTATGTATTTGTCTGGGATCTTGGGGGGAAGTGAAGCTGCTGGACACCAAACTAAGAGCACTCACACTATACTTGATTGCTCAGAGCCAGCTCAGCACATCAAATATTCGTTGACACCAGGGACAATCCAGTCCAGCAATAGCACAGACACAAGGACTAAACATTAGGGCTACTACTATGAATAAGATGATAATGGCTCCTAGGAGAATAATAATTGCATGTAAAGCTACCTGAAGGATCCTGTGAGCAGTTGGACAGTAGCCTAGGAAAATATTGTACAAGTGGCACCCAACTACATGTTTGATATCTTGGCTTATATGTTTAATTTCTCCTTTACTGTGCATGATTACTACTGCCATCTGATTATTGATTTGATTTTTCACGTGCTGGAGTTGATCTAGGTCCTGATAGATCGTATCCCAGCTAGGGCTTATATGTAGATTCCAGGTGGGCTTGTATAGATCCACTAGAGCTTTATGATACTCCAGATGTGGTTTGTGGTATGCCTTGTTATTTATTTTAACCACTGTGGAGTCACATCTGCATTCCGGAACTGGGGGGCAGAGAGGTGCTGAGAGAAATATCCATCTTCCCACATGGTAGTGTGCAGGGAGATTATACATAAACACCTTTCCCCATTAAGCAATGCCACTAACAAGTGATTGTACCAGGTTACTAGGTGGCATATTCTTGTTTGGGCCCCTATCTGGCATGGGTCTTCTATGGTATTTATCTGGAGATGCATTAGCTCTCTGTGGTTCCACGTCTGGCAAACCTGATGGTTCAGGATTTCCCTCTCTTGGATCAGGTATTTGCCCACTGTTACAGGTGCCCATATTTGCTGAGCTACAATGATAGGGAGCTTGGTATACTGGTATAAGGGATAGATGATGGTGTAATTTGGGATGGACTGAAAGTGGAGGTACCCCTGAAATCACCTCATATTAGTAGAAACTATTTGAAAACAACCCCTTTTTCAGTTGGATGAACAGTGGGGTTTCAATCAAGGTGGAGAGTACCCAGGTATTTCCATTTTTAGTCCATAAGCTTTGGGACTTGTATTGCTGAATGATGAACAGCTATAAAGATACATAGATGAGAGCCTGAGGGAGTTTTGTCAGCTGTGTGTCGTGGAACATCCCAGAAAAGCACTCTTGCATCCCTTCTGTTCACAGTCAATCGGGACTCTGCTACGGTGGAGCCTTCTCCCATTCCATTCAGTCTCTATGCTTCTGTGCAGCCAGCGCCTAAATCCAAGCTCAGAAGGTCGGACTCTTGCTCTATTTGGACTCCCCTGGGTAGAGGAGGGTCCCGGCCATCCCAGTCAGCAATGAGACTCAGCCAGTGTAGAAGTCAGAGGGTTTATTAGCAATCCAGTTTGCATAGTAGCTAGGACACTTGGTTTTCAGATTAACCAGGAGGTATAGCAGTAAACCCCAGGATGAGCCCCTGGAGATCCTGCCTCTCAGACCCCCTTTTTCCCTTCTCCCCTCCTCCTCTCTTAGCCCTTTGTTCTCCTCCCCGGCCAGCCCCCTATCTAAACCAGCTGCAACCTGTGTCACCTAAAGGGGGTCCAGGTATGGTCTGTCTGAAGTCCCTTGCCCCCCAGTGGTTCTTATAGTTATCACATCCCTGTGTCCCATCACCAGAATATCCGTGTCCCTTCACCAAAGTACAGGAGCAGAAAAGAAGAGCACTTGGGTATCACCCCTGACATCCTAAAGTAGCCCAAGAGGTTTTCGTGCTTCATCACACCATGTCCTTAAAAGCCTGGGATAAGTCCTGATCCAGGACCATTAATTTTTGCCAGGTGGTTAGATTGATGGATAAGGTTCTTACTGAATGACAGGTGAGATTAGTCATATTTTCAGCCTGCATTTGGAGGGCTTGTGGGGAGAGCTGATCTAGATGATTCATTCGATTTTGTACTGCCTCTAAGTCAAGCGAGTTAAGGATGGCCCCTCCTGTACTAATTCTTCCTAATAGCTCTCTTCTGGCGTGATGGAGGGTGAGTTCTCCATCTCCTACCCAAGTGGCAAATATAGAATATGTGTAAGAGGTACATACAGAGAGACCTATAGAGATATTTAGTCTGGGACAGCAAAATTTAATGTGGAAATCTAGGATTTTCTCTGGAGAGGTCATAAAGGCTGCAGGGGGCTTATAGGGTAGGGCTGCTGGCACATCCTTTTTGGTTGGGGATCCTTGGACAATATAGAAACATGTGAACATGGCAAAGTAATGACATGTAGATTCTCTGGTTTTTAAACCCAGGTTTCCTGGGCATCTGGAGATGTCCTGGTCATCACACTTGTTTCCATTTGGGAAGTAGGAATCACACCCATAAGCCAATTGGAAACATACTTCGTCCCCATCTTCAACTTCCATTTGGACCACTCCCTCTAGATCCTTTTAATTCTGGTGACCCCCTCATTTATAGCACAAGTGAGCTGTACGGAGGATTCTGACTGGTTTCCTGCTTCCCAAATTGCATAGATTATGATGGGGAGGCATGGGAATAAAGTTTCTGGAATGCAGAATGTGCCTGACTGTTTTATAACGATCCATGTATGCTTGTGATGCTACGTAATTTGAACATTGTTGTCACTAAGAAGAATTAGCACTACTGAGAATAGATTTTAAATACAAAACTAAAAGTTCTTCCCCCACTTCAAAAGCTCTTTCACTGTATTGAAGTGCACTGATGTTTGTGTTGACAGTCAAAAGCCTTTCAGATTTTCCCTGGGTGTGATGCTGATGAAGGAGGCAGAAGGGAATAATCAGTTGTTGCAAATAAAGAGATGCATTGGAGAGGTTTTAATAAATTAAAGTGTGGGATTATTTTTGATTAAAACCTCTCTGCGTGCTGTCAGTCATCTCTACTAGATGTGACAACAGACGCAAAACCCATAATTCTGGCACTAAGTTGTACAATTGTTTAATATACCTGCTAGTCACATCTGGAGCAAGGGAATCATTTGCCTCTCAGTTATACTGGTGCAAAAAGAAATAACTCATTGATGTCAGTAGAATTACACATTTGTCTGTGAGAAGAGAATCGAGCCCAGGGTTTTTAAATCTGGCTTTGGCTACAGTCACAAAGGAATATGAAGATTAATACAAACTTAAAGGTGAACTTTCAAATTGCGCATGGCAGTTAGCTCTGTGATATCCACTAAAACCAACAGAAATCCAAAATGTTTAAATAATGCAAAACACTGGAATAAATTGCCTAGGGAGAGTGCAGAATCTCTCTTGTAGGAGGTATTTAGGAGCAAGTTAGACAAACACCTGTCAGCGAGGTTCAAGATAATGTTTAGTTCTGCTTATGTGCAAGTGATGAATTAGATGACCTCTCGAGGTCCATTCCAGACCTACAATTCTGTGAAGACATTATTACTTGTGAAAGCCATTCCACCAGTCTGGGAAATGAGGGTACACTTCACTGAATGGGCAGAGCATGGAAGCACAAGGATCAGCCCCACAGGTTTTGTTTAGATCTGGACAGTTAAACACCAATAATGGGAGCTTGGCTATTGAATGTGTAATAGGCTGTTTGATCTGTGAAATGTGCAGAAAGAGCTGACACTAGCTCAGACATTAATCTTACTAGATCAACTTCCTAAAAAGACTAAGGAATAGGGGACACCCTAAACTGAAATACCTTGTTAGTCTCAAGTAGAGACAGGGACTGGGCAAGGGGCATCTTTCCAAAAACTGGACCTCTGGAGTTCAAAAAAGAAGACTGGATGCTGAGATAGTGGATGAGCTAATAATTATTCTGAATTTTATGGTAGCTAATAACTGTGTAAGCAATACTAGGGAAAATGTCTTGCAGCTTCAGTCTGTGGAAATTCCATTTACGGATACGGCCCAAGTGAGACAGATAGTTTGAAGATAATTGCTTTGTAGTGAACGAGTTGGCTTGTTGCCTCCTAAGGAAGAAACAGTTATAACAGTTACATAACTATGGTTACTTTCTAGCAAAGGAGAGATGGGGAGTAGTTAGAATATGTTTAGAGATGTAGGATCTAGCAGCAGATAAGGGAATCTAGGCTTTTGACATCCCTGATTCAGATTGATGGGAACAGATCCCTGTTCATTTGCTGAATACTTCTGACAAGCAGCATATAGTTTAAAAAAAAAGCCAGTGGGGGTGGGAGGGAGGAGCAGTGACTGCAAAATGTGAACCGGTGGATATGGAAAATGCTGGTATAGAGGAAAACCAGGGGTGGGGGAGAACTTACCCTGATGTCAGGAACCGGGGGTGGGGGGGGGAGAGGTTGCAGGGAGAGAAAAGAAAACTTGAGGCTGTGCAGAACCGGCGAACTCCCTAGACACCCTGATATGTGCAGAGTTTTCTAGGACTGTTCCTATTACAGAAGGCTTATTTGTGGGTTTGCCAATATTGTTAAATCACTGCACAGGTTGAGTGAGAAAGGGAAACCATTTCAGTGGCCAACAGAGTGTGATTTAGTATTTTCAGAGTTGAAAAACACTCTTGTGACCATTAAAATTTTGGCCTACCCATGTTTCAAAATCCCTTTTTTTTTTTTTAACAACTTGTCTATGTGGCCCTACGGTGTAGATGAAAGGGGTATCAATTGCACCATGAGAGAGAGTCGTACATTGTAACCCCTTTGTGGGGATGACACAATGCAAAGCAAGGAGAACCTACTTTGCATGAACTTAGGACTTGTCTTGACAAATGGTGCTGTAGTGCCTAAGTAAAGACTTTACTATGCTGACAGGAGAGCTTCTTCCATTAGCTTAGTTAATCCGCCTACCTGAGAGGCTCTCCCGCCATCATAGTGATGTCTGCAGTAGGGTTCAGATCAGTATAACTATGTTGCTCAGGGCTGAATTTTTCATACCCTGTGAGTGACATAGTTGTGCTGATACAAGTTTGTTGTGTGGACATGGCATTAGTCCTGCTAAGAGGACTACGTTAATACAAAGGAAGTGCCTTTAAATTTGCACCCGTGGGATCAACACCCAGGCGTTGGGGTGCAGCACACTACAGCATTCTGCGGTTCACGTCCCTGTGTAGGCCAGATTGCAGGGCTGGAGTAGCCATAGCTGTAGACACAAGTGCTACTATGGGGGCAGTATTGATGCAAGAACACAAAGGACTTGAGAGACTGATGGCTCAAACAAAAGTTTTGAGTTCTCCAGCAAAAAGTTACTGAAAAAGCTGAATGAAGTAAAGGTATGTGGGGAGACTTTTTTTTTAAAAAGAGCTCTAGTCTGATTGCATAACCCTAAAGACATATCAGGGAGACAGGATTTCAGGACAGCTGCTGCCTGAAATTCAGACTTATAGCTGTGGAAGCTGAGGGTTGAAAGGTCGTGGTAGCAATTGCTTTCCCATCAGAACTAAATATGCGGAGTCTGTGATAGGCCATGTCTACACTAGAAAATGTTGATAAAACTTTTGTTGCTGAAGGGCATGAAAAAACAAACTCCAGAGTAATATAAGTTTTTCCGGCAGAAGCACTTATGTGCAAGCAGTATGCTGACATAGCTACCCACCACTCATGGAGCAGGTTTTAGTATGCTGACAGATCAGCTCTTTCCCATCAGCACAATGCAGCTACATGAGCAACCTTATCGTGACGCAGCTGCATGGGTACAGCTGTGCTATTCTAAACTTGTAACTGTAGACATGACCTTTTCCAGCGAATTTCACAGACAGAATGGGCATTTTTCAGAAGACTCACTAAAAGCAGCCCTACACCCAGTGATCAAATGAAAATTTAGCAGATGGTGAAAAATCCCAAAGAGATTTGGGTGGGAGTAAAAACTGGATTGTGCTTTTGATATGAAAATATCCTCACAGGAAAACACTGAAAATATGTAAATAGGAACACTTCTCTCATGTGTGTTTAGTAAATTGTTTCTTTTCTTTTTTTTTCTTTTTGTGATGGATAGCCAAGAACTCTTTTCTGAGACTTGCTGGTACTATGATTCTGTCATTTGTACATAAAAGTCCTTCTTGCACACTTAGTTCCTCTCTAAATGATCAATAAGCATGGATATCTTCTTATATTTCATGTGTGTTGTCAGCCTTTCCTGGCAAAACAGTTCATCTTAAGGTTTTCAGCACAATATCATTTACAGTAGCTGTTTGAAATTCCTTCAGTTTCTGTTCTGAAATAGGCAAATAAGATGTTATGAGATCTATTGTAACATCAGCTTTCTCTGAACTTGTTCCTACACCATGCAACACGCATACTCTGGGTAAAGCATCTGCAACTGTTAACTCTTTGCCTGGCCTGCAGTCAACTTCCAGTTAATATTTCTGGAGTTTTAGCAGCTATGTTCAAATCTTTGGTGGAATGCTGTATAGTTTTTCTTGAATGACCTCCTGAGGCTTGTGGTCTGTTTGCACAGTTACTTTTCCCCCATAGATAAACTGCTATAATTGAATACAGTCAAGTATTGTTCCCAGCAGCTCTTTTTCCATTTGGGCATGATTCTGTTGTGTAGATGGCATAGCTTTAAAAGAATAAACCATGGGACCTCCTCACCCCTTCGCAGCAACACAGTCCCTAATCCAGAAGAATTTGCATCCACTGATACAGTAATTGGTTCTTTGACATTAAAGTATTGTGGCATGGGTGTCCTTATAAGTGATGCCATCTCATGCATTTTGAAGTGGTATTCAGATACCACCTCATGGAGTGGCCTCCAGGCAACCTTGACAATTGTCTCAAAATTCTTACATGTGTGGAATATATTTCCCAAGATCAGTAATTATTTTGAGAAATCTTTGCAACTAGCTTTGCAGGACAGTGTGACTTGCAGTTATAGCAGCTGTTTTTGACTTCTAAGGTTTTGGACTTTCTTTTATCAAGTGGTAGCCTAAATATGTTATATCTCTCAGAACTAATTTGTATTTGCTCTTGTTCATTTGCAGGTTTTTTTTTGTGACCTTGTTTACAACTTTCTTGAGCTCTCATTGTGTTCTCATCTGTTATTTTCCCACAAAATTCAAGACTGTCCACATCTTCAAATGTCTGTTGGATTGGTCTTGGTGCATTTCAGAAGCTAAACAGATACCAAAAGGAAGGTTGGTGAAACTGTGCATGCCAAATAGTGTTAATGTAGCATTTAAATCTTTTGCTATCCAAATTTATTTGCTAAATTTCATTATTGGCATCTAAGACAGTGAAAAGTGTAGTCTTTGCTAGCTTGCTGGTGATTTTTCTGTTGTAAGTAATTGGAAATATTCTCTTGGTATTGCTTTATTCCTATCTCTCAGATCAAAGCATATTCTTATTTCATCTTGACCTGGTTTGTCTACAATTACCATAGAACTGACCCATTTTTATGGTTCTTGCACTGTTTTTTTTTATTACTTTCAAATGTTCCACACTATGCATTTTTTCCTACTTTATCCATTAATACCACTAGAACTTGAGTAGGTCATCAGCCAGATGGTTCAGCTGTGCAGTGGATCAGCCCTTGAAGTCCTGTGTAACTAGAGAAATCAATATCTATGCCCCAGTATTGATTTTAGATCCCCAGTTTTTGTGATCATTAACAAGTAAATCCACATTCTACTGCTCCTGGATATGCTCAATATTCGATATACCATGAAACAGATCTTGTGAGTGCTCATTTGCTTCTATGAGGGTAAACATCTGTTTGCCCTGAGACTTTTCCTTTCCAGAAATACCCATTTTGTCAATATGATTGCATTTGCCATGTCTTTGGTATTCTGGCCTATAGAAAAGACATTTCATGATAGTATTGCTGTGGATGCACATATAGCAACCTTTAATTGCCTCTAACTGTTCTCTCTCTCTCTCTCTCTCTCTCTTCCTAACTTCTCTTGATCATAGGCTTTTATTAGCAATAGATTGTTCAGGCAAATTAATTAAGTGCGCTATTAAATGAAATGGAGGTTTCAAGGTAAGAATGTTTGGCTGAAATCCACAATCTATTGGGAGTTCAGCACTAGAATGTGGTGTCTATCTTTGCCCCATGTGGAGTCTGCTGATGAATTTATTACTTTTGTTACTAGGATGGTGTGTGGAAGTCCAGTAGCAGTAACCCTTTAAGGTGTAATGTTCTCTGCACGATGGTGTCCAAGCAAAAGGTTCTGCCCTGTAGCTGTTTGTATGTGGATTATGGCTCCAGACTTTCTTCTTGGAGTCTCATCTGGCATTGTATGTGAATGTAGCAGGTCCCAAGCTTCATTCGTTTACCTGGGGTAATAGGGTGTTGACATGCCTAGTCTGAATTCTGAGCCTTTAGAAGAGATTGAGCTCTTTTCAGGGCTTTACAAAAAGTTGGGGGTTGGTGGGAAGGAGGTTGCTGACTAGAATTCACAACATGGATTTGAAACTAGGCTTGGTGGCACCAGATTACCTCAGGTAAATGTATGAAACTTGTTCCCTGTCATATTGCAAGATAGACACTTCCAGTCCACATAGAAGAGCTGGTTTTATTGGTTTGGTATTTAGGTGCTAGATGCCTGAAGAAAATACACACAGAGGCTTTGTTGCTCTGCTTTAGTACCAACATCAAAGCAAAACCACAAACAACCCACAATCCTATAAATGAACCAGAAAACCTGGAACAGGGTTAATTTGCTTAATTTGGGGCTCCTGATGAATTTCTGTGGAGAATCTGTCCCTGCCATTGTTACCTCCTTCAGTTTAACAAACAAGGAGTCCTGTGGCACTCTTAAAGACCAACAAATTTGTTTATTGCATGAGCTTTCATGGGAGAAAATCCCACTTTGTCAAGTGCTTTGAAGATGATGAAGTGGAATTTTCTCACACAAACGCTCATGTGATAAATAAATTTGTTAGTCTTTAAAAATGTCACAGGAGTCCTTGTTTGTTTTGCTGAACTAGACTAACATGGCTACCCCTTTGGAACTCCTTCAGTTTGTAATTTGACTGGAGGTAGAAGTAGAACAAATAAATGGGACAGACATCACTTTCCTTTGTCGGCTTCTTTTTGTATGTGATATTATATTTGGCTTTGTCCCTTTTTTCTGGGAACTCCTTAAATTGAAGCACCGAGGATTATTAGTTATAGATGCCTGTAATTAAAACTGACTGTGTTGTGTGAGTATCCACACAGCCATCATTAAACTCCTTAAATCTGTCCCAGAACACAGAGAACTCTAAAACCTTGGAAGGATTACCTGGAGCTAGGGCCTTTTGATTGTTACCAAGACCTGGTCAGGAATCTGGAGGGGATAATGCCAGAAAAAATAAATAATAAAAAGCAGTGTTTGAGTTAATGAAAATATGAGATTAAGAAATTTAATTAAGGAAATTTGGAAAATTATGCTTAATTGCAAGCCATATATACGTTTCAGATTAAATACTAAAACTACACACAATCAAAACTGAAATTTCTGAAACATTATTTCAGTATATAAGGCAAAACCTCAAGAAATTACAGTTGCAAATTAGTTTGAAGTAAGTTCTGTACACACACAGATTGCTATTGCCTATAGCAATCTAAAATTTTCAGTCATAGAAATCTTGCTTGCTTACTAGTACTGACTGGCTGGAACTAATCATAGAAAATTAGGATTGGAATAGACCTCATGAGGTCATCTAGTCCAGCTCCCTGCTCAAAGTAAGAAAAGCCCAACTGAATTATCCTAGCCAGGGCTTTGTCAATCTGGGCCTTAAAAGCTTCTAAGGATGAAAAGTCCATTGCCTCCCTTGGTAACCCTTTCCAATGTGCCACTACACTCCTAATGAATTATTTTTCCTAATATCCAACCTACATGTCCCCCTTGCAAATTGAGACCATTGCTCCCTGTTCTGTCATCTTCCATCACTGAAAACAGCCTAGTTCTATCCTCCTTGAAACCCTTCTTCTGGTAGTTGAAGGCTGCTCTCAAATGAGTAGGACTAGTCAAAAAAATTATTGAAACAATTTTCAATCAAAATTTATATTTAGCTGATATTTTTCAATAATATTGTTTTCAGTAAAACCATTTGGATTTTGGTGAGAAGATTTTTGTTAAACTTTAACCTTCAGCTTGTTTTTTGATTAAAAAAAGTTTTGGGGGGTTGAAAAATGTTTTAACAAATAATGGTTTTTGAAAAGTAAATATGTTTCAGAAAATGTTAGTTGAAAACTGACAAATCAAAGAACAAGATCTTACCATTTTATTTTTAAATTTCCAATGAAAACTGGCATTTTTCAGATAGTGGTATGGATGGGACTAAGTTCAGACCAGTTCTGTGGTGTAACTTCATAGCCACACATTAATTCTAGTAAGATGGTTATCAATCTTCTGAAAACCTTCCAGTCCATATAGACCATATGGTAAAATTAAGTTTGGGGTTATGATGATCTCATCACAGAAACTAATCTACCAGTTGGCTGTAGAAAAGATGAACCCTCATCTTCTGATTTAAGAAAACTGAGGGAAATTTATTCAGCAGCTGCAACAAATTATCTAGCCTTAGATAACTGGAAGTCTGCTGCTCTCTTCTAGATAATGAACACAGGCTAAGAAGGGATGTTATATAACCTTAGAAAGAAATATCAATGAGGGTAGCTTCCTGGAAGTTGAATAAACACTTTTGGAATTGTCATTGCTAGTGCTAGAATCCTCTTCCAGCAGCGTATCACCTCCAGTTTCAGAGTAACATTACCATTTTCTTTATTTCCGTTTTTAGTACAGTGACAATTTTTGTTCCTCCTTCACGTCAATCAACAGAAATTCACGTCAGACTCCATTAGGAAATCAATACTGTTAGTGAATTGATTCTAAACAGGTCCAGTATTTTTTCTTCTCCAATGAATTCATCACTGTCAAATGTTTTCTGGCCCTCATGTGGGGAATCTAAATTAAAAAGCAGAGCTACTTTTACATGTAGCTAGGCTATACTCTTATATTGAACTGCTGCTTCTGTTTGTTGGCTATTCTGTTGCTTCAGGGTTTAACTATAATCCAGGTGTAGGACCAAATATTCCTGTTTACACAGATGAAACTCTTGAGTGATTACAAATATTTATATCTGAAAGTTGAGTGGAGTTAATCCAGAGTCTCTGTTTGATTTGTACAATGCATTAACCAAGCAGATTATTTTAATGAATTTAATGAAAGATTGAGATCACTATTAAAAAGTTCAGTGAAAAGGGGGTTTTATGTCAATAGCATTTGATCATATCCCTGTGTAATGTGGCTTGCACTTCCAATGACTTAGTTTGGAAAGTTAAGAGTTAATGAACACATTTCATTCCAAGTTGTATTACCATGGAAATCGTTGTCAAGACATTATTGATTGTCGGCTGTAATGCTTAACAGCATAATTCTGTAGCTTTCTCCGTCATCAATATCTATTTAAAAATGTGGTTCTTTGGCTGATGAAGTACAAAATAAAGTTACATTTGACTTGTATAAAAACTTAGAGTAGTTTTAATTGAAATTCAAAGAATACTCACTATAAAGTCTGCAATGGAAACACTCTACCAAATTTATTTATATAATCGTTTGACTAATTTTGTTTTGAGGGACCATAATTTTGCCTTTTGTTACATGGGTGCAGTCATCCTGCCTGTCATGCTCTTTAGGCAAAAACAAATACATTTTAATTTGCATAAACTTGGCTGTTTCTGGACTGGGATTTTCCCTTGCTATCAAGATGCAGTAGAGTGACTTCTAGTGAAGCTAGGGAAAACTACAAGTGGCACCAGTAGAACTTGCACTTATTTCAAGCAAGCCACCCTTGGTCATCATTAGAGCAACTATTCCTTCTTTAAACAAGGCCTCTTTAGAGTGCTTGCTGTCATGGACTCATCAGCCCAGCCCCCTGGCAGGCACTCCTGGTAATGGTAATTTGGGGAATTTATCTTGAGTCCGCTCCCAGTGTCTGGCACAGTTCCTTTTCTAAAGCACTTTGCAGAGTGGCCCAGTCCTTCAGCTGAGCCTTAGTTCAGGTTACTTCACTTCCAGGGAAAGTCCCACTCACAAGTTCTGGGCACTCCTTGAGTACTCAAGAGCCCATGAGCACAGTGCTGCTCCTAGTACTCTAGGAGAGTGGGGAGCAACCCAGACCTTCCCACTTCTCTGGTCCCTTTGTCCTCCATAGCAGAGAAATGACTCCAATACAGGGCCCCACCTGCACACTGAGATGCTGACTTATGATTTCATTCATCTGCTCGCCACATCTGTACAGAGACCTTTGCCTTATAGGTTAATTTGCTCTTTAGTTCTAATGTCAGTTGTGTGCCCCAACATACATTTTCCTACAGATTCAGCTTCTCCACCCTATTGTTAGAACTGGGCTTCAGATTCCTCCCTTGCTGCTTTGCTTCCTCACTCCCCTCTGGTGCCCAGGTGAGATGGAGACAGAATCTCTTTATTCTCTTCCTTCCCAGGCCTGAGAGAAAGGATGGCAAGAAATTTTTCTAATACAGGCCTGGGTGGGGAGATAGCAGGAAGTTTGTCATCATCTCCCCACACTCTTGCCTTGATAAGGGGTTGGTGGAGGGCTGTTTACAGCTTGGGAAACAGGCAGCACTGAGAACCAGACAGTGTGTATGTTTACAGTATGGGCTTAAGTCAACTTATGGAGGCTGAAATTGAGTTAAGCAAAGCCCTGGCCACATTTGGAGTTCATTAAGTTGACTTAAGGGCTTCCTTAAATTGTCTTAATAACTCTCACTCTTTAAGTTGACTTAGGCATTAAGTAGACTTTAATAAGTCAACTTAACACAATGTGGTCATCTAATTTGACTTAAGAAGCTCTATGTAATAAAATCTGCCTGCTTAAGTCAACTTAGTAAAGTTGACTTAAGCAAACACATTTTTTATTAGGACACTTTCTGAAGTCGACTCAACCAACTTTGTTAAGTCAACTTAAGAGAAGTGTGGACTCACTAAGTTGACTTAATAAAGTCGATGTAGCTTTTGTATTGTAGACATGGTCAGTAAGCACTACCTGGAGAGAAGAATGGTTCAGTGCTTCAGGAGCAGTGCCTTAAGGACAGGATGAGATGGAAGTCCTGTCTGCTCCATATACTGTGGGAAGAAGAAGCCCTTTAAGATGTGAAAAAAAATATGATTGGTTGCTATTCACCAGGAGGTGGGGAAAGACAGCCAATCTAAGTGAAAAATCTGTAAAATTAGCAGCCCTGCAACTCCCACTGCCTCCTCAGTACATTGTCTTATGCTAGCTTGCAGTAGGACTGCAGCACAAATTGTACACTTATACCAGAAAAACTCAGTTCAGTTTGGTGAACTTTCTACCTTGAAATCCAATTTCAGCAGATTATTATCCATTTACTATAGTGATCTCTGGCTGTGTTAATTTTGGGGGTCCAATTACTCTGAAAAGCTACAGTACTTAGAAGGAACGATGAGGAAAGTATCAGATAATGTGGTTATATGACTGAGACTTGTTAAATAATTTAGTGGGTTTTCTAATTGATATCATTATTCAATTATTGCGGGGAGGTTTGTGAAGTCTGGTTTAATTTCCCTGCTCCACAGACTCAGTTTGATAGGGGTAGGTTTTATTATATAAAACAATCAAAATTTTCAAATTGCGTACATACTACAGGTTAAAGTAAGGTGAAATGCCGTTCTGGGGCCCACTATTTTTAGGGGGCTTAGCATGCTGGGCCCCCTAAAAATAGAAAATGGAGCTGGAATGCTGCATTCTGGGCCCACCATTTAAAAACAGCGGGCCCCAGAACACAGTGTTCCGGTTCCATTTTCTATCTTTAATGTCTGTCTTTTTCTATCTAAAAATAGCAGGTCCTGGAACAGCATACTGCCGCGTTTCGGCCAGCTGGGAGCTGAGAGATCTTTAATCTCCCTCCCTGAGCTGGCTTTCACTGACCATGCTCAGAACCTCTGAGCATGCTCAGCGAGAGCTGACTTAGGGCCGGAGCCTCAGGCTGGGGCCGGGCCAGGGCCAGGGCCCGGGGGAGTGGATTTGGGGGCAGGCGAGCCAGCCCAGGGGAGAAAGGGCACAGGGTCGGGGGTCGGTGTGCAGCAGTGGTGGAAGAGGGCCCAGCATAGCAGGGGATTGGGGGACCAGCTGCCAGATGGGGGCCAATGGCAGTAGCTTGGGTGGGGGCAGGAGCTGGGGTGGGGGGCTGGCATGTGGGAGCAGGAGCTGGGGTGTGGGGCTGGCATTTGGGGCGCAGGAGCTGGGGTGCAGGGGGCCCAGACATGCAGGGGGGCCCACTTGTACAGGAGGGGGCCAGCCTAATTACACTTTAACCCCTGATACACACAAGCATGTGAGAGGTTTTAGCTTCAGTACCTTTTTGCTCTGTTATTCACTCTCATCCTCTTTCACACATACAGAATGAGATTTGGATTACAGAGATTAAGAAACAAAATACATATCACAACCAGGTTTGTTCTTTCTTGAAGTGAGCTATCATTTTGGCTGTTGAAGTGCCCTTCATCAAGACAATAAAAATCAGTTTTTGTAAGATGTAGGAAGGCAAAGAGCTCATCATAAATCTGCATTAATTTTGTTGTCTTTCATCTATGTTTCTAGCTCTTTCTGTTTTAAGTAGTATTCATTTGCAAGCATCCACTGACATCAACAGTTTCCTTTTCTTGTCCTTGTGGTCTGTACATAGTATAACTATTAGACTTCCTTGAGTCCTCAGCTGTTAAACTTAATGCACTCTTGATAATCAGTCTGAATAATAGGAGACTATCTACATGAAAAGTCAAAATAAGGAAAGCATACTAAAGGTAGGTTAGACTAATGAGGATAAATTACAGGAATATCTGTATAGACTGTAGCTTGGGGGAAAGTTTTTAAGATTTAGCATTGATTTTTATTATTTTCGTTGAGAACATTCATTGTCCCTAGTACTGAACAGACAGCAAGGAAAGTGCAGTCACTGCTTAAAAGTATTTACAATTCTGAGGCCTCTTTCGGATCTAGCCCTGCATTGAACAGGAAGAAGCCATGAAGCTAAGAGCACGACTGGATGAATCATCCATCTCCATAGTTTAGGGACACACATTAGGATATGTCAAAAACTGGTTGGCCTGCTAATCTGCACCTGACAGTCTTTACCAGATAGCTCTGGAAAAGGCAAACCCTCTTGGGTGCCCATGACACATATATGCATAACTGGCTCATTGTGGAAGCTTTATAGGGGGGAAAAATGCCTCTTAATTCTAGCCCAAGAATGATCATTTCAGGCTCTGAAACATGGGATTTTCTTTTCTATGTCATCAATTTAGAGTAATCTCTCATCCTATAGTGGTAGCTATCTGAGTTATATTTATGCAGATGTTCATCTAGCCTCCTCTTAAATCCCACTGAGCCACTTGATTAAATCATTATTTAAAACAAATCAATTCTACAAATTAAGTAATCAGTTGTACTGTGGAAGTCCATGAATACGGTATAGCGTGAAGGCATACTGCTTCTGTGGGAACTCCTTGGTGCACAAGGGCCCTGTTTGCCTTCTCACATCTGGTTTACGCTGGCATAACTTGACTGGCTTCCAATATGCACCAGGTTGAGGGGAGGTTCAGGCCCCAGTCTTTCAGGTATGATAGCTGGTGTGTGACCCCTGAGCAGAATGTATTGTAAACTACCTTCATCACATCTATGAAATCTCATCCTTTACAATGAAGCATATTAGGTGCAGTTACCCACTGACCTATGTGAAAACAGTTCAGTGCTCTTCTTTGAATTGTACAAAGTAAGTTAAAAATTTGGCACTAGTGGGATATGAACCAATTAGGAACCCATGCTGCCTGGACTCTGGGCACAAGGCCTTCTGGAGTCTACCTACAGTTTGGAGCCTATCCCAGTTCACTTTTGTAGGAGCCAGTGACTGTCCTAATACTCATTATTCCACATGAGGACATCTTCCAGAACAAAAGAAGATGCAACACACAGTCAGTCTCATTATCCTACCTGCAGCCCTGTGATGCCAATGAAACACCACATTACTGATAGACAAGAGTGATGGGAGGAAATGACCATAGGGAAGAAAGTGCATGGAAGAAAGCAGAGAAAAAGATCAAAGGCATGGGGGTGTATCAGTTTGGGCATGTGAAGGTTTTATAGCTCTAGAAAGATGAGAAATAGAAAAATAGTTTTAATAAACACAGTAAAAGCATGGCTTTGAGGGCAAGAATCCAGTCTGCATAATGAGTTAGTAAATAAAAAAATACATGAAACAATATTGCATGCTGCTGTTGAATCCCTCTCTTCCTGTGCTTTGTCAGTTTGTCAGCTGTTTAGACAACAAGGTATTCCCATCAGTACTTGTTTTATATGAATGTAAATAATAACTATCCACAGTGACCTCTTAGATCCTTTTCCCAGAGAGTTTCAGCTACTTCATGCCAATGTGTGATAAAATTTTAGTTTAGTTTTTCTTATATGCATTATTTTACACAGGGCTGACAAGTGATTAAAAATTAATTATCATTAATTGTGCAATTAAAAATTAATCACTAACTGTGATTAATCATGCTGTTAAACAATAATAAAATACCATTTATTTAATATTTTTGGATGTTACCTACATTTTCAAAAGTGTTGATTACAACACAATACAAAGAATACAGTGCTCCCTTTATTTTATTACAAATATTTGCACTCTAAAAAGAAAGTATTTCAATTCATCTCATACAAGTACTGTAGTGTAATCTCTTTAGCATGAAAGTTGAACTTACAAATGTATAACTATATAGCCAAAAAACTGCACTCAAAAATAAAACAGTTTAAAACTTCAGAGCCTACAAGTCCACTTAGTCCTACTTCTTGTTCAGCCAGTTGCTAAGGCAAACAACTTTGTTCATGGGAGACACTGCTGTCTGCCTCTCTGTTCACAATGTCACCTAAAGATGATAATAGGCACTCATATGTTGCTGTTGTAGGTGGTGCTGAAAGACATTCATATGCTAGAAATGCTAAACATTTGTATGCTTCTTTGTCCTTTGATCACCATTCCAGGGGACATGCTTCCAGGTTGTTTGGTTTGCTTGATAATGATCCAAAGCAGTGTGAACTGACACACATTCATTTTCATCATCTGACTCAGATGCTACCAATGGAGGGTTGATTTTCTTTTTTGGTGGTTTGGGTTCTGTAGAGTTTCCATATCAGACCATTGCTTTTATCTCTGACAGCATGTTCCACACCTTGTCCCTTTCAGGTTTTGAAAAGCACTTCAGATTCTTAAACCTGGAGTTCTGTAGCTATCTTTAGAAGTCTAACCTTGGTACCTTCTTTGTGTTTTGTCAAATCTGCAATGAAAGCGTTCCCAGATCAAACAATATGTGTTGGGTCATCATCCAATATTGCTGTAACATGAAATATATGGTAGAATGCACATCTAACTACAGATCAGGAGAAATAAAATTCTCACCCCGTGGGTTCAGTCAGAAGTTTAATTAAAAAATTATATATTCAATGGGTATTGTCAGCACAGAAGCCTGTCCTCTGAAATGGCGACTGAAGCATGTTTAGCATATCTGGAACATAAATACCTTGCAATGTTCTCTAGAATAGTGCCATACAAATGCCTGTTGTCTCTTTCAGGTGACATTGTAGATAAGAATTAGACAGCATTATTTCCCATAAATGTAAACAGACTTCTTTGTCTTAGTGACTGGCTGAAAAAAAAGTAAAAGTGAGTGGTCTTGTAGGCTCTAAAGATTTATATTGTTTTGTTTTCAAGTGCAGTTATGTAACAAAAAAGCTCTACCTCTGTAAGTTGCACTTCCACAATAGATTGCAATACAACACTTGTATAAGGTGACTTGAAAAATGTCTTTTTACAATGGAAATATTTGTAATAATAATATAAAGTGAGCACTGCATACTTTGTAGTCTGTGTTGTAACTGAAATGAGTGCATTTGAAAATATAGAAAAGCAGCTGAAATATTTATAATAAATTTAAATTGGTATTCTATTATTGTGTAACAGTGTGATTAAAAACTGACTAATCATGATTAATTTTTAATTGAGTTAACTCAAAACAAATTAATTGCTTGACTTAACTGCAATTAATTGACAGTGCTAATTACACTTATTAGTGTTAAACTCAATCTGACATTATTTAGTTACTCATTCCCCGATTTGTTTAGATCCGTTTTGAGTACCTGATTGTCTTCCATTGTTTTGACCACCATAAATGTTCTAATAGATTCTAGCACTGTCATGGAGCTAGTACTCCATGGAAGCCTAATTGTCATGCACAGCTCTGGGGCAAAATCATTTTACCCAGTTGGGACTCAGAATTTGGCAGGTTCATTGTTACAAAGAAAATATCTAATGATTCTATGTAGAAAGCTCACATTTGGATGGGAGTGATTGATTAACCAATTAAAAACTTCTTTTGTTGGAGCAGGTTCTCTGCAATATTTTATTTTTTATATTGTACCTCTCCAGTGTCAATTTATAGCTCTTATATGTTTCTGTGTCGCTGTTGCATCTACATTTAAAATACTTGTGTTTTGAGATTAGGCCTTTTGGGGCTTGTCATTTCTTTTATTACTTCAGTGGGTTCCTGTAATTAATAAAGATTATTTCATAACGATTATGGACTAGGCCATAACTTTATAAACCACCCTCAGTAAGATGCAATGTTAGCCCTCATATAGGACAGTGAAAGAATGGGATTCAGGAAGTAAAATTCCTTCCCTGCTCCCTGTTTCCGTTATGTTCAGGTTAACATCTTCATCCCTTGACCTGGAGCAGCTTGCTCTTTTATGTGTGCTCGGTGCATGACTGTGCCCTAGTCTACACTTACCTTTTTCAGTGGCAGTTGACCACCATTTATGCAAAGAATGTAAAATTCCTTGCATTAAATGGCAGTGACTTTCTTAGTCACCATCACACATTAGGGGAAAGGCGACCAGAAATCGCTTGTGGGTGTCTTTCCCCTACTTGCTCTGACCCCCCAGGACTTCTGGGGTCGACTTCCAGGAGTGGTGCAGCGAGCTTATACTCGCTGTGATCTGCTCCTGAAGCCTGAACTGACGGTGTCGAATTTGCTGCCATCAGCATAGGCATATCCTGTGACTAGTGAGCAGTGGACAGAGATGGCTCTGCTGATCCCCTGTAGCTATTTACCCTCCTGTCATACCTTATCACAGAAGGGAACTCCCATGGTGAAATCAGAATCTGAGAAAAGCTATGAAGGGAAGAAACGGCTGTGAAGAGTCTGAGAGCCCAGTCCTACAAGACACTAAAGGGCCCTCAACTTCCATGGACTTTGATGAGACTTCAGGTGACTCTGCCTTCCAGAGGTGGTGCACTTCGCTGCATCTGTCACTTTCCATAAAGGAATGCATTTGGGGCCAATGATTTCCTGTTTTTATTTCTAAATTGAGAATAGCTAATTAGGAGAGGCACCAACCTCAAAGTCTGGGCACAGGTTCAAGGTTAAATGATGCCTGTGTAGCTTGAATAGAATGTGTTAGTCAAGCCACAGCACCTGCTGTCTTGAGCAGAGATTTGAGATGATAAATTGCTGGTGACACGGGCTGCACAATTTGAGCTGAGAACAAGGGCAGATTATGTCAATTGGGTGAATGATCTTCCTCCACATTGTGCAGCCAAAGGGACTACCTGTGATCTAATCATAGCATTAACGTCACTTGGGGACTGATTTCCAAAATTCTTTGCATAGTGAATGAGATTTAGGGGCTCAATCAAAAAAGAAACCACAGGAACATCTGACCAGCAGTAATTATTTTTATAATCTTTATTTTTATTTACTATTTCTACAGAAAGAAGACCCATTTGAACAAGGGAGCCACAGCAATTTAGCTATATTAAAAAGATAGCAATAAAGGTTTGTCTGTTAACAAGCTCAGTATCAAAGAAAAGTGTTCCCAGGGACAAATACATTAAACCAAAAAAATCCAGCTAAGAAAGGCTATAAGAACCGGATGCCATCACATATAAAATACCGTCAGTTTTTTACATGTCTATGTAAAAAGTCTTGTAAAATTTCCCAGCTCTGACCCATACGTTATTCCTCTACTCTTACCATGAATGTGATTAAAAAAAAAAAACTCAGTTCCAAAGGGGCAGCTGGGTTAGTCTAGTTCAGTAAAACAAACAAAGAGTCCCGTGGCACTTAAAGACTAACGAATTTATTTATCAAATGAGCTTTCATAGGAGAAAATCCTACTTCATCAGACACTCATTGGCCAATCCCAAATATTGTGCTCACTTCAGAAAAGTGGGTGAGAAGGATTTTATAAAACTGATGTAACAGTATCTTCTTCATCGAGCAGGGTTCTTGACTGCTCCACTTAAGATCTTTGTGCGGCACCGCACCCCAGTTCGGAGATTTTTCATCAGCAGTGGCTCTATCAGCGGGCAGAGAGACAGAGGCGATGGTGACAGGCTGGAGCGCTTCCTGCCCTGATGACGTCATCAGTCCTATCTCCCCGCAGTCCTCTCCAGTTCCCTCATACCGCCTCCGACTCCAGACGGAGTCTGGGGTGGCTCCAGCGTGATTCTTCACAGCACTTCTTCACCTACAAATTGACAGAAACATCTTTTACTATGACTGAACAATCATTAATTCAAGCGGCTAAATTGACAAACCCAGCGGGTTTTAAACGCTGCACTTCTTGTAAAGAAGCAATGCCAGCGTCAGATGGCCACCAAGCCTGTATTAGGTGCCTGGGTGAAAGCCATCTTTCCCAGAAATGCCAACGTTGCCGAAATCTCACTGCCAGAACAAGAAAAGACAGAGAGCACAAATTGAAGCTTCTACTTTTGGAGAGGGCTCTCCGCCCCGCGTCGGACCCCGGTGCCTCTCCTCAGTCACCTGAGGGAGCGCAAAAGCAGCGCTCTACACTGTCCTCTCCGGTCCCACCTAAGCATGTCAGGGCCAATGATGTAAAACCTAATGAGCTGCAGAAGGGTCCTCCTTCGGGTATGGCAACCCTCGCAGACTCAAACAAGTCAAAAACTGTCAAGACAAACCGCGTGTGCACTGTTAAAGCCGCGGCTGTCTCAGTGGTGCCGACAGAGCCGCAGGCGCTAATCTCGGCTCCGCAAGTGGTGGTACCGCTCACACAGGCACCGCCTGCACCGACCAGCTTCCCAGTACCGGGTATGGC
Source organism: Podocnemis expansa (assembly GCA_007922195.1). Lineage (NCBI taxonomy): Eukaryota > Metazoa > Chordata > Testudines > Podocnemididae > Podocnemis > Podocnemis expansa. The sequence goes on along the minus strand of ML681964.1, from coordinate 36,116,764 downwards.
ACCGCCGAATACACTGCACCCGTTCACTCAATTTCTGCCTCCTGCACCGGCTCCTTTCTCTGCTCCACTGCCGGTGCCGGTGCCGCAGCCAGACGTATCAGCCAGCAATGGCAGTCAATCACAAACTGAGCAACAGGCTCATAGCAAATGTAAAAATAAAACAAAACACATTGAGCTCAGGGATGACTTAAGTATTCATTCTTCCCCTGGGTCTTCTCTATTTGGTTCGGATTCCTCTCACTCTAGCCCGCCCTTGACTCTGGGCTCCTCCTATCAGTTACCTTCATCTGCCTCTTCTATTCCCAGATCGCTAGAACCAGCAGTTCCACAAACACAGCAACCTCCAGTCCAGAACACTGCAACTACTTTTACATGGCCATATCCACCATGGTATTTTTATCCTCCCTTACCAGGGATGACTTATACTAACTGGCCAGGTAGCACTACTGTGCTGCCTGCATTGCATGCCTGCCTACCAACACAGCCTAGTCCAAGCCCTCAACAGCAGCAACAATCGCAGCTTGATGGGTCCACAGCACCATCCTCCACTTCTGAGTACCCTGAGGACCCAGATGCCCCTAGCGCTGATACTAAAACAGATGACCTAAGGCAATTCCGCAAGCTCCTTAAATGAGCCGCAGACATCATGGACATTCCTTTAGACTCCCACAATACGAGTCAACATAAGTTGTATAAAATTCTGCAAACAGCAGGATCCAACAAACTGGCCCTTCCAGTGGATATTGGTATTTTAGAGCCTGCAACAACTCTTTGGCAAATGCCGGCATCTAATCCCCCTTCTAACAAGAGGGCAGACAAAAAGTATTTCATCTCTTCTACGACCGATGAATTTTTGTTCACCCCCCACCAAACACTTTAGTGGTGGAGGTGGCCAACCAACGCACCAAACAATCCTATTCCAGATCCGCTCCCATGAATAAGGACGATAAAAAATTAGACGTACTTGGTAAAAAGGTCTACACCTCTGCGGCTTTACAACTCCGGATAGCCAATTACACTGCACTACTCTCTAATTATCATTACCATCTATATAACAAACTCATGGATTTCGCTGAAGATATACCACATGACAAACGTGAACCCTTTAAATCACTGATTTCTGAAGGTTACCTGGTCACAAGGACAGCCCTACAAGCATCTTTAGACGGAGCAGATGCTGCTGCCAGATCACTTGGTACGGCAATCGTCATGAGACGGGCTTCCTGGCTCCATTCGGCTGATTTACCCAGACAGCTGCAACACACAATTGAAGACCTTCCCTTTGAAAAAGACAATCTATTTGCAAAAAAGACTGACGAGATAATGCACAGCTTAAAGGATTCCCGTGCTACATTGCGTACATTGGGTATTTATACCCCTTCATTTTCAAACAAACAATTTCCCAGGACTCAGACATACAATTCCAGGCCTCCACAATATCAGTCTAACCGACGGTCTGAAACTTGTAAACCGAAACCCCGTCAGCCTCGCAGGAAACAAAACAATCAGTTCATGCATACCTCACAACCTCCAAAATCTAGACAACACTTTTGACGCCTAGGTTGAGAGAGCTGCCAACCACTTAGTAACATACCAATCTCAGTCACCACTCCATCATCTGATCTTCAAGGACAGACTATAACCCTTTGCCCAACAATGGTGCAGAATAACATCAGACAAATGGGCATTAGAAATCGTTCAGCGGGGCTATTCCATACCTTTTATCGCACGCCCCAAATCCCAATACCCCTACCCATCCCTTTTCAGGGACCCCACCCACGTACAACTTCTTCAAGAGGAAATCCAACACCTTCTATACATTGGAGCAATCGAAGAAGTACCAAACCACCAGTGGGGAAAGGGCTGCTACTCCCCATATTTCCTTACAAAGAAAAAAACAGGTGGTTGGAGACCAATTCTAGACCTCCGGCACCTCTATCCGTTACATACAAGTAAAAAAATTCAAAATGGTGACTCTAAACACCGTCCTCCCGGCCCTACATCAGGGAGATTGGTTGGCCTCTCTTGATCTCCGGGATGCATACTTTCATGTCCCTATTATTCCTGCTCACCGAAGTTTCCTGCGATTCACACTTCTCTCCAAACACTACCAATACAATGTTCTACCCTTTGGACTACATACGGCACCCAGAGTTTTCTCCAAACTCATGGCTCTGGTAGCTGCATTCCTTCAAAAACAACACATCAACATTTTTCCTTACCTCGACGATTTCCTCCTAGCGGCCCCCACATATACTCAGGTACAACAGGCAGTGCGATGCACTCAGGAATTGTTCCTCACTTTAGGCCTAAACATAAATTACACAAAGTCAACGTTACGACCCACACAGGTCATTCAGTTTATAGGGGCACAAATACATTCCCCTCTGGGGAGGGCATTCCTCCCTCTCAACAGGTTCCACAAAATAACTCAGCTCGTCCGGCTAATCCAAAAATCCAACTTCACTTCTGCTCGCGGCTGCATGGAAATGTTGGGACACATGTCAGCAACTACTTACCTGGTCAGATACGCTCGTCTTCGCATGCGTCCATTCCAGCTGTGGTTTCTGTCTTGATGCCGCACATTCAACCGATCCGTCAACAGACTGCTAACCATTCCACCTTCCATCAAACACACCCTGTCCTGGTGGACAAATCCAAACAATTTGTTACAGGGCGTCCCCTTTCTATTACCACAACCACTTCTCAGCATCACTACAGACGCCTCCCTTATCAGATGGGGAGCTTTTCTCCAACAGCAGACAATTCAGGGCCACTGGTCGCACGTGGAAACTCTCCTCCACATAAACGTCCTCGAACTCAGAGCAGCCTCACGTGCATGCCAGTTTTTTCTCCCCACCATTGCAGACAAACATGTCAGAATCCACACAGACAACAGGACATGCATGTGTTACATCAACCGCCAGGGCGGCACCAGATCCACCCTTCTTTGCCTAGAAGTAATGACCCTTTGGAACTGGTGCTTACTACACAACATCTACCTCTCCGTGGAATACTTACCTGGCAAGGACAATACACTAGAGGACTCCTTGAGTCGATCCTTCCCAACCCAACACGAATGGGAAATTCGCACCGACATCTTGCACAACATCTTCCTTCGTTGAGGATTCCCCACCATAGATCTCTTCGCCTCCGAACACAACCGGAAATGCAAGCATTATTGCTCCCGCGCAGGAATCGGTCACGGATCCAGTGGCGATGCCTTCCTTCTCTACTGGGGAAAAAAATCTACGTCTTTCCTCCAATCCCAATGATCCCCAGAACCCTCCGGAAAATCCAGGAGGAGAAGGCAAGGGTACTGCTCATAGCACCAGCATGGCCTCTTCAGACGTGGTTCCTCAAAACCATGTCCACAGTACCACCCATTCCATTGCCTCTCCTCCCGGACCTGTTGTCACAGAATGACGGGACACATTTCCATACCCACCTGGACAGGCTTCGCCTGTCAGCGTGGAACCTAGATGGTTCACGGGCATAGAATTGCAATGTTCACACAATGTTCAACACATTTGACTAAATAGCAGAAAATCCACAACCAGAACTACTTACCTGCACAAATGGTGCCGTTTTTAATCTTGGTGCGCGCAGCATTCTCTTGATCCTTCCACAGTTCCGGTGCCTCAAATCCTCGAGTACCTCGTCAACCTGAAACAGAACAATCAATAAATTCAATAAAGGTTCACCTTGCAGCTATCTCTACCTTTCGTGAACCAGTCCACAAGTCTTTGATTTTTGTTCATCCTATGGTTAAACGTTTCATGCAGGGTTTACAGAACCTGTTTCCACATGTGCGCCCCCCAACTACCCCATGGGATCTCACGAGAGTACTAAAAGCTTTGACAAGACCTCCTTTCAAACCGCTTGCTTCTACAACTCTACTACACTTATCAATCAAAGTAGCCTTTCTAGTAGCAATCACGTCTGCCCGCCGCGTGGGGGAAATTGTGGCGCTTATGGCCCATCCACCTTACACCATCTTCTATAAGGACAAGGTATCATTAAGACTTCACCCTAAATTTGTTCCCAAAATCTCATCCGCCTTTCACCTTAATCAGACTATTCACCTCCCAGTTTTTTGTCCAAAACCCCACGCCACACCCCAGGTCCGGGTGCTACATACTCTCGATGTACGCCATGCCTTAGCATTTTACCTGGAGTGAACCAAAATGTTTCGGGAAACACCTAGGCTTTTTGTGTCAATTGCTGAATGCTTGAAGGGCCAAGCCATTTCCAAGCAACGAATTTCTTGCTGGATTGCGACATGTATTCAGATCGCATACACAGCTTCACAGCTGGTTCCTCCACACAACATTTGATCCCATTCCACCAGAACCATGTCGTCCTCAATCGCTTTCCTCACTCATGTACCACTCCACAAAATATGCCAAGCCACTACTTGGGCATCAACCGAGACTTTCGCTAAACATTATGCCTTGGATCGCATCTCGGCGATGGATACTGCGTTAGGACAAGCAGTCCTAAACTCTGCACGGGACCTATAGTTTGAAGTACCCACCTCCGCACAGAGCAACTGCTACATACTCACCTTAAGTGGAGCAGTCAAGAACACTGCTCGATGAAGAAATGGAGGTTACTCACCTTCGTGCAGTAGCCGAAGTTCTTCGAGATGTGTGTTCTTGACATGCTCCATGACCCACCCTCCTCCCCTCTACTTCGGAGCGCCCTACACCAGGTCTCCGTGGTACGAGGGAACTGGAGAGGACTGCGGGGAGATCGGACTGATGACGTCACCAGGGCGGGAACTGCTCCGGCCTGTCATCATCGCCTCTGTCTCTCTCCCCGCCGATAGAGCCACTGCTGATGAAAAATCTCCGAACTGGGGTGCGGTGCCGCACGAAGACCTTAAGTGGAGCATGTCAAGAACATGCATCTCAAAGAACTTTAGCTACTGCACGAAGGTGAGCTTGGCTCTCATTTGGAGAAAAATGGACAATGCCCATAAGGGTAAAATGAATACAAAACAAAATAAAACACCATGTATATGTTGTAGGAATAAGGATTTTTCAGGCACTAGTTCCAAAATCTGACTGGGAAAGGTAATTGTTCAAAGAACTGCTGGACATCCTGGGTAGTTGCTTGATCCCTTCTCAGTTACAATTTGAGTCAATAATAACTTTGCCTATTAAGCAGACAGTGTTGTTCAGGTCATTTGCTGTGATGTACGTAATTGAGCAGACACTGCTGGCAAAAATATTATTTTCTCTATTTCAGTTTGTGTAGTTGGGACATTTGATAGGACTTTATGAGTAGCATAGTTCATTGTTTCCCTGCAAATGAGATTATTATAAGTACTAGCAGTATTTCACTCATGACTACAGGTTTCACTGGTGCACACACATAATATATAAATAGACTGTAGGCGCTTTGTGGCAGAACTAACTTAGTCATCCTGAGTATATTTACAATGCTTTGTAAACCTGAGCCTGTGGGACCAGCCTTGTGGACTGTGTGTTTCCAAGACCATCAGGGCTATCCCTAGGGTGGTGACAGGCCCCAGGCTAAGTGGCCTGTCTGGGGAGGTGGATTGGGCTGGCCCTGAGGTCAGCTCCATGCTTCTGTCCTGCTCCTGCCCCTGCCCCTGCCCCTGCCCCTGCCTCTTGCTTCTGGTTTTCTGCTGGGTGGGAGCACAGCAGTGGGGGAAGCAGTGTAGAGCCCACAGAACTGGGACGGTTTCCCAGCTTGTCCCCCTCATCCTCCCCCCCCCCCCCCCCGACAGCCCTGAAACCTATGTCTGAATGCCCACACTGCATTATATACCTTTAAATTTGCTAAAGTGTGTTCTCATGGTTGTGCTAACAAGTCCATACTGCACTGCTCAGACCTTTTGACTAGGTTGTGTGACCTCATCACATTGTAAAATGACAGGGCTTGGACCCAAGTCCTACTCAGGCTCTGACCTACCCTTTCCCCCACCCCCAGGAGGGTCCAAGGATCTGTCTCCTTAGTGCTCCACTGACCTGAATCAGGTTGATTTGTCTATGGGGGGGTGGGGCTGGGCTTGAACCTGAGCCAGAGCCCAGGTTTTGCGTGCATCGTAGACATATTCTGAGTTTCACTTTGCCTGAAAAGACCCTCATAAACCTCATTAAAAATACAAAAACCCTTAGCAGTTAAAAAGAAAGAAAGAAAAAGTAATTAAAAGGAGTAATTCAGGGTGTCTTACTGAAAGATTGTTGTAAGAACCTGGAGTTGTTTGAAAATAAATTTGACACGTCCATTTTGCACATTACTTTGCAGTGTGCATTATAAAGAAAATAATGGGCAAAAATCCTGAAATTCTCTTTTCACTCAGTCTGTACTCAGGCAAAAGCCCAGCTGGCCATTTTCACATGTTAGTGTGCACGAGCAGTCATGAATATGATCTACAAATGTGGGAGCATTTCTCCTTGCACAGTTTCCTGGCTGCCCTTTTAAAAGATGGGTCCAAAGCAACTTGTTGAAGGCCACACAGTCAGTCAGTAAATCATGTGACTCATAATTTACTGACAGTTCCATTTTGGTCATTTTAGTTGATTCATACCCAACACCCTAGTCTCTTGAACAATAGCAGCAGCCTAACATTATGTTAGATTAGTGTAAACCTAATTTTATTTCCTGTCATCTGTCATCCATCTGCAAGATTTTAATGTCTTATTCCCATCACATCCAATACAGAAAATTCACATCTCTTTTTATAATGTAATTATAGTTTTGTTATAACTCCCTACAGTAGAATGTCACAAGGAATTTTCTTCTGCTCCATGTACAATTTAATTTACCTTTTGATTGACATTGTATAGTACTGTACGCGCCAGGAATCTCTCCTTTCACGTTCTTAGGCTTGAATGTATTTTCTTAGTAAGAAAGATTAAAACCCAGCAAAGTTATTAAAGCTACTATAATTAGATTGTAACCTGGTGGTTTGGGTACTCACTGCAAATGTGGGAGACCTCTTTTCAAGTCCCCGCTATGCAGCAAGCAGAGTAAGGATTCAAAAGCACATTTTCTATATTGCAGATATCATGTTTACTGACTCTAAGAGACGTGTGTGTGTGTTGGGTTGGTGCTACTACGGTACAAACTACATAAGTGGCTGACCTATCTTGGATGCCTAATTCCCAGGAAAGTGTCACAAATAAGAATCATGTTGTAAGGGCAGGACCTCCCTGTGACCCAGCAATCAGGGACTATCTTTAAGGAACTGGGCCTAATCTTCTCCCCCTTCCTGTTAATTTTATACCTGGCTAATTTAAGCAATAGCCTATTCAACTTTATGGCTTCTGAGAATCCCTTCTCACATGGCTGTCTCTTCCTGGGAATTGTATGGGGAGCTTATGTGTGTGACTCAGGATTTCACTGGGGGAAGCATCAGATACCTTTGTGGATTAGCTCTTTGTTTTTCTCTAAGTTTGTACAGCTCCCAGCATGGTGGGACTCCAAAGTTGACTGGCACTTACATCAATATTTATGTTATGCTGAATTTCGGTTTTGAACTTTATTCAGTTTCTTGGGGAAAATTAAAACCTGCAATGTGCCTATAACTGCTTCTTCATTTATGGAGGTTTTAAAGGGCATTTCCTGGAGCCATGTGGCTTATGGAGTGCTGGGGCAGGCAGTTTGCTTTTCATGTATTAGAGCTGGACAGGCTTCAGCAGCAACTATCGGTTCTTATGACAGGGAGCAATGCTTGTTTCACTCAGTACCAGTCCCACTCTTTCTCCATTAGATTATCTAGTTCTGATGCTCAGTTCTGAACCCAAGACCAAGAAGCATAAGCACCCGAATTCTGCCTTCTGCCTGTGCAGCACACCAGTGAGATAGGCTTCCTGTGATTTCTCCCTTTTTTGCACGGTTCTTAAGGAGAAATCCGAATCTGCAGTTAGTATCACACAGTTATGGCTTGGTCTATTATCTGTTATTTTCTATGATTCTATGTTTAGACCTTGTCTTAACTGATAAAGAGGAACTGATAATTGGACTGAAAATTAATGGTCATTTTAATACAAGTGATCATGACTTGATCACATTTATAATGTGGAAGCAGAATAAAATCTGGACAAGAAACATGGTTCACTAATAGGGCACATTTGGTACATTAGTAGGGCCAGTTTCTTAAAACTGAAAACAATTATTAGCCAAATCATCTGGGAGGAAAAATTTAATTAGAATAATGTGAATGCTAATTGGGAATAATTTAAGAACACCTTGCTAGATGCCCCCAAAACCACAATAAATGAAGAAGGCTGTACAGGATAACAAACCAGACCTGTGTTCAGAGGAACATTAAAGACAACTTAAAAACCTAATATAATAATAGAAAAGAGAAGTTGTCAGCAATGAACCTAAATCAGAAGTTAGGATTTGTAGAAAATTGATAACAGAAGCAAAGGGACACAAGGAGAAATCAATGGAGAGAAAAGTTATGGAAAATAAGAATGAGTTTTAAAAATACATTAGGAATAAAAAGAATCCTGACAATGGTATTGATCCATTACTAGATGGAAATGATAGAATTTTCAAAAATAATGCAGAAAAGGCAGAAGTGTTCAATAAATATTTCTGTTCTGCATTTTGGGAAAAAAAGATGAAGAGTTTCATCAAATGGTGATAATAGTACTGTAGCAGTGTTTTTGCCCTGCTATGGGTTGCAAAGGGTTAACAGGCCTGAAAGCAGCAGCCAATCAGGAGGGAGGCTGGCTGAGCCAGTCAGGATCCAAGATCCCTGTATAAAAGGGAGCTGCAGGGGCTATGGGTTCAGTCTGCCTTGTGAGCTCCAGGGAGAAGGTCTTCTCTGTAGCTGGCTAGCAGGCTGAGAGAGTCAGAACCTTGTGCCAAACAGATGGGTGACTGGCAGCAGTGTCTGGAGCAGTGATCCTGAGGCAAGGATGCCAGGGTGCAACAAATGGCTGCAGAGGTTCCAGTGGGAGTTCAGGGCCAGATAGGTCAGAGGCCTTGTGGTGAGGGAGTGCAGAAGACTGGGGGCTGTGGGGAAAGTGGCCCAGGGAATTGACTGTTGTTGCGAGACAAGAGGGAGGTGGTGGCAACAGTGCTGATGTCATGGCACTTAGGGTTCCCCACTCCCCCAGAGCACCAGTGGTGGTGCAGCACTCATGACCATTGACTCTTACCTAGCGGTTGGGACTGATATGTGGGACTTTACCCCAGAATGGGTAAACTTAGCAAAATTGCAGCAGGAGGGCTGAGACTATAAGCAGAGTCAGGACTGGAGTTTGGCATGGGGCACTGACCACCTGATGGGGACCTCTTAAGTGATTCCCCACTAACACCAGGATGTGCCTGTCAGGTGGATCCTATGCAGCAGATGTCTATAAGCACTCTGTCCATATCACTAGCATCTCTGGAGAATCTTAAATGGAAGCAGTTAAAGACAGACACTTTTAACTTAGTAGGCCTGAATAACTTTCAGCCAAGAGTTCTGAAAGAGATGGTTGAGGAGCTTTCCAGCCCATTAAAGTTGTTTTTAAATAAGTCTTGGAGCACCAAAGAGATTCCAGAAATCTTGAAGAAAGTGTATTTGAGCCAATGCATAGAAAGGGTAAACAGGATGACCTGGGTTATTGATCCTGTGCTATGTAATGGAGCAGCTGATACATAATTCAATTGATAAAGAATTAAGGGTAATACAAATCAACATGGATTTCTGATTAATAGATCTTGGCAAATGTTTTATATAACTTTTCATGTACTTAAATATTTTTATATGTTGATATAATACATGTAGATTTCTGTAGGGTGTTTTACTTAGTATTGCTTGAACTGTTGATCAAACAAACTAGGATGATACAAAACAGATGTGAAGTGTTAAATGGATTTAAAACTAGCTAACTGTTTGGTCTCAGAATGTAATTATTAACATGAAATAGTCACTGAGTGAACTTGTGCTTATCAGATTGCATGAAGATTCTGGTTCCAGTGGGTCTTGTTTTTATTGATGACCTGTGCGAAAACATAAATACATAACTGAAAGTTTTCAGTTGTCCTGAAACATGGGGATAGTGTTAAAGGATGGGTCGACTGAGTCAGAGTGATCTGGGTCCTTTGGTAAACTGAACACAAGCAAGCAATATGGGTCTTTACATGGCTAAATGAAAACATATATCTGGTAAGAATATAGGCCATATTCATGTGATGGAGGACTCTGGCTTGGGAAGCAATGACTCTGGATATGGTTGTCATGGATTATCAGCTGAACATGAGCTCCAGTATGATGCTGTGGCCAAAAGAGTGAATGATATCCAAGGATGCATAAATGGGAATCTTGAGTAGTCACAGAGAGGTTATTATACCTCTATATTTGGTACTGCTGCAACATCTGTTGCAATATTATATCTGGTTCTAATGCCTACAGTGCAGGAAAGAAGTTGATAAATTGGAGAGAAAAGCCACAAGAATAATTTAAAGGATTAGAAAACAGATCATAATATAAACTCAAGGAGTCAGTCTGGATAGTTTAACCAAGAGAAGGTTAAGGAGTGACTTATAAGTATTTGTTTCCTAGGTAGGTACTTTACTAATGGTTTTTCTACTAGCAGAGAGGATATAATCCAGTGGCTGGAAGTTGAAACTAGACAAATTCTGACTGGTAATAAGGTGTCAAACTTTAAGTGTGAGAATAAATAACCATTGGAACAATCTGGCAAGGGTCATGATGAATTCTCCCTCACTAACAATTTTTAAATCACAAATGGCTTTGGGTTTTTTTTTTTTTTTTTTTTTTTTTGTAAGATTTGCTTTTGGAATTATTTTGGGGAAGCTCTTTTTTGTGTTTATATAGGAGATTAGACTAGATGATTGCAATGGTCTGCATTGGTGTTAGCACTGATGTATCTATAAATCAGTATTAAAACAGCTTAGATATTCTACTTGAAAGAATTTTTACACAATCCAGTTTAAGTGCTCTTATACAGTTGATTTACTGTAAATATGACTTTGAGGGCTCCTACCCTTTTGATTATTTTAACTTCTGATTATCCTAATATAATCCCTGTCTATCATTATCCTATTCAGGTAATCAGAAGTTATTGTTGTCTTATCCTCCATATTTTCAGGATAGCTAAGAGGTGTGAGCTGTTCTGAGGTTAAAAAAAAAAATTTGAAACCTAGTCACCATGGTTTTACTGCAGGATAAGCCAGATGAGGCAAGAACTATAGCTATGCGCTTTAGGTAACCAGAGATGCATTATACACCTTACTTAGCAATGCAGACAAAGCCATTAGCAGCTAGGATAAAAGGTGTGCTCATACCAAGTGTTAGGTAACATGGGATAACTAACATGAAGGAAAATGTTATGTTCTTAGCCCTTAGACAAGTTAGATAACACAAATAGCTTGATGAAAGGGTTACATTGTTTCTGAGAACTTAGAACAACAGTACACAAGAACCTCAAAACAGAGAGAAAACAGGCTGTTCCTTAAGGCGGTCAAGCACAGCTCATCCCACTTAGCTTTAGTAGATGATTGTAGAACGACCCCCTTTACATTTTGACATCGTTCACAGATGAATGTTTAAATGAGCCATGAGCACAGCCTGTAGAGTTGTTCTTAGTCATCTTATTCTCTAATGAATAAGAAATGAAATGCAATAACATACAAAATAGGCACATGCTATTTCATTGAAATGAAATGTAATAACATACAAAATGGTCACATGTAATTGCATTAGAATACCATGTTTAAAAATTTGACTGATAAACCAAAGCATGTGTTATAAAAATGATTAGATTATGTTACAAGCATGTGAACAGATGGACATACAGACATGTGATCACTCTTTTTCTCTTATGCTTTCTATTGTGTTCTTTGCTAAATTTGTGGTGTCTGAGAGCTATAATCTGATATTCTAAATGCCATTTTTACTGGCCATTCAGTAAAACTGAGGGATCTGTGCACTCTGTTACTGACTTGGGAGATATTCCATTAAAAGTAAATAAGAGAGCTCACTTCTGTCGTGTAGTATTCGGAAGAACAAGAAATTCGTATTGGGATTCTCCGAGCTCCAGTGATCAAAACAAGACCACATCAGCCTAGCAGCTGAGTAAGTGGATATGGAAGCCATGGTTCTGAGCACTGGATGTTCTTTATATCTGAATTCATATACTTTCTATTTTGAAAAAATATTGCTCATTATTAATTATTTACTTCAAAAGATACTAGTGTGCTAGTAACTGGTAATCCAGTGTCCCAATATTAGGTTACAAACTAGTTCTTTAATAACTTCTTAAATAACTTTTATTTCTGTTTTTAAGCAACACTTTTTTATAAAATCATTCTCTTAAGACTTCCCAGATAGAGGATAGCACCCTCCTTAAAACAAAACAGAATTGATGCTCTAGACTTCCTGTACTTTCAGTCATTAATTGAAATGTATTGATTCATATTTCATATGACACTTTCTTCCACAAATAATGCTATTGCCTAAAACAACAAAAGCTTGAAGAGTTGTAAGTAATACAGGGTTTGATCCAAAGCTCACTGATGACAATGAAGACATTCCAAATGATTTCTAAGGACTTTTCATGTATAGCATGGGTCTTGTTCTGTTACCCTGTATGTTGTGTAGTCCTTTCCACCTATGCAAAGCAGATGTAACAGCCATTCTGACTGAAGTCAGTGGAATTTAATTGCATGCTTAAATGCTTTGCTGAATTGGGGTCTTGTTGATTCTACATTTACCAGCTGAATTTCCAAAGTACAAAATTCTTAGAGCAAGGAAGTTTTCATAGATTCCATACTATTCATAAAAGCTGCACATACTGTGTGAGGTAAAGCAGTGGTTTCCAAGGGGTATGTCTCCATCTAAAAACTTAGTTCAGACTTACTTAGTCTGAACTAAGTAGTTCAAGCTTAGTTCAAACTAAGAGCATTTTTTTAGTTCAAACAAATTTTTAGTTCAAACTAACCACGCTTTTTGTAGTTCAAACTAACTTTTAGTTCGAACTAAAAAAAACCACACTTTGTTTGAACTAACCACTAGTTCAAACATACTTAGTTTGAACTAGCATGACTGCATCATGCTAGTTTGAACTAAATTTCAAAATAAGTTCAAACTAAGCAGTTCTAACAGTTCGAACTAACTAGTTTGAACTAAAAAAAAATTTAGTTTGAACTAGGCAAAGCAGAGTGGTTTACAGGATTCAAATTATGGACTAATTTTGTAGTGTAGCCAACTTTTTCAGTAACATGGCACGCTTCAGTGAGACAATTTCATGGCACACCCACTTTTTTCATCAGAATTGATTGCTCATAAATGTCACATTTACTTACATTTACTCTGGTTACAGTCTTACTAGAAAAGTTCACAACATAGTGCATACATCAGGCTAAAAATCAAATGCATTAATGTTTCATATCCACTGGAGAAAAATACATTACATCTCAGTTTTGCCCTTTGTCCACCTGAGTTTACAATGTTCCTATTTTAGAACTGAAAGACTGATACCTCACTTTTAATTTGATGATTAATTTTTATGAGTTTTATGAGTTGTAATTTTGATTGGATAGAATATTGTTTAAGATGAAACCATATTTTGTTTTACATTGATTTTCTTAGCACAAATTTCATGGCATGTTTCGACAGTTCCCAAGGCGCACTAGTGTGCCACTAAGATAGGGGGTATATAGGAGGGTTACATTTGCCTGGGATTCCTTAAATGTGCATTTTCTTTAAACTGTAGGAAAAATCGTTTGTTAGCTTTTGTCCTTTTCATTTTTAAAACTGCAACATTTAATTTTGTCTTTAAATTATTGATACTTTGCCTTAATTCTATCGTCACAAAGATTTTTTTTGTGTGGGGGGGGTGACTAAACATTTATTTACAGTCTGCTAGTTTGTTTGTAATCCATGTCGCCCACTTCATATTGAGGTCTGAAATAATTTCATGATCAAAGCTTCATGAGTCACTGTATTAAATGCCTTATTTATATTCAAATATATTTGGTCTTAGAAGGATAAATTTTTAATGATACGTATTGATAAACATCAATTTCACTGCACACAAACTGAAAAATTTCCATTTATAATAATCAAAATGTACAGCTAGGCAAAGAAAGAAAAGCTCTCAAACAAAATTTATTAGAGTTTGATTTTTGGATACTTTGTATGTTTTGACATGTGATGGTCTCACAATTGGTGGTCTCATAGTTATTAAGGTTTAACTTTATTAATTTCAATGTCTGCTGTCATTAAATAACTGTCTGTCCTCTCCCATTAGTTCCCGCAACCATGAAAATTGAAACAGAGAATAATTGAAAGGCTTAGAATACATCATTTTGTACAACCATGAAAATATAAATTAAATATTGACATTATCTGTCAATATTATATATATAAAAAAAAAAATTCTGCCATTCCTAAATATAACATTCACTGCTTTGCGTTTCTCTACAATGTTTGTAGTTACAAGCTGTGTCAGCAAAGCCCCTAAACATTTGGTCTTGTCCTTCTATTTCTTTATCTTCTGGATTTTTGATGATTTTTTTCCCTACTTGTTCCATTATTTTCCTGAGATACTGGTTTGACTTTCAGGACAGTACACAAATATGCCCGCAATGTTTTCATGCCCTGGGAAGTAAATGAGACAATCAGCAACCTGGAGCATGCTGAGTTGGAAGTGCTTTTCAGTGAGGACATGTCTATACTAGAAAATTGTTCTGCAATGAATTATTGCTTTACAATAAATGTGGTTTAGTAATTGCACATCCACACAGCTATCCTTTTGCTATTGGAGTGTGTCTACACTAAGACCACTTCCAACAGCAAAAGAGGCTGTGTGGGGGAGCTGAGGTGTCAACTCTGCAGATGGAGCTGCAGGAGCCCACAGCACACAGGTTCCCTACTGCCCCCCTTCCCCTTACTTGGGACTCAGGCATTGTGCCTGGGGCCACCAGGATGCCCACAGCCAGCAAGGTTCTCGGTTCCCCAGCAGCTCTGCCACTGAAGCTGCCAGGGATCCGAAGTCTACTGCAGTCATGGGGGTTCCTGGGTCTCCTGCAGCTCAGTGGCTGCAGCTGCCAGCAGGGGTTTAAAGTAGGCCATAATACCCTGGAACACCATTCTAGGTTGCTGAAAATTAAAAAAAGCAGGTGGAATGCATGGTGCGCTCTGTCCTTGCCTGGGAGCTGCAGCCAGCCTCAGGCTAAGCCAGTTGGGAGCTGGCTTGTGGGTCCTAGTGTTGGGAGGATTTCCTCTGTGTGTGCTGGGCTGCCCAGATGATATAGAAATGAAATTCTTCCAGCACTAGGATCCAGAACGGAGCATCTAACTGCTGCACATCACTGGAACCCCTGCAGGAAAGGAGAGTGAGGGAAACTACATGGATCTGATCCAGGCAGACCCCTCAACATCCTCACCTGCACCCCTGCCATGGGTTGTGAAGGGTCGGCCTCATCTCTCCCCTTCTCTTTCCTCCTCAAGCGAGGGGGGTGGTCTGAGGCTACCCAGCTCCAGCCAGGGACTGGGGTCCCAGCTGCAGCAGGGGACAGTAAGTGGTAGAAGTGGGGGTGGGGATGCTGGCCCAGGCCAGCCCTTCAAGGGGGTAGGGGGGATGCAGGAGGTTCAGTGCTCCACCCACCCTTCCTTCCCCAGGTGGGGTGTGATGGCAAGGCTACCCTGTCTCAGCCAAGCTGGGCTTCTGGGCTTTTGCAGGGATCCAGTGGCTGCTACACACTGCGTAACTACAGAGGATGGAAGTGTGGGGTGGGGATTTGTGTCCCCCAGCCTCATGCCCTTCTCTGCTGCTACAGACCCGCACCTCCTCAGAGCAGCTGGGGTGGGGGGGCTGAGACTCCTCCTGCCAGAGGGGGCATAGGGGGCAGTGTGTGAGAGCAGGATTCGGGTAGGGGGCAGATGGGTCAGCGTGTGAGACAAGAATGCAGGTAGGGGGCAGAAGGGGCAGCATATGAGGTCAGGATAGGTGTATTGGGGTGCAGGGGGAAGTGTGTGAGGCCGGGATCAGGGCCAGTATTTTTATGGAGTGATAACCATATTTTTATGGAGTAATAACTGATGTGTATGGTACTGAGAAGTGGTTGGAAATGCCTACGTGGGCTGGAGCCTGCACATGCATGAAGGGGGCCTAGACAATATGGGAAGGGAGCCCAAAGATTAGGAGGCTTCCAGGGCCCATCAATTTATACTTTAACCACTGGCTGTCAGCATCTGCAGAGCCGCTAGGGACCTGGGAACCCTGGTGGCTGCTCACCCTGCTGCTGGGTCCCAGGAACCCCAGTGGCGTCAGTTCCCAGGTATTCCCCATGTCGATTTCACTGCTCTAATAGAGCAGTGAAATTGACATTCCATTATTTGTGAATTTCTCTGATCTGTTAGAGCAATAAAATTTATAAGTATGATAGCTCCGTGTGGCCTTGACTGGCATGCTGGGACACCTCCAGAGGCTTGTAAATGTGCACTATGTACACACTTTCCTTAGTGTGCAACATCTGTTCCTAAATCGTTCTTATTCCTCTCACTCATGGGGTTTTATTGTTCTGGATTAAAAGGGTGCCTAGCACACACTAAGAGGAATTGTGGCATAGACAGTGGACCTGTTAATGCATGGTAAGAGGGCATTTTAATTCTTGAGTATAGACAAGGCCTGAGATAACAGGTTAGGAATGTTAGTGTGTAGAGCCTGGCAAGTTCTCCTATAGTACACTGCAAAACAATTAAGAGTGGCACAACTTAGTGAAGACAGAAGAATCATGGGATATGCCCTCTAGAAGTCCTACCCCCCCCCCCACCTGAGTTAGTATAGCACTAAAGTGGATGCAGCTATAGGGTATGACTCTACTGTAGCTTAGCGGCATGGATGCTCACATTCAGGCTAAGCTAACCTGGGTTACCACATCCTGGCACTTGGACCTGGGTTAACTCTGCAGTGAAGAAATACTCTGCAACATTGTGACTGCTCTTGCATTGGAGACACTTCGATCCCCCAGTAGATCCAGAATCAAGGGAAGCTAGGGAAGCTCTGGCTACCTTTATGCCTTGTTACCTCAGCTGTGCCAAGCATGAGCTCAGTTGATGACTGTGAATCTAAATTCACGTTCACCTATCTGCATCACTTTGTGCCAATGCCTTTGGCAACTGCAACTGCTCTATCAGAGAATAATCAGTAAAACAAACCTTCAAGCTTTTTCTGTATGTATTAGAGAGAGTTGGGACAGACGTACATTAGGAAGCTGTACCAGTCTGACTATGCAGGTTAGGGGTGTGACTCTTCACTGGTATAGTTAAGGCAATATAGTGCCCAGTGTGCATGTTATAGTATATACTTCATACTAGTATGAGGTCTTTCCTATCCTGCAAAAAAAATTATGATAAAGTAAAAAGCACCTTTTACCAGTGTAACTGCATCGATGCTGTGTGGGGAATTATACTGCTTTAACGCTGCTGCCACAGGTAAAGTGATAATCCTTTCTAGTGAGGATGAGGCCTTATTCAAAAGAGAATTTGCTCTTGTACTTCCATAATGTTGAAAAGTTGCCTAAGCTCTCTTTACAAACAAAGGGCAAGAACTAAAGAACTTGAGTAGGGATCATGGGTAGATTTTGAAGTTGACCCTGGGGAAGGCAAGCTCCTTTCTCCCCTACCCTCATCCTTAGGCCCCATCTCCAGGCCCACCCAAAGTCTCACCTCCCAGGCTTCTTCCCCCTAACCTTCAACACAGTACCTGAATGGGTCTGGCTGACTTCCTCCTTTCCTTTCCTTCCCCCACCCCTATCTAACCTCCCTACTCCCCTCCCAGCATGAGAGGCAGCTGCCTATGTACCCCTCCAAAGGCAGGAACTGGGTCAGTATGGGATTGGGGCTGCTGTAGAATGACTCACTCACTAGCCTGTCCTTCCCTCTCTGGCTGACTAGTGCAGTGACAGACCCAAGTGTTGAGGAGGGGGTATGTTAAACAGGCCCCCCCCCAGCAGGAAACTTGGAATGGATACAGCAAGTTTGGGCAGGAAGAGGGAGGGGTTTAGACAGCATCAGTGGGAGGAGTCCCATTAAATCCTAGCCTCCTGTGATCCAGGAGGAGTGCATATGAATGAAAGGTTAATTGTGGAAACACTTAGCAAGGCATCTAAGCAAAAACAATGAAGTAAGCTACACAATACTCCAAGACACGCAAGTATTATCCCTGTTTTTGAGTGTGTTAGTCTAGTTCAGCAAAAGAAAACAGGAGTCTTATGGTACTTTAAAGACTAACAAACTAACAAAAATAAATGTGTTAGTCTCTAAAGTTGCAGGAGACTTCTTTTTTGTTTTTCAGTTAGGCAGTGAAATTGAAACTTGAGACTTGACTGGAGAAATTTTTTTTTTTTTTTTTGCTAAGTAGGCTGATGTTAGTCCCTCACTGCCTACGTGCATGGCATGCTGAGGTTATATGCTTTATGCAGGTGGCTTCTGTGACAAGTTAGATAACCAGGCTGCAAGGAGCATAAAAGCTTTTGTCTTCCCAGTACAGAGGGCAGGTGGCAGGGAAAGAGGTGGGGCTACCAAAGCCAATCAGGGGAGGCCCTGCCTTCCTGTGCCTTCAATAAACCCCACCCAATACAGGGGATTTATATTAAATTTCCAAGTGCTGTTGCTTGGAAGGTGGGATTTTGAAGATGTCTCTTTGAAGGTTTCTACTGCCTTGTGCAGGAGAAAGAAGGAGGATCTCTCACTAGTATTCCACAGCATGTGAAAATGTCTAGGAAACTCTGACACAACTATATCAATGCAAGGAACTGAGACGAGAGCTTAGAAACACTTGAAGTCTTAAAAAGGACTGGGACCTTGGGGTCAAGCATTGTAGACTCATCTGTAGAAATATGTAGTTCTAGTTCTAAAATGAGGGAAAAGAAGTTTGACCATAGTCTAAAGACAGATTTTTCAATCCTTTTTGACACTGTTCTACTCAGGGGGTTTATTTAGCAGTTGAGTAATTTAAATCAAGCTTTTTATCAAGTGAATTAGACCAGTCTAAATGTCAACAATATTTATAGAACTAATAAGCAATTGCCACAATAATTTTCAAAGATTTACTAGGACTAATATGGTATCAGCTAGTGATATACTTAGCTACTTAATTGCTATCTCTAGTTTTATCTTGGCACAAAAATCTTTTTACTGAACATAAACTTCTGTGAATAAAGGGCATATATGAAAATGCCATAATATGACTTTGTAACTTACAAAATGTTATTTAACATTTTAAAATTATCATATGAAAAACTTAGGAGTTATTTCAGTAACATAGATTAGCAGAGCGAAGGTCAGTATTATATATAAAACGATGCTCACTATAAGCTTAATCTCTTCAGCAAAGAATTTGTAACTAACAGCCCAGCTAGGTTCATGAAATCAAATGGCTTCTGTTGGTCTTGACCTTATGGCTGAGTTCCTGCTGAAAAGGCTCTGCGTGAAATCAGTCAATATACATAGTTGCTATTGTCATGAAACACAGGTATGCCTTCTTCATATGCAGAAAATGCAATAATAGTCCATAAGTGAAGGTGAACAGATGTGGACTTCTGAAACATAAATTGATTTTCCTTAGCTGCGGCTAGTGTGTGGCAAGGATTAGACAATAAACCCATGCTTTTTAATCTGGTGCTGCATGTAAGCTAATGAAGAAGGTCATTTGGCTCAAGCATGTGAGGCTTATGTCTCTTAGAGTGTGTGTTCAATGCTGCACAGATAATCTGATGGAAAATGGTAGTGCTATATATAAAATCACAGTTTTACTGAACCTCTGACTCTACCCCCTTAGCTTTACTTGGACACAAAGGAAACCCAAAGTGGAGCAAGTTTTAACCTTCCACCGTTGAGCTTGATCCTGCGAAGCATGGAGCCACTGGGGTTGCCATTTAACCAAAGCATTTTAAGTATGTCTGTAGTCCAAGTGAACTTAATAGGAGAAGTGCTCGCCTACTAGAAGTTCTGCACATGCTTTTCTGGGTAGAGGCCAGAGTGCTCTGTGCTTAGCATGTTTCCTTTCTACTTCCAAAAAGGGCTAAATGATAGCTGTGGCTGTGTGCCAGGAGTGGTTAGGTTTAAAAGGTCTAATAACACTTAGTTTATGCATTATCCCCCCATACAGGGCCTGATCCTGCTTGGTGGTGAGTACCTTGAACAGAAGCTGAAGGCAATGAAGATTGAGGGCACATAGTGACTTTATGATTCAGACCAAAAATATTGGTAAGAATGGAATAAATGTAACCAATCTGTCTTGGGATGACATCATTTATATGATTTCTGTATGCAGGATTTGTAAGAAAGCATAATCAAATGTATTTTTGCTAGCCAGAATTGCATGCACCATGTATTCTGTTCTGACATCAAGAATTTAGGAAATACAGTATTCTAAGGTCTATGTAATACAAGTGTTTGAGGGACTGGTGATGTAGTTTAATCAAACTACCACCTAAAGAAGATGAGGGTAACTTCATTTCCAAATCCCATAGGCTGTTTGGGGGGGGAAAACTAATATTCCAATTCCTTTTCTCTCTTTGCCAATTGCACCAACAATTTGGCATGAATAGTAAGAAGTTATTAGGGATTCTGCTGAGTCAGTCCAGTTGTATGATGCAGATAACACAAATCTTGTTAACAATCTGACAAAATATAAATGGCTTCATAAGGTATTGCCACCCCCTTAATACTGCAATGGCTTCAAAAATGTTATCTGGCTGCTGCAGGGGATTAAACTATGCATTATGGAGGATGAATGCTAGCACCAGGCACAGTTACAGCTCACCAAAAATATGAATGTTTGTCATAGCACAATAATTAAACTCAGTCTTCTGTATCAAACACAGCCATGCCCATTCATTTAACTATAGGCATGTGGAGAACAGTAAAAGGTAACTTTTTTACATTTGATACTAACATGGTTGAACCAAAACATCTCTGATTCACAAATAGGTTTTTTGAATAAATAAGCAAGATTAGCTCACTTTGATTCACAACTCTGACTGCTGATTGTCGCAGAGAGAGCGGCCCTTTAAAAGCTTCATTTCGGCCAGGCTTAGTCCTCTTTCCCAGAAGAAAGGAATGAAAAGAAAGGTGATATAGTGTGGAGCGTGTCACCAAGGGAAAATGGGACTAACTGAAGCTGAGGAGAGTTGGAAGCTAAGCCAAGAGATGGGCTAAGGTGGAGAGGAGAGACCCCAAGAAGAAAGGTTCTATCTAAAAGAACCTGGACTCCAATTATCTTTGGAAGTAGTGGTCTTTTTTGTCTTCCGCTAAGTTACCTCAGTGATTTAAAAGCACTGGAAGCTGGTGGGTGGTCATAAAACTGAGGTAGCATACTGACAAGAAACTGAGGAAGTAGATAGGCCAAAGCCAGACCAGGTAAATCCATGCTTCAGGTTTTCAATATTTGGGTGACTACTTGGCATTTGCTAAGTGATGATTAACCAGAAACTCACTGAACTAGCATGAAAGATTGTGCCAGAAATGTGTTTTTAAAATTCCCTTTTATCTATGACCATTATTTTCT
Organism: Podocnemis expansa; assembly: GCA_007922195.1. NCBI lineage: Eukaryota > Metazoa > Chordata > Testudines > Podocnemididae > Podocnemis > Podocnemis expansa. The sequence goes on along the minus strand of ML681964.1, from coordinate 36,095,246 downwards.
TTATGAACTTTATTTCTGCTCTCTGACTGGGTGTCAATGACATGTGACCTTTGAGGAACTAAACAACACAGGTAGTGAATAACAACTGTTTAAACTGACTGATTTTGCAAATAGCCAAAGGGCTAAAAATTATTGGTCAAACTTCTTGGTGAATAATTAAGAATAACCAATACATTAGCAGAAGTCAGGATTGACTCATTAATGTTTCACAAGTCCAAAAGAGATCTAAATTTATAATCAATAGTAATCATAAAGAATAGTTCACTCAACTCTAACAATTTAGCTTTTGTAGGAAACTGGAATAAATCATTTAGACCTGTCCAAATATTTATTACAGAATATATTTTAACGTTATTCACATATGCTTTTGACACACGAACAATCTTTTTGTGTCTACTCTCCATAAATAAACATAGGTTTTATTAGCAGGAATGCTTTCAGAAAGTATATCTGTAGTGAGGTAGAGGGGTGTAAACGATCAGGATTGCTGCTACCTGCTTCACAGTGGCCTGAACGGGGGAGAAAACCCTGAGAGGCAGGAGCACCTCTCAGGTGCAGACTGCTTAAGGCCAGGGAGAACTTGCCTAATGGGGCAGGTGGGAATACCTGAATCCTTAAAGTCAGACCATATAAGAAGCCTGGGAAAAGAAAAAGCAGGAAAGCATGGTGATGTAGGACAGCTTGAGCTCTGTGTTCAGACTGCCTTAGGGCTGGCAGGGGTAATTTGTGGTGAAAAAGGACTTGTTACTGTAAATAAAGAAAGCAGAGGTGGCCATAGGCAATTGGGGGCCCTAGGTGAAGGCCCATTTTGGGGCCGCCTAAAGGGCCCACTATCGGCCCCTGCTGCTACCCTCCCCATGGCCCCAGTCCCCCCTTCACCTCTAACCACCCCACACCACCTCCCAAGACTCCTTGTTTGTTTTCCTGACCTGAACTAACATGACTATCCCTCTGGAACCTGTGAATTATTCTTGGGTATGATATTTTTAAAGATCTTTCCATCATGAAGCTTGTAAATTGATCATCTTTCACTTAACATAAATGAGCTAATGCTGAACTACAAAGTTAAAATGAACATTTAAAATTTTTTTAAAAAAATATGAGCTTTAATAAGAAATACCACATTTAAAATTTTGGCAGTCAAATCTTAAAATTTTTTCATATAGGCTTGGGTTTATGTGCACTAGACATTTAATACAAATAATTATAATAAATAAAAATAAGTAAAAAGAAGGTTTCTAGTGTGTAGCTATAAATGAAAAACATCAAATTTCAATGAAATTCTCTGAAGTACTCAAGTTTATAAGACTCTGGCCCCCTCAAAAATGTTAAATAGTAAGTACAGAAGAAGCTAAAAAATTATGTACCAAAAGAGAGCCATACAGCACAGATGTCACACGCAGCTGTAATGATTGCCTAAGGGCAGTGCTGTATTTATATGTAGCAGCCTATATGGACCTACCTGGTAACCTGAGGTAACCAAAGCCAAAGTAAAAATTGTCATAAAGTCAAAGGAAAAGGCAAAAGAATGGGTAAAAAAAGAAAAGGCAAAGGCAATATTTCACAAAATTAAAAAATGGCAGAATAAATGGCCACACTGAGGAATTAAAAGCTGAGGCCACTGGAAAAGTTCCTGCTATTGTGCTTTCTATTGCTTGCCCCTGCTTTTTTAGCATGTCAATGTGAAGGTGATGGACAGATAATGGTGAAATCTGCAATTCAGACGAAGCACAGATCCTAATGATAGCTTGCCTTGATGAGCTAAGAGTGAAAGGTGCTTAGGCTTCCAGCCCTGCTAGCTCTGGTAGATGTGAACAATTTCTATATTTTTCTATATTTTCATTTCTGTCCACCAGATTGAGGATGGGGCACCTTATTGCTTGGGGTTCTAGGTGGCCGCCTGCTTTGCCTACCCCAAAAGCTGCCACTGAAAGTAAGCATGGATGTTGTACACAGAAAAAGGCATATGAGTCGACTGTTCTTAAGGGGAAAGCCAGAGTTCATTACCATATCTGAAAGTAATACTCTGAAATATTCAGGAAAAGCAGACTTTGAATTAACTTTCTTTAAACATTGGCACCAGACCATTGATTATAAGATTTGAAATTCCACCAAACACAGAACAGAAACAGTAGCGTATGACTTCTGTGACCAATCACAATGAAAAATACAACTCAAATTTCAGATTTAGAATTTTGAATAGAAAGCTATACTTTTAAGGGAAAAAACAGGCAAAGGAAGTTTAATTTCAATTAAACTAGAGAAAATTAGAATCCATGTTTCTCATCACAAGAACAGAAAAGTCATTAACTTTTTTTTTGTTCATCTCTAGAAGTCATTGTGAGCACTTTAAAAATCTTTAAACCATCTAATGGGTAAATTCATCCTTTACTGATTTGGCTTGCATAATTCAGCTTATTAGCACTATTTTGCATGAAAAATATTTTGTTTATTAATAACAGCTTTGTAAGAAAGATGTCAGTATTTACAGTGTGAATTTGTTTGCTTTGGGGTTTGATTGAGAGAGGTACTGAACAGCAGACTACAAGAATTTGTGGGTGTTTGCCCCCTATTTAGGTTCAGGACCTTGATATGTTTAACCATAGAATATCATGTTGTAGGGAGTTAAAGCCTTATTTTCAAATGCTCCTAATTTCCATTTCAGTGCTTTGGACTTCTATTTTTGTATTCTCTACTGCTCTTCAGGTTAAGCATTTTGACCTTCATAGCACAAATAAAACTTTAAGTGGACTTGTATGAGATCTGTTAATGGAGTCTGGTTAAGGACTGTTGTTACTTGGGTGATTATAATAGAAAAAGGAGAAGTAATAGGCAGAGCTTGTGAAATTATTCATGGCAAATCATTCTGTGAATGTAGCGCTTCATATCTCTTTAGTGGATTGTTTACAAACTGACTGATTTTTGCAAATGTTTAAGCATTTGCAACAAACTTTAGGTGAAAATTTTCCAGCCTATAATTGATGAGCTGTATTTCTTGAGTCAGATTCTGCTACCCTTCTTCATGTCAAGCAATACTTTGTCTTGAGTATGTCTATTTAGGTCAATGAGGCCACTCATCCAGAAGAATGGTATCACAATCTAGATCTGTTTGCAAGGTATGACTACAACTTCTTAAACAGGAGAATAAGAAAAGACAAATAGTGAATAATGAATAGCAATTATTCTTGTTTGAGTGAATAGCTTTTGTTTCCATGCCAGGACAAGTATTCATGTGAAAAACAGTCTTTCAGCAAGCATTTCTGTGAACAAAAATGAGTTTGTATGAATGCTCATAAATACCAAATTACAAGAGATATGAGCATAGCTGAACTGAACAGCCACTTGGAATATGAATGCATGTCATAAGGGAAACCATTCTAAGGCAGTAGCTGGGAGTTCCCTTGTTCTGGGTTATTTCAGGGAGGGTTTGGGAGCAGGAAAAGGAATGAGGTAGACTGTCCCTTCAGCTCCAGGGACCCTGACCAGTAAAGATGACTCAGGAACCATAGCTGTTGGTACAAATTAGAGCACCCCTGAGTTATTCTGGTACACATTGACAATCAGCCTATTCTGACTTTATCTATACTAGAGTTTGCTTCAGTATAATTTACATCTCTCAGGAGTATGAATAAACCAGACCCCTGAGTGACATAAATTATACCAACCACAGTGCAGACAGCATTATTGTCAGTGGGAGAGCTTCTTCCACAGACATACTGTCTCTTGTGGGAGTTGGAGCCATTAAGCCAAGAGGAGCTCAGATTTTCTGGGCATGCTCTGTTAGAGCTTCTCTGGGCGGGAGTTTTCAAAACTCCCTGCTCCACAGGAGCTCTGTTGAAGGACTCTGGCTGCTGGCAGTGCGCTGCCGGCAGCCTTCTCTGCGCTGGCGGCTGCGGTGGGCTGTGCTGCAGTGCGCTAGCGCAGCTTACAGGGAACATTGGTTGTGATGTGCCGGAAATCCAGTGTCTCTTTTTAAGACCATGGTTTTGAGCATCTATCAAAGTTATGTGTTGGAAGAAGAAGCAAAGAGGTTGTTCTGGAGCTGAGTTGAGTGAAATGGAACCCTTTATTACCCACCGCTTGTTACCTTGACGTCTTGAGTGAGTTAAGTGGTGGTGTTTGCGAACTCTTTTATCCAAACCAGTATGATAACACAAACATGACTGACATTGTTCCAACAACCCTTATTTGGTTACATTAGTACTTAAACAATACATATTAATAGGCATACAATGCATATAATTATCAATACCTTTGTTTACTGTTTACTGATCATATCCAATCTGTGCAAGCTTTCTATCCTTTACTCCTATTACACTGCTAATAATTCTTAGAAGCACAGGGAGGTAAAACCAAAGAATAGAGGCTGATAAGCAAGAACATGGTATTAAAGGCCAAGGAAAAAAGGGAAGGAAAAGTACATTTGTTAACTGCAGACAGCGTCCAGATGGCCAGGAAACACAAAGGAAACCTTATACTAAGCACTTCTCTAATTCATTACACAAGATTTAGATTACACACAGCTCAATGCCAAAACCAAGGTAAAACTTCTCTCAAGGAAGGTATAGGAACTTAAATATGCAGCCCCACAGTACCCTGCAATACAGCCGTAGCCCATTCCCCGGTATGTATTATTTTCCCACATTATGAATGTAAGCTTCCAAGCTTGTCTTTTGAAAGTGGTTTGCAGGTTTCCTTTGAAGATGAGGGCTGAGAGGTCAGATAAGGAGTCAAGTTCCAAAGGGGCAGACATGTTAGTCTAGTTTTTGTTGTTGCATGGAAAATTGTTGTGGGTATTGAGGATGAAATAGACATCTGTTTCAGCTGGATATCTGAGTGTTGTCCATTGTCTTGTAGATATTTGAAGGTAGAGATGCTGTCATTGTGAGGAATGATGGTATATATTATATTAAACATCACTTTTTTGTTTCTTCTGTAAATATCTAATAAATAATATTTTGTTTTATATAAGCTGAACTGTTTTTGTTGCAGAAACAAACTGATTTTTTTCCTGTTTTCAATAACTGAAAATTGATTTCCCAAAAACATTTTTGATGTAAATGGACACTTTCTGTAAAAAATCTTGTTCAGCTGAAAAAAAAAAAAAAACCCAACAACTTCCAGATTTTCCCATAAGCTCTGTTTCAGGGCCCAACTTCTATTCTCAGAATATTGTGACACACTAGAGAAAAAACACTAGTTGTGTTGTAACTGTGTAAGGCAACAATTGTGTTTCTATTTAGGCCAATAAACACACACACCATATAATAGGTTAGGATCATCTGAAAGAGAGAGATACTTTGGTAATTATCATTTATTAGAAAAGAACTACAAAAAGATTATGCAGTTACACTGGCAATAAGAAACAATAGCAAAGATCTTTTCTATATACCAGCCTAAAATGATTTGCCATGAATTAGCCATGATCACTGTTATTTTCATGATGAGATTATTAACTGGAGAAATTCTCTGGTTTCCACTATGCTTTATTCTGAATAAGCAAAAGTCACTCCACTATGAGACTTCACTGAGCATGTTTAAGGTCTGCAGTGTTAAACCCAGGATTTCTAAAATGGTGCCTTGATAAAGAACCAAGTATATATGTGTGTGGTAGGCAGAATCATAGCTCTGAGGTAAATATAAACTGTGACGTTGTGGAAAAATTGGTGGCTCCTGAGCATGCGCAGTAAGAGGTAGCTAGAAAGTAGCTGTCTGGTCACAGCCCACTCATGCGGGTCACAACTTGTTCTAAAGGTCAGAGGAGTCAATCAGAACTCTGAAGTAATAGAAGATATTGAGCATGTGTGAACATGGTATTTGCTTGGAAGAACGGAAAAGTATATTGAGAGGCAGAGTACAGCATAAAAAGTCAGCTGCCAGCAAGCAGATTTGCAAGAGAAGATCTAGACTGGAGAGAGACTGAGTCAGGAGAAAACAGGGAATTGGAAGACAGCAAAAAGAAAACCTTTGCAGGGAGAGAGGAAAACCAGAGTAGAGCCAATGACTGACCAGGAGCTGATCAGCAACAGTGATTAAAGATGTACAAAACAGCAACAATTATTTTAAAGGGATACTAACAGATTTATAAAGTCACCTTAAAAGTAATGTAAAAAACTGGCAATGTAGTGTAGTATAGTTTAGCATAGTATTTAATATGTGCATGCTGCGTGTGTGTGTGAGAGAGAGAATTATATTTTATTTATGTATAATTTGAAGTATAATTTAAGAACTGCTTGCAGCATTTGTTGCAAACAGGCCATCCCTAGCAAAGCACTATTCTTACCATCATTTAAGCTGTATGTAGTTTGAAGGCCCTTTATCTTGGAATGAGGGATAGGTGTCAGGGATTTTGTGCCTTGTTTAGGATAGATTACAGCAGCATTCCCCAAACCATTTTGCTGGGGTAACAAGATGGCTAATGGAACTGCAATAACAGCAGGCTTAGGTCTCTGTGGTAGTAAGATAATGCCAGTATATTTCAAGTAACTAATATATCTTTACTTTTTGAAGACTTCTAGTTCTAGAAAGATTGAAATAAACAGGAATGGAAGCCCCTGACTGGCATATCTAGTTTGTACAGTAGTCAGTGGGGTATGTGTCCTCATTCTAAAGGACAGAGACTAAGGGCCTCTGAAAAATGCATGGAATTTCTGAATAAGGATTCTTGCTTCCTCTAGACAGCCTGATCATGTGCACTCTACAGTCATACCCCTAAATTGTAATGGCAGCTTCAAGTGCACAGAATTCCATGGAAAAAAGTGAGGACACCAAACCATCTTAATATATGGGAATCAGCATAGATGACTGGCTAAGATACTAGTATTAATTTAAGATATTCAGTATTAATATTTTCTGGATTTAAATAGCTAGTGTCAGAGCTTTATTGTGGGTACAAGGAAAAAACCTAAATTATCTACCCAAAGTAATAAAAAAAAATCCCAATGTAAGAATTTCCTAATGTAAAAGTACAGCTTATCATGACTCATTCAGCATTCAGACTAGTCAAGGGCAGTGGATACAAAATAAAAGCATGTGCTTTCCTAAGGGAGAAGGGGTAGTACCTAAAACCAATTCCCATTAATTTCTCCCTCTGTGTCAGTGGTTCTTAGGCTTTTTGGCTTGAGGGCCACAAATGTCACTTTTACAACTCTGAAGGCCTACCACTCTATCACCTCATGAAAACTGTATTGACATATACACCAGTAAGGACTACACATCACTACATACGTAAAGTGAATGTTTTCATTCTACTGTGCTCATTTTTACATTCACTATTTTACAGATACATATTATTCGCTGTATGTCACACGCTCGCAGACAGAGTACTAGTAGATGAATGACTCTCACATGACCTGACAGCAGGCTAAATCACAGCAGGTGACCTGCTAAGTGCAGGCCAAATCAGAAGGCGCTGATTTTTTTGAGCCCTTCCCCTCCTCAAGCACTGTGGGTCCTGGCTGCTATGCCAGCAGCTTCTCCAGCCCCACCCCCAGTGCAGCTAGACAGATGTTCAGAAAAGAGGCTGCCTTCTCATTGACCACCCGTCCCCCTGGCTGCAGCAGGGAAACCACCTGTCTAGTAGTCCTGTGCACTCCATCTGAGTCCCTAGGCAGTACTGCCCTCAGTTTGGTTCCAGCAGGGACTCCAGCACTTATGGACTGAGGCAGAACACATTGCTGTGCTTCCTGTTACAGCTGTGGGAGAGGAGAACTGATATCTGTCTGTAGCAAGAAGCCTGCACTAGTCATATAGCCCAACAGAAACATGCTCCATGTGGCTTTGTAGGCAGCAGCTCCCATCTGCAGTCAGCAGGGCTATGTCTACACTAGAGGGCTCTGTTAAGTTTACTTAACAAGGTCGACTTAAAATCAACTTTATTGTTGACTTACAGAGTCTCCGTTTGTTTAAGTTGACTTTATAAAGTCAACTTACCTTATATACTCATGCATAAACTGATCTGTGCATAAGTCGACCTCCGCTGGTTCTGAGTCCCAAAAATAGACAAAATTGGGTGACCTGCATATAAGCCAAGGTCCACCTGAGGCCTTGGGCCCCTAGCTCCCCCACCCTTTGCCACTGGCTTCCCCCGGCTTTGCCAACACCCCCCCCAAGCTCCCGGGCCTTGCTGCTGCTTTCCCTGCCATACCCCCAAACACCTGGACCCTGCCGCTGCTTTCTCTCACTGTCTCTGACACCCCCCACAAGCCCCCCGGCCCTGCTGTATTTTGTCCCTGCTCGCCCTGCCATCCCCGACACCCCTCCAACCCCCAGGCCCTGCTGCCACTTTCTCCCGCCTCCCTGACACCCTGCCCAAACCCCCAGGCCCTGTTGCCACTTTCTCCCACCTCCCCAACAGCTCCCAAATCCCCGGCCCCCTGTTGCCACTTCCCTGGGCCACCCCCCCCACCACCAGGGCTCCCTTACCTGTCTGCTCCAGACACCAGGGTCCTGCTCCTTACTCGAATCCCGGCCAGGGCTGATTTTCCAACATGGCCGCTCCAGCCACATGCTGGGGCTCCAGCCCTGAACATGCTCAGTCTCTGGGCTGCAGACTTGAAACTCCTGGACTGGAGCTGCTGTCTGCTGTATGACTCTTGTATAAGCCGAGTGCCTGTTTTAAAGGCAATTTTCAAGCATAAAAATTTCAGCTTATACACAAGTATATATGGTAAGCCAGGGGACCCATTTAAAGTCAACTTTAAATGGGTCTCCTGCCTTAAGTCGCCTTTATTAAGTCAACTATAATGGCCACGTTTTGTTAAGTCAACATAATGAAGTTGATTTAACCCTTGAAGTTGACTTTAAGGGTGAGAGATATTAAGCTGACTGAAGCCAGTGCTTAAGTAGACTTAATGAACTCCAAATGTAGCCATGGAGTTGCTTAAGTTGACTTAAACGTGAAGTGTAGACATAGCCCAGGAGGGGAGTGGTGGGCCACTTTGAAAGACTCATGGCCATTTTTGGCCCCTGGGTCACAGGCTGGGAAACACTGCTCTATAGGATGATAGATTAAAATAATTAATACACTAGTCCAAACATGATTGATTATGTTGGTTTCAGAAGTATGGAGGTTTGATTCTCTTTTCACCCACAGCTCTAGTATGATTCAACTCAGTTTTTAAAATGTATCATAAATATGTATAAAAACCCTATCCCAATGAGACGAAAACTTCCTAGCAACTTGTCTGTTGTATCCCATAGCTTTGAACATTGTAGGCTATCAAACAAATACAACTTAGATAAATAAAGCAAAATAGATTTATTACATGAATTATATTTGTTTCTACTGTGGTTATACTTTGGAGGATTTCTTTCTGTGATCTGGAATCTTTGTCTATGCACCATACAAATATGTAAAACAAAAACTGTCTTTCCTCAAACAACTTCAGTTTCTACCTGATTTTGAGAAAGGTGAGGAGTGGATGGAAGAGGAGGACAAGGTTAGAATAAGTCTGGGGGTTATGTATAAATTAGTTAAAATGGAGGTCTTTCTAGTCACATATTGACTCTGCAATGGAGACACAATAATAGGATTTTGCTGAAATAATATCCTAGAAAAAAACATTACCAAATTACTTAGAAATTATGGAGAAAGAAATAAAATCTAAGACAATATAGACTTGTAACCCTTCTGCCAGGGCAGGCTGGCAGAACAAGGGCCAGGCTCTATACCTAGGGGTTTCCCAGTAATGTAGCACCACCAACCAGCTCAAGCCCCCATCCAGATTTCTGGGAATCCTGCACTGTTCCCTGGGCACCCAAAAGGGGTAAAGCTTCCCCACTTGCATGCCCGAGACTGAGTGTAGTAAACAGGACTTTTAATAGTAGGAAAACAGAGTGTAAAAGGGTAAATAACAGAAATCAGCAGCGATCTAGCTAGTCAGTACAGAACAAAGTTACCAACAACCCACACCGTATAACAGAACATACAAGACTTAATGGCAAAACCAGCACTGATTTGTGGAATCAGTACTAACTAGGCTCCCAACCACCCATAGGGTATGTAGGGAGTGTCTTTCACACCAGCTGTCCACTGACACCATCTACTGGTCACTCACTCCATCTTCTAGAACTGTTCCTTGGCTCTACCCCCTGTTCACCAGCTCCACCCTCCAGTCACTCGCGCCGCCCAGCTCGCCACGGGCCACTCTCACCATCTGCTGGCTCTGCCCGCTGTCCACTGGCTCCAGTCACTCTATCCATCTGCTGCTCCTCTTCAGTAATTTCAGCTCGGGGGGGGGTTCCCTCTCAGCTGAGAGCATCTGCCTTTCTCTAGTCTCAGTAGCTCTTAAACATCAAGTAGCATGCAAACACCTACTGTCCTTAACATAACAAAGGGGCCTCAAAGAAGCCCAGCCAGAACTTTCATTTGACAGGGGGGCCTGGGGTGAGACAGGAATGCCTCCAGCATTTTGCCCCACAAAGAGCTAATATGAAACCCCATCCCTCTTTCCTCTTTTTCAGGCTGAAATATGCAGTCACCTTTTTCACAAGCTTCTTTTTAACTAAGGGTAGTTTTTACCCTTTAACTAATCCAGACAGATTTGAAACAGAGAGTAGCAATTTACAAAAACAGTATTTTATATTTCCCTTTGGTAGAATTACAGATATTGACAGATTTGTGGGTAGATTAACCCCAAATACCATTACCCACTATGGCCAGCACCCAGTATGCAAATACCATGCTAATATAGGACCCATGCAAATTAGTTGCTCTCCTTCAGAAGCTGTTAGGCACAGCTCCTGAGCCTGCCTCACGATTTATTTTTACTGGATTGAATAATCTTTTTTTTTTTTTAATTGAGCCTCTTTTGGCTACAGAGAAACAAAAGCCACAGAATGTAGCTGGGGGCTCTACATGTATGGGTCTGCTGCTGCTCCTGTTGACGTCAACAGCAAAACTCCTCTGGTGCAGTGGGAGCAGTATTGGGCCTCTTCATATTGGAACTTTCAGCTTTATTTCTGGTGTGAATTGCTAATAGCAATCAGATAAATACCCACCTCCTCTTATTAATCTAGAACCAAACTAACTCCTGGTTTAAGCATGTAGTCCCTAGCTAATCTATGTGCAGTTTGCATGTATGTATTTATCTATAGAACACATACGTATTCTTTTTTTGCCATTATAGATTCATGCATAGCATAAGTTCTTAAGTTAGCATAGCCATTTTTACATTAATAGGTGGAGCGCAAGGTACCTTCCAGGCTTGTGTAAGAAACAATACAGCTTGCATGAAACAGCTAAGGGCATTGTCATAAGTTGCATAAAAATTTAGAAGATAATCTAATATTAGATAAATACTAGACCCAGGGAGGTCTGTTTGTTCAATGAGCAGTGATGCAAAGATCCAGAGGGTTATATTTTGATTGTGACAGCTAGGTCACCAGACAGAGAAACCACTAGAGACTTGCCAGTTTGGACCCTAGACTTTGAGAACACCACAAAACCCATAAAAGATCCAGAAATAATAAAAGGGGAAGGTAGAGGAACATTCTGGAGAGAGGAAAGTTATCAGTTATGTACACAACTCATCAACCCATAAAATAGATGTACCACTACAATTTCTGGGGTAGTCTCCCTTTATATGGGCTGAAAAGACCAATGCTAGACAGAGTATAACGGGGACCAACCTGGTTCCTAGGAGCAGCTTCTAGCTATTAACTTTCTAGCTTAGGATCATAGAATCATAGGGTTGGAAGGGACCTCATAGGTCATCTAGTCCAACCCCCTGCCAGAGGCAGGACCAGTCCCACTAAACCATTCCAGTCATGGTTTTGTCCAGCCGGGCCTTAAACACCTCCAAAGATGGAGATTTCACCACCTCCCTCGGCAGCTCATTCCAAGGCTTCACCACTTGCCTAGTAAAAAAGTTTTTTCTAATATCCAGCCTCGACCTTCCTAACTGCAACTTGAGACCATTGCTCCTCGTTCTGTCCTCCGTTACTACCGAGAACAGTCGAACTCCATCTTCAATAGAGCATCCCTTCAAGTAGTTGAAGGTTGCTATCAAATCCCCCCTCAATCTTCTCTTCTGCAGACTAAATAAGCCTAATGCTTTCAGTCTTTCCTCATAGGCTTGTGCTCCAGCCCTTTAATCATTTTGGTTGCCCTCTTCTGAACTCTCTCTAGCATGTCCCTGTCCTTTTTGTAGTGAGGAGCCCAAAACTGAATACAGCTTCCCTGGCTTCTCTCTCTGTTCCACTGAAGGTTCAATTGTTAGCTTAAGAAACACTGACAGCCCAACTTTTTGTCCTATCAGTGACTCAGATTTTGCTTTAGCAGTCTAAGTATATTAGTGATTTAGTATCTCCTAGTTTCTACCTCTCCTATCAAGTCAAGTAACTGGACGCCTCCCTCTCAACCAAGTTGTTGGACAGGTTTGAGTGTAGTAACTGGAGGTATACATTCTTCTGATATAAATTCTAAGATATCTTCTATAGTTTAAATCATAAAGCGCATAATATTTCTTGTATGTATCAAAATAGAAGTCAGTTGTAATTTGGCTATAAATTCACTCATTGAACCTTTTCTCATTTCTTTACTTATCATTTATGCTTGTTGCAATAAAAGGTTTTTATAAAATCCTTTAAGGTATCCATGTGACAATTCCTGTTAGGAACCCCTGACGGTCCTCATTTTGAAAAATTATCTGTGGTCAGATTTTGGCAAGAATCCAAATTCCCTGGCAAGAACTATTGGCAGTTCTAATCCAAATTGCCAATCATAAAGAATCAGGCTACAAGCACATATAACTTGGTGGAACAAAATGTAGGCACTAAGCCAACTGATCACATAAGCTTTCCTGGTCTCAGCTGAAGTAGACGCTGTAGCCAAGTGAGGTCCTTTTTATAAAAGAGTCATCTGTGTACAGCACATGGGAAATTGGCGGTGTCTTTTATTACTGTTTCATAAATTATATCACTGGCATATCTTTGCATGTTGGTTTCAGAAATGATTTGCATTCACTGAACAGTTGCATTCACTGAACAGTTGCAATGCGGTGTGTCTGCCTCTGACCCAGATCTTTCGCTGTGGCTGAGAAACACACAGCACAACTCAGCATGAAGGGTTCATCCCAAAGTGGCTGTAAAACACCTGTGCACCATGATGGTGTAAGCTGGAGCAGCGGGTCTCAACTTTTGTGTCCTGGCACAGCAGCTGAGTATGTCGCATGATGTCAGCCTACTGCCAGAGGCTCCCCCTGCAGCTGAGGAGAGCTGTGGCAGCAGAGTGATTTCATGCTGTTGACCCTTTAAGAGCAGCACCTGTGGCTCTCTGTGGTGGCACTGCCAAATCTTGGCTCTGATCTGTTGTGAAACAGCAAAGGCTACTGCTCAAGCCTCCTGCCGCCAAATCTGCCTGCTGAGGCAGAATTTCTTTGGTGGCAGGGGCCACTCTAACTTGACCCACCACCAGTTTGTCATGCACAGCTGTGTCATGAGGCTGAAGGGATTGAAAACCCCTTAAGCCAGAGAACGTAAAAACTGCTCTCAGTTATGCAGATTGCCAGCTCTTGTTTGCTTGGGTGTAAGGAAGCATGGTCCATGCCCCTTTTGCCTAGTTTTGTATCCTGCACCAGCTGCAAAGGAATAAGTGGCATTGGCACAGCTACGTAGACTCCAGGCTTTTACTAGAGTTATGTTCACCATGATTAGTCATATCAGCTTTAGCAAAGTGATTTGAATGCTGGGGAATTTGGCTGACTGGTATTTTTTGGAAATACATTTTCAGGATTTCACTAAAGGAGTTCGGCCATGACCAATTGACTATTATAGTCTCTGCAGAGATTTGTTGATGAGATGTCGTATGATTATTCTGTTGGGCCCTAATCAATCAAGGAACTCACACACATGCTTAACTTTAAACTGCTGTTTCCAGTGGATTAATCATGTGCTCATATTAAACACATGCTTTAGTGCTTTACTACAGTGAGGCCTTACCATGTAAACATAAGTGTTCATCAAATGTGAAATCCAAATGAATGGCAAACAAAAACATTCTCTTATTCATACAAACAGTGTGAGAGATGTCATGGACCAAATTTTGATGGTGGCTATCTGTGCTGGCTTTCATAGTATTGTACCACAGCAAACAGAATCTGAATTTGGCTCTTCAGAGCTGTGCTGAAAAATATAATGTAATAGATGACATTCTCACCAGCTCACATTCACTATATCTTAAGAAAAAACTGCAGTTGTCCAGGGCCTGCCCTCTGGGCTATGTAAATTGAAAAGATTTATAAGTTACCACTGACAGTAAAGAACTGCAAGACTTTGAAGACCTTCTAGCATCTTACTCCAGCAATTAAACATCATCTTCCTTTTCAACTGAAGGGCAGCACTTCGTCCTGCAAAATATTTAGACTTTTACAAACAGGTGTCTTTTTAAACCACAGTGTTACACATCATACTATCAATACAGGATGAGCTGTTGGCCTGGCATATCACAGATTCCCTTATTCTCTTGAACAGGGGCAAACACAAGAGGTGTTTAAATGGGCCTTTCTTCTAAGGCAGAATAACTTACTGCCATGCAGTGTATTCCGTGTGGGATCTTTCAGGTGAAGAAAGCGCCCTTGTTTATAAAAATTTAGCTTGTTGGAGACATTTTGTGGGTGTGATGGGTCAGAGAAGCGAGGAGACCTGGTGTAACAAAGTTCTCCTAGTCCTGATCTTTCCTTGGAATAAAGGACTTTAAACAATAGCATTACCTTTTTCCTTCTTGTTCTAACCATGGTCGTCCCTTGTGGGTGGTGATTGGGGCCCAGGGCCAATCAGCCAATTCCCCTGGTGTTGTCAGGCTGGCCTAGAGGCTGAGCTCTGTGCTCCCACCCCACCTCTGGGCCAGATGGTTTTCCCATGGGGGTAGGCCTGCACAGAGTCTGAGCTCCATGCTTCTGCATGTCCCTGGGCCAGCTGGTCCATCCCCAGAGGGCAGGTGGGCCAGGGCTAGCTGGCATGATGTGTGGCCTTCCCGAGCCCATGGTTCTTGAAGGCCACACTGGAAGCCACACCGCACACCAGTCGGCCCCATGGGGCCCAGCAAAGCACAGGACCCAAGGCCATTGTCTCGGCTTCCCCCCCCCCCCCCCGAAAGCCCTGGTTCTAACTTGCATTGGGACTGATCAGGTTGGGATCAGGAAGCCATAACTAGTTCCCTGCTGATTCTTCCTCCTCCTCACCAAACTCATGGCTGGAGAAAATCTGCAGGAGCTAATAGAGAGAACTCAATTCACATATGACAATATCCAAGCACATTATTACAATCACATCCTAGCTGCAAATTTAACTTTGGTGGGACCCAGTGGTCGATTTCACACCCATCTGTTGCATTTGTAATGTGTATCAGCAAGATAATGCTGATGACAGTAACTTCTGAAAGGAAAATGAAAAAGCAGATTTTGTAGGGCTTGTCTACAGTGGGAGTTGGATTGTAATTTGAGCCCAGACAGATGACTTAGAGGAGGCACAGGAGTGTGATCACAACACACTCCTTGCTCCAAGCTCCTCTGCCCCCCCTCTCACCCTTACCTCTTCCTGGAATGCATTGCACTGTGGACAGCCATACCAGAGTTTAACTAGGTAAAGGGACTTGTGGGGAGGTAGTCATCTACCCATGATGCCATGCACAAGCCCCTCCTCCCATCTTCTCTAAAACAAAGAAAAAAAGTGCAAAAAGGTGTCCATGCTGTCTTCCTCTGCTACAGACACAGAGAGACATTAGTGCTGCAAGCAGAGAGTGAGATGAATTAAAAACTTCCAGGGCTTGCCGGTGTAGTTAGCACTACACTGGCAGGGGCAGTGCTATATACTGCCTATTTGCTGTGATGCAGCACAGTGGAAAATCAAGATCAGCAAGAAAGGAACAGAGAGTTTGGGGTTAGATCCCAGAGGACAATGAAGTCAATTTTCCTTGCTCTCTTGTTTCATGGACCTAAATTCTAGTTGTAGAATTTGACCTGAGCACTATGCTACTTGTGGGGGGCGGTGTTATCAGCTCCAATTTCAGCAGAATTTACTTTGATTTTATTTCTCTGCTACTTAAGATGCAGTCTGCAGAAGGTCAAGGTAAACTGTGTTGCATTAACCTTCTCTGTCAGGATAGACCAGGGCCTAGAAACCCAAGAAGACTAGTGGTTTATAAAGGAATGTTCTTTTCATGCACATTCTAGAAGAAAATGATGGTTTTCAAGGGGCAGATACCTGCTCAGATTTGTGAAGTATGTTGTTAGTGGCTGTGAGGGTACAAGGGGAAAATATTATTTTCATTTATAGCATCTTTTATGTACAAATTAGTACACGAGCATTTTATAGTCCTGCTTAAGCTCTATGAGTAATATTTCTGTGTTATGATAAACATTAATATCCACTCTACTGAAAATGTATTGAAAACATCTTCTTAATGGTTTCTAATCCCCATGTTGCTGAACTGGCTGTACTACAGACCATGTCTTTTCAGAAATCAAATTTGAATGTGTATAGTGATATCACTTTCCTGCATTTATCTGTGACCTATTTGGTTAGCATGCTTTGCATTATTAATAAATCTGATATAGTACCAGGTCTAAGGAATTGCACACGTTCCAATACTAGTAACATGGCTGTGTAAAACCACAGTTGTTGCTTCCCATTTTGCTTTCATGGAATGTTGTGCTTTATTAGTTACAGTGAGCTCATTAGTATTGTATATGTCAAGCCAGCTTGTTTGTAGAGAACATTTACAGCAATTTCTTCATGAAGCTGAACTTGGGAATGCTGTTCTGCATTGTTTGACAAGAGTGGAGCTGTAGCAGCATAAATGTTTGATATTGCTCTGCTGGGAAATATATTTCTACTTAGGTGTTTTCTGTAGTCTTAATGGGAGAGGAATTCCTTGAAAAGTTTTTCTTTCTGTCACAAAAGCCAAGCATGAGTTTGCATTACTATGACATTAGCAGCATGGTTTAAAACTATTAAGTTGGCTAATTTTTTTCTTTTTTTCTGTAACTTCCCTCTTCTATCCCCTTGGAAGAGAAAGCTAGTAGTGACTCTGCAACCAGAACACACATACTTGTATTTATCTGTGGTGTTGATGTCTTGTTCCCTAAAAACATCCTGAAGGATTAAGTGTTCACACAAGGTTTATGACATCCTTACAAACTAAAGCTCCTCTGTCTTTCACATATGGTGAAGCCCTCACTATTGCGTGACCCCCTGGCAATGTGCTGCTATTTTGAGGGGAATTTGTGGAAAAACAGAATATCCAAACTAGTTTTTTCAATGAAAACTCAAATCTTCCATGAAAAGGAAAGATTTTTCATGAAAAATTTAGTTTAATTAAATTCTCTGTGGTGGGCCATGTTTACACCATACCAGTTCTCCAGTGGCAACGAGCCCCTTAATCCTGCTGTGCATACTTCAGCTGGGGAGACTGGGTAATGAGGGAGCTGAGCAGCTCAGTCAGGCCTGGCTGCTAAAGGCGGGGGATGGAGACTGCCAGCTCTTTCCAGGGGCTGCAACAAACTCCAATTGCCAAACTAATGCACCCAGAGCCTCAGACAGATTCCAGGCTGTTAGATGGACCCAAAGAAAACAGACCTGCAAGGAGTTGCACTGACTGAGGAGCCTAGAAGACAAGATAGGAAGTAGACCAGGGGACTAAAAAGTTGATAAAGTGGGATTCTCAGTGATTTAGTGGTGAGTACCCCCACCACAGCCAGGGACCTGGGCTGGGGCTTAGAGGACTAGGGAGGCCTCCTTGGGTTCTCCTACCCCTGACACCACAAACCCCTAAAGAAGCTCCACTTCATAATGCACCAATAAGCATATTATCCCACAAAAGTGGGTGACTTTATGGACTCCGGCCCTTAGGCCTTGCTACCCTGTGAACCAGAGCCACCATATTGCCTCTGGCCATTGGACCACACTGCCGTGAGGGAAGAGGCAGCCCACGGTAAGATACACCCGCCCAGGCTAAGACATACAGCTGCAGAGCTAGAGTGACACTTACCTGCCCCAAATGGGGGCTGGGTGTGCTTGCCCAATAACACCCGTGTTTTTATAGGCAAGCAGTTGCTACTAAATATTTTTCAGCATCACTAATAGGCAATAGTGTCATATACAGAGTTAGCCCCTCCAGCTGCGCCAACATTGCTCATTTACAAAGCAGTTTTGAGGGATCCTCCGCAGATCTGCCTCATATCTTCTCCCATTCACCAAGCAGAGCTGAGCAACAGCACCATTGCTGTACGCTGGTTCAATACTGTGAGCATGTGTAAATCTCAGGGCAAATTAATGATGGAAGAGTTATGGGGGTGCTATTCTATTCATAAAAATCTACAGAAACATAATTTCAGTGGTATCATTCTGTGCAGCAGACAGGGCAAACTCGCTGGCCACTCAGCTCCAGGTCTGTCTGTCTGGTGGAAATTTTGATAATATAAGTCATTAGATTTTATTCAAATTTGGTTGGTTCTCCCACAAACACAATGGTCTCAAATGTGACCAACTTAGAACAGTTATGTAGATATATATTCAAGAAAATATTTTTTAAAAAGGAATTGATTCTCTTTGATTACACTTGAACACAGGCGTATCAAACAGCTCTCCCAAACTGAAATTGTGACCCTCAGCTGACCATACTGTGTTATCAGTTAATGCTCAGAACATAATACCTGTTTGTTTTTTTTTTTTAATGTTACAAATTATTATAAATCGAAGGAGAACTTCAAGCTGATCTGTGATCACCAGCAAAGGAGGAGCAAAGGAGGAGCAGTTTAGTGGTAATGTTTACCAGCTTTGTTTATTATGCCAAAAGAATTACTAGACTCCACCCGTAAATAGTATGCACATAGAGACATAAACATAAAACGATTAATTACAGTCCTAAAATAATTTGTTAGAAACGTTTTTTAACTTTGGTTTTGATCTTTTTTATGCATCAATGGAAAGACAAAGAGCACCAGCTGGTACATGAATTTTTGGAGACTACCACTATGGAGGAGCTAATTGAACACAATGCTTGGTGGCATCTTAACATAACACAAGAAGGGCACCGGTATACTGAATTTCGCAATGCTGGAAAGAAAAGTTGACAACATTAGAGCAAGTGTCAGCTATGGGTGATACTTGCCTTAAATTAGATCCCATGGCATGCATTTCAAGATGAATACCTGCTTCTTCTGTGGTAAGCTACAAGCCCAAAGGCATCAGTTAAGTACAATTTCAATGTATGAGGTAAGGGAGAAACTGGATGAAACTATCGCTCCTTAGCAAGAACACTGAATGGGAAGTAAATTCAAGTGGGTGCTTTGACCCAAAAGACACCCCACTTTCATTCTTGGTGTAGCAGTTGATGTGATATACAAATTGTACATAAAGTGTTGAATCAAATGGTAAAAACAATAGAGTAAATACTAATCTTTCCTCTGAAAACTGTGTTTCAGCTGCAGTTCATAAATTGCCCCCCAGAGGGCTCTTAAAGGACTTATTGAAGATGAGCTATGGGTTAGGAATGTAGTTTTTAGCAATCCTATCCAGAAAATGAATCATAGCACATGTCCTTGAAAGCTGCAAAAGATATGGCATTATTAATAGTGGAAGAAAGTACAGATATATCAACAGCAACATGAAGACTCTGCAGCTGCTAAACTTTGCTGGAAAAGCATCTTGTCCTGCAGCATTTGCGAGTTAAATGGATCAGTGCTAATGCCAAACTTGAAAAAGTAATACCACATAACCTATACTACTTCATGTGGTGCATTGGTGGTTGCTGTGTCTTTCAGCACCAGAAAGTATGAATAAGCAAGTGGAGTACAACTTACTGTGATTTTACCACAAAGCCTCATGTAGATGTGCTTGAGCAAAATACAGGTTTGCAAACACATGCATGACAAGTATGTGGAATATTCATGATCTACCATGACAAGTGGCTGTTGGTGTAACAGTGAATTTCAAACAATGATTATGCGTGACTGGGATGGCTTTCGCAGGAGTAACCAAACACCACATAGACTTGGTAGTGGTGTTAAATGTCAAGAAGGTGTTATTTTAAAGCACCCAAGTGAGCTTACTAACACTGGTAATTCATCGGCACATGATGGTTTGGATCTCATTAATATCACAATTAAAGCAGTCTTCCCTGAGAGGCAAAGATGTCAGCTGAATGGATACTTTGGGTCATGACTTATATAAAGCCTTTAAAATCCAAAGAATTATCCAAGGCTTCATAAATCTATGGGGTCCAATCAAGAAAAAACAGACTAAAGCTGTGCTTGAATGCAAAGAAGCAAGTTAGAGTACAGCTGTCAGGGTTTATTACAGAACAAACCACAGACAGATCATTGTGGCTCATCTTCCAGTTGTGTCCAGATAATTATCATGCTGAGATCTATGTGGGACTTTGAGAAAGTACAAATTCTCCAAGGTACCCTGCCCAATGTTCAGGTATGATGGAACAATGCATATGTGCAGGCGAAAAACAATCTAACACACATCTTGCATTGTCTTCCTATGTCAGCACCTAAATGATGTAACCTGTACCTTATGCCAGCAGAGTCCTTTCAGCTTAGTAATCATAGATAGTGTGGTTTGATAAAACTGTTGGCATCTACTGAGGTTTGGAGAACAACTCATTATGAGGCTATAGAGAAAATACCAGTCCTGTGACGAAGTTCCTCATGTTTCATATGTATGGAGAGGAATCAGTTAAAATATTACCCTAAAGGAAATAAGGAGTCCTGTGGTACTTTTAAAGACTAACAGATTTCATAGGAGAAAATTTTCTGGTGTGAAAGCTCATGTGATAAATAAACATTAGTCTTTAAAAGGTCCACAGGACTCCTTGTTCGTTTTGCTGAACTAGACTAACACAGCTACCCCTTTGGAACTACTCTAAAGGAGAGACCCCATGGTATTGCTCCAGTCCAATACACAACCATTGACTCCACAAATGTCTCCATTGTCACAGTGAAGAAGCTGTTGTCTCATTCACACAAAGGATGAGTTAACCATGTACCTTTGAAGAAAAACACTCCAGCATGTGAAGAATTGCTGGGAGAGTTCCATTGTTGCACAGGATAATGAAACTGCTACCTCACACTGTTTAGTGGAGTTTGTTTTTAGTTCTCAAGAGGAGGTGAACATTAAAATGATCTCATGGGCCATCAGTGCCACACAGAAAGGTGCTACTAAACTCCAAGTTTTAGCTTGAGACAGATGTTGTATTATCCCAGTTTCCATCAATTGGAGGATCTGGAGCTGGGTGTGCAGTAACTTTCCATTGACACACAGTAAGGTGCAACACCACTGAAATTATGTTTCTGTAGATTTTTAGGAATGAAATGACATCTCCACTTCCTATCATTAACTTTCATATGGAATGAGATTTTACTGCAGTATGCTCCCAAATCTATTCAGCAGATACTTTTTGCTAGCCTCTGGCTTTCTGCTTGACTCTGCTATTAAAGGAAGGCAGAAACAGTCTCTTCTTTCTAAAATACAAATTCAACTGATCTCCCCTGTGGAGCATATTCTTCTCTTCCCACTTTTCCCTTCCTTGCACTCTATAGAGCAGTAAAAGAAGATCCACCTTTCATAGGTGTATGTGGTGGTGGCGGGGTGGTGGCTAAAGTTTGCTAATTGCCTGTTGCCATCTTCAGTGGGGACAGTACAGATTTGAAGAGAGTGGCTCAGTGAAAGTGGCATGTAGGTCTTTGGCGGACAAAAGTTTATATATACAAGTTTATCTTTATGCCACTACAGTTTATTGGTGCCCTGGCAAACAATGGGGAACAAAGCCTGACATGGGAAACTTTGGCTCATTTGCAGCCTGCAACATAACAAGAATTTTGTGGCTCAGTTGTAGCCAAGGGAATGGTTGCGGAGCAGAGATTTCAAGCTAGCAGTCACCCTGGAATAGGGAAACAAGAACTTGCATATAAGAGTAAGGAGTCCTGTGGCACTTAAAGACTAACAAATATATTTATTGCATGAGCTTTCATGGGAGAAGATCCCACTTTGTCAGATGCTTAAGTTCCCCCATCTTCAAAGCATCTGACAAAGCAAGATTTTCTCCCATGAAAGCTCATGTGATAAATATATTTGTTAGTCTTTAAGTGCCACAGGACTCCTTGCTTCTTTTGATGGGCTAGACTAACACAGCTGCCCCTTTGGAACTTAGCAAGAACTTTCATGTGTTTTGGCTTAGCATTGACTACAAATCACTTAGTACAACATCATGCCATTTGGGAATCAAATTTATACATTAAAATAATCTTCATATGACTGTTTTCAAGTGATATGAAAGATTTTAGACATGCAGAAAATGGTCAAATTACTGATGGTTTAACCCACTGTAACAGAATTAAGTTTCAAAATGTATGCACAAAGGGATTATTATATCATTCATGTTATTATCTATGCATGGTACAGAATATTTTATGAGGCAGAAATTTAATGTGCTATCATTAGCTTTTTCAACATTATTTTTAAACTATCTTGCCACAATTAATGATAAAGAGAAAATGCAGATACAATTATTGTTGCACAAATGTCTTATTTGAATTTCTGAATCAAAAGACAAAGCAATACATGTAGTACAGATAACTTGCATTAAAAGTTTGTGTCATAGAATCACAGAAACTGGAAGAGACCATGACAGGTCATCAAATCCAGTTCTGTGCAGTCATGGCAGGACCAAGTACCCCTGTTAAACCATCCCTGACAGGTGTTTGTCTAAGCTGGTCTTAAAAACCTCCAATGTAGGAGATGAATCTGCCAAGGCAACTTATTCCAGTGTTTAATTGCTCTGACAGTTAGGAATTTTTCCTAATGCCTAGGCTAAACGTCCCTTGCTGTAAATTAAGCCCATTGCTTCTTGTCCTATCATCTGTGATTAAGAAGAATAATTTTACCCTTTCTTCTTCATAACAACCTTTATGAAGCTTATGTCCATTTGCTTCCTGTGGGATTGTCCCTTTAGATTAGAGTTGTAAAATTCAGATCCAGGTTCTGAACTCTGAAAAATCTAAGGTTTTTGTTTTGGCTAATATACAAATTGGGACCATCTATCCTGGTGTGGATTTTGTCCTCTAACTCAGTGGTTCTCAGCCTTTCCAGACTACTATGCCACTTTTCAGGAGGGTGGTTTGTTCAGTGTAACTCAAGTTTCATTGCACTTAAAATACTTACTTTAGGGGAAAAAAGACAAAAATACAAAGTGTCACATCACACTATTACTTTTCATTTTTACCATATAATTATGAAGTAATTTCCAGCCCCCAGATTGAGAAACACTGATATAGTATCTAGAGCACTATAAATGAGTCATTGTCTATATGAAAATTTTGTCTGTAATGATTTCACTCGTGCTTCTCATAGAGCCTGTTGTAAAACTAGACAAATATGTGGATGAGTTGATATGTATTCAGAAGACTTCTGCGTACCTCTACTGGTACAAGTAGCCTTGGTTGAGAACCACCTTTAGAATTTAGATCTCATGTTTGGGCTTTTGCTTCACATATTTGCCTAATTAGTCCTATATTTAGTGGAAAGCAGACAAATTTATTGAATTAAATGGAAGCTACACAGGTGGCCTTGAAGTGAGGAATTTAGGTAATTACATTTAATGACTCACTTTAGAACTGCCCTAAGTATTTATCACATTGTCCTAGTCTGTACTTTCTGCCCTATCTGGCAGCAGTTGAAGGGAGATATGGAAATTACTTGAAATAACTTGCATTTCTCCCTTTGACTTCCTAACAGAGTCAAAGGGAAACACAGTCTTTTTGACTCACAGTACTCCATTTCAGGGGCTGGAGTTAAAGCATCAACTCCCCTATTGATAGAAGAGGTCTTTACAGACCCCCTCAGTCAAACTGGGAAGTCAGTCCTAGACAAACCCACTGTTGTGAACTGCTTTTTGTATTGATCCTACACCAAATAGTGTGGACTTGTGTTACTATCCACTTCATTTGGCATATGCAGAGATAAAATTTTGAACTAGCAATTTAAGTTCTGGGTCCATCAGTGAATGGATTACACTGATGCATTGGGTCCTATTCCTGTGCAATGTCATGGCAAATCTTCTAAAGACTTCACTAGCAACACTATTGCGTCATGAATATTTCCACTTTGAAAGATATATTCTTGATCTGACAAGGTTTTTTAAATCAAATTTAAAAGGAGGTGCTGTCAGAATAGATATCTCCTTACTATTTTTCCTTGTGTTCACACAATGTATAGTCTGGCTCCAAGGAGGAGTTAGAGGAGCTACAAGAGCATATTGATCCTTCTATTTTCTTAAAATAAACAAGGAGTCCCTTGGCACTTAAAGACTAACAAATTTATTTATTGCATGAGCGTTCATGGGAGAAAATCCCACTTCCTAAGATGCTTTGTAGCTCTGAAATAAAACTTACTAAAACAAAACCAAACTGTTTCAGCTGTTAAAGGTTGTTGGAGCTTGGAAATATTTATCTCCAAAGCACTGGCTGTCTTAATAACTGTGAGTAGTGTTTAAGAATAATCAGTGCTATGTGAAAATTCCAGTGTCTCCAACAGCAAACACCAAAGAACATTAATTGTTGGAAGACCTACAGAAATACTGGCTTTTTTATTTTTGCCCTCTTTCTAAACAGACAAATTTACTACCTCTATTTTGTCTAGGATCAGGACTTTGAAAATGTAGCTATTTGCTAGCTTGTCATAAACTCTTGCTGGAGTCTAGCATCTCTTCCCCTCTTCCTCCTCAGTTTTTTTGCATTAGGTCAGTTCATGGACCCTCACCTTGAATTGAGGTTAATCCATGAATTAACTCCAGGGCTTGCAGTCTTCTTCTGTCTCCTGGTTGTTATCTCACAGGCAGCCTGATGCAAAGCTGCTATCCCTTTGCTATCTCAGGCCTTCCTGTCTCCCCTTCATGTTCCGTTCTCTCACCTATATAGCAGATCTTGTTTTCTCTGTTGGTCACAGCTATGGATACCTGTCTCTGTGACTGGTAGTTCCACCAGTTGTGTGGTGATGTAATCAGGGTGCTTGCCTGAAACCAACTTAGACCTTCCTCTGCCTTCTGCATGTGCTTAGTATAGGGTGAGTAAACACCACTGCATTACTGTAGAACTAAATCTGGTTATCTAGTCATGGGTCAGCAGGAATGAAAGGAGGCTCTATTGTAAGAAGTCAAACTTTTCTTTCCTCCATTCAATGCCAGTTGCATGGAAATTGGAAAGGTTCTTTCTGTGTTGTTTGATGCATAAGTCAAAATTCTCCTAACTGTAATGCAGGCAGCCAGACCTAGACCAAACAGTGCCCTTGGTGAAGAGCATCTACCGTGCCCCTCCATTTGTTAAAATTTGGAATATCTTGTTTTTTCATTACTTTTGTAGCCCATTTCATGACTCAGATGCATGATTTGCATGCATGATTAATCCGTCACATAAGACAATAAATTTGCCTGCTAGGATCTGTATTTATTCATGCCATATTATAGGCAAATAATTTTTTTCTAATCTTATAGAAACTTTTTAATTTAAGAATAACTGGAATGTACTAAGAAACTGAACTGTGCACCAGTGTTGGACAGACCACTGTTAAACAGCGTTACAGCAAGTGACGCCTTCGAATGTTAACCCTAGTCCTTTAGTTCAAAAGGTTGCTTTTCTCAGTTTTTTCCTTCATGAATTGAAACACAGAATCAGAGATCCAAACATTGGCCAATGGCATTTTCAAGTAACAAAACAGCAGTTGATGCCTATGTTCTTGCCATCTTAAAAAGGCATCAAACATTACATGTTAAAAATGGCAAAAGAACTAATGGTATTTCTTTTAGATTTTTGCATAGATTGGGGTTTGATAGGTATTTCTGGCATCTCATTAAATATGTCCTTTGTTAGTTGCTACTTAAGCTCTTCAAGCCTTAATACACAAGTAGACTTTCAAAGCTACATAATAAAACAAGGTTTGCAATATCACACCTGAGCTCTCATCTCATTTCACATCATTCTTGTATTTTACTGACTGATTGGAGATGCCCCACCCCTTATATACCCATGAGGGCATGGCTGATAACATTCCAGGAGATTCAAAGTAACAGTTCCATGAGATTCTACAAAAGTCCAGAACATTCCAGAATATTAGTGAAAAATGAGTGGACATATGGAATACCTGAAATATTTTACTTCAAACATTCTATTTTATCTCCTGTCCCTAACATAAAAAATAGATCTGAATTTCAGGCTAATGCTAACCTTTGAGGCTGAAATTTTACATGCTGGGAATCTGCCTCAGGCTGAATTGTTTTGGGAAAAGTTCAAGAAAAACTTCTGCAGCTATGAATGCTCAGCATTTCTATATATGGGATCCCATGGTATCAAGCTGAATACCCAGAAAATGAGAACACAAAAATTGAAGACTGCTGATGGGTTTGGGTTGAGGTGACTTACTTAGCATTCCATAGGAAATCTGTGGCAAAGAGGCAGGGATAGAATACAGTTCTTCAGGTTGCATCCCTAAGAGGCTGAAATTTGAGACTCCCTTTTCTTCCTGCAATCCCCTGCCTCATTCACTAATCACCTGCCAGTTTGTGCAACAGAAGGCAGGGGTCCTACAGACAAGTTTCCTTCAATACATAACCCTGAGTCATTGCCAGAGCAGATCTGTCCAGTGCACTGAATGAACAAGAGGTTGCATCTATGCCTGTATGTGTTGGTGGGTGGAATAATCAGGGGTTAAAGTATAATTTGGCGGGCCCTGGAACCATCCTAAATTTCCAAGCCCCCTTCACACAGGTCCATGCCCCCTTCATGCAGGTCTTGGCCCCCTTTCCACACCTCAGCTACTGCCCCCCCAATGCCTGCCCCCCACCCCAGCTACTGCCCCACAAATGCCTGCCTGCCATCAGACCCCTCCTTTTCCATGTCCTCTTCAGCCCCAGTCCCCATTCCGTAAGCTCCCTGCCCCCACGTCCCCACTCCAGTCCTCCTAACCCCCCATCCTCCATCTCCCCTGTCTTCACTCCACCTCCTTCAGCCCCCCCAACCTTCTCCACACCTCCCCAGGCCACCATCCTGACCCCTTCTTCCCACCCCTCCACACTTTCCCTGGCAGCTGCCTGCCTGTCTCCAACCCCCTTACCTGCATCACTGACATGGCTTAGGAACTGAGCCGGGGGCAGGGAGGCTGTGGCGCCAGAGAGAGGGAGCAGGGTCTGGAGACTGGGTCTGGGTGGCACATGCCACCCGGACCCAGCAGGAAGGGGTAAGGCACTTGGAAACAAGGGGGGATGGGACAGGTTGCTGGGCTTGCTCCAGCCTGCAGCCCCTTCCCCTAGCTGGCCCTGGGGGCAACACTGTGTTCCAGTGCGTTCATTTATTTTAGGGGGGCATTCTGGCACATTCCTCTATTTTTAGGGGGGCCTGGAATGCTCTCCCCTTAAAAATAGAGGGCCCCGAAATGGTGTTCCTAGGTGTTTTCCCTTTTAAACCCTGGGAATAGTATGTGATAAATGTAATTAAAGGATGTATCATAATGCATGTATTCATTTACGGTAGCATTGGTAACTTTAATTCTGGCATTTCCTAACTTTTGAGTGATTGACTTTGCAACGTTTATGTTCTTCTATCCTATTTTTTAGTGCATAATGTAAATCATCATTGGTGCCTGCTGATGTTACTGTTAAAATCCTTCTTGTTTCAGTTGCATAGTATGACTTATTTCCAGTGTCCATACTTTTTCAAGTATCAACTTCCTGTGTTCATTTTAATTTTTATTTATAATATTAATTTTAAATGGAATATTTAAGTGTAATATTTAACCCAAAGTACTTTTAACTCATGTAAACACCAGCAAGACTCCCAGCAAGACCCACATAGAGGCTTCCTAAAGAGCTATAGTTTCATTTAGAAGCAAAAGATGTCAGTTCAGTAAAAAGTCAAACACATGCACACTTTGAAATGAACAGTGATGTCTTGAGGGCTGGAAAAGGCCAGGGAGACACAGTTCAAAAGGAGAAGAGGGAAACTAGAGCAAAAAAGACACAGAGAGCTGCCAGGAAGTGTGGAGCAGTTGAGAACTGAAAGAATTCATTTCCACTTCACTAAGACCCCAGTTCAACGAGGTATGTGAGGATGTGGACAGTCCCATGAGACTTTTCATATGCTTGAAGTTAAGCACAGGTATAAATGTTTGCACAATGTTTTTAATAATGAGTATGTTGATTTTGAGGGGTAGTCAAGATAATACAAACTGGCTAGCAATCAACACGATCCATAACACCAAGCAGATCAAACATTCCCACTCTATTCACAGAAATATCTTTCTAATGGAGAACACATCCCGTATAAGAATTTATGGGACTTTAAGAGCTTGATGTACCAGGGGACTGTGTTTGTTTTTAAAATCTTTCCCACTCACCTAACAAAATGAATGGAAAATCCTTATTACTGGTAGATACCTCCAATAGCCTATTTCCATTACAGATAGGACAGAACGAAGTTAAACATTTTGTAGACGGTGTAAGCCAGGTGGAGTGAAAGTGCAGGTGAAGGATATGGCAAAGGAAGACTGACTGGGTTTCTTACCGTTCACGTAGTTCTAACATATGAGTTTTTGAAAAGTATGGAATTTTTCTAAAGCAATTTATAATGTGGTTATCTCATTTCTTTAACTCTTTTACTGAAGGTATTTATTTTATAACTGATAGTAACTGTTGTTAATATCTATTTTAGTCATGAGAAAATAGCTTCTGAAGGATTTTTCAATTTTAAAAGAATGCTCAGAGTTCTTTTTGGTGAAACATTGTTTAAAAATATCAAATCACTCTAATTAAATAAAACCTCTAGAAATAAAAGTTTTGTCAGTTCTTAATTAGGTTGTCTAATAATGGGATCCAAACTGGTCTACCACTGAATTCTGGGGAGTTTCGGATTCTGATCTGGAGCTAAACTGAACAATACGTGCCCAACTCTCTAATGGGTTGATCTGGATCTATGAATCCAAATGTTATCCAAACTTCAGAGGATTTTGAATGTGTATCTGACTCCTGATTTGCACTTCTAAATATAAGGCCATTTCTATTTAAGGAAAGCCCCTAAATATAGTTGAAGAGTTTCAGTTGAGAGGGACACTTTACCAAGTGCCTAAAAAATGGAAAACAGATGAGATAGTGTCATATGTGGTGGGTCAGATCCCCATGCCATTCAGGAAGGCATGAGAGTTCCTCTGGGTACAATCAGTCTCAACTCCATGCACCCGTGAGGCTTATCAAGCCTTGAGATCAGGGCCGGATAAATGCAGAGGCTATTGGAGCAGACCAGCCAGACCAGGGCCAAGGTGGGAATACTGCAGAGAGAGGCCTGTGGCCCCCAGAGGTCCCCTAGTGGCAGCTGCCATGGTGTGGTGGCAGGAATCCAGGCAGGGGGGCCACATGATGGTGGGGAACTGAGACCCCAAACTGGGGGGGAGGGTGCACAGTGGTAGGCAGCTCAGGACCCTGAGGGCCCTTGACCTAGCCCGTCTGGACATGGGCAGATCCTTAAAAGGGAGAGTCCTTTTCTAGTGCAGAGTGCCACTCTGAAGAAGCATGGTTGGGAAATGCCTTGAGCCTGGGCTCCCCAGGTACAAAGGAGAAGGACCAACAGTTTCCCTTGTCTTTTTCTTTCTTTGGCTTCCTGAAGGCCTAGGACTCTGCTTTGTCTCAGCTTCTCTTGGCTTTTTTGTTTGAACTACTTTAACTCCTGTGCAGGGAGGCAGACATCCTGAACAGGATAGTCAGAGGGCTGTGCACTAGACTCTGAGATGAGAAGCAGTAGCCCATCCTCTTCCTAAGAAGGGTACTAGAGAGAGACATAGCCTGCCTGCTGTTTGCAAAACAAACAAACAGATTGCTGAAGTTGGTCTACCAGTACCACAGTTTCTTAGCTGCCCAGCATCACCCTGAGGCCCTCATTTTTTTCTGAAAATGTAATGCCAAATATTAATTTGGCATGTCATCTTCAGAGGCACTACAGGCTGACCTAGCAAGGGGATGGAATAAATAGACTGAACAGGTCTCTTACATTTCTAACTGCATGATTCAATTCCACTTTTTAAAAATATTCATATATGAAAACACTCAGCTGAATTTTAAACAATTGAAACAAGCTGTTAGCTACTTTTCCTCATCATACTTATTTTTAGTAATGTATGGACTATAAATAAGAGCTAGTTTATCAC
The DNA here is from genome assembly GCA_007922195.1 of Podocnemis expansa. Taxonomy (NCBI): domain Eukaryota; kingdom Metazoa; phylum Chordata; order Testudines; family Podocnemididae; genus Podocnemis; species Podocnemis expansa. The sequence goes on along the minus strand of ML681964.1, from coordinate 36,065,057 downwards.
CACCTATGGTGAAACTAGCAATTCCTATATTTGTGGCAAACAGAAACCCTAGTTCTAAAAAAACCAAAACCCCTTAATGAAAAGGAAGTAGCTTGTAACTCGAATTATGACACTGAGTTTGGTACTAGATGTAAAATGGTGCCTTAAAAGCATAGTTTTTATATATACAAATATAATCTGACAGTAAGATGATATTTTTACTTTGTCCCTATCAAATATTAAATGTCATTTTCATGCTTTGGTTAACTTCTTCCAAATAGCTGAGAGCATGATTAAAATACGCATAACACAAAATTTTGTTAAATTAAGGCTACATAATCTTAACTGAAATTTGGTGAAATTAAACCTACTTCTTTTATAGAAAACACTTGGAAAAATTAGTTATTTAATAGATCTAGTTTTTGAAACAGTTTCAACTGAAATACTTTTCAGAAAGTGCAGTGGAGCTATGATACAGTAGAGTCACAGTCACTGTCTTTAACTGACTGCATGTACCTTATTTCCATTCACAACTAAGAAGATATAAGGGGAAAATCCAAAGGGGTAGCCATATTAGCCTAGTTCAGTAAAACAAACAAGGAGTTCTGTGGCACTTAGAGACTAACACATTTATTTACTGCGTGAGCTCTTCTCCCATGAAAGCTCATGCAATAAATAAATGTGTTAGTCTTTAAGTGCCACAGAACTCCTTGTCTGTTTTAAGGGGAAAATGTTTTTCTCTCACTTTCTGTACTGATGGCTGGCTTTAATAGCTGGCCTAGTGGTTGGAGAATACAAATGATTGTCATGAGCTCTGTTTCTTTATCTAGCGCTGCCACTGCTATTCTGTGATTTGGCCATGTTACATGCCATAAGTGATTTAAGAATGCCCTTAAATGCTGTGGGAGATTAACCTCTTTCCAGATCAACTTTTCCATTTGTAAAAGACAGGGGCATCGCTGCCCCGGGGAGAGACCTGGGACATGGGCCCAGGCCCCACCCCCTGACTGGGGACAGGGCCGGAAGCCACCGCGCTGCAGTGGGTGGCTAGGCCCCGCATCCCCAGCTGGGGATGGGGCCGGAAGTGGCCGCGGGCGGCTGGGTCCCGCATCCCCGGCCGGGGATGGGGCTGCCACCGCTGTGGGCAGCCAGGCCCCAGATTTTCTGCTGCGGCTGTGGGTGGCCGGGCCCAGGACCCCCAGCTGGGGATGGGGCCACCGCTGCTGCTGGTGGCTGGGCCCCAGATCCCTGGTCGGGGATGAGGCCGCCGTGGCTGCCGGTGGCTGGGCCCCGGATCTCCGGCCCAATTGGGCAGGAGGCCGGGAGAGGGGTGGCCCCGCCAGATCTGGGGCACCGGCACTGGGATTCGGGGCACGTGCTAGTAATGCTTATAGGCAACAGACTCTTCTTGTACCACTGTACAGCAAACCCAACAAGGAAGAGGAGTTGGTCTAAAGTGTAGAAGTGGACATGAGAGGAAAGCTATCATACAGGGGGTTGGACTAGATGACCTATGAGGTCCCTTCCAACCCTAGGATTCTATGAATAATATGAAACTGATTGGCTGCAGAAGGAAAAAGGGGGCTGGGGGTGGGAAATGGTCAAATGTTGTAGAGTAGCTCATGAAGAGAGAGCTCCACTACTCTCCAAAACCAGAGTTTTCCAATTCCCATGTCTGGCTAAGAAACAAGCACTAGTTAACCCATCAGAACAAGAATGTCTACGTGAAAATGCAGACCTGGGGAGGCTAATTTACAGCTTGGTTGGGATAGGGGATAGGGGTGATGAAAATGAAATCTGTAAGCAAAAGTAAGTTGTTTGCCCCTCTTGAGCGTAACATGAATATTTTTTCATAAATGCCACGATTCCTCTTGCTGGTGTGGAGCTGAGTGAGCAATGACTCTTCTCTCACAGGCTGATCAGATTGTAGATCTCAGGATGGCTCCAGGCTGTGGCCTGTTGGCCGCTCTTGGCTGCTATTACCTGCGAAAGCCTCTCCATGCTGCCCAATGAGAAAATGGAGTTCAAACCCTCCTAGGGCTGCAGGCAAGAGTGAAGCTTTCCAGTGGTGTGGCTAAGGTGCAGTACATCAGGAAGGACAGAATTGAAAGAAAAGGGAATTCTGGGACAGATCCTGGAGTCCATTAACATCTGACTACATTGCTCTTGGCAAACACTGCTGTGAAACTGCATTGTTAAAATTGCACTGAACACTATGCCTCCTGCAGGCTTACAATGCCAACTTGCAGCAGCACTTAATTCTCCTTTGCAGCCATGTGAGGGTGTAAGCAGGCAGCAGAAGGTCAAGGCAACTGGCATTACAGAGACCTAAACCCTCAATGTAGACTAGCCCTGAGTCTTCCTTTTACATCTCTCTGTATGAGCTTTAGGAAGGAGGATGTCTTGATATACATTCCTGCTTCATACAGTCACTGAAACTTGCGTTGATCAGTGTTTTTCTTTAATATATGATCTGGTCAAATGAAAAAGACTAAGCAACACTGCAAAACTCAAAGCTGAAATCAGGCTGTGCATTAGAAGAAGGTAAAGTAAGTACAACAATTATAATTAATATATTGTGTGTGGATACAATTTTTTTTCTTAGCACCTGCATGTTCCTCAAGACAAGTTAATTTTGTCACATTTGCTAAATGGCTTTTAAGATGATTTGCATCATTACATATGGCAGAAGTAGAAAAATGCCTTAAGACTAATATGCAACAACCATTTATATTAATTTTGACTCACTACTGATCAACCACTTTTCTAAGCCTGTCAGCATTTCCATGCAGCTAGAGCTTCTTTAAATATTTATTTAATAAAAATGGATTACATTAAGTAAAATGGATATGTAACTAGAACCAACCCTAATATAAAAATGTGAGACTTCCTCAAAGAAAGTTTAGGTAATAACCACATTATACTTGATTGTCTCCACTGTACCTGAAGTCACATGTTGGCTACAACTCAAACTTTGTTGGTGCATTTACGCTGAAAATAAAGTCTAATTTATTTTTCAACTGATTTTCTTTTCCTTTTTTTTTTTTTGGCATAGATGCTGCACGAATCTTCTCCAAAAGATACAGTGAAAAGAAAAAGTATTGTCAAAGGACAGAAAGTTCTAATGCTGCAACAAATGCTTTGTTTTTTGTCTGCTTATCCCTTAGGCAGCTACAGAGATGTCTGTGCAGACTGCTTTTTAAGTTAAATTCAGGTTTTGTTGGCAGAGGTTCTTCTTCCAAAAGTAGCTCTCCTGAGGGAAAGTTTTATTTGTTGTGTATCCATACACAGTTATGACACACACCAAAAGGTTTCAAAGTTTTCAATGCATTTTAATGTGATGAACTTCCATAAAGTCACACTTTTTTCCCTGGTCAGCAGAGATGTGAGAATTTCAAAGGCTCTTTTAGCTATTTCAAGCCACTTTTCACGGCTTCTTTATTAATGAGGAAAATGTGATTGCTATGGCTTGTGTATAGGATTTAAACATTGAGATGAAAATCCAAATACCCACTAATAATCAAATTGACTATTGAGTTGGAACAGAGAAAGTTATTTACAGCAACTTTGTCTTTGGGATGCAAGAATTTTCATTGTTATATATGGACCCAGCAGAGAAGGAGATAGACACAGACACAAAGGGAGCTGACAGGAAGCTATGGGGACTTTATTGGCAGGTATGACAAACTGCTGGGTCTCACATTTTTCTTAGGGACATGGGTCAGGGCAGCCACAGTCACCTGAATCCTGCCCCTGTAGGGCGCTTGCATCAGTGAAACTCTAAGAAGGGGAGAGGGCATTTGGGACCCAGGCCCACCCTTTACTCCAGGTCCCGCTCCAGGTGCCCTACAAAGTGCAGCTATGTGCTGCTAACATTGTCCTAGTCTATACTTCTTTCCCTGGGCTGTCTTCCCCCTCTGCCTTTTCAGTTCCTTGCATCTGGTCTCCCCTTAGGCCAGTTTCCTTTCTCAGGTCTTAAGTCTCCACCTTCTCTTCTTTTCTCCAACTCAATTACCTTCTGCAACTCCTCTACTCCTTCACCTCTGCACAGCACCACCCTCCTATTCCTCCTCCAGCTTGTGCTGCTTCTGTTTGGAGCAGGGAGGCTTTTATCAGGCACCTGGCTACTTCTTAATTGATTTCAGGTGCCTCTAATCCACCTGCAGTAACCCTGGTCGGCCACTGGGGAAGAAAGCCTTCAGCATTCGGAGGCTCAAATATCTCCCATTTTCTACTCTTAGACTGCCTGCTGGCTTTGATCTCTCACAGTGGCAAGATTACATGAGCATCTCCCAATCATCTTCCTCAATTTACTACTTTAAAACTTTTAGTCAGTTGTGCCAGTCCATCCTAGAAGTCTAGCATCCTCTCTACTCAAGGTGTCCATCCATGAGAATGGTCCTCTGTCAATGCCTCCCAGTGGTGGAACATCTCAAAGCTCTCCCTATAACACAGTTGCCTGAGTAATTTGTTGACCATCATAACCTTATTTCACCTTTGCTCTCCTCCTCTACAAACAGTTAGAAGGCCATGGAAGATCACCTGAGCCTCCAGCCTGGGGCAGTCTTCCTTTACACATCCCAGTGAGAATCTAGCAGTATTGTGTTCTCACATGGAGGATAATGAATGGATTCTTTCTCTTCCCATTATGATCCTCTTCGGCCTTACATCCCATATCTTCTTCTGGCAGACAGCATACTCTTCTGCTTGCCTGATGTGCTCTGGTGACACCCATGTCCATTCTTCTATTGGTGAAATTCTTTGGTTTTCCCTCTTCTGCACGTTCTGGCTGTCATTCTTCTTTTGTTCTCACTTGCAATTTTCTGTAAGTCATCGTCTATCCTCTTGGGACTCCAAACTCTGGGCATTCTAGCTCCATTGTTTCTTTTCCTCTTATTCTAGGACTGCCACTCTTTTTTTTCCTTGCCTTTCCATCTTCTGTTATTGTCTGCCTCTCCTCTTCATTTTCCAGCTCAGGGAACCGATTCCTCTGCTCTATTTCTCCTTTGCTAGCTGGTCTTTTCCTCCTACTTGTTCTCATAGTCACAGTCTTCTACGGACCACTTTCTTCATCCATCAGCCTACCCTCACAGTTCTCTTATCCAGGATGCATCTGCACATCTTGAGTTTTCCCTTCAACCTCCTCTCTTCTTTCCTCCATCATCTGCTAACATCCCCTTTCTAAACTCAATTATAGATTCTACCTGCATTGCCAAGCCTTGGATCTTCTCTTCCGTCACTTTTTCTTGGTGGTACTTCAAACAAAACAACTTTTAGGTACTCACACCAGAATTTTGTGCATCTGCAGCTTCTACATTCTGCCATTTGCACTATCTCTTCCATTCTTAAGATCACTGCCACTGCTGCCTGTGGATGTCATAGCTTTCCCTTCTAAACTCCGATCAACTTAAACACCCATGTTTTCAGCTTTGATTGCTGGTTCCTGTACTGCTAGCTTCTGAAGATCTCAGCCATCCATAATTTCTTCATAGCTTGCTCCCCTACCTGCTGGCTCTCTCAGATCTAAATTGTTTTGTCTGACACTGCCACTGTAGCTACCATCTCTTAAAGATGCCTTTCCTTCTTACACCCCACCCCCATCCTGGGTCAGATCATGGTTTGGGTTTGGGGTATCTCTTCCATTCCTGTTGCTTCTAGCTCTATTTTTGAGCAGGACTGTATCTGACTTTATTTCCCCTTCTTTACATTGCTGTCTTTTACCATCTGCCCAGCTCCTCCTCATTAGTTTTCCTTCCTGATTTCAGCTCCTGGTTTGCTCTCTCACAATCTCCCACACTCACCCTTGGTGACTTCACTTTCCATGTTGATGACCTCTCTGATTCCTGTACATATTCTTGCCTTCCCCTCTTCATCCAACCTTCAGCCATGGTTCAACTCTCCAGCCCACCCAAAATGAGCACTTACTTGGCTGGGCCTTTACCAAACACTGCACACTGAAATCTCTCTCTCTTTCTCAGTCCTGCCTCTCTGAACATGGCCTGGTATCTTTCAGAAGCATGCATCAGCCTCTCTTACACCCTGTTGCTTGGTCCTTTCATGATTTCCAGTTCAATAACATTGATGACTTCTCATCTGCTATCAGCCATTGCCTCCTTTTCTTTAATTGAAATGGTTGTTGATTTTCTCTCTGCTTCACTCTTCTCTACCCTTGACTCTTTTGCCCCTCTCCCATTGCAAGGTCTGCCCTGCCATCCCTCACCCTGGCTCACATCCAGCATCCACTTTCTCCTCTCATGCTGCAAAATCTTTTTCTCAGAAATCCTGTGACCACACTGACTTCCTCCACTATTTTTTTTCCCTCCTCTCTGTTCTGCAGTATTCACGGCTTAACAACTTTCCTTCTCCAACTTAATTGATTGCCAGCTGCCACTTCACCATTGTTGACTCACTCCTCAAATCCTTACTTGGTGAATGACCTATTTACCTGCTTATTTGAAGGACTCATAACACATTTACTATGTTAGGCTTGTTGCACATCATTTGCAAATAACCTTTCACATAAGTACTATAATAAGATACTGCTGTGGCTGCTGCATGTTAAGGTGGCAGGTGAATATTTGGACCAAACATATTATATCTGAGAACAAAACAATTAAAATATGTGTGGTTAGTAAATCAATGTATAGGCACCTAATACATGGCCTGATCCTCCAGAAGTGTGCCAGAAGAGCACCAACATTCCCAACTGATTTGAGTGTATGCTGAGCATACATGGAACCTTAGAAGATTAGTCACTAATATAAATATAATGAATATATTGCAGTAGCATGTCAAAATATTACTAATCAAAACTGGGATGTCTAACATTAGATTTTGGTATCTAAATCTAGTTTTCTGAGTTTGAAAATGTTGACTGTTTCTATAATCTTTGTTGAATGTTAAAATCTAATGTTCTGAACTCTTGGTGATGACATCTAGAACCAGGAACTTTAAAGTATCTTTCCAGTTGTTTAAATGCTGGCAATATTCTTTCAGGAAGTAGAGTAACCCACGTCCACTCCATAGTGGCTAGAATACACAGAGGGTGAACTTGCTATAGCCTTGATTATTAGAGTTTTGTCTCATAGATCTGTCACTAGTGACTTACGCTTCTAGAATCCTAAGGTCCATGTTCAATCCCTAATACTAACTCACCCAGAGTCTACAATAAGCATTTAATATATTTGTGTGATATATTTAAAATAAGCTCTTCTGAACATTTCTGCAGTTTTATTCAGTAAAATGAGTTTTTCTAAGTATAATATAAAGTGCTAAGATACTGTAACTGAGCTGCTGAAGATGTATAATAAAATGGCTTTAAAAGCATTAAATAGAAGAGGTGTTTTTCTGTTTTTAAAAATCTTATTTTTATTAATCGTTTCAATGGGGCATAAGCATGTAACTTGGTGAATCAAGGTTTCAGTGCATATAAACTATTTTTCAATCTTTTGGAGCTACAGTATTTGTATGTCCCAGGTTATACTTTGTCATGAAAAGGGGATTGATAAATCAAAACAACCTGAGGAAAAAGCCTGTTCCATGTAAGTAAGCTGACAGAGCCATTCTTTTTTATAAATATACGCAAGATGCAACAATGACAGAACTTATCATTGTAGTTGTATATAAACAAAGTTTAGGGTTGGCTTTTGCAATATGTTCAGGTAGAGTGGATAGTATTATGAAAATAGATGTTAAAAACTGATGATTGCTTTTATATTTAATGTGTTAAAAGCTGTTTTATTAGAAGTCTTTAGCCGCTCAGCTGATGTTTGTCAGCACTATTCCTTATATTTAGAAATGTGAATTTTACTGACTAGCCCTGCAAAAACTTGTGTTTCTTAGAAGTCAGTGTAAGCAAGTGAAGATAGTCTTTTCTATGCTGTGTTGCCACAGCTACAGTTCAGTGGGGGAACTCTAATTTGTGAAAGGTAGGAAAGATGCTGTTACTTAGGGTTGTAGACTCTGGAACTAGCTCTTCCTCCCCTTGTTTCAAAATAACCCCAATCCAGTGATTTTCTGAACATGCTGGAAAAAGTCTTCTGGAAAACATGGAAGCTAGGCTTCTGTTAAAAGTGATGAAGTGGAAAAGAGTTTTTGTATGTATCAGGGTGGGTTCTTGATGAAGTGATCACTTCATACTGATTTAATTCTATTAACTATGTTAGTGGACTTAAAGCTTTGAATACACATATTCTTAATTATTTAAATAAAAACAAACATCTATAAGACTTAAATGCTTTCCTAAAATGGGGTGAAGTTACTGTTCTTGTGTCAGTTATTACTTTAATTTATTCTTTTGTTCAAGATAAAGCAATAGGATTACCTAATCTAGTCTATTTTAGAAATTGTGGCACCTAAAACTTGAAGCAGAAACCTTCAAACCACTGTCTGGAGTTTAATTTTGTTCTGAGTATTGTCTTTTCTCTAAAAAGATAATAAAAAGTGTAAGTATTTTTAGGGTTTTAAAAAGGGTCTGATTGCACCAATATATTCTGTTACATACTGATTAATTTAAAAACCACTGCAATACTATACTCACCTTCTGGTCATATGCTGATGTTTGTGTTTGTATTGTTTCACATGTCTTTTCAGCTTGTAAACCCTGTGGGCAAAGAAGTCTCTATTTGCACAGAACTCAATATAATCTTTTAATCTAACTATTATTATTTACTGTTAGACTAATTTGCTAGAGAAGATTCTAAAGCATGTGTAAAAGCTTCAGATGGGCCTCATGTTAATTCTGTATACATGGTAATGGGTAAGATTCTGCTCTAAATTACATTGGTGTAAATTCAGAGCAACTCAGATTAGAATTAGTTTAATAGTAAAATATTAAACTCCTAATTCATTTATGAATCTGAGTCCGGAGCTTAAGTCCATGCTACATGTGGAGCCTTGTTTATTAAATTCCAGGCAACTATAGAATTCGTGAATCCCTAAAATTTTCATAAATTTAAAAAAGATGATGAATCATTCAAAAAGTTCACAGCGGCGGTTCATGATTCACTTTGTTGTTCATTATTCACCATCTGGTGTTTAAAAAATTTTGGCCAGCTATTTGGGCATCAGAAACAATACCATGAGACTAAGGGTATGTCTACACACAGTCCTTATTTCGAAACAACAGAGGTTATTTCGAAATAAGGAATGGCATGGCCACACGACGCACGGCCATTTTGAAAGAAGCAAACCGCTTCTTTCGAAATGGCCGTGGTCCTTTCGAAAGAAGCTAAACCTAGTTGCCTTTCGAAAGAGCGTTGTTTCGAAACGGTTGTTTCGAAACAACGCCAACGGGACATGCCGTTGCGAAATAACTGGCTGAGCTTCCTCCCAGGGTGCTTAGCACCCTGGGAGGAAGAGCCACCCCCTCAGCACCCTGTCCAGGGTGCTGAGGGGAGACAAACCGCAGGGCACCGGGGTGC
>ML681964.1:35858658-36055256 GCA_007922195.1 Podocnemis expansa | reverse complement strand
AGGGGGCTGTGGGCACCCGCCAGGTGAGGCGCGGTGCCTGCAGCCCTTTGCAGGCACCCACGGGGTGCAGTGCGCCTCTGCACTGCACCCTGTGGGTGCCTGCAGCCCCCAGAGGAAGCGAAATAGCAGGTCCACACTGTGGACCTGCTATTTCGCTCCCTTATTTCGAGGACACAGTTTTGTTATTTCGAAACAAGTTATTTCGAAATAACAGGTTTTTCGAAATAAGTTATTTCGAAATAGCTTCTTTCGAAATAACAAAACTGTGTGTAGACATAGCCACTAAGCCAACTATAGAGTGTAAATCAACACTATTAGTCGAAGACTGGGATGTCTAAAGAAGCAGGAGCTGGATGTCTTTAGAAATTCCAGGATAAGCGAACAGTTCATGAGCAATGCCTATCCTGAAAATTACTCATACAATATATTTGGCAAATAAACTAACAAATATATGAAGAAATTAAATAAAACTTGTTAATGATGCATAAATGGAAGGAGGAGCTATCATTCTAATGAAAATTCTTAATTCAGACTCCTACTTCCCATGTAACTGAGCAGTATTTGGCCCAATAATCTTAATTCATCATTCAGTAAATTTAACCTTTTTTAAAACCTGCTTATGCTGCCTGCTTACACAGTCATGTTCATGCATATGATGAGCCTACAATGTAATATGTAAGGCTGTTATTGATCCAGGTTTGAATTAGATTTCTACTTTAGGCACTCTTTCAAATTACTCTGTAATGTGCCAAGATCTTTTTGTTGCACAAAAGGTATGTAGTACTTCTAATATAGTCTAGGTATATTTAAGCACTTCATACCTGTTTTAGAAGATCACTTTAAATAAATCTTTAAACATCAGCAACAGTCTTTTATTTGAAACTGTCTTTTTTTTTTTTTGGATAGTCATCCCTTTGACACAGAAAAGAACATTTAGAATATTTTTTTATACTTGCTTTGTACCGTTTATTGCAACCTGAATCATTTCCCTCTGAGAACAGTTACCTTTTGAAGGACAGTCTGTGAGGGGGATTTATAAAATAATGGCTTGGATGTTCTCTGCATTTTGCCATTCAGTGCCTTTTTTTTTAATGCTTTAGCACAGTCATCTGTTCTCTTGATGCATAGTAGGGCAAGGCTAAGCTTGAAGGATTGGATATTCAAAAGCATCCAAGGAAGTTTACTCTTAATAATGGTGGGGAAAATATACTGTATCATAAATGCATTGTACACACAGAGCCAATGACAGCTGGGTTTAAGACTGCACTATCAAGGGACTGAACTGGAACCCAACATAAAGGAAATAAAAAAAAATTCTGCTCCCACACTGGTGTAAGGATAACATAAGGCACAAAGCTTACAATAAGCAAAGGCTTCATTCTTTTATTTGCCTAATGGATTTGTTGTACTTTTTGGATGGGCACGAAGGGTTTCCTAATTCCTAGATATTTATTACCTTTGGATTCAAGTTTGTATCAAGGAAGCTGACAGTATGTGGCCAAGAAAGAGCACATATCAGATTCTTAATATACAGAGAATATTTCCTGGCCATTTTATAGGCAGGTTAAACTAGCATTTTTTTCACATACGAACCTGAATATAATTATAGTAAGTCACCTCCAAAATTTTACAAACCTTCTTCAGAGAGCATCCTGCTGACATATGATTAGCCCCTTTGTTGTGGTGTTTTGAAACAGAAAGATTCACTGAAGGCCAAAATCCAGATATTTGCATTTAGCCAAATATAATTTGCACTATCACAGTTCATTCAGTTCAGTTTCAGGCCTTGATTTCTGCTCCATTTTTAAAATCTATTTCTATTGACTTTTGCCCTTTACATGATGATCTGAAAATACCCTATGATTTCTTTTCCAAAAATGTCCTTGTCAGGTCTTCAAGATTTTAACAAAGCACAGAAGATAACCTGCTCATTTTTACCTGTTTGAGTTAGTCCCTGCCTATTCATCACAAACACAAGATTACCAAGTGACTAGGAGAAGTTCCCTGGGTGAAGATCACTTAGGAGTCCAAAATTGTTAGTCTCAGGAAATCAGTTATTTTTTAAAGGAAAGTATTAAAACTGTATTAGAGCGTATCAAAATTTTCCCTTGAACTGATTTGGTACAGTAGATTGAGTTTTCCAATAAACAAATGTTCATAGCGTCTGTTTTCTCTTGAGAGAGTGTATGTGTGAAAGGCAGCAAACAAACAACCAAATCAACCAGCTGCCCCAAAAACAATACAAAGTTTTTGACCAAAAAAAAAAAAAATTTGATTGCTACTTCCCACTCTTCTACCCCGCCCCTTGATTCTGGCATTCACTATTTTGATTGAAGATTGGAGTTTCCCAATGGGGCTGAGAGAAACCAGTTTGTCACTCCACTCTAGTATTTACACTTTCTCTGTTTTGACTTTCTAGTCAGTTGTAAAGATGAAACCATAGTATAGAGAGAGAGAGAAGGATCTACCACTAACTTCACAGTAAGCTGAGTCACAATGCTTTCTTTCATAACAGCATAGTCTTTGAGATACTGGTCTTTTCATCTGCTGTAGTTTTCATGAATAAATTACTTTGAAAAAAGTGAAATGGTGAAAAGGTCTTTTTGTGCTCTGTAATTATTTCATTGGATTTAATCAGAAAGGGGTGCTGATTAAAATGCTTAATGCAATGCAGTAGAAAATATTAAACTTATGTTCATTTTTAAACTGTTTTCTGATATTTACAACAATGAAACATGTTTATAATACAATGTATATTGTCTATGCCTGCATATCTGTTTGTTCCATAAAAATTATTATTCTACTTAACACTAGAAGAGTTAGGAGGATTTATGCCTCGGAATAACAACTAATCCCAAAATAAAATAATATAAACATAAAAATGAAAAACAAAAATTTATCTGTATTTTACTACAAAATTCAAGTTATAACAGCTTTATCCTAAACTTAAATATAAACTATTTAAAAAAAACTGCTCTAGTTCAAAAAGATTTATTTTGAGGTAACTGTATAGCTTGTGTTATACAGGAGATAATACTGGATGATCTCAGTGGCTGTATTTGCAGTTGGACATTATGAATCTATTTGATTTAATACAATTTCAGAAACTTTTAGTTTGGTCTTGCAAAAGTTTTTTCTTAAATTGTGAAACCTCCTACCTCTGAAAAAAAAATCTGGATGTATTATAAAATGGGCTTCCATAGTTAAAGCTGTATTAGCAATTGAATTATAACCACCTCTTTTCAGAGACTTAAGTTTGACTTTGGGTAGGTAAAGGTTTTCTTCCAGAAACCAATGTTTTTATAAATTTTTGAGAGACTTTTTTTTTTGCTATTTTTAATAGCAGAATTGGAAGCTAGTGAGCTCTAAAAGCTTTTGCACATGCTCTGATATTTTTTCTCTTAAAATTATATTTGGCAAAGTTAGTCCTTAATGTGCAGCTGTGGTTTGAATTTATTCTTGAAAAATAGTTTAATTGTTTTTTGTTTCAGTAACTGGCCACTGCAAATATCTTTTCTAATTACATGGTTATTTTTATCACGTTGCTCCACCTGTCATTTAACTGGTGACCAGGAGAGGGTAACTCTGATTCAGTTCACCTACTGCAGGTTTGGGTTTCTTCATCAGTGGGTTGGCTCAGTGATGGCAACTGTCTGAAGGTAGGATAACCCAAACTCTTTCATTTAATAGGACTGACTGTGCAGTCCTTATGATGATAAAAGGAATTTTGGTGTCATAAAGGACTGTAGGATCAGCTTCACTATTTGTAAAACTACTTGTCCTACTTCGATCATGCTGAAACAGTCTAATCTTTGATTACAGAGCTTGGTAGTGCTTGGAAAGTCACAAGCAGGTGACATTTGACAGGGGAGAATAGCTGATTGTTGTACCTAATATGCTGAGGAGATGGTATCACATAAGTAACTAAGCTCCCTAATTTCATGAACCAAGTGGGAGGTGGGACTAACTATGGCCAAGATTCTGTTGATTGAAGGGGGAGCAAAATTCTTCAGGAAGACCCAGAGGCCAAATTTTTAGAATGGCTGCAACCTGGACTCCATTTGTACATACACAGATTTGTCCATTAAATTGCCTGTGTAATTATTATGCACCAAGGCTTGTATATATAAGTGACAGAACTGACATATGAAAAATATACTTGGGTGCACAAATGAGAGAGTGCAAAGAAACCTACATGTGGCAGTAACCACAGTTGTAAGTTTTACGTGCACAGATAGAGGTGTTTGAAAAGTTGGTTCTTCATGGTTTATGCATAACTCCCACTTAATGTGGTAGTCTGTGATGAGTCACACAAACTTCTAGTCAAAGACTTTTTAAAATAGGGCTTCATAGAGATTGCACTGAGCTTAAAGTATTTGTATAAATATGGGGTCTTTCACTTGGCTTCATAGAGATTGCACTGAGCTTAAAATATTTGTATAAATATGGGGTCTTTCACTTTAATAAAACTCATAACCTGTTCCACAGAACTACTGCATAATTATTTAATGCATCTGTGAGCAGGACACAAAGACTTAATTATTTTTACCAGACATAATATTGCTGTTTATTATGTTGTGGTAATTTATTATTTGTATTACTATTGCTCCTACAAGCCATAGTCATGGACAAGGAACCCATTGAGATAGGTGCTGTCCAAACATAGACTAGCAAGATGGCTCCTACCCCAAGGAATTTATAATTTAAATATAAACCAAGAAAAAACAGATAGATACAGACATAGGTGATTACAAGCAAACATTGAGACAATATTAGTCGGCATCAGAGGCAGTAGTCTTGGTGCATCAAAGGCCTAACAGTGGTTAAGTTTTTCTTAGGCATCACGGCAAAGGAGAATTTCAAGGAGGATAATGAAGTAACATTGTAGATATTTATGAGCAAATCTTCCCTGCATGAGGGGCAATGTGGAAGAAAATATAAAAGTTCTTGTTTATAAAATTTGATAAGTGAGAGAGCTGAGATTGCCATCATGTCAACAGCAAAATAAAGAGAATGGAATTTAAGAAGGCAGATTTTAGCAAACCTAAAGAATTGATATATAAGATCTCCCTGGGAAGCAAGTCTATGGGAAAAAAGAGTTCAGAAGAGTCTACACTTTTTTAAAGAGACACTAATAAGGGCACAAGAACAAACTATTCCGATGCATGGGATAGATAGGAGTGTGATAAGAGTCAACTCTGGCTTTAATAGAAGATCATCAACAACTTGAAGCTCCAAAAAGAGTCATATAAAAAGTGGAAATTAAAACAAATGACAAAGGATGAATATCAAAAACAACACAAGCATGTAGGAATAAAATTAAAAAGGTCAAGGCACAAGAGGTGATAAAACTACCTAGAGACATAAAGGGTAAAAAGAAATATTTTACAAATACAGTGGAAACAAGAGGAAGCCCAAGAACAGGGTAAGCCCATTACATAATGAGGAGGGAAATCCTATAACAGAGAATGCAACAATGACCATACTGTTAAATATCCTTTTTGTTTCAGTTTTCGTCGGAAAACTTTAGCAGTGATTGAACCAGTCATAATGAACATCATTGTAAAGGAGTAGGATCTGAAACTTAAGTAGGCATAGAATGAGTTAAGAATTACTTACTCTAACACTTATATCAGCAAAATCTTTGTTACTAAATTTTTGTTGCTCAGAATTGTGAAAAGCAACCCCTGAGCACAGTTAGTTTTGTGAGCCAAAGTGCTCATGTGCATAGTGTTATGTAGGTGGGAGGGAGACTCTCCTGCTGACATAGTTTGTTGAGCTGGTTTTTTTTATTATGTTGACAGGAGAGCTTTCTTGTGGTGGCAGAGCATGGCTGCACGAATAGTCTTCCAGCAACACAGCTATATTGGTATAGCTGTGCCACCATCAGCTTGCTAATGAAAATATGGCCTGAGACAAGATAAATGTCTTCAAGTTAGCAGTGCCTGACAAAATACATCCTAGAATACTTAAGGAACTGGCTGTTGAGACCTCTGAGCCATTACCAATCATCTCTGAAAACTTGTGGAGGATGGGAGAGATACAAGAGGACTGAAAAAGGGGCAAATATAGCATCTATCTATAAAAAGGTGAATAAGGACAATCCAGGGAATTACAGACCAATCAGCCTAATTTTGGTACTGGAAAGATAATGGAGCAAATAAAGATAGAATAAGTAACAATCAACATGGATTTCTTAAGAGCAAATCATTGCAAAGCAACCTAATATACTACTTTGACAAGGCAGCAAACCTTGCAGAAATGGAGGAAGCACTAGATTTTGTGTATGTTGAATTCAGTGAGGTTTTTTAATACTGCCTCCTATGACCTTCCCATAAACAACTGGTTGAAAAACTTTCCTCAGTGAATAGTTATCAGTGATACACTTTCTAGAGCATATCAAGTAGGGATGCGAAGGGATCTGTCCTGGGTTTGGCTCTATTCATTACTTTCATAAATGATTTGAACAACGCCAAAGAGAATACTTATAAAGTTTGCAGATGATACCAAGCGAAGAGGGCTTGAAGGCACTTTGGAGGACAGGATTAGAATTCAATATGATCTTGACAAACTGGGAAAATGGTTTGAAATAAATAGGATGAAATTCAATAATGACAAATGAAAAGCATTATGCTTAGGAAGAAATAATTGCACAATACAGAATAGGAAATTACTGTCTAGGAGGAGTAGTGCAGAAGAGGATCTGAGAATTAATGTGGATCAAAAATGAAATATGAGTCAAAAGGGTACCACTGTTGGGGAAAAAAATAATCAAACACCATTCTGGCATGTGTTAGTGAAAGTCCTGTAAATAAGAGGGATGTAAGCAAACGGTTCAAACGGCAAGCAGCAGTCTCACCAGTTAACAATGAATTATACGTTGCCCTCCGGAAGTCACACTGGATGTGGCATATCCCCACAAAGCAAGAGCCATCCAGTTGCAACTCAGCAATTGTGTGCCAGGTTTCTACCAGGGTGAGGTTGCTTAGAAGCCTGCTGCATGCTGTAAAACACAGCAAGACACAGTACTCTATCACTCACCACCTTTATCACAGGGACAGTTTAGGAGGAGTTCAGGATCCTGCTTAGCTTCCCTTCCCCCCAGCTGAAAGTCCCAAAGGAAGGAGCTCACTGGGACCTGGGAATGGGGTGGAGAGGAACAATCAGGAAGGGGGAACTCAGTAAGAGGCTGAAGCTAAATCGCTGATGCTGAGGGGGCCATGCAATTGCTTCCCCAGGCTTGGCCACCCAGCAAAAATTCTTAGCTCCATGGCAGTTCAGCAGGGCTATGTCAGCCAATAGAGAATCATAGGGTTGGAAGGGACGTCATGAGGTCATCTAGTTCAACCCCCTGCTAAAAGCAGGACCACTCCCACTAAATCATCTCAGCCAGGGTGTTTTCTAACCTGAGCTTAAATATCTCCAAAGATGGAGATTCCACCACCTCCCTAGCAACTCATTCCAATACTTCACCACTCTCCTAGTGAAAAAGTTTTTCCTAATATTCAACCTCAACCTCCACAGCTGCAACTTGAAACCATTGCTTCTTATTCTATCCTCTGTTACTACTGAGAACAGCTGAGCTCCCTCCTATCTGGAGCACCCCTTCAAGTAGTTGAAGGTCACTATCAAATCCCCCATCGGTCTTCTCTTCTGTAGGCTAAATAAGTCTAGTTCCTTCAGTGTCTCCTCATAAATCATGCCCCAGCCCTCTAATCATTTTTGTTGGCCTCTGCTGGACTCTTTCTAATTTGTCCACATCTTTTTTGTAGGGGGGAGCCCAAAATTGGGCATAGTATTCCAGATGTGGCCTCACCAGTGCCAACTAGAGTGGAATAATTACATCCCTCCATTTTCTGCCAACGCTCCTACTGATATAGCCCAATATGCCATTAGCCTTTTTGGCTACATGAGCACACTGTTGACAGACATGCAGCTTCCCATCCAACATAACCCCGAGGTCCTTTTCTACAGTACTGCTGCTTAGCCGATCGGTCCCCAGCCTATAGTAGTGCATGGGGTTTTTCTGTCCTAAGTGCAGTACTTTGCACTTGTTCTTGTTGAACTGCATGAGACTTCTTTTTGCCCAGTGCTCCAATTTGTCTAAGTCTCCCTGAATCCTGTCCCTGCCCTCCAGTGTGTCTACCATTCCCCCCACTTTGGTGTCATCCACAAACTTATTGAGCACACAGTCTATCCCATTATCAAGATTGTTAATGAAGATGTTGAACAGAATGAGCCCCAGGACCGACCCCTGGGGCACTTCACTCATTACTTGTTGCCAGCTAGACATTGGGCCATTGATCTCTACTTGCTGAGCCTGTTGATTTAGCCAGTTTTCTATCCACCTTACGGTCTACTCATCCACCCCATACTTCCTTAACTTTCTGATGAAAATGCTGTGGAGAAACAGTATCAAAAGCCTTTTTAAAGTCGAGATATATCATGTCAACAGCTATTCCTGCATCCACAAATCCAGTCATCTAATCATAGAAGGCAATTATGTTGCTCAGGCATGATTTGCCCTTGGAGAATCCATGCTGACTGCTCCTGATCATTCTATTTTCCTCCAAGGATGAATTCTTTTAGGACCTGCTTCATGATTTTTCCACGGATTGAGGTGAGGCTGACTGATCTGTAATTCCCTGGATCCTCCTTTTTCTCTTTCTTGGAGATGGGTACTATATTGGCCTTCTTCCAATCCTCCAGGACCTCCCCTGTTCACCATGGCTATGTTCACACACAAAGTGCTTGTTTTGAAACAAGCTGTTTCGAAATAAAACCTTATTTTGAAACACCTTATTTCGAAATAACAAAAAAAGTGTGTTCGAAATAGCATGTGCAGTGTGACATGCTATTTCGAAATAGGAGAGAGGAGAGGGAGGGAGGCCCTGTGCTGGGCCAGGGAAGCCCCACCCCCGGGTTTCCCCTACCCCCTGCGGCTCCAGCCAGGGGCGAGGGGGGGCTCCCCCTGCCCCCCTGCTGTGTCTTCCTGGGGCAGGAGGGCTCCCCCAGCCCCCCTGCGGGTCCGGCCTCTGGCAGGGAGGCTTCCTCTGCCCCCCTGTGGCTGCTGCCTGGCGCGGGGGTCTTCCTCTGCCCCCCCCGCAGCTGCTGCTTGGCACTGGGGGGCTTCCTCCACCCTCCCATGGCTGCTGCCAGGCGTGGGGAAGCTCCCCCTGTACCCGGCAGCAGCCGCGGGGGGGCGGAAGAAGCCCCCGTGCCTGGCAGCAGCCGCGGGGGAGCGGAGGAAGCCCCCCCGCGCTGGGCAGGGGTGGCGGGGGGGCAGAGGAAGCCCGGGGGTGGGGTACCCCAGGCTTGAGGCAGCCCCAGCTGGCTTCTCCCCCTTCCCCTTGGTTGGGGGTAGGTGGGCGAAAGGGGCTGGGGCTCCCGTCCCCCTGGTCCCAGCAAGGGGAAGCGGGGGGAAGCCGGCTGGGGCACCCTCTGACCCCCTGCACCCCACTCAGCACCCTGGCTATGCACCCTGGGAGGAAGGTCCTTGTTATTTTGAAACACTCTTTGTTTTGAAATAACATGTCCAAATGGCTTATTTCGAAACCACTGTTTTCGAAATAACCCTCCTTTCGAAAGCAAAGTGGGTTTAAGCTGTTTCGAAAGGAGGGCTCTTGTTTCAAAACGAGGAGCTCCCTCCTTTTGAAACAAGAAAACGTCGTTTGGACATAGGGACTTTTATTTCGAAACAACCAGTGGTGTTTCGAAATAAAAGCCCTGTGTAAACATACCCCATGAGTGTTCAAAGATAATGGCTAGTGGCTCTGCAATTACATTGGCCAACTCCCTCAGCACCCTTGGATGCAGTTCATCCAGCTCCATAGACTTTTGCACGTCTAACTTTTTCATATAGTCCCTAACCTGAGCTTCCATCACCGTGGGCCACTCTCCTTCTCTCCATTCTGCATTACCCAGTGTAGTAGCCTGGGAGCTGACCCTGCCTGTGAAGACTGAAGTAAAAAAAACAATTGAGTACTTCAGCTTTTTCTGCATCATCCACCATGAGGATACCTGCCCTATTCAGTAAGGGACCTGCAGCATCCCTGATTCTCTTCTTGTTGCTGACATACTTGTAGAACCCCTTCCTGTTATCCTTCATATCTCTTTCTCGTTTCAACTCCAATTGCTCTTTGGCCTTTCAGATTTTATCCCTGCAGTCCCAAGCACTATCTTTATATGCCTCCCTAGTCATCTGCCCAAGCTTTTGCTTCTTATAAGGTTCCCTTTTACATTTCAGCCCACCGCAGATTTCTCTGCTAAGCCATGCTGGGTACCTTCCACATTTGCTGTTCTTTCTGCACATCAATCTGGTATTTTCCTTTGTTCTCAGCAAGGTTTCTTTAAAATACAGCCAGCTTTGGTGGACACTTTTGCCCCTCAGATCAGCCTCGCAGGGAATCATACCCATCAGTTCCCTGATGGAGCCAAAATCTGCTTTTCTGAAGTCCAGGGTTTGCGGTTTGCTTCTTTCCTTTCTTCCTTTGATCAGGGTTCTGAACTCTACCATCTCATGGTCACTGCTGCCCAGGTTGCCATTCACTTTTATTTCCCCGATCAATTGTTTTCTGTTTGTGAACAGCAGGTCGAGAGGTGCAAGGCCACTGGTTGGTTCCTCTAGCATTTATATCAGGAAGTTGTCTTCAATGATCTCCAAAAACTCCCCGGATTGCCTGTGCAATCCTGTATTGCCCTACCAGCAGATGTCAGGATAATTGAAATCCCCCATGAGAACCAGGGCCTGTGATCTGGAAACTTCTGCTAGTTGTCCATAAATGCCTCATCCACCTCCTCTTTCTGGTCTGGCAGTATGTAACAGACACCCACCACAACGTCCTCTTTATTGCCCTCCCCTCTAAACTTAATACACAACCTTTCAACCAGCTTGTTTCCACTTTCATAGTGGAGCTCTGAGCAGTCATAGAGCTCTTCCCTGTCTGTCCTTCTGGAACAATTTATACCCATCCATGGCAACACTCCAGTCATG
This sequence comes from Podocnemis expansa, assembly GCA_007922195.1. Taxonomy (NCBI): domain Eukaryota; kingdom Metazoa; phylum Chordata; order Testudines; family Podocnemididae; genus Podocnemis; species Podocnemis expansa. The sequence goes on along the minus strand of ML681964.1, from coordinate 36,044,263 downwards.
CAAGCTATCTCACCATGTCTCTGTTATTCCAATTATATCATAGTTCTTTGTCTGCGCCAGTACTACCAATTCTTCCTGCTTGCTTCCCAGGCTCCTCGCATTTGTGTACAGGCACCTAAAATACAAGGCCAATTGCCCTACTTTCCTCTGTCGATTATCTCCCCTGTTGCATCTTCCTCCTTGCATTTTTTTCCTGGTGTCCTCCTTCCCCACTCACCTCAGGTATTAGGGCTTCATTAGGACACTTAAGACAATGATTTGATTCCCTTGCTTGCAGTTCCGATTACCCTCTCTATTATCCTTGCCGTTACAGTCCCCACACCCCCAAGTTCCATCCCTTCCCCCAAGTCTCCCTCATTGTGACTAGGTGTGCTGTTCTGGATGTGTGCAATGCACCAGATCCATACAGCACGGTAAGCACTTGCAGGCCTGTTGTTCCCTTCATTTTTTCCCACAATTCCTGGAACAGTTTTATGAAGCAGATGAATAGTATTGATGGCATTTACTGCACACTTGTGTATATCCATATGTTTTGATTTGAGCCAATGTCTCGTCGAGGGTCAGATTTGCTCACTAGCAAAAAGTGTATCGCATAGAAGGGGAACAAACAATTCCCTTTTCCAGATTTAAACTAATTTTTTAAAGTATCCTCATCATCCCTTTTGTGATAAAAATAGGAAAACAAAACTACCAGGCCAGATTATGGCCCAATCTGCATGGTCTACTCCCATCAGGACAGACCGTGTTTTGTAGTGTCAGGTCTCCCCTGCAGACATGAGAGGGCTAATAGGGTCTGCAAGCCTGATCCACCTTATGCTCTGTTACACTAGTGTCTAGGTAAATCGACAGAGACGATTAATTTTTCTGTATTGTATACATGCCCAGGGGCTATCATAGAGAAAGTGAGCTTCTTCAGTCATAAAGCCATGACCCGAACACAGAGCTCCTCTGGCCCCAGGGCCAGAGTTCTCTCTTTTCATAACAGCCCTGGGCTGGAGAAGCTCATAGTCCTCACCACAGGCCTGGGGACTGAGAAGCTCTGTGCCCCTCCAAAAGTGGTCAAATTTAAATTCCTACTCATGTACCTGTATGAAAAGAAACTTTCCCAGGCTATTGACATTGCCTGATGAAACCTGTTTTAAACTAGAAATTCAATCTCTTCTCAATGCACTGTTTCCCTGTTAAATTTAAATTTTGGTGCTGTAGCTGCTTTCTTGTCAAGGGGGAATGATGCATGCAGTGTTCACCCCTCAACTGTTCCTCCTTCACATAAGAGCCTACAGAATTCACCTAATTCTGTACATATTTATTCCTCCTATTTTGACTGGGAGGAACTGATGACAGAGCTAAAAATTATTTGGTTAGCTCTAAGATCTGTAATTGTTCATTTTTATTATATTTGCTAGTGACTGGCTTGGTTTGTGTATGTGACTGAAAAGGCATCTTTTATTAATAATCATGTACTGTACTTTGAGAATTACTGAATAAGAAACTACTGTGGAATTAATACCGCACATGATCTTTTCCTGGCAGAAAGTAGTTGGAGGCTGTTTTCTAATTTTAATTAGGATGGTGTTATCATTAAATAAGGCAAAATTATTCCTAGAATTGGCTCCATTTTAGCAGAAAAAATATACCTGTGTAGTGCTCATCTTTATTAGTGCAATGTCTATTAAGCCTTTAAAATACTCCAGTGTACAGAAAAAAATCCTTAATGTAACAAGCTCATTATAAATCATAAATAAATCCAGATCTAGTATATAAAACCAAGTGAAACAAGAATCTAATTTTGTTAGTCAAACAGTGGTACTGCCTAGTACAATTTCCAAAGAGGCAGCTGCGTTAGTCTAGTTTAGCAAAAAAAGCAAGGAGTCCTGTGGCACTTAAAGACTAACAGATTTATTTAATAGAAATTTTTTTGATATTTGATTTGATTTGATGTGCTGTTACTGTATGACTTGATCCCATGTCTTACACTCCCTTCCATTTATTTTCATCCCATTTTGTAAATTCCCCATCTCCGAAGCATCTGATGAAGTGGGATTTTCTCCTACGAAAGCCTGTGTGATAAATAAATCTGTCTTTAAATGCCACAGGACTCCTTGCTTTTTTATCTCCTCAAAAAGAGTTAGACCTTCTCTAATTATTTTAAGGTTGCCCTTCAAAGAGAGCTTTTGGGATTTTTTTTTTTTTTTTTTTTTTTTTACTTCTAGTAGGTCAATGCTTTAGTTCCCTTGCACTGAAAATGTAAGTGCAGTTTACCAAATTAGTTAGTTATATGTTATGCATAATAGGTTTATGAGGGGCAATAATGGGAGGTCTGCACAGTATTTTTCTAGCTGCTATCAGATGTAATTTTGTGACATGCAGGTTTTATGCCTGTTCTGCATTTTTCTCCTTCACCTTGTGCTTGTGTTTTTCTACTTGCATTTTTCTCCTTCACCGTGTGCTTGTGTTTTTCTACTTTGTTCATCTTCCTGTACCTTCTGCTTAAGCAGCAGAGTTTAAGGCATTAATACAATTTCATTTTAATATTTTGTTTAAGATTTCAAAGACTCAGAATTCTAATAGGTGGCCTTTCAAAGAATGTTTTAAATCAATATCCTTGCTGGATCACTTTAAAAATTGATTTACTGCTGACCCTGTATTTAATTTGAGGGGAGGTATTTTATAGAGAACGAGCTTAATTCTGCTGTCTCTTACCTTGACTCAGTGGTGTAGTTGACAGCAGAGTTTGACCTGAAAGTTGTAACTAATGTTTGAAATGTGTTCAGTGATATATTAATAAAAAGACGTTGAAACCTCTTCATATCTGAACACTGTGTGATGAAAGATGCCAGAGCCATTCCTCTGCCAACATGAGGCATGGTGAGAGATGCTGGAGCTGTATTAAAGGGATGAGGCATGGTGACAGATGCTGGAGCTGTACTTAGTGTTAATGGACTGTTGGGACTTAAAAGAGAGACTGGTTGGACTGTGGTGAGGAATTGTGGCACTTTTAATAAATTAATCCCACAAAGGGCTATTTATACTCAGAAGGCTTGTGTGGTATTTTTGAGGACTCTGGAAGAAAGGGAAAATTGAATTACATCCTAATCATTCCTCAGGAACAGGCTATCTTCTCCTAGTGAGCTGGAATTCAGGCTTCTGGAAAGAACTGCATATTTATAGGACAGTAATGTCATCAACAGTTGCATTAGACAAGATATAAATAAATTCTAAAGGTTTGTCTAAATACAAAAGTTGTACTGCTTTAAGCATACCAGTATAATGAAAATGGTAATGATGCCTCTTCTCAACGAGTGGGATGCAACTGTGTTTACATAATATCGTTTATATTCTACAGCTATTTCCGTGTGGAAAGGAGAATAAGCTACTCCAATACAAGGCACTTTTTAGCAATGTAATTGCTTGCATGCGAGGAGCTGTACCAGTACAACTATTTTGGTTTAAAACAAAATTGCACTCATAACTGAAATAGCTAAACTAATACAAAATTGATGTATGTAGCTAAGACCTAGAGAGATTAACCATGTAAACTGATTGCTAACTGGCAGGAGTTAGGAGGAACCTTCCCCTATGGTCAGGTGGCTTCATAATTATGTATTTTGGGATTTCTTATACCTGTCTTTAAAGTGTCTTGTATTGGTACCTATCAGTAGCCAGATGATAAACCAGAAAGATCAGGGGTCTGGCCCAGTAGAGCTATTCCTACACACTTGAATATTCCTTTATTAATGAGGGGCAGATGTACCTGGAAGAGTAGTTCATGGCACCACTAAAGATTAGGTCAAAGATCAGACAGTCTGATCTTTATATCTGTTGTTTGCAACAGTGACACTTGTTATAGGTTGCACAGCATATCTCCCAGACATCTCCAGTGTGTCTTGACCTCTCACCCTGTGCCTAAATTGAACATGCTGGCTTTCAGGCCCCCCATGGAGTGGTTGATAAAGGCTGCTTCTCTTCTGCCACCTGGAAGCCACAGCCTGGAATCAACTGGCATTGAGCAGTCAATCAAACCCATGCAATAGAGGTTAGTATACACCACATAAATCCAGCATATATTATAATTAATACACAAAAGCACACAAGAGGGGAAGTGTATTGAAGCTGACCTGTACAAACTTCCTGCCACTTTAACAAATTTGACTCTCATTGGAATGCTTCTGGAAAGCTACAGTCATTCATGTTTGGGGAATGGTGTGCTGCAAGGCTGGGATTGCTTTTAGGCTGTGGTGTGTTGTTTCTGTGTGTGGTGTTTGTTTTAGGGGAAAGATGGGTGCTTCTGGATGAAGGACTAGAATTAGATATGGTTAGATGCCTAAAGTCTTATATCCTTAGTTTAGAGGCTTTGTGCTAAGTTATACAGAAGTCATCCATAACTTTCACATGACAAGAGTGTTTTCACATATTTTTTCCCCAGTTTTTAGATTACAAAAGGATCTCTAGAGATGGGCTGCTTTTAAAAACACCAGACTTTCTAGAAGTGCCCAACTGGCTCTAGAGCTCAGCTTCCATGAGGTACTTTCATAAAGCTCTATTTTTCAGAGACTAATAGAAATGTTGTGGTAGAAAAGACCCAAACTCATTTAGTCCAGTCTTTTAAGCTGTGGCAAGGCCAAATAAACCTAGATCATCCCTTGCAGGTTTTTGTCCAGCATATTCTTAAAAATCTCCAGTGATGGGGATTCCACAAATTCCGTTGAAGGACTATTCCAAACTTAACTATCTTTATAGATAGAGAGCTCTTTCCTAACATCTAAGCTAAATCATCCTTGCTGCAGATTAAGCCCATTCCTATTTGCTTTACCGTCAGTGGACATGGAGAATAATTGATCACAGTTCTCTTTATAACAGCCTCATAACACAGGAAAGCTTCTGCTACGTTGTCAAAGATCTTATCCTATAACATATTGCACAGGCTGCTGGAGTAATAAAACCTGTTCCTCTCCACTGCAGTAGTTCCCAGTTTCAGATGAAGGACACACCCAGGGGTTAAAGTAAGGGGGAACACATCTGAATGTAGTTCCCAGGCCCCCCTATTTTTAGACTGGCAGGGTTCCAGGCCCCCTAAAAAATATAGGAATGCAGCTGAACACTGTGTTCTGGGGCCCCTCTAAAAATAGCTACAGCAGCTGGAACGCAGCCTTCCGGTAGTTTCACCTTAAACCCAGCTCCACCTTAACCCAGCCTACAGAGGGCTGTGGCAGGCTGGGACTTTGTGAATCTCTCACTGCTGGGCGGAGCAGCTTGTGGCCCATCAGTCAGCCTGCAAACAGCAGAGGTAAGAGCTTTGCAGGGGTTAAAGTATAATTTGGTGGCCCCCCCTCTGGCACAGGTGGGCCCCCAATACCGGTCCCCAGAACCCACCTCCTGCCCTAATACCTCCCCCCCCCCGACCCCAGACCCTGGTGCACATACACAGAGACACAGCCACCTGTGCTATGGGGGAGGGGAGCCCCACCTGTGCTGGAGGGTTCCGGGGACCACCAAATTATTTAACCCCTGGACACACCTTATAGGAAGGAGTCTGTAAGAACAGGACATTTTGGTCTGCTCTTCTGAAGTGTTCAAAAAAATTTGACCACCTCAATTTTTTAATACAAAGATCTGTTTTGACTTGTCAAAAATTAAATGTTCTTCATTAATTAAGTGAACAATATATATCATACATTATAGCAGCAGTTCTCAAACTTTGCCATACTGCAACCCCCTAAAATGATAAATGAATTCGTGTGGCTCCACATTCTAAGTTGCTTGTGACCCTCCAGGAGGTCCCAACCCACAATTTGAGAACCCCTGCATTACAGATGATAATGCTAGGCTCTTGACACAACAATGGCCCTGTGCACAAAGAACAGGAACTACTCTGAGTTGGCTGGGCTTTTTTGTGAAGATCCTAATTAGATCTGGCTGGAAAACAAGAATTCTATTTCTTCATCAACTGCCAAATTTTTGGCATTTGGTTTTGTTCCACATAGGAAATGAAGCACAGATATCCAGGCTTTGACAAAGCTGTTTTCTCAAAGATCTTCTTTGTAGCAACACACATGCCTCTTGACAAACTAAATCCTTTCCCCATACATCATGATGGCCCTAAATTTTTGGATGCAGGGACCATTGCTGGGGTCATATAACAAAAGGCAGAACATGTAACCCTGTTCTTAACCATTTGAAAAGAATTCTGACTTCTGTTTTGAACAGATGTAACCAGTACAGAAAATGTTTTCTTCTGCTAACTGCAGTGTATACAATTCAGTTATGATAAATAATGCCTTTTTTTCTTTTGTTAATTCAAGAAAAAGATGCCTGATTTCCACAGAGCCTACCAATTTCTCATATGTAGAATTTTTTTGGACTTGCTACAGTTTGTGGCTTTTAAGCTAGAGGGGCCCTAGAAGTCATGAGTCTTGTTTTTTTAGCCAATTTGTAACATTAGAATTCCAACTTATAGATTTAATTAAATATGAAAAGATTTACTCAAATTATGTGCTAAAAGCTTTTGATGGATACACTGTTTCATACAAAAAAAAGAAAGAAAAAAAAGGCTAAGCTACTTCTATAAGTGCTAAATAAGGCCCAATTTTAATTTTGGGACCACAAAGACCCCAGTAATCTGGAAGGTGAATCATACAGCTGGGTAGAGAAAGGTGTTCCCTTTCACAGAGGAATGCAATAATTTGAAACTTAGTTTCATTTAAATTAGAGCAAAACCTAAAATTTGAAATCTCTCTTTCTGGGGTCCGTAGCTCAAACTTGGTGGTAGTAAGCCAGGCAGGCTGCCAAGGAACTAGGTGGGCAAGCTGGCAAGAAACATGCCTGACAGGCAGGGATTTGAAGAAACTGTGGTTAGCTGCTGGAGGCAGTTAATCAAAATCAAACCATGTCCACAAATCTGTGAGATTTCAACAAATGGGTTAATTCTAAAAATGCATTTTTTTCCTTATTAGATTTTTATATTTATACAGAGGATTTGCTGGGGGAATTGGAGATTTTTTGTTACTACTACTGCTGATTGCTGGTATATCCAGTGCAGAATGATCAATATAGACTGGAAATATTTCACTACATTTCTAGCCAACCGGTTACATTGTTTGGTCAATTTGCTGTACTTACATTCCCAGGTCAGGTGACCTTTTATGTCTGGGAGTGTAATCAGAGGCAATTTCTGCTTAATTCAGTTTCTAATAATGTACTGGAAATGAGATGTGATATGGATTCTGCAGCAGTTCTGTAGTTGAAATCATATTTGGCATCCAATCAATGTGTATTTTTGAAAGGCCTGAAGGATTGATCATCATCTCATGGACAATGAGAATTATAGTTAGATCACTGACTCAAATTCATCCTTATCTGTAAAGAATTGCAGTGATAGATCTGATTTAGGTATTGCGTGCAATCACTCTGGGGTTCAGCCTTACATCTTTTCTGCTTTTTGCATTTTCTTAATATTGTATATCGTTTCTTCTCGCATAATTAAGTGCACATATGCATTGTACAGGACACACTGCAGTTTTGGTGGCTGAGCAGGTGAATCTTTCATTAGCATATATGTGAAATTTGGCTTCCTGGGAGCCATACTGTGATAGCTTAGATGGGGCAGACAAAGTCCTAAATACTGGTGGCTTTTCTTAAAATATATCGAGCCAGCAACAAACAGCTTCTGATGACCCAACTGGTCATTCAGTATGCAAAAACACAATTTCCTTAAAACTAGCACTCAGACAGCCAAAACATATATGATGGGGATTAATGAAAACTTTTACTCATCATATGTAAAAACGTTCTATCAATCTACCAAAGGATCCGACACATTACCAAACAGGCCAAAGAGTAGTTCAGATCCTACCCAAATACATGCTTAAAGACACTGTTTATTATTTAAACTAATATTTATTTAAAAAAGGACAAAGAGTAATGGTTAATGATGATAAAGCTTTTAGGTTGGTTTCAAAGTAGAGATGATAATTGAATTGCAAAGTTCTAAAATTGCAGTCTCTGAAATTTCCCAAACAGTTTATGGACCATCAGTCCTTGTTCAGAGCTTCTTTGTTAGAAAGTCAGTCCAGAGAAATGAAGACTAAATATTCCATGTACACAGTTTGTTCAAATTCTCCCATGAGAATTAGCAGGGTGATTCCAGGCTGGTGATGGGATCTCGATCTTTTGATTCAAACTTTCTCTGACAAGCTTGGAGAGATTTGAAATAAAAAGAATCAGTTTACTAGAGTCTTTCGTAGATCCAGGAAGAATGACTGATATCTTCTTGACAGTAGGTATCTCCCTGAACAATTAATAGATGATTGCTTGTGGCTCTCTAATATCATCTCCCATGTCTTGGATCACACTGGTACCTTTACATTAACCCAAGGTAATTGGCCATTTATAAGCATTCACAGGTATTTACTACTTAAACTTCAAAGAGAAATAAAAACAATAATGGTAACATCCAAAGTTCTATCTAAATATTAATATGTTCCTAGATATTCTTAATCACTAGAACAGTAATAGACAGAAAAGCAGTTTATCTACATTGCAAACCTCTTACCAAGATATATTTAAACAACATCAATAACTGCCAATAATATGTTTGCCCATTCAACCTCTGGTCTACCTGTAAGGAATGACTCTCATTACATTGTATTTACCTATAATATAGGCTGTGCAACTTGCCCAGTTGTTTTTTTTTCCCCCCTACCCTACTGTCACAACATAGAATTATACAACCTCGGTGTCTACCAGTGAGGACTCATAGGTTACACTCACCAACAGCAATCAGTAGAAGCACTGACTATTCGGGGGGCTTCCTGCTCCTTTCTCTGTCTCCTCTCTTCTATGACAGAATTTTCCTTGCTCTGCATCAAATGGCTCTTGCTCCATTTCAGTTTGCCTGCTGTCACTTTTCATTATTACTTGTGGTAAATGTGATACAAAAACCTAATAAATCTGTTAGTCTTAAAGTGCCACACAACTCCTTGTTGTTTTTTCACAAAAACCTAAGACATCGTGGGGCCATGAAGGCATGGCATCAGGTTTTGACATATGAAGCAGAAGAACAGCCAAACATTGCAGTCTAGTCTTGCTGCTTGACAGATTTATTTTATATGGACCTCTGTTTCAGAGGAATGGGATGGGAGGTCATGTGACCACTAAATTAGTTTACTAGATTGTAAGATGATGTACCTTGGGTCTTGTCTACATCATGTGAATTCCATGCTGTACACTAAGGCCAGGTCTACACTACAAAGTTAGGTTGATATAAGCTGCCTTGCATCAGCCTAGGTACATATGTGTCTATACTTAAATTTGTCTCCCTCTAATGTAATCTCTCCATTAAGCTGGCATAGTAATGCCACCTTCACAAGTGACGTTGAGCTATGGTCAATGTATCAAGATTGAAACTGCATGAAGACAAGACACTGCGGTACCTGTGTTGACCCCAAAAGTCCACCAGCAGCTGTTCCACCCAGTGCCTGACTCTTACTTGGGGCACAGTTATGACCTGCGCTGCCCAGGAGTCATGGAGACTGGGAGCCCTTTGCTGCCTTTAAAACCCTGCAAATTTTTGAAAGTCATTTCTTGATTATCTAACTTGGTGAACACACCTAGCATCTCTCCACTACTGTGTGCAACTGCTGAACTGACCATGCTCCAAATGTACTCTGGCCTGGAGTAGAGAGGAAATATTGGATCTTCTGGGCCTATAGAGGAAGATGCTGTGCAAGCACAGCTATGGACCAGCTGTAGAAACATGGAGTTCCACAAGCAGATTGCATGGGGGATTCAGGAGGTGTGCAACAGGGACCAGAAGCAGTGCTGCATGAAAGCAAAGGAACTGTGGTAGGCATATCAAAAGGCAGGGAGGCCAGTAGCAAGCTGCAAATCTGCCACTTTCACAAAGACCTGCTTGGCATACATACTGGAGATCCCACCAGCAACAGACTACCATGGACACCTCAGAGGAGCCCAAGTCACATGTCCCTGGCATGAACAGTGAGGACAAGTAGGAGGTGAAGGAAAAAGAGAAGAATGATGGGGGACATCCAGCAAGGAGTCCAGTTATACTGAAAATCAGGACCTCTTTGAGACTCTGTTGCAAGCCAGTCAGTCCCGGCAGCTAAGCCTGGGTAAAGCCGATAAAGAGGAAGGAACCATGGGTAAGTATGTAAATGTAATTCCTATTATAGTGATGGCACCCCCAAGTTACTAGGATACAGCTATTGACTTCATTAAGTTACTCATACAGGAAGGGGTAGGGGTACAATAAAGAGAGCTAGAGTTGTTGTCCACTTCTCATTCCCTTGTAGAGTTAGGTGGGGGAGGAGAGTGGGAAGCATGAGGAGCAATCTCTTTATGTACACAGGCCCTTGACGACTCCTGAGAGATTTAGATGATGCTTTCATGGAAGTGCTCTGCAATCCTCTCCCAAAGATTTTTAGTATGATAGACTTTTTTCTCTCCCCAGTAGGACCTTCCCATGCCAGTCAGAATTAACTTTGGTAGGTGGCACTGCAGTAAATAGGTTAGCAGCACACAGGCCAGGCGGCTTTGGAGTGTCAGCAGCATCTGTGCTCTCTATGCCTTTGTTACTCTGAGGAGTTAGACATCAGCTGAAATCACCATTGCCTGTGGAAAATGGTGCCAGTATTCACTGCCAATGCCCTAGCCCCAGAATTTCATGCAACTGAGAAATTCTGTCCTGATAGTCATTCATCCATGGCAGGCCATATGGACCATGGCTGAAGCAGTGATTGCCCTGAACAAGCACTCCCCACATAGAAGTGTCACTAAGCATGTCTTGTTTGAAACTTCAGGGGGAAAAGGGAAGAGTTCTGAATCTTAACTTTGACTTTCCATTGTGACTATGCTGACAATGGTATCCCTCTGTGTTTTATCTTTAGCTGCTGCCATTACAACCTTGAAAGGTTCTCCCTCAACGGTCATGAAGTGTGTAAGCCAGATAAGGTGCAGAAGAAGCATATAGGATGACATATTCAGCAAGATCCTGCAAGCCAGTGTTGCATCAGACAATGAACAGAAGGCCTGGAGAATGATTCTTGTAGAGTATATGGAGAAGGAAAGCATGGACAGAAGAAAGGCCCGGAGTCCCAAGACATAATAGAACTGCTCCCACAGCAAACAGAGGTGCTTCAGGCTCTTTATGAACCTGCAGGTTCAACAGTCATAGATTGCCATCCTTTGCAGCTGATGGAGAACTCCAGTAAAGCACCTGTCTCACACCCCTCTCAGCATGCCACATGGCATCAGGGGCAAGGCCAGATTAAGAGGCCTTGGGGCCCCAGACCCCCACTTTTGTGGGCCCCTCCACCTGGGGCCCCACCATGGTGGCCAATCTGAGGTCAGGGTGGGGCAGTGCTCAAGGTCGCAGGGCCCTGGGTCAGAAGCTGTGCTTTGTGGGGCTCCGGCCATGCTCCTAGGCTGGCTTGTCTGCCCCAGAGAGCAGGGTGGGGTGGGCTGTTAAGTGGCCACTGTGCTTCAAGGCGAGGGGTGGGTCAGCCTCCAGTGAGGCCTTCCAGGGCCTGGAGAACTGTGGGGCTGCTGCAGTGGGGCCACAGGGGGACTGGCCAGACCTGCCTGAGCTGCAGGGGTCCCAGTGGAGGCCTGACAGAAGTCTGGACCCTGGAGTGCTGTGACAAAGCCTACTCCAGCTCTGGAGTGTGGCAGCCACCTTCCAGTCTACTCTGCCCTGTGGGGAAGACCAGCTGGCCCAGGGGCAGGGCAGCAGTACTGCAAAACACGGCCACTGACCCATGGCCCTGCCTGCCCTCAGCAGTGAACCAGAGCCCCCCAGGCTCTGAGTGAGGCTGCAGTTTTGCAGGGCAGTGGGGGCCGGGGAGGGCCAGATCAATGCGGGGGTTTTTGTGGCTGCAGCCCAGCATCCCCCTTTAGGCTGGGGCTCGGAGCTGCAGCAAAGTCCCTGTATTGATTCAGCCTTGATCAGAGGTAATATCCCTATCCCTTCATATTAAGCTCTGTTACATAAATTTAATAAGATTTAAAATTATTTGCTTTTACCTTTCACAGAATTATTTCTGAGGTGTTTTTGTTACTTGATAAAACTCTATTGTTTGGAAAATAATTAATTTTTATTAGTTCTGAGAATATGTTGCAGAATGGCTGTCAATATTGAAAGCATCCACTTAGCTTGCGATTATACACTTTGACACAACTCCTCAGATCAGTGATGGAGTGTTATAATCATTAATGTACAGTGAGCACCATACAATTAGTAGGAGTATTGTTAGTGTTATAGTTACAGATGTGCACCAAACACCACATGATGCATACCATACCACAGACTGCAGGGTCAGGTAGAGCACAGTATGCCACAATGCATTGCTGTGACTTGTTGTGCCCCACTGAGCTGCCTAGTGCCTGTTGAGCTCTTCTGATAGCCCTTGTGTCTGGTTGCTCACACTCAGCAGACAGCCCCTGCTGTCCACCCCGCAGCTACTTTCCCCCTTTGCTTGACAGGTCTAATGCTCGTGAAGCAGGAGCTATAACCACTGGGATGCTTTTCTCACTGAAATCCAGTTCTGTTAGTAGATAATGCCAGTTCCCTTGCAACCTACCAAAAGCATATTCAGCTGTCATTCTGCACCTGCTGAGCTTGTAGTTGAATACTTTGTTGGTGCTCTTGAGGTGGTTAGTTTACAGCTTCATGAGCAAGATACGGTAGCCTGGGTCCCTTGGATCTGTGTTGACGTTTTAACTTTGCTGAAGGAAATCTGCTGATCAGGAAAGTAAGTCCCTACTTATAGCTTTATGAAGTGTCCTGTGTTCATAAGGAGACCCCTTACCAGCCAACATGGTATCAGTGATGCATCCTGTGAGATCCACCAGCACTTGTATAACAATAGAAAAAACAGCCATTTCTGTTGCTGTACTCTGTGGCAAGGTGGTCTGGTGCCAAAACAGGCATCTGTGTCCTGTCTATTGTTCCACTGTTCAGAAACCACATTAGTGCAAATCCATCCATTATGTCCTGCACACTGCCAGAAGTCACAGTCCTCTGTAGCAGGAGATGATTAATGTTCCTACACACTTGCATAATAATGGCCCCCACTGTGCAAAATAATTTCCTGCTGACAGGCAGCAATCTGGTCTTGCAAGTTTCTACAGTTTGATCACGACTCATTTCTCCACTATTCATGCGGGTCTCATTCTGGTGTCCTGATGCTGAAGGACTGGGATGAGTTCAGTACATGGGTCCAGGAATGTGGCCTTCTGCCACTGAAAGTTCAGCAGTCACTGTTCATTGTTCCAAATCTGCATTATAATGTGATCTTACCTGTTCACTGCTTGAGCCCAAAAGGAGTGCTCTGTCTTTTGTAGCACTCCTTGAATGCTACCAACGACCTTGAATTGGTTCTCATTATGTCCCACAGCAATCAGCCCTCTTGAAAATGGTCATGTTCCCTATGGGTTGTCTTGAAGCTCTGCAAATACATGATGATTGTGTGTCCTGTGCTTGCAGTACTCATGACAATAGTGTACAGCTATGTAGACTCCATGTTCTGTGAGAGATGGCAGTGACAAGGTCTGCACTGTTTTGTGGGATTTTAAAAATACATGCAAAAAATTATGGGAGCGAGATGGCATTACAGGGTGGAGAAAGTTCCATGATGGGAATTTGACCACTCAGTCCCAGTTACGGTGCATAATTTGTTCTGCTCCACCATGCACTACCTAAACTTCCCAAAAGATGATATACAAGATAATAGGAAGTTGCATAGTGGAATAGCTAGCCAGGGTGCCCTTCAGTGTGCATCAGAACAAGCATTCCTGTTGTGTACCTCAATGCCAACAACAACACAAGCATGCACACATCCAAGCAATATGCTAACTGTAACAGCTTTATGCCGACATAACTTATGTTCACAAAAGTTTGTAGTGTAGACATGCCTTACACGTTTGTGGACCCTGCTGGCACACGCTAAAAGTTCCTTAATGTACACTGAGATAGTACTATTTGAAATGGAACTACATAAACACACACTAGGGAACTTTTAGTGTGCGGCAGGAGGTCCACATGGATAGTTAGAGCGTGATGTTCTAGTGCATACTAGAATTTACACCCCAGCTGGTGTGCACTAATGCACTCTATAGATAAGTTTTTAGACTCCAACTATTCACAGCTGGAATCTCTTAGACTTGCTTACAACCAAATAACAATATGTGAATTCAAAGGAGTTTACAGCAAAAGGTGCCAATTAAAAAGTTTGCCGGGCTTTAATTTACACATTCTTGCTGCATTCTCTCCTGTCCCTTCAGTTTGTGAGTTATGCTACTTTAGACTCCTGTCACTCATGTTTGACTCAGTGGGCCAAATTCAGAGGTACCGTGCAAGGCATATGAGTGTGAGACTTTGTAACTAGGTCTAAATATAAGGCATGTCAGTTTTCCATACCATTACACTAGGTTTAAGCCAGTGCACCCTCACTGGAAATCAGTAGAATTATATCAGCATATATTTAGTATAATGGAATGGAGATTGCCTTGAAGGAATTGTCTGAAGGGTTTATCTTGGTGGTTGTCTCCCAAGATGAAGGTGTTACCATTTTATTGTTGGGAGGTGGGAAGGGCTGATGAAAAACATGAATCTTAAACAGGATCCTAAAAAGTGTGTGTGTGTGTGGGGGGGGGTGGAAGTATTCATCCTTGTTGCTCATCTCTAAGAATTGAAGTCTAGGACCCTCTAATGAGATTGCCCATTTTTCTCCTTTTGTGAGCTTCACACTAGGGCCTGTCAGTCACAGTTGCTATAGTTGGTCATGGAGGGACAGGCTGTCATTTAATACTCTGGGGCCCATGACACCATAGGTGAATCATTCAGAATGCTTCTTTCCGTGTTGTTTTGCAAAATGCTAGTGCACAATCTTGAAATTCTTGAATTGTTCTTATTCAGAGTTAAAATTTTTTGCCTCTTATATGAATAGCACAAGTACCTCACTGTGGTTGTGTGAGAGTCAAACTTAGAAATGTGTTGCAGTGTGTTGGTTAGTTACAGAAGTCAAGTGATGCTATGCCAGGAAAACTTGAGTGCTGTAATGTTTGTGGAGAAGAGAGCACAAAAGGCCAGTACAACTAATGTCAATATTTATTTGAATTCAAAACTACTATTCATAGCAATATTTTCCCTTCAGTGTATGATTAGCCCAATGCAATTTAAACAGAAATTGGAAATGGGTGGTGAGGAAAAGATGAAAAGCACCAGTGCTATGTGCTCTCACCTATTCTTTCTCTTTTGGTAGCTGGCTGCAGCATAACGCGTAGTTGCAGCTTCCCACTGTAGTCACCTAAAGTAGTAATCTAATCTAGGAACACAAAAAGTACGGGATCACTATACACAAGCTGGCAAGACAAAGCAAGAAGTAGTTATTTTTAGATGGAGAAGCATTTTTAGCTGGTATAGGTTACCTGAACATCCATAGGACCCTGAAACACTACTGAACCGTAACTGTTGGCAAGCGGGTGTCCTCTCCTGTGGGCAATTAATAGCTTTTATCAGATCCTCAAAGTGGGTTCCTCATCTGATTACCATTCTTTCTATTTTATCCTAATACAGCTTGAACAAGCTATTTTTCATCCAGGGTTCCAGCCCCCACCCCCAGGTCAGTAGAACAGCTGGGAGACAATACTGATAGTTCTTTAGAAGGGGCAGGGCAGCCTGGGGAGTTAGCCTGCTGACAGAACTGTAATGCATGGTTTCAAACAATTTCCTCTTCTGGCTTTATATTGATCAGGAGAGGAGAACAAAACTAAGCCCTGTAGGATTCCACAGCTGAGAGCTTTTAGGGAAGAGGAGAAGATCCCCTTTACAACTTTTTGGACACTGTTAGAGAAAAACAACTGATATACACCTGACTTGACTTTGTCCATTCTGTTCATAGCAGCCCTGTCCCCTATGACTGACTGACTGGTGTCAACATCTGCTGATAGCTCCAGCAGCATTATCTTGGGTGCCTTGCCAAAAGTCATAGGATGAATATCTATCAGTGCAATTAGCACTGTTTTTTAACCAGAGAACAACTTGCTTTTTGTTCCCTCACGTTTTACATTGAGTGCCAACTTGGTCAGCTTGGGGAAAAGATCATCTTGGATGAGGCATGTGTATGAAGAGTAGAAGATGCCAACAATCTGACACTGGCATTGATTGCTGTTGCTTGTCAATCAAGCAGAATTTACACATCAAGCTACCTTGGTAGATTGGAGATGTAGAATCAGTATTTGCAGATATTTTTTATTCTAGTCTTTGGCCAGAAATGCTAGTCTGATGCCATCACATTTTCTAATAATGTAGCAAATTGCAATTCCAAAGGCCTGATACATTAAAGTGACTCAGTTTGTTTAAAATGTGTTAATTAAATAATTACAATGTCAGAATTATTTTAGAATGCTTTCTGAAATACATTATATAAAATCCTACAGTCCTCTGTACAACACCCACCATCTCCCTGACTATTTAATGAATGATGAGAGTTACAGTGCCTCCATCTTGTGGCAAACTTGAGGAATAGATCTTCCTCAGTACTTTGCCAAAATGCAGTCTAGAAATAGCATAATAATACAGATCTGCCCAGATATAGGACCTGATCCCACAGACCTTACTAGGGCAACCTCCCCTTCCCCCTTGACTTTTTTCACTGTCAAGTGGGGCTGTCCTTTTTCCACACAGACCACTTAATTCTTCCTGACAGCTAAAAGAACTTGTGTTGCCTTAAGGAGTCAGGGAGGCACTGTGTTTCTGTGAAGTGATAGTTCATACTATAAATGAATAATAGTATTTAGGGCCCAGAATTCTAACTACTTCTACATAATTGTCACAGTTGAAGCTCTCAATTACTATAATTCCATTGCACTATTACATATTTTTTCTTAAAGCTAAAACATTAGAGTAGAAGTCTTCAGTTACCTTAGTTGGCTACACAAGTACAAATTTAGTGTGTGTGTATGAGCATGCATTTGCATGCACACCTCTCTCTGGTCATGTCATGGCTTTAAAATGCAAATATTCAGTGTGGATAACTGCACCATAAGAAGAGGCTTTGCGTGCGGATGCACACGCACGCGAGTGTGCACACGCACACAGAAGACAACCTTGTGGTCGGTGCTGTACAGAACACAGAAGACAACCAGTCCTTTTCTGCATTCTAATTCAGACAAATGCTACAGTTCAGACTCTTACAGACTGTCATCAGATTAACGTATATCTTAGGATTAGATCTCAGTGAGGCAGCTACATCACTTTTGATTTGGTTTTGACAATCATTTCTTGGCGTTCAGGCTCTGAAATGCTACTTTAAAGAAGGGTGTTTTGAATACAGAAAGGATTGTGTTTGGTGGACAAGACAGCTCTGTAACTGAGAAGATCCCCTTTCCCCCAAGCATAGCTAATGTTCTCCTGCACAAGAAGGAGCTTTAGTTTATGGACTCTCACAAGCAGACTGTACCACTTGCCCAGTATGGACTTTATCTCCCTGCATGTGAGGAAACAAGCCAGGTTTATTGGATGGGCTTCTTATCATGTCAGAGTAGCCTCTATAAAATAGCTCTGCAAAATGAAACTCTGGGAAATTGTTTATTTTGGGCTTGATTCTTCACTCCTCTCAAGTACGGCTGAAGTAATGTGGATAGGAGGCTGTTGTAATTTCTTGATTTAAGGTTGCCTAATGGTGGCATAAATTATAGACTGTACAGTGGCAATCCTGGTTTACAACAGTGGCACAATAAGGTACTGACCCGTTTCCCTTTACACTGGAGGTGGCAAGAGTATCAGAAGGAAGCAAACCAGTCTTAGGGTGCAGACAGTGCCCCTGCTCAGGGAGGAGTCTCCACAGGATGTTTCTGGTCTTTATGTGGCATAAAGTTGCCTTACCAGCGTTGCTGTGCTTGGGCCTACAGGGCATGGGCCCTGCATCTCCTGGCCATGCCCTGGATCTGGCTCCAGCTGCTTGCTGCTGGCCAGCAGTGGCAGGAGCCAGATCTGGACTGGGGCCGCCTGCTGCACCTGGTCAGCAGTGCTGCGGCAGACGCTGGGGCTGGATCAGGCCCTGAAGCAGGAGTGGAGTCGCAGGGTGGGGAGAGGAGTGGTGGACCTGGGCCCCAACCCTTTCTTAGAGCCAGCAACGCTCCTGCTTACCAGGCCAAGGAGTCAGACCCCAGGATGAGAAATTTGTAAAAGAGATAGGAGCAGAGAGGGAGTCAGTGGAAGGATTTGAAGAGGGGCTGACTTGATCAAAGTGGGATAAAGCCTGTTGGTGTAAGTGAGTGCTTCTAAAATATTGGAACGCCAGAAAGCCTGCTGTCTGGTAAATGAACAAACAAACAATCAAAGCATTTCAGTAATGTTTTTGGGGAAGAATATTTAAAATATATAAAAGGCCCAAATTTTCATGGAAATCTGACAATCATTTTTCCACAAAAAGACTCTCTGTTGAAAAAGGCTGTTCTTGAAATGGTGAAAAAATTATTCACATTTTACCAGCTCTGCTAGCAAGTAAGAAAATACTAAGTTATGGGATACTTCTTAACCATAACTTAATAGCCATGCAGCCAGTAACACTGACAGTGGCTAACTATACTACACTAAGGAACTTCCTCCTGGCTTCTACTTGATAAGGGAATATACAATACATTAATCTTTCATTCCAGAATTGGGCCACATCCATCCAGAAATAAGTTCATAGTTCAACAGAATTGAGGTGAGGATGAATTTGGCCCTTATTTTGCAGACATTCCATGAGCTGGTCTGGACTGATGGATACTTCTTAAATTCCTATGAGTCACTGGAGCCTGCTCTCTTCTTCCCCACTTATTGCCCCTGAGGCAGAAACACTCAGCTCAGTAGTAAAGCTAGCACTCTCCATCAGCCATGTTCTCGTTCATTTGCTTGCTCAGAGTAGATAGTCCTTGGCTATGTCTATACTACAGGGCTCAGGAGAGTCAACTTTATTAAGTTGACTTAGTGAGGCCCCATTTGTTTAAGCTGACTTTATGAAAGTTGACTTAAGCAAAGGGACACATTTAAAGTTGACTTAATAAAGTGGACTTTAAATGGGTCCTCTTGCTTAAGTCGACTTTATAAAGTTGACTTAAAAGGCTCTATTGTACTAAGTTGACTTTATTAAATCAGATTAATAAAGCTGACTTAACCCTTAAAGTTGACTTTAAGGCTAGGAGTTATTAAGTTGACTTAAGCAAGTGCTTAAGTCAACTTAATGAACTCCAAATGCGCCCAGGGAGTTGCTTGAGTTGTCTTAAGCTGCTAGTGTAGACATAGTCCTTGTGCCCCCACTGCCGTCTGTACTTGACCTCTTTAAATCATGATGTAAAAGTTACTCTTGTCCTTGGCACAGTGTCTGCCTATGAACTCCAAAACATGTATATCTATAAATGTAGTGTGAGAAACAGGAAAGAGCATTCAAGCAGGGTCTGGCCAGAAACATTTAAAAGCCTCATGACATGCAAATATAAGCAGGAGAAAATAGCCTTGTTTAGCTCAGAAATGAATAATAACAGGTGTCTAGAACATATTATCCTTGGTTTCATAATTTTAAGTTCTAAGGTCCCACAGTGCAAAACAACAGGGTACCTCAGCATGAAGTTAGTGTGATATGAGGTATGGTTCAGGTTGCCTACATAAGTGATGCATGTACATAATTTTATTCATGTGATTAGTCCCAGTGCAGCCAATACTATTTCTCATGTTGAAAGATAGGGTAATAAGGATTTGGACTCAAGCCCATGTTTTCACTCTTTTCATGGAAATTAGACATATGAATATTAGAACAGGAAAATGTTCAGAGAGGGAAATTATTTGTAATAAAAATCTAAAAATGGCTCTTTATGCACTGCATATACTTCTATGTCAAGCCCTTTCATAATCTGCAGAATTCTTGGCATGTAATTATTTCTGGCTACTATACAAATATTGGCAGTGTCCCAAGGCAGGTTCATGTCAACGGAGGTGGCAGCCATGATGGCTACCCTGCCCCACATGTATCCCCCAGGATTATGCTGCTGTCAGGGAGGAATGTTAAGTATCGATCTCCCTGATGGGCCTCATCTCCAGGCCATCCAGCTTAATGGGAAGAATATTAAGTATCAATCTCCCCTGATGGCCCTCAATCTCCTGTGTGAGTTTCTTCCTCCCTAGCTTTGTGTCAACAAGAAGGGGGGGTGAGTTCCAATCCCCCCTGAACAGTTTCTCAGCACTCCTGTCACCACGAAAGAGGGGTCATTGTCTGGGGTCTCAGTTCCATCATTGGTCCTGACCAGAATCCCACTCCCAATTGGCTGTTTTTACTCTGGCTGTGCAAAATTCTATTTAAACCCCCTGTCTCAGCTAGCTTGGTGTTCTCCCACCCTCAAATGCTAAAGGGCACGTTGCGACCTGGTCGGACTGATCCCCCAACTGAGACAGGGAGCACCCACCCCCAAGACCTTTTTTTTTTGGGGTGTACATGAATTGCCGGCCGAACGATTAAGTACTGGTATGTTGCAGCTGGTCTGCCTCCTCGCTTTGGGTTCCACTACGGTGCTAGGACAGGTATTATAAATCGATACAAGCCTTCTATTTCTCTTAATTCTTCTTGCTACTATTCATGTATAGTCTGTTATTGTAGCTTCCTTATTTGAGTTTTGCATAGTTTGTGTAGCTGTTTATTATTCCCCCTGTCTCCTGCATAATCCTTTCATGATATAGATGTTCATTGCCTAGCATAGATTGTTATTTCATCATATGTTTATTAGCCATTTGTATTTTGCATTTTTATTGTAAAGTTGTTTATTGCTCCACTTCTGCTCTAAACTGTTGTCCCCAAATTCCCCCAGCATACACGGGGGGAGTGTGGGAGTTTAGTTTCTCTCATCTGACTCCTTCATTCTGCCACCCACCCTTCTTGGCTAGCAAGGAGGAATGGCTTTAAGCCATCGGTAAATATGCGTTGGGTGGGCTGATCACTGCCTATACCGATGTTGAGGCAGTAAAAGGTCAAAAAAGTCCTTGACTTATTATGGTCACTCTCTTGTAGGTTATTGCTCCATACTGTTATTTGGTTATAAGTGTTTTACACAGTCTTTTTTGTTCCATACTGTTATTTGGTTATAAGTGTTTTACACAGACTTTCTTGTTCCATACTGTTATTTGGTTATAAGTGTTTTACATAGACTTTCTTGTTCTATACTGTTATTTGGCCATAAGTGTTTTACATAGACTTTCTTGCTCCACACTGTTAATTGATTATAAGTGTTTTATATAGACTTTCTTGATCCATATTGTAAATTGGTCATAGGTGTTTATAGTATCACTATAAAAGTAGGTTTTTTTGTTTACTTGAACTGGTGTCCGCCTCATTGGTGGGTGTTGCCGGTCCATCACAGTCACATCGCGAACCCGGGGTTCAACAGTTCAGTTAGAAATAATATAGCAATTAGAAGTAACTGTATTAGTGAAAACAATGATAAATAACAATTGTATTTGTCTCTGGTCAACAAGCATTTCTGACTTAGCCTTAAAATTATGGACAGCTGTGTTTCATGTCAATTAGCACCTTAAAGTTATGGAGAATATATGTTTGCCTCACTCTACCCTCCTTGTCACCATCATGTGGTGGGACTCAGGAGCACTGAAAAAAGAAGAGAGGACTTCTCTAATAAGATAGCTACATTATGGATTGATTCCTATTTATTCAATAACTTTCTTTTTTTTTTAAAGTAAGTTTCCCTGAAGTCCTTCCATTTACAGTATAAACCCTTAGTGAATTTTGTGAATTCTTTCATTAAATATTAACATTTTCAAAAAGATTGTATGCCTCATGATGGAAGAATTTATTGACTTTCTTCATAGGTTTAACAAACGATTTTATTTATTTGCTTTCTCACCTAAGGTTCAATACCACCTGCACATTTTAATAAAATTAAATTAAATACATACCAATAATACCATTTCAAATATAATTTAATCTAACATTTTGAAAATTAAATATTTTCCCTTATACAAGTAAGATTCTACCATGGGGATACTAAGGTACGCTGAGCATTTAGAATTTCCATGGAGGTCATCTTAAGTTTTAGCATTTACCTCAATGGGAATAAAAAGCAGACCGTCAATCTAGTACAAATTACTAGGTTCCTTGGGTCTATTATGATTTCCTTTTTATTTCTGATAACTCAATTATCGGTATGTAAAAAGAACAAGAGTCCTGTGGCACCTTAAAGACTAACAAATTTCCTCAGGCATTCGCTTTTGTGGACTCCAACCCATTTTGTCAGATGCATGAAATGGAAACTACAGTTGAGAGTTATTTACCCATGAAAGCCCCATAAGCCCACGAAACCTTATGCCAGAAGAAATTTGTTAGTCTTTAACATGCCACAGCACTCACGTTATTTTTGCTGTACATGGACTAACACAGCTCCCCTCTGGAAATTATCCATATGTGTTTATACTTTGCACCTTTGGATTTCAAGACTAGAAGTCTAGACTAGTAAAGATCTCAGGAGAAAAACAAAAGAATTAATTATTTAGTCAAAATCACCTGGCAAGATAATACATTTGATATTATAAGGCACTGTTTTGGCTCTCTTTCTTCTTCTAATTGCATCTGATTCTCATTGTTAAAGAATTCCTTAGCCCAAGCTAGTCTATTATTTCTGAAACTTGTAGAAAGGTTAGTGAGTCTCCAGAGTTGTGATTACTTTTTCTAGTTGACATTTATTGATCTCATTACCTTTATGCTCATATTTCAAAAACTTTTTTCATGTTGTTACCATTTCAAAGATGACAGAAATGCTGCAGTGCTCACTCCATTAGAACTGTATGTAATTAAAATTTGTACTCTGTGTTTCATCAGAACTTCACTGTCAAAACCTCAGCATGTGTTGTTTACAAATTAGATTGTTATAATTAGAACACAAAATGACTGAAAAATAAAACCTGCATTTATATTGAACTATGCATCTATTTTATACCTGCTCTTAGGTATTGTGACACCATTGGCCATAAAGCAAGTTGTCAGTGTAATACACTTAGGGTGAAATTCGCCTCTGTGCTGATGCCAACAAAAGCCTACACAAGCCCTCTTTCGAGGTTGTAAATTGGAATTACAAAGTAAACTGTTCTTCCAATAGCCCTTTGAGCAGAGGAGAATTTCACCCTTTGATCTCATCACACATTTGTTTCCCTTATTTCAATTATCACTGGAATTATTACATCATTGCAAAATTCTGTTTCCTCTCCTCTCTCACTCCAAGGTACAATGAAAGTCTACGGTATCCTGGAATAAAGAAAGAAATAGTAGCCCTACAACAAATTTAGATGGAATTGGTGGGATTTTAAAACCTCACATAATTTAGTGGACAAAAAATAAGTCATGATACACTGAGAAAACAAATCTTAGTTTATTTGTCTTCCTTAGATAATGTATTAAGATGTCAAACTACTGTTTCATAAACAACTAATCATAAATGGATATTCATGTTCAGTTGTTAACAGAATTACAAAGGACACCAACTCACAAAACTGAGGTCAACCTAAAATTTCTATGGCGCCTGATATCATTTTTTGTAAAAGCTCTTTAAAGATTGTCTGCTGACAAACTACCAAGGACAGCTGACAAAATGCTGGCTCCATAATACATGAATAACAAACACAATGGTCTTCTGGTAGTATATAATAAAATTTTCTATAGAAATACATTTATGGATAATAGGGATGGTGCCAGGTCATGCAGCAGTCTAAGTGGTGTCTGACTAAACATCTGGTTAGGTGGACAAGAGATTTGCTGATTAAATGTAACCTATGGTGGAAGTGTGCCAATTTCATCTTCCCCCCAAAATTCATAGTTCAATATGATTGACAGTCACTGCTAAAGGGAAGCAAGGAATGGAATACCGAAGGTACTTTGACAGCATTGTGAAGGAAGCACTTCAGAGACTGAGAAAGTAAGAAATAGGAGTTTTAAGGGCATTTTAAGCTTTTTTCTTAATAGTGAGCATTTTATTTTGCTGTATCTTGGTTCCAGATTTTAAAATATCTCCATTCTTTCCTGGATGAGGGAAAGAGTCATAACTGCCAGATTTTGTATTGGCTGTTTAAATTTTACGTTAAATACATTAAATTTTGTCCTCTCATGTTCACTCTAAATGATTGTTTGCTCCTTCTCAGGCCTCCAGCCAGAGGCATTTGGTGAACTGCAATGTGAAGTGTCCCATCCATTAAAAAAAAAAAAATGGATGGTCCCTGTTCACTGACACATCTTTCTTCTTGTGAATGGAATATCTGTGAAATGTTGCAAAGCACATGACTTTTCTGCCATAGTACAGGAACTCTTTAGTTAACAATCCACTGAGCCTCAGTTTGTAGACTTTTAAACTAACATACAGGGGTTGACAATTTGTGGCTGTTTTATGGCAAGGCAATAGGGATGATGCCTAAAATGTTAAGATACAGTAAAACAGTAGTACCAGTCAGTGGGGACCATATTGTGACAATTAAGGCGGCATTGATACAAATAGATAAATATCTGCCATCTTGACCATGTAACATAAACAGACATCAATCTGGCTAATACCAAAGGAGGAAAAGATTGATTGCCATCAGAGGTGTTGCTAGTGTGAGACTCTGGGAGTGTCAGCCTCCCTGAAACTTGGGGCCAGCCCCTGAGCAGCATGCCTCTAAACTGCATGGGGGCACACCGTCACTCCCCTGCGCAGGGAACACTGCAAGCTGTGCACAGCTGGCAGCCGCGGCCTATACCCAGTGGGAAGACAGTCTTCCAGCCAGTAGGGAACTGCCCAAAAGCAGGCCTGGGAGTTTTTAAAACTGCTGCCCTGTCCTGAGGCTACTCTGAACACGCTCAGAGCAGTGTCAGGCCGGGAGGCTCAGCCACTGCCACAGCCGCGCTCTCTTCCTGCAGCCAGGTAAGGGAGCCAGGGGTGGAGTCTGGGGGCAGGCATGCCAGCCTGGTGGGGAAAGGGTGTGGGGTAGGGCATCAGCCCAGGGCAGCGGGGATCAGAGGCAGGAGCGGGGGGGGGGGGGTTAGAGAAGAGCTCAGGGAACCAGCAGGATGGGGGGTGGCAGGGAACAGATCGGAGCTCGGGTGGCCGATGGGGGCCCAGCCCCACCTAATCTTTATCTGTAGCAGTGCCCCTGATTGCCATTACCTCTAGGAAAAAAGCAAAGGAGGGGAGTCTTCATCTTCCTATGGGGTAGATATGTTTTGCTCCACCTTAGTATGGTTAGGGATTTCTGGCCCCAGAACCTGCAAATATCAGAGGATCTGTCACAAGCATACAGTTAACTGTCTGCAGACCAGTACCCCATCTTCCAGCTTCCAATCAGCCCAAGTACCCTC
The DNA here is from genome assembly GCA_007922195.1 of Podocnemis expansa. Classification (NCBI taxonomy): domain Eukaryota; kingdom Metazoa; phylum Chordata; order Testudines; family Podocnemididae; genus Podocnemis; species Podocnemis expansa. The sequence goes on along the minus strand of ML681964.1, from coordinate 36,018,881 downwards.
TCATGATAGTTGCTCTTGATGCACTCCTTGAGAGAGAAAAACAAACAAGGAGTCCTGTGGCAGTTGTAAAGCCTAACAAATTTATTTATCGCATGAGCTTTCATGTGAGAAAATCCCACTTCATCAAACGCTTGAAGATCTGTGTGTGGTAACAGCTTAGACAACATTTCCTTCTATTTTTATCTTATTTTAAATGTCATTTCAGTAGTTGTTTTGCATGTAACATTCAAGTCTAATTCCCCACTCAAATGGACAGGAATAAAATAAAATAGTTGTATGCAGCTTTTTGATGCCCAGCCCATTAGCACATACATAGTTTTAATACAAGGAGACTGAACAGTGAAGTCCTTCATTGAGAAATGAAAATTTAAGTTACCTCTTCTGCTGATGTCTGTCTAATGAAATTTTCTTTGTGGAATTTACTATTAGGCAAATGTAATAAAAAGAGAGAGATTGAAATGCAGAGCATGTTTATTCTTCATAAAGAGATTGATGTATTAAATATTTATGCAAACATATTAAATTGGCAAGTGTATGAAAACATTACTACATCTTCATCACTTTCACATCTCATCTTTTTAAAAAGAATCTCTGCTATAAAGATAGAACTGAATTGTAACATTGGAGTCTCTACAGTTTTCACACCTGTGGCTACATGATATTATTCTTTATTCTGTATCTTTTCCTAATTCAGCTAAACAAAACAACTGTTTTTGTTTTTCTCTGTCAAGGAGAAGCCAATGACTTTTAATTCTTAATAGTAAAAGGAAAGAATCATTATTTCACTGGACACTACCACCCACTAGAATTACTGTGCTTTTCTCAATGCTGGTTTTAGGTCCTGTTTCTGTAACTGAACTGCTCAAGGCTATGAAATGAGAAAATAGGTGAGTAATTGTTCAGTGCTGAACTGGTTAAGAAGTGACCAATTTGACTGACTATTTATGTAATAATATTTATCATCTTCCATGTTAAAATATTATTTAATTAACTAGTCCTTACAGTAGCCTTGTGTAACATAAATACTATCTTACTTTTCTATTTTTTAAAATTGGTAGAGGGGAGCCCTGCAATGTAGTGGGTAGCACCTCTGCTTAATATGCAGAAGGTCCTGGGTTCAAGCCCCAGGGGGTTAGACTTGATGATCTCACTAAGTCCCTTCCAACTCTATGATTTGATTAGATTCAATCTGATCTGATTCTATTCTAAGTTGATGCAGAGTGGCTGCCCAAATCCACAGAACAGATTCCATGTCGGTGTAGTTGGAGTTCAGGTGTGCGAATTAAATTCTGTCCGCTACGCAAACCACTACAGCTGACCTCTCTCAAAGTCAGTGGGAGTTTAGGGACCATAAGGAATGGGTCTATCATTCTTCCACTTTAATGCAGCCATCATATAGACTATGGCATTTTACCAACTATGCAATGACTTGCAAACTGTAATATGTAAATTGACTAGTCTGCACTTGTAAATTTAAAAAAAAAAGCTCCACCCTAGGGTAAAGAGATGACAGCAACCAATGAATAAAACAACCTAATTTAACCACAGTGTTTTAAGGATACCAAAAATAGACAGATATCCAGGAGACTGGGTTATTTGAGGAGTAGGTAAGTGAGTGATACAAGCTACTGAATTTAACTGAGATTCAAATAAGAGGAGGCAGTTTGGGATTTGATGGATTTGGATAAAGAGTCTTTTATTTAGTTCAGATGAACTACAAAAGGGGGAGGCTAAAATAATCCTAATGAGTCCATTAAATGAAGACATGTGTAATGAAGCTTACTGTTACTTGTTTTGGTAGACAAACCAAAAAAAAAAAAAGGCATCTTTTAAAAACTCTACAAAAAAATGTTCAAAGATGAAAGAGTCAAAACAACTGCTATTTTACTGAAAGCAAAACAAAAAGTTTTGCAAAGACCAACTTCTCATCCAGCAGGTTATTTATTATATCATCTAAAAGGCACTAAGTATACACAAAACTTTAAAAAACATGGAAAAAGACAAGGTGTCAACCCTGCAGTGAAAACAATCTAATTCATACTGTCGAATTAATTCACACCATCTAGGAAAACAGTGCCCATTGAAAATATTTGATTCTAACTGATAAAGAATTAGAGGACAGTTATGAAGCAATTAGAAGACATTTGATAGAAGAATAAAAGATTATTTATAGTACAAAAGGAAAATGTCACAGGTTTCTATGAAAAATATTTTATATTAGATGAACAATTTCAGTAGGTTTCCAATCTCTAGTGACATTGTCGCCCCCTTCAAAGTTCATGGCAAAATTCTCATTGACTTCAATGGGGAAGGCTTAACCCCTTGTGTTCTAGATTGCCTCAAACTATAATGAATCAGCTACCGACCCTATTCCATTGAAATGTACAAAAAGATGACTGTCAACTGTGTCTTGGTACAGTATATGCTGGTGAAACTAAATGCAGATTACATCAGGGATTAAATGAACACAGAACTGCAGACTAATCTTTAGTTTAAATTTAATTATGGTCTAGTAATCTGGGCATCAACTGGTTGCCAGAAATGCCAATATTTTAATCCCAGATTTAATATTAATCACTTCTGTGGCAGCAGGTAACACTGTGCTCTCAAACCTGGCTGATTAAGGTCAAGCATTTACTTTGATATTTTGGCATCAGCATAAGCAATCTGATTTTCACATGTGCAGGGCTTCTGAAGCTTCAACAGACATTAAGAGGAGATAAACTCCTGTGAAAATCAGTTTCAAAGGGGTAGCCGTGTTAGTCTAGCTCAGCAAAATAAGCAAAGAGTCCTATAGTACTTAACAAATGTATTTATTGCATAAGCTTTTGTGGGATTAAAGATTTTCTCTCATGAAAGCTCATGTGAAAATTAGATCACTTTTAGCGTATGACTTCACTGTGGAGTTAATGCTCTCAAGTGATCCTTGCTTGACAGCGGTCACACCATGAAATAACACTCAAGCTGCTGTGTCCAGATGCACTACATTCATTCCAGTAAAAAACTTCTGTTACCATATCCTATGGGGGCCTTCTTTGCACAGCTTTAAACTGAACTGCTCTTTGATGTCTTTAGAGAGGACTTGTCTATCCTTTCTGGGCACCAGAAGGAAATAAGGAGAAGGCATTGGAGGATTAGCAGAGCTAGCCTGCATCAGCACTGCAGCTGATGAGTTGTGCTAATGCCAACTATATCCCCCAATGGCCCAGCTAACTTGAGTCAAAAGTGTGTGTGGATGGGACCTGAGCTGAGGACAACAGTCAAATTAACTTTGCCCTTACGTAGGTGCCTAACTTTAGATATCCAGATTTGAAAATTTTGGTCTAACCTTTCTCTTTTTGCTGCTTCTTTTTTAGACAAAACTGACTTCCATGGGAATTTCACCTGAATAAGGATTTCAGGATCTGAGTCTGTAAAAGGGAGATGATAAAAATAATACCTCTCAAGAGATTTGTGAGGATTAATTAATGTTTATAAAACAATTTCATGGTAATAAATGTTAAGTACTCTTATTAACAATACAACCCTTGTGTAAATTGAGTGGACATATGAGCTGGACAACATTTCATTATTCCAATTAACATTACAGACAGTTGACCTGATTTCTCTCCTTCCTTGCATCTTGAGAAGTCACTTAGGCATCTGGAAAGGGAGTACAGAGTGGGTGTAAAATGTTACTAGATCAGAACAGTAGCATTTTACACCCACTTACACAGCTGGAAATGACAACATGTAGTCCAAGGCAGTGAAGAATTAGGCCTAGGCAGTATAAAGTATCTTGCACATAATTAAGAATCATAATTCTGGATTATCTGTGATCAATAAAAGGAAGGCACAGTACATCCAGAGCCTATCTTTACTGTTTAGAGACTGACAGTAATTTATCTCTATTGTGCCACTTTATACTTATTAATCTCACTTCCTCATGACTGTGTCCAAGTTGTTTATAATACAGAACCCTTTAGTAATATTTATTATTTCCCAAACCTTGCAAGTTATGAGTCTAAAATGACTTTTAGTTTTCAAAATACAGCCGGGTCAATTGAGCACTTCACTCTTTCCAGGTGGGTAAAATGAGTACTCTGGCGGAAAACGTGTTACTTGCACATAGCCTCAGTAAATGAACCGGCAAAGCTTTGTGGGGTTTTCAGAGCAAAATATTCTCCCTGCTTACTAGGCCATGAAGCTACTGCACAGCTACCACTACATGTTCAAAGCTACAGCTTCCGAAAGTGGTTGGGTTAACCAAACCGTCAGTCTAGTTGCGACCTGCTGAGCCTCTCTGGGAAGGTGCATAGCTCCCTGGTGTGTGATCTGCTCTTGTTCTCTCTAACCTGACAGTAGAATTGTACCACTTTCACAATATAGAAGGCTATTTCCACAGTGTGGACAGAAGGAACTGGCCTTCCACGTGGATCTTTCTGATAGGACCTTAAATTGCTTTCATAATCTGAAAACTGAGATTTGTATTATGGAGAATGAATGGCTCGCAAAGCAAATTTACTCAGTTCACAGGTGAGAAAGATGTTTTTCTAATTGCCAGACCTGAAAACTCAGCCTTGCATCTGAAAGTCAAGTTGCAGGCCTGAGTTACATCTTTGCAAGCCTACTGTCTGAAACAGGGTTGCGAAGGAGTCATTTAGGGAAGAATTAACTTTGCAGTTAGAATGTAGTTATCAATTCTGTGAAACAGGCATATAAATCATAAAAAATAGAGAAAGAAGGAATAAATTCCAGCTCACTTTCACAAGTCTCTTAGCTATAGAGTAATAAGAGAAGAAAGATAGTAAAAACATATTTTGTCACTAGCACAAAATGATGTGATTCCAAATTAACACATATCAGGCCTATTTGTAAAGGGGTTACAATCTGCAAACCATCATTTTCCACAGTAGAGCTACACTTAACAAAGTAATAGATCAATCCTGCATCCATTAAAGCCAGTGATAGTTTTGACACTGATGTCAACTGCAGTTCAGCTTGGTCTTTGGGTCTGTAAAAACATTAACGGGCTCAAGTAATTTTTCCCAATATATAAATATGAATAGGTCCAAATACAGTGTTTTCCCATATGGTTGACCAGCATTTCTCCCCACTGACACTTTCAACAACTGAGAACATGCTGACTGTTTGTAATTCTTAACTCCAGGATACTTGAATTTCAATAATTCTCTATGCCTATAGTTCTAAAAACACTTACTAGATACTTTAAGACGAAAAACACTGTATAAATGTAGATTACTGTTGCTGTAGAATTAATTTTTATGTTCTAAGCTTGCTTTTTAATAGTTTGTAAAGCTTAGTCCTATTTTGTTCTCTCTGTAGGCATGTGTGCATGTGTGTGTATATATATTCAAATCTTTTGTTAGATATCAGACAAATGTTTTCAACTATGTTCAGTCAAGATGGTAGTTAGTACTTGAACACCTTATTAACAGTAAGACAGTCACAGCCACAACTGAATTGTCATAACCCCCTGATCTTTTAAATTTTGACATCCTAATTACAGTGTCTTGTGAAAAAAAAATAACAAATGTGTATATTCAGAATCCCAATCTAGAACTTGCTAGGTTTATGACTTTCATTTCACTATCTTTGGAAATATAAGGACTCTGATAGTATTTGTAAATGGAAGATTCAGATTCCTAAGTAGAAAATGCTTATACTGGATTTTTAAAATACAGAACACTTCTGGAAATGTGCACTATGGGTGGTTTTTTAAACTCAATTAGCTAAAAACATGCAATATTTACAGCACAGCTGCAGAGACAGTGCTTATCTATTGATGAATTGAAGCTGAGTTTGCATAGCAGGTGATCAAATTGAGCCTATAGGTGAAAGAAAGTGACCCCTTAGCTGCCTAATCAGTATTCTCCCCAGGACTTGAAATTAGGGGTGGTAGGGGGCAGAGCTGTAACCCTTGTTTTTTGCCACCTGGCTGTGTCCTGATTGGAACATGCCCCTTGCCATTCGCGGCACTTGGAGCTAGCGCCGTGAAAGTTGCCCTTTTAATAGAGCAGCTCTATTCAGCCACTCCCTGCTGCTTGGGGTTTTGCCCCATTGGCCCTGCCGCAGTTAGGTCGGTGGGTGTTGGGTTGCTCAATAAATTGATATAAGGTAGTGGCTAGCACCTCTGCTTAACATGCAGAAGGGCCTGGGTTCAAGTCCCAGGGGGTTGGACTCGATGATCTCACGAGGTCCCTTCCAGCCCTATGATTTGATTGATTAATAACCCTGTCAAGAGCTGACAAGTGGGGTGTTGTTGGGAAATTCGGGGCGGGTGTAGAGAGGTGTTAGGGAAATCCCTGCCCCTAAGCGGGAAACATTTCACACTTTTAAAGTATTTAGATGACACCCCACCCCTGAGTGTTTTGGGGGGGGAGGGAGAGAGAACCATGACACAAGTTGGGGAGACTTTGACCAGCAATGAAACGGGCAGCTTGGCCTCTTCCCTCATGCTCCTAGGCCAGCCTGCGCCCTGAGGCCAGAGAGGAAACCTCAGCAGGGACGCCTTCCCTTCTGCCGGGATCACTCATCCCCGGACAGCGGGGCGGGGTGCAGGCGTCTCTAGGCTGAGGCTGGCTGGCTGCGCCGGGGAGGCCGGGCAGGAGCCGGAGGAAGGGGCGAGGACGCTGCGCGCGCGCGCGCGCCTTTCCCGCCAGCACAACGGCAGCTGGCGCGCGCCGGGGTTTTCCCGCCCGCTCGCCCGGCTGAGGCGGAGGCTGCGCCCCGCCCCGGCAGCTGGCGGAGCGGCGCGGAGCAGCATGCCGACTGGCTGCGTCAGGCGCGCGCCGGGGGAGCTCGGCGCCGCTCTGCCCCCTGCCGCCTCGCGCCCGTCCGTCCGCCCGCCGGAGCGCTCGCGGCGGAGGCGGCCGCCGAGGAGGGGCCGGGCCGGGCCGCCTTCCCCCCCGCCGGCCGCAGCGCGCGCCGGCCTGAGCCTCTGCCCCGTCCTCGCCGCGCCCGCAGCCGCATGGCGTGCTACCTGGTCATCAGCTCCAGGCACCTCAGCAACGGGCACTACCGGGGCATTAAAGGAGTCTTCAGGGGACCGCTCTGCAAGAAAGGCTCTGCCCGCAGCCCGGTAACTGGCCTTGCGCCTTCCCTTGCTCGCCGGCAGGTGGGCGCACACTCCCGCTCCCACTCCGCGAGGGGCGGCTGCACGCGCCGCGTGTGTCCCCTCCTGCCCGCCCGCACGCCTGCACTGCGCCGCCTGGGCACGGGGGGCGGCCAGCGGCACGTTTTGCACAGATGTGCCCTTCCCCTGCTTGGTGCCACTTGGAAAAGTTTCTCCCGAGCCCCTTGTTTGGGGTGTGAGTGGCTGAGATTAGCTGTGGTTCTGCTGGGGGTGGGGGGCAGATGTCTTCCTCAAGGCTGACGCAAGCGGGAAGGTGTTGGGGTGGTTTTGCGAGCCGGCTGGTGAGTTGGTGCAGGCGGCTTGTGGTTTTCCTAGAGAAAAAGTTAAGCCTCTGAGATGATGGTGCCCTAACGTTGGCTTGATCGGCTCCAAGTGTACTGAGGTGGTAAATTCTGCAATGGGTAGAGATTGAGAGGAATGAGCCATCTTCTAAGGTTTTGTTTTGGTTTGTTTTTTGTCTGTCTGTTAAAACCGAACTCGTGTCTTGCACCTGTTTGGCTTTGGGGTAATACAAACTACCTGTCCTGAAAGATGTTACAGAATTTATCAAGCTCTGGGTTAGGCTGCTAAAAATATAGATGTTTAAAAGAAAACAGTTCTGGGTTGCTGAAAGGCATTTTATACCACTTGTCATCTTCTGAATAGGTGACCTTAAAAGACTAAGAATTCCTGGGACTTCAGGTGTGCTGCCAGTTCTCCTCCCTTAAGAGGGCTGTAAAATAGGTAGGGAATCATGCCAAAAGAAGGTCCTGGAGAGCTGCTTGGGCTCTTATTGTTGTAAAACTGATCAGACTGCATAGTCGCTTTGTATCTCTAATCTGGATACTTATGGTGACATCGTTGTTTTTAAGTTTTTCCATGACTGAATTTTAATTGGTCCATTCACAAACATTTTAAAGTTGAAAGTGTAAATTTGCTTGTGGATGCTGAAGCTCAGAGAACATAAAACAAAGCTTATCATTACAGTACACAGCTAGTGTGCCATAAGTGGAATCCTCTCCCCATTGATGCTGCTGGCAAAACTCTCATATACTTCAATAAGGTCAGATTTCACCCTATAGATGTGTATCGGTGTGAACTTTGGAATATGTAATCATAATTGCAAAGTCCCTGCTACCTATTTATTTCATAATTTAAAAATAATTCAATAGTCGTCTGAGTAATAATTCCATATATAGCTGAAATCTACATAGAGCAAGAGGGTACGTTTTTGGGACCTCACATGTATTTTATAGTAATAGGATTTTATTTCCATTGCTTTATCACACATCATAGTAAAACTGCTTGTATTGTATTCATCATAGTGTAATACTTCATGAACCGTTTTCAGGGTCTCTGACTTAAGGGCTGGATCCAGAGCCCTTTAAGGTCAGTGAAAATCTTTGGATCATGCCTTAAATATTTATCATAATCTGCATTTGTTTTTCCTTATACATTGAGCTTAACTCTATTCTCATATACACAAGTTTACACCAATGATTCTACTGATTTCTTTGGCACTGCTCCTTGCTTATATCACTGCTAGTAATAGCAGAATCAGACTCATAGTATTTCATATGAAACTCTACAGGAGAAGTTCTTGTTTCTGTGTTCATGAGATATACATGTTTGGTTATGCTGTGCAATAGAGAAATAGAAAACAAATACAGATTTTTTTTCTACTTTTCAGTTATGGATAATCTAGTATCTATAGTATGTGTACTCTAGACTATTTTGATAAGAGTTCTAATATACACGCTCTATTCTGTATTTCTACCACTTAGTCATTCCTTGAATGCATTGTCCTTAATAAGAGAGTTGGGTGTAAAAGTTTAGAACTTTATGAATAGATTATTTGTTTTGCATTTAAAATGTTTCCATCCAAATTATAGAGTGAGAGAAAAAGTGGTAAATACCCTGCTATCCTACCCCCAAAAGGATCAAATGTTCTCAAAATGGGAGAAGGTTTTCAGTTTAGTAGATCTCCTTGTATTTAATTTATCAACACTCAAACTGGAAAAAAGGAATTGGAAGTATGCACTCTAAAATGATAGTTGGAACATAAACGATTTCCCTCTGTTTTCAACATGCTTCCCTTTCTTTCAGCCTTCAGCGAGACACAGTGAGCTATGATATCAGTCTTCTGAATCTAGGCACCAAATGAAATAAATAGCATTTTTGTTTCTCCTTAATATACGGTTTCTTTGGGATAATTATGTAAGTTTGTTTGGGAGCTCAGGAGTAACTTTTATTTTGATACATGCGTCAGACAGAACAGGCACATTGAGCAGAAACTTCTTTAAAAAAAAAAAAAAAAGTAAATCAAATGTTTTCTCCTACACCTAAATTCAAATAAGAAAGTAGATAGTTTAAAAGATTCATCTGGTGTTTGGCTTGCTTAACCACTGTCTGTAAATCCCCGTGCCTTTGTTATTGTTAGCCCAACTGTACAGGCTCAATGGGAGAGGAGGGGTCCCATTTGTGTCCCCTTTCCAACATATAAAGACAAAAACTCCTGTTTCTTGACTCATGGGCCATGAGAATTAAAGCTGTGAAATTGTATATCTAGGAATCTTGTCAATGGGACAGGACTAAATCTTGCCAATTCTGAGCCTCCATCCAGAATATTTTCAAGGGGAATTTTCACATTTGAAGGGAAAGAAGAAAGATCTCTCTAACAGGGTTTGTTTGTTTGTTTGTTTGTTTTTTGTTTTTTTAATGGCTACTCTTTGAAGCTGCTCAGAGGTTTGGAAGGTTAAACAGAGTCATGGGGAGATGGCTAGTGGGTAGGTGAAGGGAACACAGGTGTTTGATGTATTAGCTTTATAAAGAATAGCTTCTCACTTTTAGCAACATCACTATATGAAAACTTACCTTAGTTGCAATGACCTTGGTCTTGATATACTTCAAGGAATTTACAAGATTTTTCTGGGCTGTAATCACACCAAACCAATTAAATCTAAATCAACATGCTCTTCCTTAAAGGAAAAAAAAAAAAGGAAAAGAAAATGCTGGTTTAAGAAATGTTGGAATGGAAGTATCACTCATTCAGGTGTCAGGAAATTAAAAAGTTAAGGTTTCTTTAGGAAGTGAACTCATCCATGTTGTACATGTGTAGTATTTTGATTTTTCTATTCTTGTTCTCAGTGCTACCTGTAAATAATAATAGACTGTTGTTGTTTTTATTAATGTAGACATACAACGTATAGGATGTGTAACACTGCTGAGTTACCATTGGGAGTAACCTTAGCTTTTGGATTTTTGTACTTCTGAGTGCTTAATTTCTGAATCTTAATGTTGCATTAATGCTATTTTTTGCATTTATTCTGAGAATCCCTATTTTAAGTGGAATCACTGAACTAAACTTTTTAACTACAGAGTAATACATACCTTCACAATTACATCTCTAATTAATGAAGGCAAAGACTGGCTCATTTTACCCACACACCCAATTTATCAGAGGATAAATTACTCATGTATTTTAGGTATTTTCAGGATTCCCTTCCTTTACAATCTACATTATAACCTGGAATGATGATAAAAGAGCATAGAATTTTTCTAGACAAACATGTTACCTGTTGCTAAACTAGGTGTTACTTCTTAGGAAGCAGTGGTACTGGTTGGCTTCATAGTTATAACACTCCACACATCTTCCTTACTGATCAACTCTATCTGTATACAACTCAGATGTGAATAGAAAAAAGTATTTGCATATATTGAAATATTACTGATGCAAAACCCTACATACCAAGGTTTAATGCCCTTCAGACTGCTTGAACTCCTTTTAATGCATTGATACGTTTTCCAGTGTTCTTTATGACTTAAAGATGCAGAAGGGAGGTTTGAGCGTGAGACGTTTATGTATTCTGTGCTATGCTGTACATATGATTTTGTTCAATAACTCCAAATTTAGCTTTGAAAGATAGAGGTCTTTGTCTCCTGGTAATCTTTTATGGCAATAATCTTGAATATTCAATATTTATAAAATGTACCATTGAGCAATCCTACATAGATACAGTACAGGCTATCTGATGCATGAGTCTACATACTCTTTAATGTATAATGTGTACCTTTCTATATTTAAAGAGTTCTGTATTAACAGACCATGAAATGTCAGAAGGCTTAAGGCTATGCTTTCAGAAATGAGAACAGTAGTGAATATTTTAAATACCTTTATCGAATTTCATGGCTTTGTGAACAAGGGTTTCTCAGACTGGATCTTTCATAGTATTTTCTAAGTGTGTATTGCTATTGTTTAATAAGCAAATCCAGCCCTTCCACCCCCAAGTCTGCAGCAGGGCCTTTGGCAGTTGATCCAGTAATGATGGCAAGATGTGGGAGACACTAGGAAGTGCATGCTCTCTGTGAAGAGGGAGGTGATGTAGCATAGGATCAGGAGAGGAGTAAAGGCAGAATATCTGTAGTATAATGGCTTGTCTGTTCCACCCATCCCACACTCCTAGGAGAAGGGGTGATGTAAGGCTTTTCCTTGTGGAAATATTAAAGAGGGGGTATGAAAGCACTCTTCAGGATTTTAGCACCAGCGAATTTTAGCAAAAGTGGAGTAGACTCACTAGCACGCATCATGGAGTGGTATACGGTCAGTATTCTAGAGGTACAGGCATATTAATGGATGCGGGAAATACACAAAATTTGGGTTTCAAACATGTTGCTGTAGTGATGGAAAAGAATGGTGGTCTGAACAGAGGAAAGAAATATTTCGTCCAAGAGAAGCACTTCTGTTTTTAAGATATGTAGTCCCTCTGATCTGAGCTGGAATAACTTACGCTTTTGAGCCTTTTGAATGTAAGTGGTAGGAAATTTTCTGACTATAAGAGTTTTTACCTATCTCTTAGCTAAATGCAATGAGATCCAAACACAAAATTAAGCCTTTACTAGGGATTTGTGACACTCTCTGGAGAATTTTATGGCCTTGAATGGATTACACTGATCCATGCACTGCATGTAGGTTTTTTTCATGTGTGACAGATATACTGCAGTACTGATATGCAGCCAAACCTTTCAGAAAGTCATCCTGTCAGACCTCACAAGCTTGGCAGGGTTGAAGTTGGTAAGTATTTGGCTATGAAACTTCCAAGGAAAACTCAGTCTGCTGCAGGAATTGGTGCTGGTTATTCAGCAAATAGTTCTCTTCTTTCTCAATCAGTTCGTAGCTAATTCTGTTAGGATGCTCAATGCTGCTGAAATGTTTTCAGGTGAGATATAGACTTAAGTCTGTATTATTTATGATTATTAAAATTTCCTGTTTTTGCAAAAATAGAGTTAAACCCAGTGCTCTAGCTCAATGTCAGCCTTTTTGGTAAATTTCCCTGCAACTTCAGCTGAACGTAGTAGTTTTTACCTCCTTCCCCAACGGTTTTGTAATAAGGGTTTGAAGTCAGTATGTTACACTTCTAGCAGTGGCTTCATTTTGCCAATAGACCAAGTAAATTCTCTGTTATATAAGGCTAAATTTTCAAGAGTGTGTGTTTCATCCTGTTAGCAGAGGCTAGAGTTTGCATATGCACTCTTGTTCCAATGTATTTTTTTAAAATCATTCAAAAGTACTTGGAAATAATAAATAACAAGCAGGCATGACAAGGGCTCTGCAGCTGTTTCCTCTCCCGCCCCTCTGTGCAGCAAGTAGCAACAGTGGGATTTTTTAAAAATATCTCGGGAAATAAGATGGTGTAAGGATGTTAGAATTAAGGATACCAGCTACAAAGTAGGTGGGTCAGGTCACAGGAGGCTCTCAGTTTTCCCATAATGTGGAGCTGCTAGCCATATTGGACCTGGACAAAGAACAGTTCCTTTTCAAGGCCAGCGGGAAGAAGGGACCTGCAACAGGCACGTCTATGGAGCACACTAAGAAAGCAAATTAAGGGTCAGACAGTTGTCCAACACAATATAAGAATTTAGAACTAGATGGTGGCTGCTTGAAAGTAGGGTTCCCCCTTAGAGAAGAATATCTGAGTGAGTAGCTGGCAGGCCAAGTAACCAGTAAATCTCTCAGCATAAGCACATCATCCCACAATGTTGTGTCCCTTTAGCCGTTCTGACAGCAGTAAAAATGGAGTTGTTGGTGGCTGTGCCATAGAATCTGCTGGGAGCATACTGTAGACACAGAAATAAGAAAATAAAACTTTTGGTTAAAATATTCCATAAAAAGGAAAAAAAAGATCATAGAAACATAGAATCATAGGGTTGGAAGGGACCTAACAGATCATCTAGTCCAACCCCCTGCCAGAGGCAGGACCGCTCCCACTAAACCATCCCAGTCATGGTTTTGTCCAGGCGGGCCTTAAACACCTCCAAAGATGGAGATTCCACCACCTCCCTCGGCAGCTCATTCCAATGCTTCACCATTCGCCTAGTAAAAAATTTTTTTCTAATATCCAGCCTCGACCTCCCTAACCGTAACTTGAGACCATTGCTCCTCGTTCTGTCCTCTGTTACTACTGAGAACAGTTGAGCTCCATCTTCTTTGGAGCATCCCTTCAAGTAGTTGAAGGTTGCTATCAAATCCCCCCTCAATCTTCTCTTCTGCAGACTAAATAAGCCTAATGCTTTCAGTCTTTCCTCATAGGGCTCGTGCTCCAGCCCTTTAATCATTTTGGTTGCCCTCCGCTGAACTCTCTCTAGCATGTCTCTGTCCTTTTTGTAGTGGGGAGCCCAAAACTGAACACAGTATTCTAGATGTGGCCTCACCAATGCAGAATAGAGGGGAATGATCACATCCCTTGATCTGCTGGTAATACTTCTTTTGATGCAGCTCACTATGCCATTGGCCTTTTTGACAGCAAGAGCACACTGCTGACTCATATCCAGCTCCCCATCCACCATGACCCCCAGGTCCTTTTCTACAGTGCCACTCCTTAGCTGAATGTTCTGCAGCCTGTAGCAGTGCATGGGGTTTTCCTGTCCCAAATGCAGGATTTTATACTTGTCCTTATTGAAACTCATAAGATTTCTATTAGCCCACTGTTCCAATTTATCTAGGTCTCCCTGAATCCTGTCCTTGCCCTCCAGCGTGTCTACTGTTCCCCCCAGCTTGGTGTCATCTGTGAACTTACTGAGAGTGCAGTCTATTCCATCATCCAGATCACTGATGAAAATGTTGAACAGAACTGGCCCCAGGACCGACCGCTAGGGCACACCATTCGTGACTGGTTGCCAGCTAGACATGGAACCATTGACTCCTACACGCCGAAACTATTGATCTAGCTAGTTTTCTATCCACCTTGTAGTCCATCTATCCAACCCATACTTCCTTAATTTGACCATGAGAATGCTGTGGGAAACTGTATCAAAAGCCTTGCTAAAATCAAGGTATATCATATCAACGGTTCTTCCTGCATCCAGAAAACCAGTCATCTGATCATAGAAGGAAATGAGATTGGTCAGGCATGATTTATCCTTGGTAAATCCATGCTGACTGTTTCTGATCACTTTATTTTCCTCTAAGTGTTTTAGGATGGATTCTTTGAGAACCTGCTCCATAATTTTTCCAGGAATTGAGGTGAGGCTGACAGGTCTGTAATTCCCTCGACCCTCCTTTTTCCCTTTCTTGAAAATAGGCACTACATTTGCTTTTTTCCAATCCTCTGGCACCTTTCCCGTTCTCCATGAGTTTTGAAAGATAATGGACAGCGGTGCTGCTATCTCATCGGCCAATTCCCTTAGCGCCCTTGGATGCAGTTCATCTGGCCCCATGGACTTGTGCACATCCAGCTTCTTTAAGCAGTCCCTAACCTGACCTTCCATCACTAAGGGCCTCTCTTCCTCTCTCAAATCTGCTGTACCTATGGTAGTGGGCTGGGAGCTGACCCTGCCTGTGAAAACTGAAGCAAAAAATGCATTGAGCACTTCAGCTTTTCCCTCATCCTCTGTCACGAGGATCCCTGCCCCATTCAGTAAGGGACCTACACCATCCCTGATCCTCTTCTTGTTATTAACATACTTGTAGAACCCCTTCTTGTTATCCTTTACATCACTTGCTAGCCGCAACTCCATTTATCCTTTGACCCAACAGCTGCAAGAAATGCACTGACTTGGAGATTTTTTTTCTTTAGCTTCTCTGAAAAGGGAGGAAAAATGGAACAAAATTTACAAAAGAATCAAAAAGCAACAGAACAGAAGGTGATAATAACAGAAAAGAAAAATACAAAATGCTACTTATATTCCTCTATGACAAAAGGCTTTGGGAGCTATCTTAGGAGCAGTGGACTATGGCCACTTGTGAGGAATCCCCTCCCCGAATGAAAGGTCATAGCACACTCAGAAAACTGTGCATCTTTGTAGGCATAATTGCAATAACTAGGTATAGTCATTCCTGCACAGATCTTGGTATTTCTAAACTTGTCACTTCAGACATTTTACACACTAGAGGTTTTCCTGTCTCTCCTGCTGACTTGTGCTGTATTTCCTACAAATTCTAACACTTCTCTCTCTTTTGGGAGCATAAACAATCACGCAGCCCACTCACTGAACTTCACAGGTGAAATGATTTCCTGCTTTTTCAATTGTTCTTACTGCCTTTCTATGAGTTCCTGCAAAGTCTGAGGAATAGGACGCCCTTTAGAAATGCATAAATGCACTTTTAGCCACATGTAGCTTTACTGTTCTATCTTTTGTTAACCCTGTATATGCGTTTTATACAGTTTTATGCTTTGTTGTTAATTCTCTCACTAGATCCAACACATCATGCATGGTGTTACAATCCAGTTTAGTCTTCTTCCCCCAACTTCTGCTATCATCAAAGAGCCATTTCTTTCATTCACAAGTAATGGTAATAAGTGGGTGCATTATGTTTTAAAGTGATCTCCTGCCATCCTAATACTTGTATTGTCCCCTGGTTATAGTTTTGTAAAATTAGATAAGTTGCTCCCAGTTTTGCTTCAAGAAATGTTTATTTCTTCAGAAACCAGTTATTTTATCCACTTACACTCTTGCTTTCAATTTATGTTGATTTGCACTCATCCAAGCATTTTGGTTCAGTTTGTTCTGCATTACTTACAGTTTTGAGAGCTGATACAAAACAAAGAGGCACAGTTTCTGAAATAGCTGGTCTTTAAGTAGTAGGTTGGTGGTTCACTCTGGTAAGCATTAATTGCTTCCTCCCAGCACATTCCTTTCTCAACTGTTATGGTGCATTTCAGGCCTGTATAGCATGCTGTCACTTCTTACCATAGCTCCGACACTACAGCTTATTGAAGGAGAGTGCTCTGATTCTCCAGCAACAGAAACACAGGCATAACAATTTTGCTTCTCTGTGTGTGATGAACCATATGGTCATCTTTGTCCAGGGACTGGACTTTGCTTCCTCCGTGTGAAAAGCTGGCAGGGAAATGCTTTCTCAAAGTGTATAGCATTTTTGTTTGAGCCCTTGAAATCTACAGCAGATGAGTAATGTTACTTTTGTGAGGAGTCTTGTTTCAGGGTAAGATCCTTTGTCTTAACAGTGATCAATTGCCTCTTTCTAATTCAGGTTCCTTATCCTGAGAACAAAAGATTTGGAAGGGCTTCTTGCAGAAAGATATCAAAATGAAAAAGGAAGATTTTTAAGACTGGCTAGAATGCAGATATCTTCTCTTTTTATGTGGTTTATTTGATAGAGTTTATATCTTACAGCTAGAAGATTTGTGCTTGGCATGTAATGTGTGTTAAGCACCCTTGTATCCTTGTATTCCATCTGACCTGATTCTTGTGAAAATGTATCTTGAGAACTCTAAATGTCACTTTTTTTTTTTTTTTTTATTTTATTTTTAACCAGTGTTAGGATATCTGGGGAGAGGGGAGGATAAGAGAGGTAGAGCTGGTAGAATTTTTTTCACATGGAAAATGTCTTTTTGCTGAAATATCAGAAACTGAAAAATTAGTATTCTGAAATACCACCATGGTGCCTCATGGTACGTTTTAATTCAGTTGCTTCACGCTCCCACTGTCTTGGTTAAGATGGAGTTCCTGGCTGAAATTCATCTACCGTGATGCCCAACAGTCTTCCTCCTGATGAGGGGAGATGATGCATGATGGGAATCACAACCCATACCATAAACATTAATCCTTCTTTGACACCTCATACAACATCACTGCAAAATGTTACTGCATACCTAAGTTAGCTATATTTTATATAAGGAGTCAACATCTGCCCTCAAAAGTATAAAGTAAGTGCAAAAGAATGGTAGATGTCTATAACTGTGCCTGCAGAAAACTGGAAACCTAAATCACAAGTATAGCTCAGTTAAGTCTGATTCATCAAATCCAGGATGTAAGTTATCCCTATGGAAAAAAGCAATCATTCCCAAACATGTCTGCATGCAAAAGCTTTTGCTTCCAAATGTTCCTGAATAGCAAATAAATAAGGACTTCAGAATGATCAAACCAGATAGTTGTTTGGAATTCAAATGAACATCTATTAACACAGTTTATTGCAAGATTCAACTAACTATTTTTTGATTGTATGTTTTAAAAAACATTAAAAAAACTAACACTTAACATTTTCCATTTATGATTATACTCTGCATGGATTATATCAGAGGCAGTCATTCTAATAGTAGTTTAGAGATTTGGGACTCAGTCCTGTGTTTGTATGTTTTATGTGGGAGGCTGTGAGAGGCTGAGATAAGCCCAGAGGCTCCCTGCTGGGGGCCTCAGGGTTCTGCTACACTCATTCCAGAGAGGAGCACCAGAGAGGCCCTCCAAGAGGGCTACAGTGTCTGTTGGGAAGCAGCAAATGAGAAGTGCTTCAGGGAGTGGCCAGTCAGGGGTCAGGAGGGCCATATAGAAGGAGGTGCAGAACTACAGTCAGTCAGTTCTGTGCAGGAACTAGAGGAGTGCAACTGTTGTTCTTGGCTGGCCAAAGGAAACTGCAGCACCGTGGACAGCTCAGTGCTGCGAGGGAGTGGGGAACAAGGAAGAGCTCCTGGCTGGCTGTTGGTAGGCAGAATTTAGACGAGCCCTGAGCTAAGGATGAAGCTTTGGTAAAGGCTGGGGTCATGGGGAAATAACCCTGGGAACTAAAGGCAATTTTGCTCAAGGGACACAGTGGTGTTAGCTGCTATTCTTAGTGTTCCTGAGCTGGAACCTGAAGTAGTGAGCAGGCCTGGATGTACCCCATGCACCCATAAGCCACTGGAGAAGTGGCCTACAACTGAAATGAAATACATTCTTGGAATGGAACTGCTAAGGGACCAACTGTAGTTGGAACAGATCAGAGGGCCAAACGATTGCTTCCAGGGATGAAGCCCTTGGAAGTTATGCCTGATGCTAGGGCCAGGGCTATTTAAAGACTGCAGGCACACTTGACCAGAGGGGGTGCCCACAGGAGGTGGTTTCATGCTGTTCATCTTGTGACATCAACCACTTCACAAGAATATCAAGATTTTTGTCATGAGATGCATGTCTGTGAACAGTGTTTATTACTCTATATATGCTGTTGGGCATCCAATAGTAAGATAACCATTACCACTTTAGCAATAAAAATGAGTTTTTGGGTTGTTTTTTATACTAGTTTAAATGTATGTGCATATCAAATGAAATGTAAACATTATCATCAAAGGTTTTTGTCCCAGTTTCATACTTATGCATAATGATAATTGGCAAGTTCGCTTAAGTAGGAAAGTAGAATTATTGCCAAGAAGATTGCAGGCAGTTCTAAAACAATGCATACATTAATCAACTATAGTTGCTATCAATTTTTCAGTTGATGTTTTTCCCACAATACCCTCTAAAACAATTTTAGTGCGTTTGTGTCAACAGAAATGTTCTATCTATATTCTGCTCAGACTGAACTGGAGGGAAGTATTTGATGATGTTGAGAAAATTCTCAGTTGTAATCAGCAATAAATCTACAGCATGCATTTCTAGCTTAGACTGTATCATGTAAAAAGGCATGTGAAACTAGATTACATGGTATGAGAAACAGAACTTCCTTATATATCTTCGACAGGAGAACATTTTTGCAGAAGAGGTTTTTGTTTTAAAAAAGAAATAAATTTCTAAACTCATATTTATAGTCTAAATAAAGACATCACACTGGCCACTGAAAACTCAGTTCCTGTAATTATCTCCCAGTGAAGGTACATGCCAGGACTATGCATACTTTTAATCAGTCTCACAATTATGATATTCCACATTTTTTCAATGACATTTTCAATGGAAATTTGGGGTGGTGGTTTGCACGCATTTTAAATGTTAACAATACTGACCATTGCTCTCTACTTACCACCAGTTTCTCAAAACTTTTGGTTCTGTTTAGGAGTGAAATGGTGTGAGCTGGGAAAGGCTTTGAGCACTGATGGTTTTTTGGGGAGGATAACATAGCGGGGATAAAGTGTCTTTTAAATTAGCTCCTGAGGCTTTCTCACTCACAGCCCACTGCCTTTAACAATGTCATTCTTTCTATGCTCTCTATGAGACAGATCTGGGCAAAATCTGCCAATTCTGGTTCTCATGGGAGGGGGCTCATGGATTAGGGGACTTGGTGAGGGTTTCCACAGTAACACTATTGGATATTAGAGAATTTTCCAGCAGCCCTGTGATGATCTTCCTTACTGTGATTTGCCACTGGGTGGGTAAATTGTTTGGTCACAATAAGCCCCAGTGATGCCCAAATGCGCCATTTCAAGGCTGTCAGTTAACTCCTTTGCTGTGGGAGAGTAAATATCTACTTTTCCTTTTGCCATCTTCCTCTCACCTTGCTAGATGCTTCCCTCACATAAGGACCTTCATTAGGAGAACCATTGCATTCCTCCAAATGTCACCCTGAGAACTGCGCTGCTGTGTGGACCAGTATGGTGGTAGGAGCAGGGTCTGAGGAGTAGGCAAGGTTGGGCAGCATGGACCAGCTCTGTGGTCCTTGCCCACAGTGTAACTTCCTCCTGTGGTCTAGCTGGGTCCCATACCTGCTGGGTACCAGCATCAGGAGTTGGCCTAGTGAGATTAAGAATTATTTTTCTGATTCCTTTTTTCTAAAAGCAAAAAATTAAAAGTCCAGTCGTGTGGGTTTGCCATTCAATATACACTGATCCTTTATGTATGTGTGTATATGCACACCATCAGTTTACTTGTATCAGCTGAGGAATGCACGTCCTATGTAATAGCACTGAAGGCATATACAGCAAAGTCTAGTTTTCTCTATCTGTCTAAATGCTTGTTCACATAACAGCCTGTATAAATTTGTACTATGCTGTTTCTTCATAGAAGTAAGGGTATTGCACTGAATGCATCTGTCTATATTGATAGCAGCATTGGTTTCATAGCATTCATTCTACTTTCTTTCTAAAGGAAGAAACCCAAACCTCATATGGGAAGGTGAAGTTTACTGACTTCAGCCAAGTAAGGTCTGTTTGATATACATGGAGCTCTTTTACACAAGTTTCCAACTTCTGCTGAAGTGGTAAATATATCATAAGCTATTTTCTGTGGCAAACTGACAACCTAAGAGAGGCTCAGCAGTATTGCAGACTGTGATTTATTCAAAAAATATACATAATTTTAGGTACTTTTGCCTCCTGTGGTGAGTGAAAAATGTCCATTGGTCATTAAAAATCAATAGAAAAATCACACACTTGTACCTCTGGATGCAGAAATCATATTCATACCCTACAAAAAGAAAACAGTATTAAAATAAGCATCAAATATATGAACTTCCTGTTTGTATGCTTCCCTTGTGAAGATGACTTTATATCTATGGTATCCTGAATACCTTATAGAACACGAATTTATGTTTCTTGGTGTATACTATACCATGTAGAAGTTTTTACTGCTAGTAATGCAGTGTAGTATTTTATTTATTGTTTATCACTTCAGGTTTTTTAAAATACAACTATCAGCACCTAGCATACACAAAAAAATCATGACATAAGCAAAAGGGCTGCCCCAGTGTTAGTGTTCTCAACCTACATTTTCCTTAACACTGATTTAAAAAAAAAAAGGAAGGGGGAGATGGACTTTGTTCCATGTCAAGAAGGATAATAAATCTGAGCAATGTGGATTTGGAAGTCTTCTCTTTATTATTTAGGGGCCTGAATTTTTTTGTCCTGTGAAGTATTGATATTGAAACTGAGGTTTGGTCCTTTTTCTTGGTTCACACAGGATACCTCCAAAGGTCATACTATCCATTTGGGGTATGTATTTCTGTCTCATGAGAACCATTGATTTCATATGGGAGTGAGGCACCACTTCTACAAAAAGCAGCATGCCATCTTCAGGAGTGACCTTACCTCCACTGGCGTAAGCCCCATGGATACTTTGGGTGGATAGAAGGCAGCAGCCAGCAGAGTGGACTGTGAAGATGAAGCAACAGGCAGGATTTGAAGGATGATGTAAAGTGCGTGACCACATAACTGTCCAGTGGTATAGCAAATCATGACCTCTTTTTGACTTTGCTGGGATCTAGTTAGTCCCAGCACTCTGGCCGTGGTGTGCAAGGTGCAGGACAGGGAAGTGCCGTACTGTGGCATGCACCCCTACCCTGTTTAAAGACCTGGGAATTTTTGACATTCCTCTTCCTGTTTTTTCAGCATGTAAAGCCCATAGAGTACAACATCTGCCCAGCTGACAATGCTGGCTTTCTGGAGCAGACACCGTGCTGCATGTTTCTCTAGCTTCAGCAGCTGTACTGTGGAAGACCACTCCTCTACAGTGGTGGAGCACTTCCAGCAGGTAAGAGAGTGAATGAAGAGGCATAACCAGGATATGTTTCACAGAGTGCTGTGACAAACAAAGATGGCACATCATAAAACAAGATGGAGGAGGGAGACAATTAATGAAAACTCAGACTGAATTGCTTGGAAAGAAGAGGAAGCAGGAGCACATGGGAAAGCTACTGGAGGGCTAGGCAGTCCTTCATAACGTTGCAGTCTGAGCACATCTGAGCATGACTTCCCCTGCAGTCAATAGAGAACTCCATTCCATGACCACCTTGAAATCCCCCAACACCTTCTTTGCATGTTCCCAGTCCCTCACAATACCCCATGCAAGCCACCCTTGGAGACTGGTTTCACAATGAAAGCTGGAGTTACACACAGTTGAAAGCTATAAACGAGAGACGGTTCCTCACTGCCATATCTCCCATTTTACCAATATTTGTGGTTTTATCCTGTTATAATCTTGAGTCTCTGAATAAAACGAGTCTTTCTTTGTGTCATACACACATTAATGGGTGCTAACATTCAAACACAGTGGCTACGGACAGGAGTATTTGCTTGATACTATTAACACTCAGGAATCAAGCACTGCAGGTGTCATTCAAGGCAGCAAGTAAACATTGCCTGGCCAAATGCATTAGGTAAAGGCGAGTCAGTAGGAATCATTGTCAAAATGCTCCTTCAAATTCTTCTTGATTTGAATAGCTGCCCATTGTGACCTCTAATTGCACTGGTATCTGGCTGCTCAAAAACAGCAGTCAGCTGATCAGCCTCAGTGCTCCATCCCTGGGAAAGTTCCCCACCCTCTCTTTGCTTTGCACATGTTATGCAGGGCACAGTAGGCCTCAGTGACAATAGGAATTTTTTCCTCAGTGAAGTCTAACCTGTCAAAAAGGCAGTGGCGGCAACCTTTTAGTTGTCCAAAAGCACATTCAATGGTCATTTGGTACTTGTTAAGCCTGTTGTTGAAGCACTCCTTACTGCTGTTTAGGTTCCCAGTGTCAGGCTTTATAAGCCATAGAAAAAAGGGGTAAGTGGGGTCTCCTAGGAGTACTATGGGCATTTCAACATCCTCCATTAGAATCTTATGATCTGGAGTGAAAGTCCCAGTGGCTATGTTTACACTAACAAAATTAATTTGAAGTAGTTAATGCAAAATAACTACCTTGAATTTAAATTGAAGTTGTTTTGAATTAGCACTACTTTGAAGTTATTATTTCGAATTAAGAGTCCAGTGAAGAGTCTCTAATTCAAAATAAAGTGGGCTTTATTAATCCAAAGTAGAGAGTCTTCACTAGACTCTCTAATTCAAAATAGGGGAAGGCAGCCAAAAGAACAGGGAAATTTGTTCAAATTAAGTCTATTCCGTGGCTTAAAATGGCTTAATTTGAACTAATAACTTCAAAGTAAGCAATACTTTGAAGTAAAAGGAGGTTTTATTATATCAAATTAGCGGTTCCTTATTTCAAAGTGAGGAACTGCTTAATTCAATATAATAAAACGCCTCCTTGTCCAGGGAATAAGTTATTTCAAACTAAGTCTCCTTAATTTAAAATAACTTGTAAGGGTAGACATAGCCATTGTGTGCAGCTTTCTATACAGTCCTGTGTGCATCATGCACCTTCCCTGAGTACCCTTAAGTGATATCAGTGAAATGGCCTTGGTGGTCCAACAATGCCTGCAAAATCACAAAGTGGTAGTCCATTCCAATGATGTACTCTGTTGCAATGTGGTCTGTGTTCAAAATTGGAATGTACATTCTGTCTGTCATGCCGCCTCAGTTAAGTAATCCCATTGCTTGAAAGCCATTAATTATTTCCTTCACATTACCAAGAGTCACAGTGCTTTGTAGCAAAAGGTGATTAGTGGCCCTGCACACTTGCATTGTTGCAGCTCCACAGTGGACTTTCCAGTTCCAAACTAATTTGTGGCTGGCTGGTAGTGGTCTGGAGTTGCAAGCTTACACATGGTGTTTGGCACTTGCTTTTCCACAGTGAAGGCAGCTCTCAATGTGGTGTCTTTGTTTTACAGTGCTAGGGTGAGCACCACACACACTTCCAGGAAGGTGGATTTATGCATCTGAAAGTTCTGCAACCAGTGCTCAGCATTCCATACATCAGGGATGTCAAACTAATTTTCTGTGGTGGGCCAGATTTTACTTAAATGTACTTCAGGTGAGGTGTTCATGCCATAAATCGAAATACTACACCACTCTTGGGGGATCTTGGATCACTGTGGATGCAAAACTGTGCTCTGCCATACCATTCTCTCTCTCTCTCTCTCTCTCTCTCTCTCTGTTAAGGCGGGAGTGTGGTCTTGTGGAACGCAGTCTCACATTACCCAGCACTCTACGATGTCATGAAACCTGGCACTCTTGCGGCATTGGCATGCTGGGTATGCAAGACCTCTCTCTCAGGGAGAGTCTGGTCCCATGGAGTGCAGTTATGGGCTGGATGGACACGGTTCCATCATCTGTGCCATACATAACAACGTGATCCCTCTTTTTAGTACTTGTTTCCCTACCCCAGGCCACTGTGTACGATTTGCTCCATGAATGCTAGCAGCCATGTTTGTTTATTTCTTTTCATGGCAGACAGCAGAGCAGGCACCACTGATTCACTCTCTGTTCTGCAGCTCATGAAATACTGCAGGACCAGCCATGCTGTGTTCATAATGCTCATTGCCATACTAATCAGTTCAGGATCCATGCTTTCAGGCAGAGAGGGTGGGTGACCAGTTTACATGATCTGTTCTGAAATGGTGCAAAACAAAGTCAGAAGCCCATGGACTGATGAGACAGACAGAATTCTAATGTGGGGTGATGGACACACCCCCATGACACACTGCTATCTGTTTCCAGAGCCACCAGCAGCACAGGTGGCAAGTTGCACAGTGGGGCGGCCACCCACATTGCGATGTGGTCTGTTAATGCAAAAGCAATGACCGTGGATGCACTTCGCTGATACAAAGAGCATTGTGTGGACAGGCGCAACCAGTGTAACTAAAGCAGTTTGTGATCATCAGCATAACTTAAGTTGACTTAACTCTGCAGTGTGGAGATGGTCTAATGGTAAGTACCAGGGGCCAGAATGCTGACTGACTCTTGTAACTTGTGAGGTTGGTGTAATCCTGACCCCTTGTGTTGACAGGGATCAGGAAAGAAAATTTTACTAGCACTCTCCGGGGGTGTCACATCTCAAGAAGCATACAGCTCCTTGGATGGAAGTTGTACAGGAAGGAGGTGAAACTAGCCATTGCTTCCCAGTCTTCTTCTGTCATATCAGGCTGGGAGCTCTGGGCAATCCAAGGCATGGTCTACCTCAACCCCATTAAAAGAGATCACACAATAAGTTGCCTCTTCTGCTGTCATCCATAGCACTGTGGTGCAGAAAATTATGTGCCAGCATTTAACGTTTTATGTGCTCAGGAAATAAAATGCCCACCGCCTTCTGCTATAAAGGCATTGTCTTGTGCCACATGTTCCCTTTAAGGAGCTATTGATCAAGCCTCACCAGAACTAAGAAATGTAACATCTTAAACAAATGTTACATTTCGTCTCCTCCCCTTTGAAACTCTGCAGAATTTCACCTGACTTGTGTATCAACACTTGCTTCTTACTGCATTACTAACAATTCTCTTCTTAAGTTTGCCAACAATGCCATCCTCACTGTTTCCTTTGCCCAATCATGTTCATATGCAGAATGACCTTAGGACCCTTCATTCACTATAACAGATTTACTGGCAATAGCATGATATGCGACTTTTGAGAGCAAAGTCCATCCTAACATTAATTTGCTTAAACTTCCCCCCTTCTCCATTAGCATTGCATTGTGTTGTATTTAAACTAGATTGTAAATTCCTTGTGGGCTACTCAATGTCATGCACTCTGTCAGCACTAACAGACAATAACATTTTTAAGATGCGTGGTGTCATCAGTATGTAGCTGACACATAACTCTGTCATATTTTTATCAAGAGTGGATGACAAATAGAGAGTAGGGTTGGCTGAGAACAGTCTGGCTGGCTGATGCTTAAACTGGAGGTGATACTGTTTGCTTTGAGTAGAGATCCATCCTGGTAGTAAATTGACTTTGATCTATAATGTTCTTGTTACCTGACATACCATCTCTTTTCCCTGTCACGCAACAGTGGGAGATGAGGTTAGCTGAGACAACTGAGATAAGAGGACTTTTTAATATGTCTTGAAGGGACTCTCAGCAGAGGTGCTTGACTCTGAAATTCATTTCCTGTTGTCATTTGACAAAACTCAAGTCTGTTGAGCATTAGGGTACAGAACTAGATCCATCATTTTATTTATTTATTTATTTTCAAACATTTCCTTGAGCAGGGAGGTTGGAGTGCCTGGAGGATATTTGTGGAATGTCCTTTTATGCTTGCTGCTTTAACAAGAGGTAAAAAAATTGTTATTTTAAACTTGTACATGCATCCTAAGATATGTTAATAAGGCACATTTTATACACCAGAAAAAGAAATCTGATTCTTTTAGCGCAGGATACAATATAACTTGCTCTACCCTGCGTGTGAGGCCAGATGTTCACATTTCTCATCAATTGTACCAGTCTAAAAGAATGGAACAGAAATTTGCCAAAATGTTCTTGCAGAAATTCTACAAAATTGTACCATTAACATACAAATGTAACACTTTCATGGACCTCTGCATACCACCCTGGCAGTATAAATGGGCAGCCTACCCTTTTTAGAAGTAACATGTTGGTGGATCAAGCTGCTTCTGAGGATGGTGCTAGCCAGACAGTTTCCAAAGGGATAGCCGTGTTAGTCTAGTCCAGTAAAAAAAACAACAAGCAGTTGTGTGGCACTTTAAGACTAACAGATTTATTTTTTGCATGAGCTTTCGTGGGAAAGCATCTTCGAAGCATCTGAGGAAGTGGGATCTTCTCCCACGAAAGCTCTTGCAAAAAATAAACCTGTTAGTCTTAAAGTGCCACACAACTGCTTGTTGTGTTTTTGCTAGCCAGACAAACTATTTTGTCTTGTTTTCACTTCTTTTTTTTTGCAGAAGGGGCAGAGAACACAGTTTATCATTCAAAGTTTGGCAGCCTATGGTGTGGAAGCAGCATGGAGTGAGGTCATCCAGACTAAGTGGGGCTCAAAAGATTAAGAGGGAGATTTGAAAGTCACAGAATGGACATACCACCTCCCAGGAGTGGATTAAGAGTGTAGCACTGAGCATATGTAAAAGAGGAAGGAGGAAGAATAGGTTGGAAAGAAGAGAGGGTAAAGGAGGGCAAAGTGAAAGATGTTAGATCGACCCACACAGACCATGTCTGTGTGTGTGGAGGGGTGGTGGTATAAAAAAGCACATTTGAAACATGCATAAACAAAGCTTTAGTTTTATATATTGGATTTATTTGCGATCATACCATATGTTGACTCAGACAATGAGGAAATTGATCCATATGTTACAACCTGTAATATTACAATGTACTAGATATATATAGCCACACAATACTTATGTCTTTCTCCACTGGGAATTGCTGTCTTTAGTTACTCAAGCAGAACCTTTGTGAAGCCAGCAGGATTACATGGGGTAATTCAGGGAAGAATTTGACCAAATATCAGATTAAGCTACTGATGCTCCAGGCTGTTTAAGCAGCTGATGCTCCAGACTGTAGCAAATGAGGTTATATTTATGGGACATAGATATTTATTTGGCACCCAAGAGCAGAAAAATTCAGTCTCTGACAGAAGTCTTTACATGTATGCAGAGCTCTCACAAGGGAAGTCTACCAACCACTCCACCACCATCCTGAAAAAGTCTGGTCTACTCACCATTGTTAGCCAAAAAGTATTTCTCTGATTGTCTTGCTAACTCTCTTCATAGCATTCTCTAAGAAACAATGAACATTCCAATGATTGTCATTGGTCCCAACAGATTAACATAGTTAAATTTTAGAATTTTTAGTGATTGTGTTTGATAGTGAGTTGGACAAAGTACAAGCCTTTGTAGTGGTTTTGAACTAGTTGTATTCTACATTCTGAGAACAATTTAATTAAGCAATAAGGAAAGCTGTCCATTATGATTAAAGTAACAACTGTAAAATGATGGTACTTTTCACTGTTAGTACTGGATTGTACAAGGGTTTGTAGGTTGTTAGTTTAACAATTTATGTTGCGACATTCAGGCTGTCAAAACTGCAGTTTTTCTGAAAGGTTCAACTAATAATTCTGTTTGCTTTCTTAATACTTCAATTCTGAAACAGCTGCAAAAAATACAGCCAGAAAATGTAGCAGGCTGATCAGTAAGAATGAGATACAGTTGCCTGTCTTTCTTTTCTTGGTCTGTTCAGCTGATCCCCTGGTTCTTCCACTTGGTGGAGAGCAGGGATGTGAATCTCAAATGGAGTCTCTTCCTGCAAGTTGAGTGATAACTGACACAGTAATTTTGGTGTCATATGGGAAGGACTGTTAAATGTTGAAAGTGGCCAGGAGATGCCTTACAATAAAAACACACTGTTGTTCATATTAGACAGTATAAGAAAAATGGCTCTTTTCTGTCATCTTTATGTATTTATGTTTATAGTACTATCATATGCATGAGATAGCGAGACCGCTGGCCGTTATCTTTCAAAACTCATGGAGAATGGTGGAGGTGCTAGAGGATTGGAACAAAGCAAATGTAGTGCCTATTTTCAAGAAAGGGAAAAAGGAGGATCCGGGGATTTACAGACCTGTCAGCCTCACCTCAATCCCTGGAAAAATTATGGAGCAGGTTCTCAAAGAATCCATCCTAAAACACTTAGAGGAAAATAAAGTGATCAGAAACAGTCAGCATGGATTTACCAAGGATAAATCATGCCTGACCAATCTCATTTCCTTCTATGATCAGATGACTGGTTTTCTGGATGCAGGAAGAACCATTGATGTGATATGCCTTGATTTTAGCAAGGCTTTTGATACAGTTTCCCACAGCATTCTCATGGTCAAATTAAGGAAGTAGGGTTGGATAGGTGGACTACAAGGTGAATAGAAAACTGGCTAGATCAACGGTTTCAGCGTGTAGGAATCAATGGTTCCATGTCTAGCTGGCAGCCAGTCACGAGTGGTGTGCCCCAGGGGTCAGTCCTGGGGCCGGTTCTGTTCAGCATTTTCGTCAAAGATCTGGATGATGGAATAGACTGCACTCTTAGTAAGTTCACAGATGACACCAAGCTGGGGGGACCAGTAGACATGTTGGAGGGCAAGGACAGGATTCAGGGAGACCTAGATAAATTGGAACAGTGGGCCAATAGAAATCTTATGAGGTTCAATAAGGACAAGTGTAAAATCCTGCACTTGGGATGGAAAAACCCCATGCACTGCTACAGGCTGGGAAACATTCAGCTAAGTAGCAGCAGTGTAGAGAAGGACCTGGGGGTCATGGTGGATGGGAAGCTAGATATGAGTCAGCAGTGTGCTCTTGCTGCCAAAAAGGCCAATGGCATAGTGGGCTGCATAAAAAGAAGTGTTACCAGCAGATCAAGGGATGTGATCATTCCCCTCTATTCTGCACTGGTGAGGCCACATCTAGAATACTGTGTTCAGTTTTGGGCTCCCCACTACAAAAAGGACAGGGACATGCTAGAGGGAGTTCAGAGGAGGGCAACCAAAATGATTAAAGGGCTGGAGCACAAGCCCTATGAGGAAAGACTGAAAGCATTAGGCTTATTTAGTCTGCAGAAGAGAAGACTGAGGGGGGATTTGATAGCAACCTTCAGCTACTTGAAGGGATGCTCCAGGGAAGATGGAGCTCGACTGTTCTTGGCAGTAACAGAGGACAGAACGAGGAGCAATGGTCTCAAGTTTCGGTTAGGGAGGTTGAGGCTGGATATTAGAAAAAACTTTTTTACTAGGCGAGTGGTAAAGCATTGGAATGAGCTGCCGAGGGAGGTGGTGGAGTCTCCATCTCTGGAGGTGCTTAAGGCATGGCTGGACAAAACCATGACTGGGATGGTTTAGTGGGAGTGGTCCTGCCTCTGGCAGGGGGTTGGACTAGATGACCTATGATGTTCCTTCCAAACCTTTGATTCTATATGGCTAATAACAGTGGCAAAAGGTGGCATTGGCCATTAGACAGCTTCCTTAAAATTAGGCTTCTGATTCTGGCATATGCTGTATAGTAAATTGTAGGGTCAAGTTTCTTAGAGTTAAAATGGATAATGCAGCATGTTAAGAAATATAAAGGTATCAGTTTTCTGCTTCATGGCACTCATACGTTTTGATTATACATGCATATTAAAAACAGAATAACCCGCAGAGCACCGTGATTATTATTTATTCATATAATGTCATAACGGTACATGGTCCTTTACAACAGGTAGAATATATTCAATACAAATCACAGTCTCTACTTACAATCTAAAGAGCACAGTGTGATGAAGAAAGCATCTCATGCTGATATTGCCAGCAGGCTTGCAGAACAGGTTGTTTTTCAGAAGTGACTGGAAAGAGGTGAGAGAGTGGGCTTGATGTATGCAAATAGGGAGGCTCCAAAGAGAGCGCTAAGGATACAATTCTGCTATCATTTCACAGTGTAAATCTGAAGTAACTTCATGAATGTGCTGGAATGACTCTAGATTTTTTTGGGTGCGCTTGAGAGCATATTTTGGCTCTGAGATAAAAGGTAGTATGGAGAGAAGACAGGGCAGTCCAAGGGTTTGGCCCCGTTGGTGAGCTATGACTTTGGTGCCCCTCCCCACCACATTCAATATAGAGAAAAATGATAATATAATTTTGTTTAATAGAGAAAAAATTCTCTTCTGTCTACTTCAGTGCCCCTTAGAGCCTGGAACCCTAGATGACTGCCTAGGTCACATATGGTCAGGCCAGCCCTGAGAGAAGATTGTGTGAAGTTTAGAGAGATGGTAGAGTTAAAGGTAGTAAGGACAGAGAAGCTGCAGAAGTGGAGCTGTGGAATGCTTTGAAAGTAAGAAAATGCCTGAAGGGTATTTGGAGAGAAGGTAAACCACAGATGAGATTGAAATAAAGGGAGGATTAGAATAGAGAGGTTAGATTGGTCACAGTGGGAAATTACTAGAGTATAGACTGGTATTTCAGCAGGCGAGACAGAGGAAAGAATGATTGCTGGAGAGCTAATAGACACAAAAAGTGGTAATTAGACCAGGGACTGGGCATAAGAGAAAAGAAAATAGAAGCCAAAAATTACCCAGAGGTTGCCAGGTTGGGTGACAGGAGGATGGTGGTTTTATGAATGGGAAGAGAAATAGAAGGGAAAAAGGGGTTAATTTTAGACATGCCAAGTCTGAGGTGGTAGTGACTCAGAAGAGACCTGAGACTGGACATCAGGGAAAAGGTCAAGATGAAGAAGGATTTGAATATTTGTTTTCTGTGTGTTAGTTGAACATGTAGCAAATAATGCACTGGAAGAAGCACCCAGGGGCCAAGGCAGTACAGTGTAGAGCAGAACAGGCAGATCAGTATAATTTTATGTGCACATTGGTATGGCTTCATCAACCTAGGACTTCTAATTAACAGCTCACTAATATTGTTACCATTTAGTAACTTAATTGATTGACCTAGTAATTCACCTCTGTGCTGCCCCAGGAATTCTCATAAATAGAGCCCTGCAAATATGCAGATATTCGCATGATATCTGCATCCGCAGATACCACATGGATATCCGCGGACCATTTCTTGTGGATGTGCATCGGATACAGGTCCACATATTTTTATCGTCACAGTGCGAGAGCCCTGCAAATATGGGATATCTGCATTATATCCACATCTGTAGATACAACACGGCTATCTGCGGACCATTTCTTGCGGATGCAGATCGGATATGGATCCACATATTAGTATCCGTGCAGGGCTCTACTTATAAGCACAATACAGATGCCCACAGGAGTTAAAGTATATTTGGGTGGGCCCTGGAACCCACCTAATTGGGTGGGCCCCACTCCCACACGTCCAGGCCCCCCTTCTACACCCCAGCTCCTGCCCCCCCAAATGCCTTCCCCCATCCCAGCTCCTGCATCCACCCTAGCTCCTGTCCTCGGCCCCAGTCTGGCCTCTGGTCCCCCAACCTCCTGTCATGCTGTGCCCTCTTCCTCTGCTGCCCTGGTCTGACTCCCTCCCCCATGCCCTTTCCCCATTGGGCCGGCTCATCCGCACCCAAACCCACCTTCCAGGGCCCCTTTACCTTGCTGCAGGGCAGAGTGGCTGCAGCCCCGGCCTGGCCTGAGGCTCCAGCCCTGAGCAGGCTATTACTGAGCATGTTCAGTGAGAGCTGGCCTGGGGGGGAGATTTAAAATCTCCCAGCTCCATGCCGGCTGGAATGCGGTGGAATGCTGTTCCGGGACCTGCTATTTTTAGGGATTCCGCGTTCAGGGGCCCCTAAAAATAGAAAATGGAACTGGAACGGTGTGTTCCGGGGCATGCTGTTTTTAAATGGTGGGGCCCTGGAATGCACTGTTCCAGCTCCATTTTCTATTTTTAGGGGCCCTGGAATGCTGCGGCCCTAAAAATAGTGGGCCCCGGAATGGCGTTCCACTGCATTCCAGCATAATTTAACTCCTGGATGCCCAGATATATAAAAGAAAACTCAGCTTTATCGCTCATCCTGTGAGCTGCAAAATTAAAGAATGGACTGAGGAATCCTTAACAATAAAACAAAGTGAATGTCCAAAGTTCATACAAGTGAGCACAAGGGCCCTCTTCCTATTTTGACTCTAATAAGTGACAGTTATCAATAATATATGATGGATTCTCCAGGTTGGATGGTACTATAATTCTTTTAGTTTTATTTTTAGAGTTCTAAGCTTTTCTTGCCCTCCTATTGTTCCCTTTTACAGACTATGTAGCAGAAACTCAATAACAGCCGTTATCTGTAAGAAGACTGGAGCGGGAATTTTAATTTTTAATGGTCAAATGTAGGGATCCTGCACTTGGATGGAGTGAAAGTCCTGACATTTGTTATGGCAGAGTATTTGTTCTCTTGTCTACCCACCAACCAGAGAACTCTTCTGAGTTATGAAGGCTACTTCAGTTCTATGGCTGACCTAACCTATTTTCAATTTCAAAAGGGATAGCCGTGTTAGTCTAGTCCAGTAAAAAAAACAACAAGGATTTGTGTGGCACTTTAAGACTAACAGATTTATTTTTTGCATGAGCTTAAGTGGGATCTTCTCTTCCTTTCTGTAAGTTCACCCATCTTCAAAGCATCTGAGGAAGTGGGATCTCCTCCCAGGAAAGCTCATGCAAAAAATAAATCTATTAGTCTTAAAGTGCCACACAAATCCTTGTTGTTTTTTTACTAACCTATTATGGCTCTTGCCATGTGTGGGGAACTGGAGGAGCTTTGTAACAGTGAATGCTCATGCCCCTCTTTTTGTTTTTCTGCTCCCTGAGCATTACAATGCAGGGATGCACATGGTGCTAGGCACTTTGCTGCATGCCAGTGTGGTCTCAAATCCAGGTCCTGTTGCAGCAGTGACACTGCTGGTGGCAATTCTGTATTCATTTAGGTGAGAGCTGGATTTGCCCTGCATTGCTTAGTTTATTATCCAGACTTTATAAATATTTCCAGCTTTGTGACTGTGATGCCACCTCACTGCACAGAGTTGGCCAGACATCACAATGTATGGGGAATGTCCCAGGTATTGAGTGACCCCTCCAGGTTCAGTATAGTCCTGCGGTATAGTCAGCTGTCTTTGCCTGTTTGGTTGTCTGTAGCTCTAGTAGTGATCCCGTTATAAGCATTTTTGACAACCAGGCAGTAGTTAGTCCTTATCTTCTACTACTGGCTTCCAAAAACTTCAATGGGGAGCTGACTCAGACTGTCAACTGGACATCAGAATTCTGTGAAGAGCTGTGTCACAGAGTTTGTGAGCATTCTGAGAAGTGTGGGTCATCACCACTTCTGTAGGGAAAATCCTGGGTTGTCTCATGCATGAGAAAGAAAAACAGAACTGGCTGAGATAGGGGGAAAGGGAAAAGGAAGGTAGAACTGGGGCAAAGGAAGAAGAGAAGGAAACAGAGAAAAAAGATGAGAACTGGGGAGGATGAAGGATAAAACGAGAAGGTGATGTGCAAAATGTGATTGCCTTGTCTCTTGTTTACATAGTAAAATTAGTCAGCATCTGCCACTGGGTGGGAGGCCACCATCCAAGAATATGCTTACACATCATACCATTGGTTCTAAAATAGAGATCCCAGAGACATAAGAGTTGTGGGAAATAAACTCTGATATGTGTGTCAGTATATTGTCACTCTCTCCCTAAGAAAGCCATTAAACTAGATTCCAGTTGGAGCCTGAAATGGGAGCCACTGTATCAGGATGGATCCAGCTTGACTATCTTCAACCACCAGAAACAGCTGTATGTGTGATTCCTACACAACTAACAAACAGGATCTACACTGACTGCTGGGACTAACAGCATTTACACCAACATGGCTCTGTCCAGCCTCCCGCATCAGTTAGGATAGGGTCAGTGCATTCTGAGGAGGAGTACAAGTAATCTGTAGATAGGAGTAGTTGGAAGAAGAATTTGTCATCTTAGTTAGGAAATTGGGTGTTCTCTGGGACTGGAACTCACTTTCTCTCTTATAAGATCATAACACCAACTCTCTTCTTCAGATTACGCAGCCTGGATTCTGTCCTGTGTGTATTCATGAACAGTGTCTGATACTTGTAGCAAAGTGCAGCTTTAGTTTGTTGCCTCTGTCCTTGGTTGTGGTGATGACATAGTGTGTCAGTGTAAATGGGAAAACAAATCAACTAATTCTTCTGATCCATGCACACACCACTCGAAAACAGATGAATGCCTGGGTCATGAGGTTTGTCACCAGCTATTTGGGAAACTTTTTATCTAAACCCTTTACTAATATTGGCAGCATATCACTGGTGCTCTTTATGGTACCTGTTGGGTTAGGTGGATGGAGCAGCAGAGACAGCTGACTTTCCTTACAAGGTGTGAAGAGGAGTAAAATTTGCACACAACAAGTGATTTAGGTGGAATATTCCTTTCCTGTAATAAATCGAAGCTTCAAAGAGAAATTGAAGAATTGGAATTCATATGCAGATTTTGACACTGTTGCCTTAGAGTTAAATAGAGACTATGGATTTCTTTTCTTATTACAAATGATTTAACCTCACCTTCCAGTGTTTGAATCTAAACAACTGCTCTGATTTGCTGTAGCAGTCTGACCTGATTCTATGATTTACAGTTCCCTACATTTAGTTTCCTTCCATTCTTCAAGCATCTGATAAAGTGAGATTGTCTCCCACAAAAGCTAATGATAAATAAATTTTAGTCTTTAAAAGTGCCATAAGACTCCTTGTAAATTATATCGTGTTCCATTAATCTGTACTTCCTATAGTCTAGTAGTGTAACTCAACTTGAATCTTATGATTCTCATCAAAATTTAGTCTAGTGTGTGAGAACCAATAAAGATCTTTTAAATACAGGTAAGCTCTGTTTGGTTTCCCACAAAAGCCAGAGTAGGAGCTCTTGGTCTATTTCAAAATTTTCTACTCTGAGGTATTCAAGGATAAATATTACTATAGAATAAAAAGTTAACGCATCATATTAATTTTACATTGTATTCACATAGGGATGAATAGTACAAGTTAAGAGCTTAATCTTGCTCTCAGTGAAGTCAATTGGAATTTTGCTGCTGATTTAAATTGAAGTAGGATTGGGCTGTTCAATTTATACTAACCATTTCAAGTTAAGTGACTGGAATATGTTCTTGATTTCTGCCGACTGGCTAAACTGCATGAAAATATTTGTTGTAAAATACAGGAATAATATAAAAACTCCCCCCAAAACAAAACAACCCCCCTCAATACCTGACTCTGGGACCTTTAGATACTACCATAATATTAGCAATAATATGAACCCCTGCCAAAGTCTGTACTTGGCCTTAAAAGTAATACATTTCCAAATGTGTAAATTACTTTCTGGATGATGATATCAGGCAGATATATTACTTTAAGATTCTTACATTGGTATTCCATGAATTACTAATTAGAGATTAGCATTTTTCTCTTTCAGATTTTGTTTAACAAATGAGCCTCATAGCTAGAGCTGTGATGCCCAGATTCATCACATTAAATGACAGCTAAAACTAAAAATGTTTAGAGGCCTTCAAACAAGTTAGAGATAATGCTTATGTTTAGGATGTAAATCTGCATGTCTGTGTTGCTCCTACAAACAGTTCTCAGCTTTTCATATAAAGTTCAGAATCAACAAGAAATCTTGAATAACCTTACTTCCTTCTTAGCTTACAATATTCAGAAAAACTTGAATATTTTCAAGTTTGGAAAATCAAGAAAATTCCAATGTTTGCAACTTTTAAAATTATATGGAACACCTGTATTTTATGGGACATGGAAGAGGATTAGTTTTAGGTGGGGAGCAAATGTGGTTTATTTGTGTAATATTTTAAGAAGTTTGGTTTGTAAAGATGAGTTCACATCCTAAGGAGTGTTAGGAAAATTGCATATGAACAAGAATGCTGACTGTAGAAGAGCTTGGGATCAGGTTTTTATTTTTATTTTGATTCCATCCAAATAAATTGTTCTATTATTCTGGGTCCTGTGGACCCCTAACCACTTCCCTTTCCTCTTCACTGTATTTGCAAAAGTATGCTAAAGAAAGGGCAGCAGGGCACAGAGGGAGAAAGAGGTGAGGCAAGTGAGGAGGGAAAAGGGCACCAAGGTACTTCTGAACTCAGATACTGAAAGGCAAAATGGATCCAAATCTGATTCTGTTTGCCTCCCATTATAGGAATTAAGTAGTTAATTGGGGGGTGGGGGGGAGGAGAAGGTGACCAGATGTCGTGATATCATAGAGAGAGTCCTGATATTTGAGGCTGTGTCTTATATCAGCATTTATTACCACCCAGCCCGATCCCTATTTTCACACTTGCCATCTGGTCCCCCTTGGAGGGGCTGCATGTGTATAGTTTATTGAGGTCATTTAGGCTCCATATGTATGCAAGGTT
Organism: Podocnemis expansa; assembly: GCA_007922195.1. Lineage (NCBI taxonomy): Eukaryota > Metazoa > Chordata > Testudines > Podocnemididae > Podocnemis > Podocnemis expansa. The sequence continues at coordinate 35,982,135 of ML681964.1, read as the reverse complement.
TTGCCCAGGCACTACTCTTTGTGGAATCAGGCCTATGCTGTAATATACAAATGGTAGTAAAAATGTATTTAAATAGTACATAAACAGAATAAGATGGGAACGTTTACACAAAATACTGGGAAAACAGAACAATTTTCCTACTGGTAAAAGTACCAAATCACCTGATATCATTTGGGGGGGAGGGGGAATCTCCCTGTACAGTTGAGAAGAAATTTCTGTTTAAAAATGAATGACATAAACCCCATAAATTCATTTTCCATTAATTTTAATGTGTAAGTATGATTAAGATTTTTTTATTTAAAGAAAATGAGAATTTTTAACATGTTAGGCCCTGATTCTGCAAAGGCTTACAAATGTGTGTAACTTTACACAGTATGATAATATAGATAGTATAAATATATTATAAAGTATGGGTTGGATGAGGAGTCAATAACCCAAAAGATAAGAAGAGCTATTTTTAAATATTCCTTCAATAACTAAGTGTTTTGAGACCTGTAATGAGTGTAGTCTCCTGGTGAAGGGTGCGGAGAACTAGGAGGTAGGCCAGGGCACCTGCCACAGGATCTGATGGGGTGGTGGGGAGCCCGGAACCAGGAGTGAGCCTCTCCACAGAGTTCCCTGGTGGTGGGGGTGGGGGGCAAAGCCAGGAGCCTCAAGGGGGACAGCCAAAGAGCTGCATGCAGTGCCAGAGCCACAGGCTTGAGGACCCCTGGTTTGGATGCATGGACTATAGATGGATACAAAACTGACTAGATCATTGCATCAATGGATAGTGGTTAACTGCTCGATGTCTAGTTGGCAGCTGGTATCAAGCTGAGTGCCCCAAGGAGTCATTGCTGGGCCCAGTTTTGATCAACATCTTCATTAATGATCTTGACTGGAGAATGGAGTGGATTGCACCACCAGCAAGTTTGCAGATCATAGAAGCATACCACTCTGCTCGGTAAACTGGAGGAGTGGTAGATATACTGGAACACAGGGGTGAGATACAGAGTGACAGACAAATCAGAGGATTAGGTCAAAAGAAATCTAATGAGGGTCAACAAGGACAAGTACAGAGTCTTTCATTTAGGATCAGGAGCACCGCTGGCCCAGGAGAAGAGCCAGAGCTCGTGCGCTGCTGCTACAGCCACCACCGCCGCCGCTGCAGCTGGCCTGGTGGCAGATTCATGGCTCAGGTGCTGGGAGTTCAGGGCTTGAGCCCCATAAGCCCGGTGCCAGCGATGCCCCTTTTTAGGATGGAAGAGTTCCATGCATTGCTGCAGACTGGGGATCAACTGATTAGGCAGCAGTTCAGCAAAAAAAGGAAAAAGAAAGAAAGACCTGGCAGTTACCGTGAACAAGAACCTTGTTATGAGTCAACAGTGTGTCCTTATTGCCAGGAAAGCTAAATGGCATATTGGGGTGCATTAGTAGGAGCACTGCCAGCACTTCAAGGGAAGTGATTATTACCCTCTGTTTGGCACTGGTGAGGGCTCAGGAGTTGTACTGTGTCCAGTGTTGGAACCCACAGTCCAGAAAGGATGTGGAGAGAAGCCAGCGGAGGGCAACAAAAATGATTAGGGGGCAGGAGCATATGACTTCTGAGGAGAGGCTGCGGGAACTAGTCTTATTTAGTCTGCAGCAGAGAAGAATAAGGGGGATTTGATAGCAGTCTTTAAATACCTGAAGAGGGGGGTTCCAGGGAGGATGGAACTAGGTTGCTCTCATTTGTAGTAAATAATACAACTAGGAACAATGGTCTGAAGATGCAGTGGAAGAGATCTAGGATGAATTTTAGGAAGAGCTTTTTCACCGGGAGGCTGGTGAGGCACTGGAAGAGATTACCTTGAGAGGTGGTGGAATTTCCATCCTTACAGATTTTTAAGATGTAGCTGGACAAAGCCCTGGCTGGAATGGTTTTGTTGGGGTTGTTCCTATTCTGACCAGGGGGTTGGACTAGAGGGTCTCCTGGGATCCCTTCCATCTCTAGTCTTCTATGATTCTAAGTCTCATTGAAGTTAATGGTTCTATCCAGAATATATAGAGCTAAGCATGTGCATAAGACTTTGATGGATTGTGCCCAAGGAAGCCAAGATGTTAAATGTTGCATATAAAGCTCTACATGTGCACCTAACATAGTATAAAATTGCATGATTCTGGTATCATTTTGTATTACTTGAGACACCTATGTGATCATGTAAAGAGTACTGGCCCCTAATACACATGCAACAGGGACACAGTTAAGGTTATGCAGGCAACCATAAACAATAGCTTTGTTATTTCAAAATTCTGAGTGCATCACTTTGCAAATAAATTTTCTTTTAATATAGTTTTTAGAAGAAACTATATGTAAGTTAAAGTAAGAAAAATACAAAATCATTCCAATTTTTTTTTGATATATTTCTTTTAAAAAGTCCTAATCATATCTAGTGTTTACTCATCCCATCTATTTTAGTTAGTAACCTATTATTTTACTTTGTGAGCACTGCTTTGGAAAGCAGTGTTCACTTCTCTTGGAATCAAAAGTTTTACTCGCAGGAAATGTACTACACAACATATGTAAGAGAGGCAAAAAGATTGTTCCTTAATTAGCAGGCCATGAGATATGGCATACATCTGATTTTAACCAAGGGATTTATCTTTTCAATATGGGTGACCAAAATAGTAACTGATTACACATAATGCATTGTTAATTTCTTCACCAGTATGGTAAAAACAGAATCTGAAATCTGAATGTTAATAAACATGAAATCCAACAAAAATCTAGAAATGAAGACAGGCGTAAAGTTCCTGTGGTGCACCGATTCCATTAGGTGTACTGGTGGTAACATGCTATAAAAGTTTTGAGTCCACTCAGCCCAAAAAAAAAAAAAAAGTGTGATAGGTAAGGAAAAACTAAGACTTTTTGCATACTGTGAGGCATAGCTAGAACATGAGAATAGCTCTTGTCTCATGCTATGCTTTCTGTCATTGGATAAATTTCGGGCCAGGCAATTCACTTAATCTATGTGATCCAGTTTCCTCATCTGTAAAATGTGGATAATACTTACCTACCTCATGTGATTTTAATAGCTAATTTTGGTAAAGTGTCTTGTGATTCTAAGATGAAAGACTATATACACATGGAAAAGTACTATTATTACTGCTACATGCCATTTTCATGTTGCTTTGCAATCATTATCTACTACAGGGGTTCTCAATCCCTTCACCATCATGACACAGCTGAGGGGGGCTCCCAGCTCTGTGTGATACACCGTACCGCTGCTACTCCCTCTCACCTCCCCACCACCGAAGAAGTCTTCATGTAAAAAGGATTTTTTGGCACCCGGAGGCTGGACTGTCAGCCCCTGAACCCATGAAACAGCTACTTCTGTAAAAGCTCTTCCAGAGAGCCACTGCAGCTTTTGCTCTTAAAGGGCCAGCAGAATAAAATCAGCCTCCTGCTGCAGCTGTCGTCAGTCTGTCAACAGCAGGCTCATTTCATGCGACACACTCAGCCACTGTGCTGTGACACATTGTTGTCATGACATAGTGGCTGAGAACCACTAATATAGTAAAGCCACACAACATCCCTCTGAGACAGGTAACTCAGGGTGGGATTCACAAAGGTATTCAGGTGCCTAACTCCCACAAAAGCTCATGCAATAAATAAATTTGTTAGTCTTTAAGTGCAACAGGACCCATTGTGTTTTGCTGAACTAGACTAACATGGCTACCCCTTTGGAACCCAAAATATTATTGTTCTTGTTTTATATGTGAAGGACTTGAGGAAAATAGAAATTAGCTGACTTGTCCATGCTGATGATGGGAGTAAGAAAGACAAGAAGGGTGGGTTTTCTGGTTAAGACACTGAGTTGGGACTTGGGAGATCCGGGCTAATTTTCTAGCTCTGCCACAGACTTCCTGTCTAGCCTTGGGCAAGTCTGTTAATTTCTCTGTGCCTCAGTTATGCATTTATAAAATGGGAATTTAATTGTCAGTCAGACCATCAGGATGAGGACATTCTCCTGTACCAAGCCTAGCACAACACAGTCTGGTGTTGGCCAGGCTATAGGCATTGTAGTAATAACAGTAATCATCATCATCATCACCATCGTCTGAATTTAGAACTCAGGAGTTTGAGTCTGAGTCTTGTCTCTCTGTCCAACTGTGCCATTCTCTCAATTATAGTAAATTACATTAGTAAGAGTAATTTTATTAGTATGTCACAAAAACTAGCTTCTGGTAATATGGATCTTTAGTCTTTTCCTATCTAGTGATATGAGTTTCTTGTATCTATGATTTCTTGAAAAACTGAGAGATCCACATTTAGCCATCTCTTTTCAATCAAAGTCTACACTAGTATTTCTGCTTTTATTGGTTTGGCTGGTAAGCTCTGCAATCCTCAATGCAGTTGTTTCTAGAAGTGCTCTCTCCACAAGCAGCTATTCAGGAGATGGCATATGAGAGAACACTTCCTGACTAATAGTTGGTTATTCAAAACAGCAGCCCATTCTAGAGACTGGGGCAAGGGATCAAATCCTTGCACACCCTTCTCATGCTTGGTAGATAAGAATAATAATACATTGGAAATATTGCATTTCAGTTGCATAAGAAGTGGGAAGAAAATTGAGAGTCTGCTTAGTTACTCCATATGCATAAGAATGGGATTTTGGGAGGAGGAGGTCCTGGAAGAGATGTGGGCAGGCCAAGGCAGAGTTTAAGCTAGTGTGTTTTCTGTCCCAAAGCCCCATGTAAGGGAGAAGAAACAGGCAGCGTCTACTATGCCCATGGTCTGCAGAAATGGCTATTGTGATTTCTTGGCATATATTTTAATTTACCTGGGTTGTGTACAATTTCTGGGGCATTTGACTTTAAAGGCAAATAGTCTTACTTGCAGAGAACCCCAGCGTATCAGTTGGGTTGTATACATGTAAAAGAGCACATTTTCATCAGCATTTTGTGAAGTGATTAAAAATGCTCTCAGCTTCCATGGCTCACTATACCAATGTTTTTCAGCATTTTGCAGGACATGACATGCTTGGTAGCATGTCACAACCCTACAGGGCACACTTTGGTCAAGTGGTCAGGATGAATCCAGTCATCTCCCTGGCTCTCCACGACACACTTACCACTGTGTGGTGATACAGTAATGTGTCCCGATGCAGTGGTTGAGAACCGGCACACTACACCCAGGAATGAATGAGGAATCCTTTAAAGCCATCTTTTAAAAATTGGAAGTTAAATCCTACTGCAGAAAGTAGAAAGGAACATAAACTCTGGCAGGACAAGTGTAAAGGTATGTCAACACATGGTCTTTAAATTGATATAATGCAGATAATTTTGATTTAAAAGATTGCAGGTCCATACTCGATTTCCTTGTATCGAGATAAGGAGCTCCCTTATTTTGCAATAAGGAAAGTCATTTCTATATAATAAAACCTAGTATTATATTGAAATGACGGTTAAATGGAAACTGTTATTTTGAAATAACACTGTGTGGTGTGGACATGTTATTTCAATTTAACACTTTTGCCCTTCTTCCCAGGGTGCTGTCCTTTTTTCTATATATTGGGTGGGGGCATGGTCCTTCTAGAGGGCCACATTGCCACACCTCCCCGGTGCTGCTCTCTGAAATTGAACTAGCAAGTCTTGTCCATGGGCATGCTAGTTTGATTTGGGTCTTCTAGCTGGGGACCTGTTAAATTGATTGAATTAAATTGATTTAATGATTTTTATAGCAATTCAAGTAGATCGATTTAACTTAAATTGATTTAACCATGTATGTGTGGACATAGCCAAAAAGTATAATTAGGCAGGCCAAGAAAGAATTTTAAGAGCAATTAGCAAAAGACTCAAAAACTAAGAGCAGTTTTTTTAAGTATGTCAGAAGCAGGAAACCTGCCAATCAGTGGAGCTAGTGGATGATTCAGGTGTTAAGGGAGCACTCAAGAAAGGTGGCCATTGTGGAGAAGCTAAAGGAAGTCTTTGCATTGGTCTTCATGGCGGAGGATGTAAAGGACATTCTGAAACCTGAAACATTGTTCTGAGGTGACAGATCTGATGACTATCTTAGAATGAGGTATAAATGGAGGAGGGGTTGGAAGAAACTGATACACAGAAATAAGTCTCCAGGACAAGATGGTTTTCCCTCAGCATTCTGATTATATCAAAAATTGTACATATGTGATCATAGAATCATAGGATTGGAAGGAACCTCCTGAGATCAGCTAGTGCAACCCCCTGCTAAAAGCAGTACCTCGCTTACTAAATCATCCCAACCAGAGTTTTGTCCGGCCGGGTTGTAAATATCTCCAGAGATATCACCTGTCACTTAAATCAGGTTCTGTAATAGATGACTGGAGGTTAGCTAATGTGTCACCAATTTTTTTAAAGGGGTCCAGAGGCGATCCTGGCAATTACTGGCCGGTAAACTTAACTTCTGTAGCAGGTGAATTGGTTGAAACTATGGTAAAGAACAGAATTATTGGACACACAGATGAACATGATTTGTTGCGGAAGATTCAATCTGGCTTTTGTAAAGGAAAATTATACCTCACCAATCCATGAGAATTGTTTAAGGGCCCAGTAAGCATATGGATATCGGTGATCCATTGGATGTAGTATATTTGGATTTTCAGAAAGCCTTCGAGAAGGTCCAAAGGCTCTTAAGCAAAGTGGGAAGTCCTGGGCCATGGTGGATTAGGGGCTTCTGGATCCCTGGGCCTCCTGCACTGGTGCACGCCACCTGAGGCCCCACTCAGGGCCCCACCTGCACACACCTGGGGCCATAGCCCAGCTCTACTTTACAGCCCTGCCATCTGTAAAAGAGCCTGTACTGAGGCCAGGCCGGCCCCAGCTGGGCTGATCGGCCCCTAGAGCAGCCTGCACATGAGGGGCAGCTTCTGGTGCAGCCAGCCCTGCCCCCAGGGATAGATAGGTCAGCTCAGGGGTAGATCAGGAGAACAGAGCCTGGCCTCTGGGCCGGTCCTCCCCACCCCCAGGGGCAGACTGGCCAGCCCAGGGTTGGAGGTGGGAGAAGAACACAGAGTCCAGCCTCTGCAGGGCAGCTCCACTCCTCCCCATCACCGCTTGGTGGAGGGCCCCCCACGTTGTGTGGGCCCCTGTAGGCACATGAGTTAATCTGCCCATGGACCTGGGATAAGCAGAAAGACACTCTCAGGGATCAAAAACCAGTTTAAAGACAGAAAACAAAAGTTAGGAAAAATTGTCAGTTTTCAGAGTGGTGTCCCCTGGGTGTCTGTACTGGAAGCAGAATTCATAAAAGATCTTGGAAAAAAGGCATAAAGAGTGAGCTGGCATAATTTGCAAATGATACAAAACTGCTCAAGATAGTTTAGTCCAAAGCTGACTGGGAAGAGTCACAAAGAGATTTCACAATACTGGGTGACTAGGCAAGAAAATAGCAGATAAAATTCAATGATGATAAATACAAAGAAATGCATATTAGAAAACATAATCCTTACTATAGGTGCAAATGATAGGACTTAAATTAGCTGTTACCGCTGAAAAACAGATCTTGGAATCATTCTGAATAGTTCTCTGAAGACATCTGCTTAATGTACAGTAGCAGTCAAAGAAAAGCTAACAATGTTGGGAACCGTTATGAAATGGATGGATGGTAAAACATAAAATATTATAATGCCATTATTTTAATCCGTGGTATGCGCACACTTTGAATATAGAGTGCAGTTCTGGTTGCCTCACCTTAAAAAAGATAGAATTTGAAAAGCTACGGAGAAGGGGAACAAAAGTGATTAAGGGTATAGGACAGATTCCATATGAGGAGAGATTAGAAAGATTGGGAGTTTTCAGCTTGGAGAAGAGAATGATGAGGTCTGTGACGGAGGTCTATAAAATCATCAGCGCTCTGGAGAAAGTGAATAAGGAAATTATATTCACCTCTTCATGTAACACAAGAACCGGTATCACCCATTGAAATTAATAGGCAGTCAGTTTAAAAGAGAAAAAATGAGGTACTTCTTCATACACCCTGTGGAACTCATTGCTAGGGGATGATTTGAAGGCCAGAACTATAAAGGGGTCAACAAAATTAGGTAAGTGCATGGAGGATAGGGCTGTCAATGTCTATTAGCCAAGATGGTCAGGGATGCAATCCCATGCTCTCTGTGTCCATAGCCTCTGATGCTGGGAGTGGGCAACAGGGGATGGATCACTTGGTCATTGCCTATTCTGTTTGTTCCCTTTGATGCACCTGACATTTTGCCACTGTTGGAGGACAGCATAATAGACTAGATGGACCCATTGATCTGACTCAGAAAGGCCATTTTTATGTTCTTGTTTTGTTGAGTGTTGCATTTCCAGAGCATCACTAATAAGAGCCTTAGTCTTCTTGGCAATCTATAAGTAAATGTTGCTTCTTTGTGATGCAGACATTAATGGTGATCAACTGTAGCTGTTTGTGAGCTTAAATCAGTCTAAATGGTTGGAACACTTAAAGAGTAAACACAGACTGAATCTGAAACACAGTATAGGCATATGCTTAAAACCAGTCTTGGAGGTCAGCTATCTAGAGAGCTCTCTGTTGTTCTTGATGGTGAAATATTGGAAAACTACTAATCACAGGGCTAGTTAAATGTATAACTGACAGACTTTGTTTTACATCAGGACAGTCATTTTGTTCTCTGGAGGCTGATAATTTCAGGGTTTTACTATCTTCAGTAAGATGAAGATTACAGGAAACAAGCATTTTGTAATATAATATTAATCCTGATATAGACCTAGACTATACCTCAGTGCATTGGGGAAAAAAAAAATCTAAGTAGACGTTAGCAATGTTCCCATCCTCTGAATTCTTCATTTTGCTGGAGGGATTTTATCCCTTCTGCCACGCACGCACGCACGCACGCACGCACGCACGCACGCACGCACAGAGGATTTGTCCCCCTCAAAGTCACAGATTTTAGGAGATCAGCTGGAGGCACATGACCATTTGCAGGAGACTGTGTGCCTTCACACTGGCTTTGAGATGTTCTGATTTTTCCTTGTTCAGCTCCCTGGCAGCATGGCTCCAATCTCTTTGCATTGCCATCCAATTCTTTGCCAGTAACACTAGAATGCCATGTATGTGGGTTCACAGAGCAGAGAGGAATAAATACGATAGTTAATAATGCTCCAAACTGTGATCATTTCTCGTAATATCAGACATTGATAGTGATATCTTTGTGCAGCTGTCAAAAATAAGAACCCAATTCTGCACTTACTCATGCTAGCACTCCCCTTGGAGCCAAAGGAACTAATTAGATGAGTAAAGACTACTGTGAAAACATTACTTGCAGTATAATCCCTTAGTTTCACTAACATTCTTTAATATTCTCATTTGTGGCCACAATGTTTCATGCCACTAAATTAGCCACATGTCAAAATGTATAGTCTTCTGATTTTTGAAAAATCAGACTTTTGCACCCCAACACACAAGTAAAAATATATTAAAACTTCAAATACTGTGTGTGGCTAGACCATACATAGGAGTAGTGACTATGCAAGTTTGGAATTTTGTAAAATATGAGAATGCTAAGCTACTAACATCGTGTGCCTGCCTGTGCAATAAAGTACACCTCAGTTAGGTTTTAATGGGTTACCTGGAGTGCAGTTTTATGGCAGTTCAGTTCTGTGGTGCTTCATCCTGTACCTCATACAGGGGTTAAAGGATAATTTAAGGGGCCCTGGAATGCTCCTGTGCTCAGCTCCTGCCCCCCTACATAGCAATGCCCCACCCCCTGCTCCCAATACCCCCCTCAAGTGCTAGCTGGGCCGGCCCCGCACTTACTGGCTGCAGGAGCGTGGCTGGGAGGGTGGGGACGGTAGGCCCTGGGTCAGGGCACCAGCACGCCTGCAGGCCCCAGGTTGGGGCAGGGCCTGGAAGGGGAGGGGCTTGGGCATGGCTTGAGCCCTGTCCAGGAATGTTTCTGGCACTGCCTCCTCCCTTGCCCGACGGGACGCTGGAGAATGCTGCTATGAGTTCTGCTATTTTTGGGGGCCCAGTGTTCAGTGGTGGGCCCCAGAATGCAGCATTCCAGCTCCATGTTCTATTTTTAGGGGCTCCAGAATGCTGAGCCTCTGAAAATAGTCAGCCCCAGAATGGCGCTCCTGTGCCTTCTGGCTTACTTTAATCCCTGATTTCATAGTACCACAGTTAAGACGTGTGTCTACAGAGCATGATTTTAAAATTTGTAGAATTATTAAATATAATTGAACAAACAAGGAATCCTGTAGCACTTTAAAAGGCTAACCAATTTATTTATTACATGAGCTTTCATGGGAGAAAATCCCACTCCATCAGACGTTTTGAAGATTGGGAAATTACAGAATAGGAGGAAAATAAATGCAGGGAAGGGTAAGTCATAGGATCAGGTCAGACTATTTCAGCAAATCTTGTTTTGCTGATCTAAACTAACATGACTACCCCTTTGGAACTTAAATACAATCACACAACTTTAGGGAGAGAGAATGATTGTATCATACAGAGAGCTACAGTTTATGAAGCTGTGTAAAACATAACTGTGCAGCTTCATATTGCCAGAGCTACCCTTTAGGTTTTTTAAAAAATATAGCAACCTTTCTCTTCCCTCCACTTACAGAATTTAAATTAAAAAATATCTATGTTCATGTATCTATAAATTGCAACTGTAAAAAAATAAAAACTCAATGCTTTTTAATATGTGTGAATTTGATCCTCAGTGACCTGGATATTTGCCAAGACATTTTGTATTTATACTCAAAGGTTGTGTAGTGAATTCAGGAGCAGCCTGTCATTCACTGATAAAGACTACTGTTGACTTTTATTTAATAATCTAATGGTTTGAACTTAACTTTTGTCTATCTATACAATCTGTCTATCCATCCACCTTCTTATATCTGTACCTTTCTCCACAGTATCTGAATCCTTCACTAGAGAAAAAATTACAACTGTGATAGATGCTTCTTCCTTCTCACTATAGGATACAGTATTAGTTTTTTTGGCTTGTTTGTTTAAATTATTGCTGCCATCTGGAGAATATATAATGATAGTATGAATAAAGGGATTGCTTTTAGAAAGAGTGGACAAAAATATTGTCCAAGCTGTTGATATAAGAAGACATGATAAGACACAACATCTGGCATGAGAATTCATACGTTGATGAGTGGAAGTCAAAATAAATAAGGTCTTGCTTCATTATATCCATAGTTAAGACTTAATGTCACTTGTGTTCAGTTCTGTTCATGCTGAACAGTGTCTGCCTCTCTCACAATGTGCATTCCCAGCAATAGACTGTGATCTGTAGATTGACAGAATGGGCCTCTCAGTCACTCTTTTTGACTTATGTTCATGGGCCATGTAGTACCCAAGCATATGGTAGTGTCTGTGTGAGCTTTTGTGTGGCATTCCAATTGGCATTTCGCTGTCTATTCCATGTACCTTGTTTATTTGGTTATCTGAGATTCTGAACTACTTGGATCCGTGCGCTGACTTCCTTGAGCCAGGTCATAACATTTTTTGCCTTCTCTTTATAGAGGATTGGTGTGCCTGCACCTGAGAATAGAATTTGATTCTTGAAATAATTCTGGTATGGGAACTGTGTCAAGTATAGAAGCCCAGATTGACCCTGCTTATGGGATGAGCCTTAACTGATAGCTATCACTGTAGTTTAGTTAATACTATAACTATGTATGTAGTTATGGGGCAGCTAGTAGTCTCTTCTGGGTACTTAACTACTTCCATCCATGTAAGACTTCTCAAGACTTTCACATTAAACCACATCAGAACTTCTGATCAACCAGTTGCAACATACTGTAATTTCTTAAAACACCAATGAGTGAGCCTTAACTCGTAGGTATACATATTACTTGATACCTGTAACTCTCCAACTCCTTAGAAATTTTCCATGTAAATTACTATCACATGGGTGGAAATGCAGTTTACTGTAGCAGAGAAGCAAAGAAGTCCTCACATTGCTTCAGCAGCTTTTTATTGCCCTGGGGCCAGAGAGACAACTCTATGCAGCATGCCAGCCAGCCTAGTCCCATGAAGGAGCAAGGCAAGGAAATTTCAGAGGGGTGGCCACATTAGTGTGTTTCAAGAAGACGAATGAGGAGTCCTGTGGCACCTTAAAGACTAACACATTTATTTGGGCATAAGCTTCTGTGGAAGACCCAACTCTTGCAATCAAGTGCACAATTTAGCATCGATCAGTTCAGGGTGCTCAGCAGCACAAACTTAGCTGGTAGGGATGAGTGCTGCTACCTTACACAGTGGATTAGCAGAAATCCTTGGCCAGAAGGGTCATAATTATTGTACAGTCTCAGGATGTATCTGCTACTATTTTTTAGGGGGAAAAACAAATTGAGTCATACACATAGTTAAATAATGCTTGTCTATAATAATTTTAGCAATTTTACATAGAGTCTGTCTTGCTCATATGGATGTAAGGAGAAATTCTTAGCTGAAATTTGTTACCATCAGCTAATGCATGTTTAGTAGCTTATGTGAAATGACTTAGTGATCTCAGGCTAATTTCTTGTGGGTAGATGTTCATATCCCCAAATCACCTCTGCACTTGGTATTAATTGGCAGACTTCTTGGAAGTCTGTTGGCCAGGGAATAAATGGGCATAAGGACTAAATTGCTTTCTCGTCCATGGGGGTGGTTTTTAAAGTTTGTCTGGGGCACTTATGAGGCAGTGTTGTGAAACTTCCTTTCATGCTGTCTGTAGTTCTGTGAATAAATAGGATATTTAGTTTCTCAGTCTGTGCATCCTGCACTTTGCACAGGAACTGAAATGTTTAAATAAAAAATAAAATGCTCAGGGCTACTCACAGGAATCCAAATACTAACTAATGTGATATTTTTAAAAATATGAGTTGTTTTTGCTTGTCTTTTTGGCTAACTAGAAGACTTCTTACTTGACTCATTGTGTAAGTCTAAAGCTGAACCGAAAACAAATTTTCCTTGCCATGAAAATTTTGAAGATTTTTTTCCCCCCAATTTGGACATTATGCTATAATTTTTTTAAAAAAATCACTAAATTCAATCCAAAACCATTTCACTTTGGTGAAAGAAAATATTTTGGTTTTGAATTATGGTGATTTCTTAATTGTTTAAATATAAAATAAAAGATTTCTAAACAAAAAGTTGTTTTGAAACAAACAAAAAAACCCTTTTCACTCCAAAAATGCTGCAATGAAAATTTCAGTATTTTGAATATTTTTTTCCAATAAAGTTCATAGTACTTTGTGAAATTTGTTTAATTGAAATGGCATATTTTTGGTGGCACAGCTGTTTTGACAATTTTTTGATTGGTTTTGCTTGATACAACAGTTGTGGAAGTTGCTATAGTGTGAGTTCTATCTGATCTTATTTTTTTTTCTGTGATTCATCTGTGACTGTTGAAGTTTGCCCTTACTTAATGGTGAAAACAAAGTTAATCATAAATTCTATACAAGATCCTTCTCCAAGACATATCCAGAGTTAAAAGTCATATTTGTTTTATGTGGGGCATAGGTGCAGGCAGGACTGCATTAACCCTCCTGTGAGCTCTGGTCTGTGACTCTCTGTGGGCACACCTTTGTGGCGGGACCCACTACTGCCATAGTTGCAGCCACCTGTAACAAGCTAAGGTAGATGTCTAGCCCACAGCTAGAGTAGGTTGCAGCTCTGCACCCAATGGGGCAGTCTGAGCTGGCAGCTACTCTGTTCACAGCAGTGGGTGAGCCAGGGCAGACAGCCTGAGGCCAGGGTACATGGGATGTAGGCCAGGGAGTGTGGGGCTGGTAGTCGGTTCTGGTTCAGGTTGGTGCTGCGGAGTGGCATCACAGCATCGGGCAGCATAGCAGTGCTGGGTCCTGGCTAGGGACTGGGACTTGGGCTGGCCTGAGAGTGGGCAGACTGACCAGTCTGAGGGCAAGGTGGGCCAGCACTAGGGGCTGGGAGTGCTGCATGGGGCTGGAGGCATTCTGGACCTGGGGCAGACTGGCCAGTGGGGGGTGGGGATGGGGCCAGATTTTCTTGGTGGTGGGCCACCTCCCTTAGCCTGTGGCCCTGGGCTACAGACCATAAAACCCTTTCCTTAATGAGGCCCTGGGTGCAGGTCCTGAACAGTGCTGTTCCTAAATCCACTACAGGCAACAGCAGAAAATTTAGGAAGCAGATATTATTTCAGAAAAAGGTTCCCTGGGTTATTTTAGAATAAGTTTCCATGAAAATATGTACCCATTTATTTTAATCCTGGCTCTGAATGAAGAACAGAGGCTGTTATCTGCTTTTATGAAACCTGAATTTGTTTCTCCAGTGTATGTTGGTAAATGGATTGCAGGAGCGTCCTTGTCTACTATAGTTAACTCTTTGGTGACAACTTCGAATGTCAGTGCATCAATTCTACTAAGATGCTTTGTGGACTATTCAGTTTTTCTAAATAGTGCAGTAAAAGTGACATTTGCTACTTCTTCCTCTTCCAAAATCTTGTCTACAGCTTGATATATAACCCACATAGCAGTACAGGTTATCCTGTGGTTAAAGTACAATTTGGCAGGCCCTGGAACCCTCCTAATTTCCGGCTCCCCTTCCCATATTGTCTGAACCCACCCCTTCATGCATGTGTGGGCCCAGCCCAGGTAGGCATTTTTGAGCCCCACCAAATCTTTCCTCACCCATGAAGCAGAGCCTCAAATCCACATCACTCCAACCTTCTCCATCAGTGCCTACATCAGACCTCTCTTTCCCCATGTCCTCATCAGCCCCCAACCCCATTCCCTATATCCCTGCTCCCAAGTCCCCTCCCCAGCCCCCTTCAGTCCTCTTGTCCCCATTCCCCTACTCCACCCTCCTTCAGCCAAGGGCATTGCTGCCCCCCCCAAAAAAAAATTCAGGGCACACAGGCCCTGCCTCTGTGGTGCCCCCCTCCATTCCCAGCCCCTAGGAGCCCCAGCTCAATCTGGCCCCAGACCTGATCTGGCCATGGGCTGCACCAGTGGCCAGGCCCTGGGCCCCAAGCTGGGCCATGCCACCAGTTGAGCCGGGGGCTGGGCCAAGCTGCAGGCCGGGCTCCAAACTGGGCCAAGAAGCTCTGGGTTGTGCAGGGTCCCCATGCTCAGCCCTGGGTCGCACCACGTCCCCCAGACCAGCCCTGGGTTGTGCTGGCCCCCAAGCTAGCCTAACTGTCCCTGCATGTGAGAGCCCCCTTATCTGGCCACCAAAGAAGAGTGGCCAGGCCATGGGCTGCTCCTCCCACCCCGTGCACTCTCTGACTGAGCATGCTGAGAGGCTCTCAGCATGCTCAGTCAGAACATGCTCAGGCTGGGAGTTTTAAAAACTCTCAGGCTGGAGCTTTTAAAAGTGTGCGGGGCAAAAGCACTAGAACACAGCAGTCTGCCCCATTTTTTCTATTTTTAGGGGCCCCGTAACAGTGTTCCAGCTTGCTTTAACCCCTGAGGATATCTATTCTTTCTTAGGATTGTAGCCCTCCTGATATTCCAACAGCCCTCCTTATAAGTGTGGAAACAGCATCAGTGAAATGTACAGTAGGTGAAACCCCTGGATCTCACACACCTATTTCAATAGGGCTTATCAGCTAGACCTGGAGGATTTGGGGCATCCCCCTTTACCGCTAAGGTAAACCTACTTTGTTCGTGCTTAGAAAATATCCTTCACTTGAAGATTGTAATAATATAACCTCTCTCTCTTTCTCTGTGCTCTCTTGTATCTCAGTGCAAATACACAAAGTCAATAAAAGTTCAAATCAATAAAGTCAACTCTAGTTTTTATCAAGAGTCTGCTTTCCAAATTCAAATAGCCCAGTCTGCTTATCTGAACTTCACTTGGGCTGGTGCCTGCATCCTCCACCACTGTTGGGCTGGGGATCAATTCATGTTCCCACATCTAAGCCCTCCCATAACCACACCAGTGAAGACCAGGATTCAATGTCTTCAATACAGAGCTATTGTTTATTGATAAGCAGGTATCATAGGCACATAAAAAAGACTATACAATGCCTTTTCTTAGTAAACGTCAATTTCTCAAGGATAAACCCTTAGTAACTATGCTGGCCTCACATAGTATCTTGATTAGCAAACAAAACAGTTATAGATACTATTTCTAGAAAGAAACTGTTTCCTGCCATCTGCGGTTCCTTTAGGTATCTGATCTGTTTTCTGAGTCTCCTGTAGCAGGGTTTTGACTACCCCGAAACCCTGTGATTCCTTGGAGCAAAGTCTAAGTTACCCCAAGGCCCTCTGATCTCATTTCTGACATTATTACTGGCCTTCTGGTATATATGAGATGTAGATAGTAATGTTAGATACCATTTGATCCTTCATGTACTTATATCATCTTCTCAAAGAAGTCCCATGTCTCCAAATGCAGCAGATTATGTGGCAAATTCCAGTTAATTTACCATTCTGTAGGGGGCTGCACAGGTTGGCTGATATTCACTTACCACATACTGTTTGCCTTCAGGCATCTGTTGTCACATTATTCTATAGGGTCAATTGACCCAAATCAGAAAGCTCTAGATTCAGTATTACATGCTCCACATGTACATAGCTGGTGAACTGGCCATTGACTGCCCATGACTGTTGGTCTATCATATCAATGCAGCTACACCCTCAAGGCCTGGATAAACAGTGTCATTGCCAAGTGCAAGTTCTATATTAATGATTTGCTGCATGATTTGTCTAGTGCTAAGAGGTCTGGCTCCTCAAATTCTTCAGCACTCACTTACCAAGCTTTCTTAGACTTCATGTCAACCACAGTGATTGATAGTAATTTAGGACTGTCCCAACACAAGGGGTTATCTCCAAAACCTGAAATCTTTCAGTTTTCTGCCTTATCTGTTAACATTAAGTTACAGTTGTGGCTTTCTGTCTCCAGTTTCTCAGTTTAGTCATGGGAGTTGCTAGAATTTGAATTTGTTGAAAAAACAATTAGATTAGAAATAATATGCTTTTCTTTTAAAAGACAAAACCAATACAATATTTTAAAAATGCCTCAGTGACTGTCAATAACCACCTAATATATTTGTAAAGTTTGGAGCCTAAAGGTTTCTTTGAGTAAGAATGGTAAAGTCTGATTCTGTTATAATACAATATTCATGTACTATATGTTTTTGTTGTGGGTTTCCCAAAGTAAAGTTTAATCAATTTATGCTTCTGCTTCAACAGACTTTACTTGTCTTAAGGAATAGTCACATAAAGAAGAGAAACAAGAACTGGAAATGCCTTACCAAGAATATAGAAAGCAAATAATTAGTTTCTCCCTTTCCCCAATGTGCTTCAGTAGACCTATACATAGCTGAATCTCTGGTCTATTGACTACAATATAACTATTCATGCATGTATCTTCTCACCAGTATTAAGGGGCTAGCAGTCTGATCCAGAAATAGTTAGACTCCTGCAGTTAGCTTTGAGAACTCTTCCCTTCTGCCCTGATGTCATTTACTGAGATGATGATAAAAGGAAAAAAAAAGAAAAAGAAAATCAAAATTGTATTTTGAAATGGGTGTTTCCATCTCATTAACTTTGTGTAAACAAATTCTTCCAGCCTGTTCTCCAGTCTTTCAGATGCAACACAAACTGAGCTGACTAAATAGCAGTTTACCCACTCTTCTGTTTTTCTGAGTTCCCAGTTGTCGCTGCACTCCTCACAAGAAATGGCTGTATCAGCAGTACCATCCCCTGAAAATTTAAACCACATCAAATGCTGCTTGTCTGCAAACAGAATGCCACTAGGTCTTAAAACACATAGTTACAAACATGAAGTTCTCTGATGATTGGCTGGATCATGCTCTTTTGATCTACATGCGCAAGATCCACTTCATGAATCGATCTCCTCTACCTCATTTATTCTTGGATGCCAGGGAGGGACCCTTGCTGAGACAATGACAAAGGTGAAGTGAAACATCATATCCAGAAGATATTCCTTCAGAAATACAAGATGGTTATAGGATATCATAGAATCATAGGGTTGGAAGGGAGCTCATAGGTCATCTAGTCCAACCCCCTGCCAGAGGCAGGACCACTCCCACTAATCCATCCCAGTCATGGTTTTGTCCAGCTGGGCCTTAAACGCTTCCAAAGATGGAGATTTCACCACCTCCCTTTGGCAGCTCATTCCGAGGCTTCACCACTCGCCTAGTAAAAAAGTTTTTTCTAATATCCAGCCTCAACCTCCTAACTGCAACTTGAGACCATTGCTCCTCGTTCTGTCCTCTGTTATTACCGAGAACAGTTGAGCACCATCTTCCTTAGAGCATCCCTTCAAGTAGTTGAAGGTTGCTATCAAATCCCCCCTCAATCTTCTCTTCTGCAGACTAAATAAGCCTAATGCTTTCAGTCTTTCCTCATAGGGCTTGTGCTCCAGCCCTTTAATCATTTTGGTTGCCCTCCTCTGAACTCTCTCTAGCATGTCTCTGTCCTTTTTGTAGTGGGGAGCCCAAAACTGAACACAGTATTCTAGATGTGGCCTCACCAGTGCAGAATAGAGGGGAATGATCACATCCCTTGATCTGCTGGTAATACTTCTTTTGATGCAGCCCACTATGCCATTGGCCTTTTTGGCAGCAAGAGCACACTGCTGACTCATATCTAGCTTCCCATCCACCACGACCCCCAGGTCCTTTTCTACAGTGCTGCTACTTAGCTGAATGTTCCCCAGCCTGTTCATGGGGTTTTTTCATCCCAAGTGCAGGATTTTACACTTGTCCTTATTGAACCTCATAAGATTTCTATTGGCCCACTGTTCCAATTTATCTAGGTCTCCCTGAATCCTGTCCTTGCCCTCCAACATGTCTACTGGTCCCCCCAGCTTGGTGTCATCTGCAGACTTACTGAGAATGCAGTCTATTCCATCATCCAGATCATTGATGAAAATGTTGAACAGAACCGGCCCCAGGACCGACCCCTGAGGCGCACCACTCGTGACTGGTTGCCAGCTAGACATGGAACCATTGATTCCTACATGCTGAAACCGTTGATCTAGCCAGTTTTCTATCCACCTTATAGTCCAGTTATCCAACTCATACTTCCTTAATTTGCCAATGAGAATGCTGTGGGAAACTGTATCAAAAGCCTTGCTAAAATCGAGGTATATCACATTAACGGTTCTTCCTGCATCCAGAAAACCAGTCATCTGATCATAGAAGGAAATGAGATTGGTCAGGCATGATTTACCCTTGATAAATCCATGCTGACTGTTCCTAATCACTTTATTTTCCTCTAAGTGTTTTAGGATGGATTCTTTGAGAACCTGCTCCATAATTTTTCCAGGGATTGAGGTGAGGCTGAGATGTCTGTAATTCCCTGGATCCTCCTTTTTCCCTTTCTTGAAAATAGGTACTATATTTGCTTTTTTCCAATCCTCTGGCACCTCCCCCGTTCTCCCTGAGTTTTGAAAGATAACGGCCAGCGGTGCTGCTATCTCATTGGCCAATTCCCTTAGCACCCTCGGATGCAGTTCGTCCGGCCCCATGGACTTGTGCACATCCAGCTTCTTTAAGCAGTCCCTAACCTGACCTTCTGTCACCAAGGGCCTCTCTTCTTCTCTCCAATCTGTCATACCCATGGTAGTGGGCTGGGAGCTGACCCTGCCTGTGAAAACTGAAGCAAAAAATGCACCGGGCACTTCAGCTTTTTCCTCATCCTCTGTCACAAGGATGCCTGCCCTATTCAGCAAGGGTCCTACACCATCCCTGATCCTCTTCTTGTTATTAACATACTTGTAGAACCCCTTCTTGTTATCCTTTACATCCCTCACTAGCCGCAACTCCATTTGTCCTTTCACCTTTCTGATTTTATCCCTGAAGTCCCTAGCAATATGTTACACTCCTAATGACCCTTCCTTAACACTGAAGATTCACTTCCTTTAGGAGGTGTCCTGGGAGCAGCCACAGTGAAGGGTTATGCGTCAATGAGCTTCAAATGAAAACACAAGAACAAAACCCTGGACCATAGCTGCTGTGGAGGTACATAGCTTCTGAATGGATAGCACTGCATTCCACAGGGATGGCTGAGATTCCCATCCATCTCACACTATCTGTAGTATTTGTGAGACAGAACCTTGTTTTGTTTCACAGGGAAAATTCCATCCCTGATTTAAAGAAAAACAAACCAGCTACATTGAATTTCCTTAGTTTACTCTATGTGGATGTTGCAATTTTGGCTATTACCAAGTTACAGATAGTTTCATTTAGGTATGCTTTTATGCTACAATTATGTAATACTTTGTTTCAAGTGGCTTATTTATGCTTGTGTATTTAGAGTTAAGCTGTATGATATCTGATATGAAAGCAAGAAATTTGAACAGAAAGAAATTAGAATAAAGAGTGTTTAAAGTCTATATAGTACAATAGAAAGGAAACATATTTATCTATTAAGCTATTGATATAAGTGAAAATAAGTTCAGCCACAAAATACAGAAAAGCTTGATTATATCTGTGATGCATTGTGGTTTATGAATGGAAGAGAGTGATTCCTGAATATGTTTTACAACTTCTGAATGGAAACATTGATGCTACAGCACCAGGATGGGAAATACAATCAGTGTGGCTGAAGCTAGCATCTATTTATCTTAAATTAATCATTTTCTGAGTAGGCAGTTGATGTCCTAGTGCTGGGTGCCAGCTTTTTTATATTCATTGTGCAGACATAAAATCAGAACTTCATACAGCTGAAATATATTAAAGCGCACAAACTATAAAGGAAAAACATTTTAACTGTTTCCTGTGCATTAGTTTTACAGCTAAAACTTCTTAACAATTTATGTTTGATTTCTCTAGAATGAAGAGACACTTGAAAAATATATAAATCTCATCTCTCGTAATTCTGGAATTTAGACTCTCAGTTCAGGAAACAATATAAATGATAAAAGTGGATTTCTAACTCCTACAACAATGTTTAGTTACTTTGCATTTTTAAACATACAGTGGTTTCTTTAGCTGTCGTTGTGATTTGTCCTATAGTAAAGATGATCCAAAATTAGAATCCTGAAACTGAACCCTTTACAATTTACCGAAAGAGACTGGATTCGGCTTTGAATCTCTAAATTTGAACATGTTTTTACAGTTTTAGTTACAGGTTTGTTGCAAACCTGGATGGCCTTTCTAGCCTCAGTTTGGCTGCTTGTGAAATATCTCCAATACAGAGGTTCTTGTAAGATTTTTGACCTTGTGAGCTTTCTAACACTGAGGGAAGGAGGTAGTTAGCCAGCTTTCTGAAGGATCAGGACCTAAATGCTATAATAAAAGAAGTCAGTAAGAGATCATGTATAATCTGTGGTAGCAGATGTAGACATCACAAGCAAATTAGGATAAAAAAGGGTGGTGGTGGGGAAGAATCTTCCCTTTTCTGATAACAGAAGCCAGCAAATAAAAATAGAGATTTAGATACTGAATGCAAAGCTCACATTCTACCTTATCCCCACAAGTCAGCTACTTTTCTAGTATTTAAATCCCAGTGTATTTCAAAAGGTAGGAAAATGCATCTTCTAAATGTTACTTTTTATTCCAGTTATAATTTCTTAGCTTTCATACCATTTTCAACATCTTGCATAGATTCTTTCTAAAAAAAATCTATTTTATATTTCTTACAATGGTTGACACCCATTATATGCATACATTTACAAATATTTGTGGTGTAATACCCTGAAATCTATAGTAAAACTTGCATTTTTACCTTTTAAATTATTGGAGACTAGAACTTATTTGATACACTAAGTTTTCTACTGCGTATTGGCCAAATTGTGTCAAAGTGAAAATGGTGACATTTTACATCTGCCTCCAACTCTTTCTTCGGGGTTATTTATCTGGCTAATAATGTTGTTACTGTGTGCTTATTTTGTCTTGAGTTGCAATGTTCTACATGATTCTGTATATCCCATAGTAGAATTTACTATCATCTTCCTAAAATAGCTGGCCCAGAAGGCAAATGAGACACTGATCACAAACCTGAACTGTTGTCTTGTCACTATCAGATTGCAAAACCTTCAAGGCAAAGACCATGTTTTTGCATGTGTTTGTACTGTGCTTATTACAAAGTGTCTGCAATCCTGTTTGGGCTTTCTGGGCATTATAACAACATTAATAATAAATAATAATTATAAAAAACAAGAGATGAACATTATAAATTATGTTCACAATTAATTTACTGACCTTATCGTGCCCATCTTCTTTAGCAGGGTCTCTCTTCACTATTATTATTACATTGCACTTGGGAGAAACTTACATCAGTGAAAGTCACACTTTACATAAAAAGCAGAATAGCAAGTATGATTTCCAAAGAACAAATTCCACATCCTGAGCTGCAGCCAGGGCGAGTGCAGTGCAGTTTAACTGAGGAAGACAAGGGTAGCTTTGACTTATCTTTATGCTCCCCAAGATACTAGGGCTGTCTGAGTGCCAGTCTTGGAACAATCTACCTCATGCCAATGGCCCTAGATATAAACTTTTCATTAGCAGTTGGGAGGGTCAGTGCAGGAGCCATTATGGTTGTTCCACATTACCTAAAGATTCTTCTACACAGGAGAAATCTTCCAGTGACAAGCTAAGCAAAATCTGGGTCTTTTTGCATCCCCAGAACAGTGCAGAGTTGCCGGCATGGCCAAACTGCAGCTCGGGAGCCACATGTGGCTCTTGAATGAAAAACTGCGGCTACTGGAAGAATGTCAGCAAATCACTTTAGGAAAGCAATCCAAGCCTAGGAGTTCGGGGGGGGGGGGGGGTCGGGGACAGTGGGGAGAAGCGCAGCATGGTTGGGGATGGTGGGGAGAAGTGTGGCATGGTCGGGATTTAAAAAAAACTCGCCACTATTCAGCAGTCTTCTACCTCGAGCAGCAGCTAAGTTTTTACTGTATAGGCCTAGTTTTCATGGTAACCTTAAGTAATTATTAGAATCTGACATTAGTAGGATCAATATTTGTCCTCTTTTTATGATAAAATTAAAGTGCAATGAATTTTAAATTTAGTAATTTTGGAGTAGGTAAAAGTATATGGCTATGTGCCTCAGTGCGGCTCTCGAAGGTTTAATAATCAACTTGTCTGGCTCTTGAGTTCCATAAATTTGGCCACCCCAATCTAGGACTAATCCAGTGAAATTGTTTAAACAATGAACTCCTTCCAGAACTCAAAGAATATTGTACAGATGCAGAATTGGTTATCTCAGTGTGCCACCATCATGCTGTTGCAAATGGAGGAGCAAAGCTTTGTGCGTAACAATGCACTGGCTTAAATACTGGCATGCTACAGACTCTTAGTAGATCTGACTTCTCAGTAGATCTGACTTCATTTATAACTACTGTGTGCTTAGTCCTCCAGAACAACGGTAAGTGTGTCATGGAGAGCCAATGAGAAAGCTGGACTTGGCCTGGAAGGGGTGGTCTGGTGTGTCCTGCAGAGTCGCAAAATGCTGCCTAGAGTGTTGCAGTACATACAAGGTTGAGAATGACTGAGCTAATAGATGAGTTACACTCGTTATGGCCTACTTTCAGTGTATCATTCTCTGACCATTTAACGTCGATCTCCTACTAGTTTTAGAGTTGCCTAGTGTCCAATTTTTCAACATGTGGGGCGGACTGGTCTGCTGGTCCCAGCACTGCCCCACCCCTGTGGTTGGCTGGTCTGCAGGCCCTAGGGTTCCTGTGCTGGCCAGGCCTCCTCAGGGCCAGTTGGGCCCCAATGCCAGCACTGGCCTGCCCTGTTCCTGCAGCTGGCCAGTTTGCAGGTCCCATGCCCTCCCCCATGCTAGCTGCCTGCCCCAGTACCACCCACTGCTTTGTGCTGCCCCTGAGGCTGGCTGGTCTGCAGGCCTCAGTGTGCCTGCACCTTCCCACTCCTCTCAGTTCTGAGCACTGGCATGGTAGGTGGGGGCCCCACAAAAGTGGGCAGACCTGGGCCCATGGGAAACTTAATACATCCCTGCCTGAAAGCTAACTTCATGCTCATAATGAATGAGACTTGCCTGCCATAGGTATTCAGAGGACAATGAGTAAATGCTTAGAACTACTTACTACCAAGAAAAACCCAACCTATTAGGAAAGATTTATATCTACATTAAATGGATAATACTCGTACACTGCTGTGCATGCAAAGCTGCAGAATATCAAAGAAAGAATGTGCTCTCTAAGACAAGGCAACTCAGGCAGCTCAGAGCATGCTAGCCTACATATCCAAAGACAGGTCCAGGATCATTAGCACAACTGCCTGCTGAGTTAAGGTAGGACTGGTCTTCTACACAGTCATTTAGTTTGGGGCAAGCTGGGGAGTGAATCTACTTGCACTAATTTGCCATACATTGTCTATGTGGACTCTGTTACACACATTAACAGTTCCGTAGTGGTCATTGATTTTACCCCATCCTGATGCAGGAGTAGATCAAAGTGGAGTGAAGGACTGTTAGTACATGTCAGCACGATCCACAGGGATACTTAGTGAGCAGCAGGATAGTGTGGGGTATATTCGCATCCCAGTTTGCCATAAATTAAATGTTTATTTAGACAAGCCATAAGAAGCCATGTACTGATAGATGAAGAAAATTTCATCACCTGTCTTTTGAGTCACATACAAATGTGTCAAATGGAGGAAATCAAAATCAAAACCACCTTAGTCTGTTGCCAAGGGACCTTTAGGTTAGAAATTAGAAGAAACTTTTTAGCTAATATGGCTAGTTAAGCATTGGAAAAGGTTACTAAGGGAGGTGGTGGAATACTTGTCCACAGAAGTTTTAAGAATATGTTGGATAAACACCTGTCAATGATGGTCTAGGTGTACTTGTTCCTGCACTGCAGGGCTGGACAAAGTGACTTCTCAAAATCCCTTCCAGCCTTAATCTCTGTGATCCTGTGATTTAAGTTATGGTGTTTGGTTGTAATTTAAAGTACTCAGGAAAAAAAAAGAGAGAACTCAGGTTCCCCCTCTCCCTAAGTAGTGTGTGTGTGTGTTTTGTACTTTCACTGGTCTGCTTAGGCAAGTGCATATAAGCTAGTGTACATCTAGGATCTAATAGTCAGAAGTACTGAGCACCACAGTTGGAGATAGAAGGCTCAGCACCTTTGAAAAATAAGGCCTTCAGGCGTTTGTGCTCTATTCCCCTAGGCGTATTGTCACACAGTATCTGACAAATGGAAAGAATAGCTTATGGTGCTGCTGTATAATTTGTACTAGCATTTATATCCTTTGAATGTCAGGATGGCTCTTTAAATGTTTCCTCATACAGTTAAGCCCATTGTCAACAAGGATTTCTTACAGAGATCCAGGGAGGTGGTCTATAGTTTAATAAAACCCTAAAATAGATGGCAATGATTCAGAAGAAAATAGATGGCAGCTGGTGATGCCTTAAGGTTGTGGGTTTCTGGAGATGTTGTATTCATTTCATAGGCCTCAGATTTCAGGACCCTGATAGACTGCCCGTTCTTTGAGCGGACTCCAGGGTCTGGAGAGTTGCACCACAAAGGGAGAGTCAGTTGTTGCATAAACTTGGGCCAGTGCCTTATTTGCATTATCAAGTACCTTATGATAAATATTCTTCGTTATCACCACATATTTTGAGGCCCTTCATAATGTGAGATCCTCATCTTCAGCTCCCATTTGCCTGTCCCTAGGACTGTAGTTCTCATCATCCACTATGTTGTGACTCAAAAGCAGGGCCAGCTCTAGGGGTGAGCCAGTGTGGCACTGTCTCAAGGTGCCAAAGCTTAGGGGCTACAGGAGGTGGGGCAGGCTGACTCAGAAGCTGGACCCCATGCTCCTGCCCCTCCTCTGAGCCAACTCCTCCATCCCTGTGGGCAGAGTGGGCCAGCCCGTGGGTCAGACTCTGCTCTCTCACCCTGCCCCTGGGCTGGCCCCCCTCACCTTAGGAAAGAACAGCCAGCCCAGGGGAGAGGTGGGAGAGCAGAGCCCAGCCTCTGGGGTGGCCTGCTCTGCCCCTGGGCCAGCTGTTCCCTATCTTAGTGGCGGCGTGAGCTGGTCCAGAGCAGAGGCTGGGTTCCGTGCCCTTGTCATCCCTCTCCCTCACCCTACTGTGGGGGGGGGGGCAGTGCGGCCATGAGGGGCAGTGCGGCTGTGGGAGACGTAAAAGGAAAAGTTGCCACAGGGCACCACAACCTCTCAGGCCTCCCACTCAGCTCCCCCCACCACTTGGCCCAGCTGCTGAAGCCCCCCGGGCACTTACCTGTGCTGTAGTGAGCGAATCTCCAGACACTGGTTGCAGCTTGTTCAAGTCTCCTGTCCTGCTGCACCCTGGGCTAGGTGCCTGTGAGCACAGCAGGGTGGTAGATTTAAAATGGCCCCCCTTCTCTCCCCAGTTGGGGGTAGTGGTGGTGAAGCTGCCTTACCATCCAGAGCTGGGCTGCTGCAAGGGTCTAGGAGTTGTGCACGTTGGGTAACTGCAGTGGGGATAAGTGCAAGGGGGGATGGAGGCATTTGCAACCACCCCAGCCTCATGGCGCTCCCTGCAGATACAGACCTCCCCTTTCCATGACTACTGGGAGGTGGGAAGAAGTTACAAAGCTGCCAGAGGAGGGAAATGTTGGGGATTCCAGGGGAGAGGTGGGGCCAAGATGTGTGTGGGAGGGGATTGTGTGTTGGACATAGGTGGGAAACCTCTCTGCTATGTTGTAACCCTGAAAAGGTTAAGAACCCCTGGTCTAGGATGTGCTATAAACTTTAAATTTCCCACTGTTAAACAGTTCATCTCATAACTGCTTCATTTCTCTCCTCCCTCTCTGAAGTGCATCTTCTTTCGTACTGCCTTCTTCTTTTGGAACAGCCTCCCTGCTTCCAATGCAAGGGCCTTTGCTCTTCTCCTTTAATCATCTGCTTGAAAACCATTACTTTTGAGAGTCCTTCCTTTTTGATCTTGGCACTGGCAATGTTACCATTGTTTCTTATAGTACTTCTGAATGCACTGAATTTTTCTGAGAGTCTCAGGGAACAGGCCTTGTATATTTTAATGTTTTTGTAAATGACCATACACACTTACGGTGATCTCTAAATATTTATTACAATGATAAAAGCAACCACTTTATTCTGCTGCACTAGCCATGCATTTATTTTCTTCTCTATTTGACATTCTTAGTGTACGTCAAGCGATGTCACAAAACTCTTATTTTTAATGTTGAAGTTACAATGGATTAGGAGGGATGTGCAGTTGGCTTGTTGTGTAGCTGTGTATATCTGTGGTACGTCCATATCTATATGAAAGGTGTATTTGTGTGTGTATACAACACTGCCCGTCTACATGCATACATAGCACGGCATAGGTACATATACTTGGCTTTGGGGAAGAGGAATAGAAGGTTGTGAATGCAGCTGTTGTTGATGCAGGACTGAGCATAATTCAATCCAGGGCATAGGGTCATTTTATCCTGGATGTGGCACAAGGTACCCATTAAAATGATGCATAATGCGAACACTGTGCAAAGGAGATGGTCCTGGGCCATACAGAGATCACTGTGCCCATATATATGAAGCAACCACAAAGTTGTTCTTCAATAAATCTGTCACCCAACCAATGAAGGAATTCTGAAATGCAGGACTAATTTTTGTGGGAGTTAATGCATGCCAGTAATGCAGAATTAAATACCAGGCTCTTCATTTCCTTTGTGAAGTATAATAGACTGTAGCATGCAAAATACAGAACAATAATAATGCAGTTCTTACCAGCTAAAGAGAATTAGAAGACTGTAAAAGGTACAATACTAACCTGTCTCCCCAGAATAAAAAAAATAGGTAGTGTGGATTTAGGGGCTTTAACCACCCCCATCTATATTTCTCTCTCGCTCACACGCACGCACACGATTGAGAGAACATACCAAATATAGCATCTCCCACTGAGCAAGTAGATAGAGAATGGCTACTGCTGATTCAGCTGAAATAGATGATTGGCTGAACCAATCAGGAACCAGAAGAAATACACTGTGACAGCAACCATGTGACTTGTACAATATGACCAATCCAGCTAATTTACTTGAAACTTAAAATGCATTGTATAGCACTGTCTTGGAACACAGTATTCATGGCCGTTCAGATAGAACAAAAGAACCATGTGCCCATCTCCAGTGGATAATTTGCAAAGGCCAAAATATATATAAAAAAAAAAGGATGAAAAATTATATTAATGCAAGGAAATAAGACTAAAAGGACGATTGAGTATTCTTCTGATGCACATTCTACACAACTTTAATAGGCATGACTAAACTTAATATTGTACATAGTTAAAGTGAGAGGAAAAGTTGTTCGGTGGTTAGGGCCCTAGCCTGGGACTTAAGAGATGAAGGTTCAATTCCATACTCCAACAGAGGCTTTCTGTGTGATGGGGAGGAAAGTTGCTTAGCCTCTGTTCGTGAGTTTCCCTGATGGTTGGAGCAACAGATTAGACTTCTTCATAGAGTGCTTCCACCACCGTGCAAAGACTGAAATCATGGTAAAAGAACATCCCTTACACGCTAAACTCAGCCGTGCAAAACGCAGTGCCATCCACAGCTTCGGAAACAACTCTGACATTACTATCAAGGAGGCTGACAAAGGAGGTGCGGTCGTCATCATGAACAAATTGGATTACATTCGGGAGGCTTATAGACAACTCTCCAATATAATATTCTACAGACCACTTTTCTCTGATTCCACTGAGGAATACCAAAAGGAACTAAAATACCCATTCAAGAAACTTGCCGTGACAGTGCAGGATCAAATCAAGACAGAAACACACCCAGAACCCCAACCAGGGATATTTTATCTCCTACTGAAAACCCATAAACTTGAAAACCCTAGATGCCCCATTGTCTTGGACACTGGCACTCTTAGAGTGTGTTTATTAGGCTATGTGGACTCTTTCCTCAGACCTTATGCTATCAGCACTCCCAGCTGTCTTCAAGATACCACAGACTTCCTGAGGAAGATTCAGTCCATTGGTGACCTTCTAGAAAATATCCTGGCCACTATGGACATACAAGTTCTGTATACCAACATCCCACACAAAGATGGATTAAAAACCATTAGGAGAACTATCCCAGAAGATGTCATGGCATACCTCCTGATTGAACTTTATGACTTTGTACTCACCAACAGTCATTTCAGATTTGAGGATAATTTATATCTTCAAGTCAGTGGCACTGCTGTGGGTACTCATATGGCCCCACAATATGCCAACATTTTTATGACTGACAGAACAAGGCTTTCACTAGTCTTGTTCCCAAGTACCACTCCTCTACATATGCTACACTGACGATAACTTCATCATCTGAACCCATGGAAAGGATGCTCTTGAAGATTTCCACAGGACGTTTCATAATTTCCACTTCATAATCAACCTTAGCCTGGAACACTCCACACAGGAGCTCCACTTTCTGGATGCTACAGTACAACTAAGTGATGGACACATAAAAACCACCATATACCATAAACCTATAGACCACTGTAGTTACCTACATCCCTCGAGCTTCCATCCAAGAGACACCACTCAACCCTTTGTCTGCAGCCAAGCCCTAAGATGTAACTTCATTTGTTCTGATCCCTCAGACAGAGACAGACACCTTCAGGATCTCTATCAACCATTTTTAAAATTACAGTACCCACCTGGAGTAGTGAAGAAACAGATTGACAGAGCCAGATGGGTACCCAGAAGTCAACTACTATAGAAGAAGTCCAAGAAAGAAAACAGCAGAGCACCACAGGTCATCACCTCTAGTCCCCAAGTCAAAGCTCTACAGCACATCATCAAGGACCTACAGCCTATTCTACAAGATAATCCATCACTCTCTCAGGCATTGGTCAGCAGACCTTTCCTGGCTTACAGACAGCCCCACAACCTTAAACAGATACTCATCAGCAACTACTAACCTAACAACAGAAACATTAAAGCAGACACATATCCCTGCTACAAACATGCTGCTGACTTTGCCCACATAGGTGCACAAGACACCTATTACAGGACCTAATAAAACCAGCTACTCCATCAAAGGCTCATTCATCTACTCATCCACCAATGTGATTTATAGCACCATGCACCAAAAATGCTCCCACAACTTATACGTTGGACACACAGGACAGTCCCTGTGCAAAAGAATAAATGGACAGAAATGTGACATAAGAAATAACATTCAAAGGCCAATTGGGGAGCACTTTAATCTCTGTGCTCAGTCCACTGATGATTTGTTAATAGCTATGCTCATAATAAATAGATAAATCAAAGCTTCAATGAGAAACCGCAGAATTGGAATTCATATGCAAATTTGACTCTGTGAAGTCAGAACTGAATAGGGACTATGGAATCTTTCCCAATTACAACAGGTGATTTGACCTCACCTTCCTCTGTATGCCATTCCCCAGTGTTTGATTCTTAACTGCTTTGATTTGCTGTTGCAGTGTGACCTGATCTTATGGCCTACACTTCCCTGCATTTATTTTTCTCCCATTCTGTAAGTTTCCCATCTTCAAAGCATCTGACAATGTAGGATTTTCTCCCATGAAAGCTCATGCAATAAATAAGTTTGTTAAAGTGCCACCAGGCTCTTTGTTTGTTTTGCTGACCTAAACTAACACGGCTACCCCTTTGGAACTTGGCAATATTTCTGTACATCATAGTGGTGTCAAGACACTTTCAGATAATACTGTGATGGAAGCCCTGTAATCACTTCAGATAGATGGTATAAAAAACTGTAATCATGAGTCAGTAAAGGATGGGAGAAAACAATAAGGAATTATGCATTTTGAGTCTCTTGAGAATCTCATGCTGGAGCAGTAAGCTTAGATGAGAGCCCTAAGAAGAAAGACCGCAAACAAGACCACAAACAAGCAGTTTTGTCAAATCTGTAACCTCAAGATAATGATGTCTACTTTGGAGGAGCATTTAAAAGAAGCTAAAATATAAGTAGTGAAAGATCACCAGCTATCAGCTTGAGCCTGGATAACACAGACTGACAAGTAGAAAGTCCAGATTACTATGGCTATATTTACACTGGCAATTTAGGTTGAATTAAGGAGCCTGAATTTGAATTAAATCAGTCCCTGTCTACACTAGACTTTCATTAAATCAAATTGAGAAATTCTTTAATCTGACTTAATGAAAGGTTAACTCAAATGAATAAGAGCCACCTGTTAGTTTGAACTAAGCCTTAATTCAACTCCTTAATTCGAAGTAAGGATGGTGTAGATCTGGATTAACCCTTAATTTGACTTTATTAAGGTCAAATTAAGGACAGTTAGGTCAAATTAAAGTGAACTAAACCAAGTTAAAGTTAAGCCCACTTTAATTCGACTTAATAGGGTCAAGTTTTGTTTGAATTAAAGTTGAATATATTAGTTTGAATTAACAAATTTGACCTAACTTTTTTTTAGTGTAGACATAGCCTATTTTGTAATTTTGTGGCAGTCCACAGCCCAGCTGTGGGATGGTGAACAATTTGTCATATGTGTGCGGTGGAAGGTTTTGGGCAATGGAAAATCAAGTCGGGGTAAGGCTCTTTCACAGGATCTTCATGCTTGCTATTTGAAGTGTGTGCCAGTGTGACCAAAGGAAAGAGAACAAGCATGGCTATTTGTTATACAAGCTCTCAAGTAAAGTTGGGCCATTTTTTCCAACAAATAATTTGCCAGAAATGTATTTTTCAGAATGCCAAAACTGTTTGCCATTTGATACAAATTTTCCAAA
This sequence comes from Podocnemis expansa, assembly GCA_007922195.1. Taxonomy (NCBI): domain Eukaryota; kingdom Metazoa; phylum Chordata; order Testudines; family Podocnemididae; genus Podocnemis; species Podocnemis expansa. Next base: position 35,950,527 of record ML681964.1, on the reverse strand, counting down.
TAGTCTTGCAAAATTTTTGGAAGGTGTACTGTACTGTAGATGACATTCACAAAATGGCAGCAGGAGGAGCCACTTCCCTTTATAAAATTTAGCTCAGTAATTAGGAAGTTTACATATGACGTATGAGACGTAGGTTCAGTTTTGCCCCACTTTTTGTGGAGGAGGAATTTGAACTTGTATCTCCTCTGGGATGGGAGTGCCCTAGCCATTGGACTATGGGATATTCAAATTCAAGTTCAATTCCTGTTGAAGCTATTCAGTTGTGCATTAACAATTAAAAAGTCACTTGGCCAGCAAGAGAGAGAGTGAATAATTCTGTAGCCTAGTGGCTGGGGCACTTTTCTGCCATGTGGGCATGACAGATGTATGTCTGTGCTACAATGACTGTTTAATTACATATGAAAAGTGGATCAGCTTTAAAAGGACAGATTGAGAGAGAGAGACACCAACTCACAAAGGTACAATGAAATTCCTAAAGCAGCAAGCCAACCAGCACTCAACTACCTGAAAATTACATTTGGTTTTGAGAGCATTAACTTTTCCCCAATTTGAGCCTTTATCATTAGATTCTTTATAGAACAGCACCATTTTTCTAATTTCTTTATGCTCAGACAGGTGCACTTTTGCAGTGAACTATTTTCGTTATTAATGAAAAATCTATAGTTTGTTTTTAATGCTGTGCATTAGTAACCCCTTGGTCAGTTTGTATTACTTGTGCCCCTGAATCCATTCCTCAGAAGATGTGAGGCCACAGCAAGAGAAAGATACAGAAAAGACGTTAGGAGGAAAATAAGTGAGTTACAGAAATTACAGAAGATGATGGTAGAAATGTTGGAAGGAGCAACATTTTTGAGGCCTTGAAGGTGAAGGCATTCAATTGGTGCACATTGACTTAGCTCTGTTAAATCAAAGAAGCTGCACTGATTTATTTCAGCAGAGAATGACTCTTGAATTTGATAGAAGGTAAGAGACAGTTAGTAGAAGGATGATGTGATCAGAATTGTGGGAAGTAAGATTGCTTTAGAAGCCACATTTATCAACAAACAAGGAAAGTTTCTGTTCATGTGTACAAGGTGAGTCCGAAGACAGCTCAGAACTTCATCTCAAAGGTGAATTCAAATTTTTATGGAATATGAATCAATATATTGCAATTCTTTTGTTTAAACCTGAAATTGCTGAAGGAAAGGAAAATCTGTTGTTACAAGCAAACTGGGCACAATTCAGGAAAAGTCAATCTTCCTTGTTTGATTTGGAATGGCCGAAACGTTGTTAGATGAATATGCTTGATACATTTCTGAGCTTCCGAGAGATGAGAGAATTTCTTTTAGTATCACATTTATAATACATTGCACTTATACAATTAATGTCTTCGATTCAAGCATGCTTTGTTGTTATAACATCCCCAGCATGGCAGTACATTCAACACAGGAGCGCTGCTGGCACAGAAAAAAACCTGGGGCTTGGGCTCTGAGACTCAGGGCTCATGTGCTGCTGCTGCAGCCTCCACCGTAGGCAGTTTGGCAGTGGACCTGGGGCTTGGGTGCTGGGACTCGAGGCTCCAGCCCCTGATTCAACAACTATAACGCAATCACAAGCCTTCTGAGGCCTCATGACATCAATATCTGCAGGAATGCAGATTGAAGTTCTGACCATACCTTTGCCAGAAATTGTAAAATGGATGCTTGGTCAGATATTGTCAAATACATCATTTGTAAGAAGACTTTGGCCCGGCAAGAACTAGTCTTACATGTTGCTTTTCTGGTTGTTCAGTGCTTCTTAGTTCATAAAATTCTGGTGTTGCATTAAGAAATGAAGCAGAAAAGAGAAGAGGTTTTTGTTCTGCTGGAAGAATTCTTTTCTAATAGTTTCTCTGAATGAATCTGGAAATGACTTTGCCCTTTTCTGTTTTGTTTTATATAGGTTTTTAACCCATGCTCAGTCACGATAGTATCTGAGTTCCATCCAGTAAATGCGTTGGAGCAATGTGACTACATCTGTTGTGGTGTTTGTTCCCTCATCCTCCCTCATGGGGCAGAAGCATGTTCAGTAGACTGTCTTGTTTTGGTAGGGCTTTTTAAAATTAATATACATGTACTGTACTGCCCTGTACTAGGGTGACAGTATCAGGTTTATGCTAACAAAGGAAAAAGGTCACTACAGTATTATAAAGTTGAAACTTCTAAAGTCATGTTCCCTTCAACGTTGATTTACCCTGCTGTGAAAGCCAAAGCTGCTGTTCTAAAGAAATGTTCCACATCAGCACAGATCTAATATTCAGTCTGGCTGCTTTTTAGCCTTTCTGGGAGAGAACTGTACCATACAGTTCCAAAATTATCCAGAATCACTGCAAGAAAGAAAAGGGGTGGGGATGGGGGGGGGGGGGGGAGAAAGAGACCCAAAACATGGTATTTTTTTCTTGGTCTACTAGGCCCTTTTTTGTCAAGGAATTTACAGATTTAAGATTACAGCCTGTAAAAGTAAAATAAATCAGAAAAAACAAGAGGGGGAACACTTCTGAATCCATTGAGCATGACTCATAATTTTAAAAAACAAGGAAGAAAACCTCTAATGCTCATTCGTTTGATCTGATTTACAGAAGGCTCCCAAAAACCTTAGCATAGCCTTGATAGCTAGCCATGTAGCTCAAAAAAGATGTTAAAGAAGTCGTCTTTTTAAAATGGAAGGTATATGTCTTGTTTAGATTTATTTTTATGGAGAAAAAAGTTTTTTAATTTAAAATCTATTCCATAATATAGGTAATCTTAGGATAAAAATATAATATCCCATTACAATATTTGATCTCCCAGAACTACTACATTTGGCTCTTTTGTATTTGTAAAAGCAAGCAACTTGAGTTAACATTACACTATTTATCTTAATGAGATTTTATGTGGTAAGTTACTTTAGCTGTTTTAATTCTTTTCATTTATTTTTAGACTTTGAATATTGTCTAAGTTCAATGCACTTGTAAATTAGTGTTGCTGTTTTGTGAAAGTTAGTCTGATATTCCATCAATAGTTATATTATCTCTGTAGTGCTCATAGGCATTTCTAGCACTGCACTAGTCTGGGTATTTTTTTTTTTAAATTTTGTTCAACAGAGACTAGAAAGGAAAATAAAATATCGCAAATGTCTCAGCAAAAAGTAAGCAAGCTATTGTGAGATCTGGTTGGGGGAATGGGTCAAGGTTAGATATGTACCTGCCATTATATGTAGTATCTTTTGGAAAATATCAAATTAAACAAAAACAAAACAAGAAAACCCCACCCACCCACACATATACAAAGTTCTTTTAAAGAAAATACTGGATTTTCAGATGAGTGCCTCATAAATTGGTCAAATCCCAGAGTTAGATACTTAATGGTAGGATATATGTCCATTTTAAATTACAGATTACATAACCAGAAACAAATTGGGTGATTTTATTAAGGCATATATGTTAATAGGGTCTACAGTGTTCATGTCAACAATCCATGTTTTTATATAAATTACTTTTTTATATAATTATTTACATGCATATTCATCAAGGGGTTTTCACACAGCAAGAGAGTTGTAAAGTTTCTCAAGCCTGTTACAGAGTAGTCACAACATTTCAGTTTAATATAATATATCATAAGGTCACCTGCAACAACATGCTGCCAGATATGTACAGATAGATACTGCACTCTTATTCCTCTCACTGTTTCCCCAAATGACCTTTTATATACATGATTATACAGCAAGGGTGACAAAACAGAAGCCTTGTAGCACTCCATGCGAGAGCCTTTAGTTCTGATGAGTAATTACTTGAAGCTAATATTTGGGCCTTTTTTGAGGCAAAAAACCAGAATCACTCAAGTATAGCCCGATAAATCCTTGCCAAAGTCTGAAAACATGTCAGGAACATCTTGTGGTCAAGGGCATTAGAGGCAATGAGTTGACAAATGTAAAAAAAATAGCTGGGATGCTTGACCTTCATGCAAAATAGCTAATGTTTGTACCAAAGAAAGGCTTAAAATAGATGAACACAGGTGTCATGGGATACACATCTGTGCACCCTGGATTATGATCTCTATGATCTTTCTGTTCATTTATACACTGTGATTGTATGTTTTTATGCCAATTGGTGGTAAGCCATGAAAGGTGCCTTCATGAATGTTTGTAACATATTCTACATGATTACTGTGGTGTCATGTTTCCTGCAACATCATGCAGGTGCACAGATGTGTGGTATGTTTAGATGACTCAGGGGGTTGGGAGACAGACAACTCTCTCCCAACAGCAAAGTAGGACAGCACCTGGAGGAAACAAAGATATGCTAATTAAGTTCCTTGGCTCTGATGAGACTAAGAGATCACCTCTGCTCAGAAAGGGAGGGGTCAGAGCAGGGGTTTGGAAACAAAGGGAAACCCCTGAAGGGATAGGGAGCTTTTTGTCTCGGACTCTCCATCCTGAAACAATTACAAGCAATGTCTGACCCTGCTTGGCTTCAGGCAGAGACTGGCTGTACAAACATCTGACAGCCAAACACCTTGAGCATGAACTTGGACTATGAGATAGTTTAAGTAGAGATATTAGGTTAATATGCATGTTTTACCTTTTATTTCCTTGTGGTCACTCCTCACTCATTTATATTGTGATTCTGCCATGGTTGGTCGTATTCTCATTTAGAATTATAATCTGATCAATAAACTAGTTGTTGTTTTACCTAAAGCTATGTGATCTTTAGGGGTTGTGTGTGAAGATGGCTGAGCACAAATTAATTTTTGTTAAATAGATGGACTAGAGTGTATGTGGTTGGAAGTGGTCCCAATCTCCATAGATAGTGGCTCCTGGTGTGGTAACGGGGGCTGGAGGTGCACGTGTGGGGACTGTCCCTCGAGCAGCCAGAGGCCAGAGACTGATTGCATGCCAGAGGCCAGAGTGGACTGACTCAGGAGTGAGCGGTCATTTGGTAAAGCAGGGTGAGTTAGGGTTCAGGAGTGGGAATTGGGGGGTCACAGCGGCACATTGGATTGGATCTGGGGAGCAGCCTGTCACAAGATGTCATCAAAATTCCCCCAAAAGGGATGCTGAACAGGAGGCTATAACTGGGGAGATTCTATCAGAAGTGGTTTCTTGAGCATGGCACTAAGGACATAACACGACTCATTAGTGTTTAAAGAGATCTGTATGAGGAATTGCTATGTCTTTTACATTTGCATCTGTTCTTTTTGGACCTTCATAAATATCTAGTGTGTTTAATAAAATGATAATATTTTAAGAGAACATAAATGTTAGGTTGTTTTTCGTCAGCTGGAAATCCCATTTCTTTCACAGGAAATACTTAAAATTGGAAATAAAAAAAAAATCCCAAACCTCTATTATGTTTAGTATTTTTAATATATCTTTATAGTTACCTAGTAGCTTCTAAGATATGTTCACTTAAAGGCCAAGCAAGATGTGTAATTTAAACAAATTCTAGGGGAAATAGTGACACAAAGGTATCTTTTTTCAAAGATGTATGGATTTTGTTTCAAATGTATTCATTTTAGAATTGCAAAGATACATTCTTTAAAGGTTATAGCAAAATCTGACATTTTAGAGGAAAAGTTCAGACCTTGAAAAGTACATCAGTCTTTTCTGAAACTTCTAAAATATTTCCATAGCAGTTTTGCATACTGCAGATGTTATCAGTTAGATCTTATGCACCTAATTACTCTGGCAACTGTACTATAAACAAAAAATAAACATAATTTAGTAACAGAAGGCATTGTAAAGTGATTTGGATTAGGAAATAAAATTTATTTCACTTGCCTTTAAACAGCAACTGTATTCTGAGAACAATGGGACTATTAGCCTGGCAAGTGAGATGTGAAGGTGTCAGTAATAAGTAACTATTAATTACTTTCTTATAAGAGAAAATTGCCCCTTAGCCTCATCTCATGAGGACTTGATCCTACACATGGAAATATGGAATTAAAAAATGAGTGGAACATGGGATGCAGAGAAACCTGTCTTGGATTTATGAGAAAGCTGTTGTGTGGTCAGCCAGTTAGTCCCTTTTGTCCTTAATTCAGTATGGAGGGAAAAACCTCCTTGGCATGCTGAGTGTTTAAACTCATGTCTACTAAAATTCATCTCTTTTTCTCTATACTCTTACAATTTTTTTACTCAGTGCTCTTGAGAGTCCTAAATGGAAGTACTACAGTCCTGAGAATGACTTTGGCTCAGTGAAGATGACTATGTCTAGTGCTTTTAATTAACTGTGCCCTCGTATAGGTGCCATTCACACTTCCACTGGAGCATTACACTTTTACATTCCTGCTGCTCGACACACCAGATGTTGCAGGATCAAGGACTAAATGTAATAAAAGCAAGAAGCATGTTACTTGTAACACATCCCACAAACAGTCTTTGTGGTAGCAAGTCATGTGGTTAAGTCTGAGGGCTTCTCTACACATATATCTGGTGAAGATGCTCTATGCCAATGGAAAAGAGCTTTCCCATCTGTATAATGAAACTACCTCTGTGAGTGACAGATGATGTGTCAGTAGGAGAAGCTCCTTTGCCAACATAGCGTGGTTCACACCTGTGCTTGTGTTGATGTAACTTTTGTCACTTGGGGCGGGAAGGATTGTTTATGCTCCTGAGTGACAAATTCTGCCAAGATAAACTGTAGTGTAGACATGGCCCATGACATCATTTTCATTACAGATCTGTTTAAACATTATATAGGCACTGTATGCAATGCATATATTTCTCTAGTATGAGAAGTATTTAATACTATTGCCATCCTAAAACCAAAATCACGAGTTTCTCTCTCCAAAATCATGAGATTAAAAAAACCCATCTAATATACTTCCTATTCTCTTTTAACTTCCCTCTCCTCCTCCTCCTCTCTCTCTCTCTCTGTGAGTGCGTGTGAGGGAGACAGAGTGAGAGTGAGCATTTCACTTAGTCTGATTTTTATAGATGGAAAAATGCATGCCCCTGGCTACTGAGTTGGAGAATGCCCTAACCCTTTCTTCACCTCTAATATAGTGGAATTGCCGTCCATGTGCTATTATTGTCTTGAGTCCCACCACTCTACTGTAGTTCCTTTGATGAAGGAAGGAGTGAATAGTAAGTAGGTAGAGTGTCACTGGCCTAAGTGAGGCATGATGATTCACACTCATAGAACTTATTTTACTTTCTAGAGTTGATGCATGACATATATAATCATCAGAGAACTTTAAACTTACATCACAGCAAAAATGTAATGATTTTGCAAAGAAGCAATGCTTCCCTGGCTGCCCCTCCCTCATTATCATCCCCTTTCCCCAGCATTCCCTAATTTACCTCCTGTTTCCCCTCACACTGAAAGGTGGAGGGGTAGAGTATTTGCTGGTCTGCACAGCCCCTCTGTAGCCCCACCAAACCATAGAGTGGGAAGCCATTTTGTTATGGCATCAATGTCATTGAAAAGAGTGGGAGGTGGTTGCCAGCTTTTTTTAAGGACAGCCTCACTTCTACATGCAGATGGACTGTATGTAGGGAAATGGCAGTAACCTTGCTGACTTCAGCCCCTTAATAGTGAAAGCAGATGTTGGCCACTGAATAAGAGAAACCTGCTTGAGCTGTCTACATTTCATCATGTTTTCATGTGACAGGTGAAAAACACATCCCAAAAATCACTGGAGTCATGATAAAATTGTCCAAGTTGACAATACTATGTTAAACTAATTTGTTATTCCGGTGGAATGCGGGAAGAATAAAACAAACAAACCAAAGTGGTATTTTCTCCCACAAAAGCCCATGCAAAAAATAAATTTGTTAGTCTTTAAGTGCCACAGGGCTCTTTGTTTGTTTTACTGAACTAGACTAACATGGCTACCCCCTTTGGATCTTGGCAACATGCAAGGAAGAATAAAGTTATGGTTTGCTCTGTAATACATTTAATATTTCACATGAAGACAAATGGAAAGGGAACGTACAAAGTGTTTCAGTTTATGGAGAGAAAACTAAAACCAAACCCCTCCTCTTACTCTTTATGCAACACCAAACCTAAATAAAACCCCAAAAGAATCTCCACTAAACAGGAGATATGTTAAATATGACAAGTAGTTGAAAGCTGCCTCTTATTTATACTACTGCTGTAGTTTTCCTTGAAATCTAGAGTCTAATGTGGAAACATATTTGGGATTTACCTTCATGACCATGGGGTGTGACTTTTCTGCATCACAAATGTACAAGTAAAATCAACAGTCATTGTAAAAATGGCTGTTTCACACCTAAATATATATGGAATGACATGGTGTGAGATATAGTCCCAGCAGTTAGATAAAAGACCTGGATGAGCTTTGATTTGCTAATCCTACTTTCTGTTGCTGTGGGGAGTTGATTTGTTTGGACTCTTGACATAGCTTTAGTGACCAAATCAGTAACAGAATTAGTCTAGCCTCCAGGAAAGTCTGATAGGTGTTGTGCATGGAGAAGGATTTCAAAGACAAAACCACCGGTTGCTTTTGGCTGCTTTGTTCCTCTGTTGCTCCACCAGCATCTCCTGGATGTGTGATAGCTTTTGAACTCTTATCTTCCTTAACTTCTCCTCTTTTCTCTCTCCAAAACATCTCCAAGTCCCCAGCTGTATGATTTTGCATTGAGAATCATCCATATTGTCTTGAGGCATAGGCAGCATTCTTTTAGAGGTTCTTAGTATATTATTATTATTATTATTATTATTATTATTTGTTTTACCCAGTTCTGTACCTGGACTCCCTTGTGCAAGACACTATACAAACAGAACAAAGATAAGTCACTCTTTTTCTCTCATTTGGGACTTCACATGTCTTAGTTTACTACCTTGAGCAATGCTAAGGGAAGCATGTGGCTATATCTAAGATGGAAATTTAAAAAGGTAAGAAAAATTGTAATTATATTTCTCTAGATAGGGTAAGGACATTTTAAATGAGCTGCTTATGTCATGTTTCCTTTTCCTTCTCAGATGGTTAAATGGTGCTGAGTGAAAATATATATACTCAGCTTCTTCACATGAAGGTTAGCCTTTCTGTGCTTGTTTCATTTAATTATTTCATTGGAAAATACATTCTAGTGATTTAAGTGTACAACTGGGAGGTTATCTATTCTTTATTTCAGCTTTATCAACACTGTTGTACATCATATTATGTAAATTTAGCATCAAATCTTTAAACTTGGATTAATAACATGAGATTAGGATATGCTTTAACTAGAGCACTTAGGAAAAAATGATATAAGACACTCATATTATAGAGTCAAGTGGATGATGTGAAGCATAAGCTTCAGGCAAGCTTTGATTTATTCAGTGCACTCTGGAATGCAACAAATAAACCAAAGACTGTAATTTTGTTGACAAAAATATGTAAAATCTTACAGTATATATTATAAACCTATTTCTGCTAGACAGTCAGAATCATTCCACTTGTCAGAAACCTATGCAGCAGAACAAAGAATCTGAAAGTTCAAACTGCTTTAAAAATACTTAATTTTTTGCTAGACAACTCAAGATGGCCAAATCCATTCTGAAGAAACTGTTAGGTTAGCACAATTTGCAGTGTTAAGTGCCTTCACTGTAATCTCTGCAGTTGTTACTTTTCCAGAGTTGTTACTTTATTGATAACATAGCCGGCTGATCTGTTGCCACAGTGAAAGGAGTTTTGAATGTGTTATGTGTACTATCACAATTAGATGTTTTATTTCCACAACTCCCCCAGCCCTTTTATGCAGTATGAATATGCACAGCTTGTCCTGTCACTTGTACCCCTGTGTGCTATATCTGGATTTATTTGTATGCATGATTCCACCTGCCTGTTTTTTTATGCAAGAACATAATCTACTCTGTGGCAGGACTGATCAAGAGTAATTTGGTGAGTTAACTTCTAAGATGTTTCTTTATCTTTATGATCTGTGCAGCACCTGTTTTCATATTAACTAGGCACTTATTTGCAAAAATAAAGTATATTGATTACATAAAACTAAGATAAAAACAAAAAGGGGCTAATGCTACTTAGCCATATCTTGTGTCATGCCCCTCAAGCTCACAAAATCTCTGTTCTGGTAGAGTCATGTATAGTTAGTTTCAAAGGTTGGATGTAGGGGTGGAGGGCTGTACCTTCTTTTCAGTCCATGAAGGAGGCCACACCCCTTACAGTTATACCTGTGGAGGCAAGCTAAAAGCAGGAAATTAGATTTCTCCAGGGCCCAGGCCTTCAGTCAGGGTCAGGCCATTAAACAGTCTCTGTTCCCAGGGCATGAGGCAGGGCAAGCTCACTGTGCAGTCCATTGCCCTGGGATCTCAGGCAGGAGTGAGTAGCGAACATAGTCTAGGGGTTTGGTTTTCAGTGGGGTACCTGAGGTTCAGGGTCATCAGTTTCCCTGGAGTGTACGGCTAGCATCAGCTCCTTAGCAAGCCAGGAAGCTTGGGTTCAGGCTCCAGCAGGGGGGAAGAGATGTCATTACCGTCCAAGGGCTTCCTCCAATTGAGTTAGAGAGACTGTCCTTTATACTTCCACTTCCTGCCCCATCCCCTGCTTCAGACATGGCAGGCATGGATGCCCTGGCTCTGCCCACCAGCAAGCAGGGGTGGATGTTTCACTGTCCATCTCAGAGGAAGGCAGTGTCCCCCCTCTGTATGGGACTTTCGACTGTAGAAGCCCAGCCACTTGCACTGGAAGGGTTTATTTTAGAAAATTCATACCTATAGAAGTATAAGTTGCTCTTATACACTGTGGCATGCTAGGGTTCGAGATTGTCTCCGAGTCTGTAAAAGGTTTGTAAATAGTTGCCAGCTTCTTGAAGAGAGCTCAGTAATAAACAGAAGCTAGGGCAATGAGTGGAGCACAGAAATTCTCTCTCATTGAATTCAGTATTAGCAACTCAATGGAATTCAAAACTGGCCCAAAGAAGAATGAGGTAGAGATAACAAAGGTAGCATGTATGATATTTGTGAGATTTGAATCAGAAATAAAAGCTTTCTAGGTCATGGCCAACCATAGATGACAAGAGGCACAGCTCCCTGTCTTGGCCATCTGGAAAATCCCTGAACAATGATGGATCCTCTAGGACCTCAAGGCCATGAAAATGTTTGGCGAAAAGGCAGTCATACATGCAGAAGAAAGGGTGTTCCCAGGGGGTTAAAGGCAGGGGAATGCACTGGAATGCAGTCCCGGGGCCCCCTACTTTTAGGCCGTCAGTGTTCTGGGGCCCCTAAAAATAGAGGAAGGCACAGGAACACTGTATTCCAGGGCCCTGCTAAAAACAGGAGCAGCCAGAATGCAATGTTCCAGTGGCTCCACCTTAAACCCTGTTCCAGCTTAACCAGGGCCATCCCTACAGTAGGGCAAATGGGGCAGCCACCCAGGGCCCAGGGTTGCTGCACTGCTGCCCCCTGCAAGCCAGGACCTGGGAAAGCTGGCCAAAAAGGTGGCTGGTTCAATGCTGCCAGTCTGCCCCGTCCTCCCCCCGGCACCATGTGGGCTGCTCTGGGCTCTGTGCCAGAGCAGCGGGGAGGAGGTAGGAGGCAATGCGGGCCCATATTGACCCCCCCCCACCCCCCACCCCCAGCTGTGCTGCCTCCTCTCTGCTGCCCGGCACAGAGCCCAGAGCAGCGCAGGGAGCAGAGCGGCAGCGCTAAACCAGCTGCCTTTTTGGCTGGCTTGCCCGTTTCCCACTGGCCAGAGCAGGGGCACCCCCATCCCCTGGGCTGGGGGCTGAGTGGGGGCCCCGCAGAGAGTGATTCATCTGATGCCCTGCACCCTCATAGGGATGGCACTGGCCTTAACCCAGCCAGCAGAGAGCTGCCGCAGTGTGGAAGTTTGTGAATCTCCCCCCTGCAGGGCGGAGCAGCTTGTGTCTGGTCAGCCAGAGTGCAAACAGTTAGAGGTAAGGGTTTGCGGGGGACTGCTGGGGGTTTTTGTGTGTGTGTGTGTGTGTGTGTGGTGCGCATGCGCGCGCATGTTTGGGGGTGGCTGTGTCTCTGTGTGTGTGTGTGTGTGTGTGTGTGTGTGTGTGTGTGTGTGTCTGGGAGTGGGTATTGGGGCAGGAGGTGGGGATTGGGGGGGGCCTGCCCATGCCGGAGGGGGTGGCCCACCTGTGTGGGAGGATTCCAGGGCCCACCAAATTATACTTTAACCCCTGGGTGTTGCCTGGAACTGAGTAATAATGCAGAAAAGTCTCACTAATATTGGTTTGAATTTTTCAATAAACTCATTCAGACCTTGCTTTATCCCACTTCCTCATTTTTCTGTGGACATTCAAGCAACTGAAGTTTATTTGCAACATATTTAAATCAGATAAAAAGAAATTTCTTTTTACACAACATATTGTCTTATGATACCAAACTTATTGCTGCAAGATATCAAAAGATTAAAACAGGATTAGACATATATGAATAGAGAGGACATCCACAGTTACATTAGACAAGATGTTTTCATGCTTCCAGGCATAAATCAGCTGTTGTCTGATGGGGTTAAGGACAAATCTGAATTGCCCGTTTAATAAGATTATCAAATAACTATAAAGTCAAAACTCAGTTCCATTACAACTGTGAACATATTACAATAATAGTTCTATCGTGACAGTGAACATATGCTGATTATTTATTAAGATGCTAAAAGAAGGGCCTAAAAGATCTTTCAGTCAAAACACACAGATATTAGATACTTTTCCCCTAAAGCTACCAATACTTGTTCATCAAAGATCCTTTGAAAATATGAACTTTTCATTTGTAACAATATCTTAACTGTATCCTGGAAGTTAATTGATTATTCCTGCTCAGATTATTATTAGTGAATAATGTATCTGACAAATCAACATTATTCTGTCCATGGATTTTTTGAGACTAAGATTTGATATTTTTATTTTTACCTTATTTACAGTTTGAGGAGTGTTTTGTAGAAATGTTCTATGGCTTGTTTGTGAATTAATTTCTATGAGCATTCATACTACTGTAAAAAGTATTTACAATTCATAGGCAGTATTGAATTTGTCTTATGTGTGTTGGTAGGTGTTTGCCTCCTTAAGTCTTACAATGGGAAGTCCCTCCAGAAAGAGGGTTCGAGGGAGTGTGCCAGGAGCTGGGTGTGGAGAATATGCCTGAATGGAACAGTATCTGCTTGTTTTGACTGTTGCTTTTAATTAATTCTTAGGGCAAAAATGACATGTCAGCATGCCCCGTGCATGCTGCTCTGCAGTACAGGAGAAAAGTACAGCCTCGCTAACTACCTTTCTTCCCAGTTCCCTATCTTGAGCTCTGCCTCTCTCTCCACTCCTCTTTCCCTTCCCTTCCTCTGACAAATACGATTCTTTCAGGATTGATTTCTCCATTGCATGGGGGCTGGCTGGTCAGGCGCTCTGAATCTCAGCCCCCAACTCCAAACAAATTAAAGCTGCAGGGATCCAGCTTTAACTCACACAACTAATGCAAAGTCATTTATGTCAACAGAGAATTGGTGTAGCAGAGCCCTGCTCTATCGTGCTCATCACACATTTTCCTCCCCTTACACTGGCCAAGAGTCACCCTGCATAAGTCGTGCAAAGTGAACTTGGAAGACCAGATAAATGAGCCTTCTTCTCTTTTCTTTAATCCATTTGCATCTTCTTGCTGACTCCATCACCCTTCATGAAGTAATTTGGGTTCTTTTCTAGTTTTCTACTTATCCCTGCTTTCACTGCATTTTTCTTTCTTTTACTAGTTCTCTTACCAACGGGGGGGATGCAAACTGGCTGTGTGGGGAATCTGGGCATGTTACAATCAGGGCCGTCCTTAAGTGGGGGCAGGAGGGGCAACTGCTTTAGGCCCCGCACTTTGGGGGGGCCTCTCGCTTTTGGGGGATCCCACGCAGCCGGCTGGAGTAAGGAAGCAGGGAGCTTCTTCAAGCTGTGGGACTAGGGAGCAGCTCTGGCTGGTCAGGGAAGGGGGAAGGGAATTCAGACAGGTAGCTTTTGGTTACAGGAACTCTTAAGTAGCCACCTTCCCACAACTGCTCCCTGAGGGGAGGAGAAAGGGCAAGTGTTGAGATAAAACTTATGGAGCCAGCCTCAGTCAAGCAAACGGGGACAAAGTCAGGAGAATGTCACATCCCCAGTCTTTACAAAACAGGACCTTCTCTTTGAATTTACATCAGCATCTCTAGAAAGCTTTCGAGATATTAAAGAACTTTTTTCCTTCTACACTTAACAAGAGTTTTCAGTCTTCAGGGATGTCTTTTTGAGCAAATTTCTCTGTGCAGATAATGATCTATTACACCTGAGAGAGAAGACCCCAGGCTAATGCTCATATGGAAATACTGGGTTTTTAGGGTTAATGGCCATCAATCAACACATTAAAGAAGGTTTTTGTCCTTCCTTCTGCACTGTAAATAAGCCCCGTTGTCATTGATTGCAGTCAGACCACCAGTCCTAAAGCATGGCAAAGAGGAAAGCAACTGTGGCCATCTGGGTCTAGTTTAGCGAAACAAACAAGGAATCCCGTGGCACTTTTAAAGACTAACAAATTTATTTATTTGTTAGCTTTTAAAAGTGCCACAAGACTCCTTGTTTGTTTTACATCAGGGTATCTGAGAGGAGGCCAAAGGTCCCTTGTTTCTTCCCCTCATCCTCAAACAGTACCTGAGTTTCATTACTTAGATCACCTCAAAGCAATGAGGAATGTATGAATACATATATTAAAATAAGATGGAAAAGGAGAGAGTCAGGCAGCATAAAGGAAATAACATACATTAGACAATTGGAATCCAGTGCTTTAACGTGAGAGAGGATCTGGATTTATTTCTTGACATCATCCAAAAATAGCATCTCTCTCTCTCTCTCCGAATTTTCAATTTAACAAAAACTTGAGCTAAGAAAATATTAGACTTGTAAAATTGTGTGCCTATCTTGAACAGAAAACCAGAACCACAAAGAAGAGTTACCTCCAGATGCTCCTGTCCACTTGGCTGTGAGGTTGATGAAACATCACCATGACACATGCAGTATTGCCTACCCTAAACATCAAAAATAGTCACAAATCTGGCTTAAATATATCATTAAAACTCACTTAAAAATAAAGAGATGTTTAAAGAAATAATAAGGGGGGGGGGAGCTATTTTCTCTGACTTCTGGGTTTTGAGCCTTTAGGATAAAGTCAGGTCATGTTCTTCTGCTTCTCTCTGCAACTTTTTAACCTGAGGGCTAGACATTTATGATTTTATTAAAGAAAAATTGACACTGCCCAGTGTTCCCTCTAAGCTGATGATGCAGCTGAACAAGTTACAGGTGCACAAGTTATTGGGGAGCCAGCAGACAGCAGGGAAGAAGCCTGTTGGGGCCTGGAGAACCAGCAGGGAAATTGCTCAGCTGCATCATCAGCTTAGAGCAGTGGTTCCCAACCTTTTTCAGGCTGGGGACCCCTTTGTAACAAAACAAAAAAAAAAACAAAAAAAAAACCAAACCAAACTTTGCGGACCCCCACGGCTGATTATGTAATCTGGCCTGCATGGGCAGACTCTGGCCCGTACCAGTGGGAGAGCTGGTGAGCAGTGCTGCCACTACCATTGCCTGCACCACGGGGAGCTGAGCCACGGCAGCTGTGGTACCCTGCCCTTACCCCTGCTGGGGAGCTGCTGTGGCTCTGTCCACCTGCCAGGAGACAGTCACAGAGGGGGAAAGGCAGCCCAGGCAGCGAGCATCATGGCTGTAGCTGGATTCTGGCCCCGGGTAGGGGGAGGCTCCCCAGACCCCCTGCAAAGTGTCTGTGGACCTCTGGGGGTCCCCGGACCACAGGTTGGGAACCACTGGCTTAGAGGGAACAATGCGCTGCAAAGTTTAAAATGGGGGGGCCCCCACACAAACTGATTTGCCCTGGGCCCTGCTCCCCCCTAAGGACGGCCCTGGTTACAACGGCAGGCCAAAACAAAGAGGGAATTTTTGTCAGAGTGAAGGTGGAGACAGTTGAGGGTTATTCACGATTAGTCTTGATTAGTCTGGCATACTTCCTGGCAGAGGAAAGATTCTTAATGAACTCTTAGTTAGCTCTATCTTTAAACAGTGGCCATATGAGTCAGGGCATATCTACACTGCAGGGTAAACACAGGGTTAGTTGGTCTCAGATCAGCTGACTTTGACTTAAAGAACCCAGGTTTGAGCATCTACACGGACTAATTGTTAAGCCTGGGTTAAGAATTTTCTAGTCCAGGCTGAAACCTCAGGCTTTGGTGCAGTGTTCAGACCTGAGTCAAACCAGTCATATCCTAGACTCCTTAGTATCCACACTATACCTAATAAAGTTCCTATCCAGTAATCTGGAAAAACCTATACCCATCTCTGAGTGCTTCAAACAGACAGTACTTATCCATTTGCAACATTGAGTCTGTGTGTAACAAAAGGGAACTTTTACTGAAAGGGAACCAAGCATTAGTTCAGGAAAACACTACAGCCACAATGAAAGTATGCAGGCAGAAGCAAACCTGACTCTACAGTGTATTAAGCAGTGTCCTTTGCCTCAGTTTACAAATGAATGTCTCTTAAACCTGGCAGCCCTCTCTCCCTCTGTCGAGTCCCATTCACTTGGCTGTCCTTGAAATTAGTGGAGACTCAGAGTTTAGAAGCGTGTCCACCAAATTCACCTTCCACCCTTTGTGGTGGGGAGCAGTGAGCCATTGTCGCTGCTGCTGCTGCTGCTGCAACTTGCTCACAGCTGCTGTTGTTTCCATGCCATGATTCTCCTCTGTTGCTGCAGGCCACGACTGGTTGCTATCTTTCTGCTGCCAGTGTTTTTCTGCCTTTGCTGGCTATTGTTGCTGCTTACAGCTTTAAGTTCAGAAGGGACCACTATGATCATCTGGTATACAGTAGGCCACAGAACCTCACTCACCCACTTCATTAATAGATACATGATGTCTGACTGAGTACTGTACTAAGTCTCAAATCATGATTTAAGACTTCAAGAAGCAGAGAATCCACCATTTACAGTAGTTTAAACCTGCAAGTGATCCATGCCCCATGCTTCAGAATACAACAAAAACCTCCCAGGGTCTCTCTAAATCTGACCTGGAGAAAATTCCTTCCCAACCCCAAATATGGAAATCAGTTAAACCCTGAGCATGCGGGCAAAACCCACCAACCAAACACCTTGGAAAGACTTCTCTGTAATAATTTAGAGCCCCCCCCCATCACCAGCCATTGAAAATATTTGCTGCTAGCAGTCACAGATCAGCTATATGTCATTGTTGGCAGTCTCATCATAACATCCCTTCCATAAACTCATTAAGCTCAGTCTTGAAATCAGTTAGGCTTGCTGCTCCCACTGCTCCCCTTGGAAGGCTGTTCCAGAACTTCAGTTCTCTGGTGCTCAGAAACCTTCATCTAATTTCAAATCTAAACTTCCTGATGACCCATTTATATCCATTTGTTCTTCTGTCCTCATTGGTACTGAACTTAAATAATTTCTTTCCCTCCCTGCTATTTATCCTTCTGATTTATTTTAGAAAGAAATCATATCTCCCCTCAGCTTTCTTTTCATCAACAAGATAAGTTCTTTAAGTCTCCGCACGTAAAGTTGTTTTTTCATCCTTCAGGTCATCTTAATAGCCCTTTGCTGCACCTGTCCCCCCCATGGGACTGCAACCCTCTGCTGATTCCTCTGTGATGCTGTGACATGCAGAGTGTGTGCTGTCCTGTTGCTGACAAGGTGTGGGCAGCCCTGCCCTCAGGCTAGATGCCTCCTGGCAAAAGTGCCATGAGCATGCTGGACAGCTATGCTTCTCTTGGAGACGGTGGGCACAGCATCCTCCACAATGCCAGTGCACTGGCCAGCTTGGGAACACCCCTCCCCCAATGCCTGACCCCACAACCCCATGGGAAGCCCTCTGTCCCCCATCCTGGGATGATGCCTATCCAATGTCCATGGCCCCCCTCAGGACTCCTGTCCCACCTGCCAGCCCCACCACCCCCAGAGAGGGGGTACTCACCAGTGCTGCCAGCAGGTGTCCCAGGGGCAGGCTCCTGTGGAGTTGGGGCAAACTTCTCCCTGGAATCTGGAGCAGCTCCCAGGCTTGCCATGTCAGAGGCAGGGATGCTGGCATGTGCCCACTGCTGCTCCTCCTTGTGCCCAAGGACAACATCCTTCTCCATGAACGCCTCCTCTGGGGCATCGTGCTGAGAGGGGGGCTCAGAGGAGTCCGTTCTTTGGATTGGCCCTGCATCTGGCTCCTGCCCCAGGAAGGAGTCCAGCTCTTCATAAAATGGGGAGGTGGCTACAGCAGTGCCCTGGCGTCGTCTGGCCTCCCGTGCCTTGTAATAGGCCTGTCTGAGGTCTTTGACTTTTACATGCACCTGCTGCATGTCCATGCTGTGACCTTTCTCTGATAGGCCCCATGCCATGGCTGCATAAATGTCTTTGTTTCTTTGGCTGGTGTGCACGGCCTCTTCCCCCCACAGTGCCAGGAGGTCCAAAATCTCCTGGGTTGACCAGGAAGGAGCACTCCTGTGGGGCCTCTGAGCTCTGGGCTCTGCCATCCCTGCAGCACTCGAGAAGGTCAACCTGGCTCTGACTGGCAACCAGGAAGTGCTGGGCTTCTGCCTGTCCCAGCCCTGGGATTGGCCAGGGCAGGCACTTTCTTGTTGCCAGGCACATTTCTTGCTGCCTGGACACCCATTAAGTTGACTTAAGGCAAGTCCCTGTTTACTGGATGCTAGTCGACTTTTTGCCCTGCAGTGTAGACAAGGCTTTGTTTAAGTCGACTTAAGCCTCCTTAAGTCGACTTAAACTCACAGTGCAGACATACCCATTGGTAGCTCATTGACATCCTGTGAGTGACCAGTATGCCGAGGTCTTTCTCTTCTTCTGCCACTTAACAACTGATAATCCCCATCTTGTAACAAAAATTCTTTTTGTTAGTCTCTACATGAGTTTGCACTTTGCAGTATTAAATTTCATGCCATTTCTATTACTCTGGTTCACAAGGTCATCCAGATCATCTTATATGATGTTTTGGTCCACCCCTGTATTGGCTATACCACTTGACTTTGTGTTATCCGAAAATTTTATTAGCATGCTCACACTTTTTGTGCCAAAGTCAGTAATGAACGTATTAAATAAAATTGGTCACAAGACCGATCATCGAGGAACTCTACCAGTAGTCTCCATCCAATCAGACAGTTCACCTTTCAGTATGACCTGTTGTAATTTCTCCTTTAACCAGCTCCCTATTCAACTTTCAAGTCTTGTATTTACTCCATCTTCTCCAATTAACAAATATTTTTGCATGTGGACCTATATCAAATGCCTTGCTGAAATACAAGTAGTTTAGATCTACTGTTATTTCATTTGCCTGAAGAAATCGGTCATCATTTCAAACGAGGAGATCATGTTGATCTGACACAATCTACATTTGTAAAACCTTTTTGTATTTTTTCTGACTATTCTTCATCTCTATTTCCTTAACTACTTTCTCTATCAAAATTTGTTCCAAGATCTTGTATACAATTGAGGTCAAACTAAGAGGCTTGTAGTTTCCAAGATCATGTTTTTCTCCTTCTTTAAACATAGGAACTATATTGGCAATTCTCCAGTTCAAAGTGTATGACCCCCCACCCCCAAGTTTACAGATTCATTATGTCTGCTACTAAAATCTGTTCCTGCTCACCAGTGCTGCCATTGCTTGCTGCTTCTATAATGTCATCTTCTGAAGTTTGGTCATTTAACCCAACTTTCAGTGATTTCAGTATGTAGTGGGGAGCCTCACAGCCAGTGCAGTCTCTGTGTGGTCTTTTGCTGTCCTCATGCAAAGTCTGTCTTAGCACCTAGATCTGCTTCTACTTAGCACATGTGGTTCAATCAGAACTTGTCAAGTGTAGTTCTGCTGCCCTTTACTCATACGATAAGGATGATAACATTTCATTACCTCTGTATTTAAATACTAGATTGATTTGTAACCTCAAACCAGCCAAGATTAATTATTTTGACTAAGTGGATCCATCTGTTGCACACACAGGCAAAATACATGTGTCTATGCCAGGGGTCTCAAATACGTGGCCTGTGGCCATATGCAGCCCATAAAGCTGTTTTCTGTGGCCCGCAATGACATGATTGTCACTGATACTTGCAATATTTTTGTATGAAAAGGTTTCAGTGTGCGGCCCTTGGGCTAATGTACTAGTCCTCGTGTGGCCCTCATGGTAATTTGAGTTTGAGACCTCTGGTCTATGCAAACTTGCTCCAGAAGTCTTCCCCCAACAGCTCATCACTAGATGTCAGGGGAGAGTTCATTCAGATTCTGCTTACATATTGTTTCAGTGCAAGGAACTTTCCAAATCTCAAATCTCAAGAACCGTCTTATTAGGCTGTCCAAATGTGCTGCTTTTATAGACCAGGAGCTACAACTAAAAATGGCATGAAAGGGGAACAGAAGTTGTAAGGAAGCTTTCCAGTTGATTGGCCAAATTCAATGATCAGAGTTGTCAGAATAAAGTTTCCTGACCTGTACTTGTCAGCAAAATCTGATGCTGTTAAGGTGCAGAGTTTTTTCAAGCCTTGCACACCGCTTTGTGATTAATCCTGTGCAGTGCAGGGGAGGAGGGTAATCAATAAACCCAAGATAAAAAGGAATGAGCAGGCCAGGGAGCTCAAAAACCCAATTCTATATGAGTGAGAGTAACACTGCACATCTGCAAAATTACTCCCTGCTTGATAACAGGTGCAAGCCAAAAGAGAGGAGTGCATATCTAAGGTTGAGGATTATTGCATTGTTCCATGTCTTCTCCGACAGACTCAGACTTTGCCTTTTTTTCAAAAGGGGAAGGACCTCTCGTACTTAATTTAATATACACATGTGAACAACCTGCTCTATTGACACAGAGGAATGACAGTCTGTTGCACACCATATGAGTACTTCCAGGATCAAAGCATTAATGGAAACTGTTCAGGACTGGAATACTGAAGGGAATGAATTCAACTTCTTAAACTTAAAATGCATGGCTCTCTCTGTGATGCCCAGCATATTACTCTTGTATATTTAACAGAGGCAACTAAGTTACTAACCAGCAAACTAAGAGGTAGAGTAGATAAATACTCATTTTAGCTATGTCTACACTAAGAAAAGTTAGTTCGAATTTAATTCAAAGTAATAAGTTCGAGTTTAGTTTGACCTAAACTCGAACTTATTACTTTGAATAAACAAAGTGGACTAATTCAATTTAATGTTAAGTCAAATTACTCCACTTTGTTAATTTGAACTAACTGCACTTAATTCAAATTTATTAAATTCTAACTAAGGGTTAATCCTAGTCTACACCATCCTTAGTTCGAACTAAGGTTTTACTAATTCAAACAAATCTTTCATAAATTGGAATTAAGGAATTCCTTAATTTGAACTAATGACAGCCTAGTGTAGACAGATGCTAAGTTAGTTTGAATTAAGCCCCCTCAATTTGAACTAACTTGCAATTGTACACATACCCTTTCTTATCTATAAGCATGTCAAGACTATAGGTATTCGCCTGCTTCCTTTTCTCATAAGTACTATTGCTCTGTCAGCAAATTGAGCCTGAGTTGATGGACGGCTTTATTTTCTTCTGCCATATTCATTGTGAATTTTAGCTGCATAGGGAAGGTAGTGAATTATGAAGCTGGAAATATAATGTTCACTTGGGGCATCCCCTTATTCAAAAGTGTCACCACACACACACACACACACACACACACACACACACACACACACACACCCTAAAAATCACCTCAAAGGAATTCAGAGATCAGTTAAAATAATTTAAGAGCTTGATGGATTGATTTAAAGGGGAAGAATCCCTAAATATATATAGTCTGGCTAAAGAATGACTGACAGTGATGTAACTGTTTATAGATATGAAAGATGTAAATATTCTGCTCATCAGTTTCATTTAGAACAGTCCCAGTGCCATGTTTACCATTTTGGAAGAGGACTATTACTTGGGATGTAATTTTAATGAGAAAAGTCCAATTTTTGTCTATATAAGGAACAACTTCCAGACTGTGAGATATATGCTGTTGTGGTGAGATATATATTATGTATATATGTTGATATGTATATATATGCTAATCCTAAAAGAAATGGCAGAAACCCCATCTCTGAAGAAATTAAAAAAAAGAAGAAAACAAATCTACCCTGGCAGGGGATGTCTGCAATTTTCTTATGTAGTGCACCATTTGCCACGACTGCAATATTTAGGTGCTATCACAAGGATTAAGGGGCTTGTACGTGTAATTCTTCTGAATCATTCATTCCCTGAAAGGTAGCCTACTCACTTCCATGATATGGACTTTTTCTAATGGATTTACTCCATCTGGCCAAACATTTTCTAGATGGATTATCTTATGATCAGTAACATATATTCTTGCAATTATGCAACAATATGTTTGTCTTGTTAATATTTATGGTTTTTCTGTTCTTTTAATTTGTGTCCAGATCTCTTTTTGTAGTCCAATTCTTTTGGATTTACATGAATACTGTCAGAAATGGAAACATCTCTTGTGTAGTGTATGTTTGATATATGCAAGTTGCTTGGGATGGACAGTAAGTAATGTTAAAGTGTTAGAGATAACTACATTATATTGATAAGTAGTACAGTCATAATGGCAGGAGTGAATGAAAGATTCTTTTAGAGCTGTGAAAGTGTGTTTGAGGCAGAAGCAGTTCTGTTTAGGATCTGGATCCATATGATTTTGTTTCTATTTCTGTCCATTAGACTTGAGAGAATAAAATAAAGATGTTTAAAGTACACATCCTTACTGGATTTTCTATTAATACTCTGACTTCACTGTAACTACAAAAAGAGGGTGCCTGAAATCTCTAAAAAATGAGACTTCTCTAAGTAGAGACAAAGGTATAGTAAGAACCAATGGTTGTAAGTTGAAGCTAGGAAAATTCACTTTTGAAATAAGGTGCACGTTTTTAACAGTGAGGCAATTCACCTTTGGAACAATTTACCAAGGGTTGTATTGGATTCTCCATCACTAGACATTTTAAAATCAAGATTGGATGTGTTTTCATGCTCTAATTCAAGTACGGCTCTCTGAATTGAAACTGGAATTAATACAGAGAAGTCCCATAGCCTATGGCTGTGTTCACACACAGGGATTATTTCGACACAAGTTGTGTCAAAACAAACTTGTATCGAAATAATGCCTTATTTAGAAATAACTTAGTCCGAATTAACAAAAAGTTATTTCGAAATAAGGGAAAAGGCGGGAAACGAAATAGCATGTTCACACTGTGAACTTGCTGTTTTGCTTCCGGAGGGGGCTGCAGGTGCTGGCAGGCTTCAAAGCAGCCCAGCGCTGAATGCTGCAGGTGCCTGCAAAGGGGGGCTGCAGGCACTCGCGGGGTTCAGTGCAGCCCAGCTCTGCAGGCTCCGGCCAAGGGAGACCTCTCAGTACCTTGGCTAGGGTGCTGAGAGGGCAGCCCTTGAAATGTTGTTTCGGAACACCTTGTTCCGAAACATGTTCACACGTATTGTTTCGAAACAAGGGTTTCAAAACAAGGTTGTTTCGCCCCCAAATGGGGTTTAACTTGTTTTGAAACAACAGCTTCCCGTTGTTTTGAAAGAACCGTGCATCGTGTGAACAGCAGAATTCTTGTTTTGGAACAACCTGTGTTGTTTTGAAATAAGAGTGCTGTGTGAACACAGCCTGTTATGCAGGATGTCAGACAAGATGATCACAGTGATCTCTTCAGGCTGTAAAAATTGATGAATCTGTTAATCTTATTCTAGAAAATAAGGGTCCAAATTCATCCCTGGGATTGCTCCGTTGCTCTGAGCTCAGGCAGGCTATAAACAGTCTGTTTGTGTACTGGCCTCTTGTTCCTCTGTTCTGAACAATCTGTTCTGTGTCTCAGGCCAAACTCATACTCATCCTGTTTTTGTTTATATGCTTAACTCTTCCTCCCAGCCAATCATATTCCTTTGCCAAGTGTTTAGCATAGTCTTCTGTCTGCACTTCCCTTCACTCTGCTCTTTCTGCTCTTTAGTTTGTTGAAGGGGCAATGGCGCCTTGGTTCTCATTTTCCTAAACAACATGAGGTCTTCCTTATTTTTAATCCAGCAGAGATCATCACAATATAATGTGTACAGTAGAATATTTTGTAAAATATACTTAGTAAAATGAAATCTCACTATAGTTCTGGTTATTAAATCTTTGCTGAGAGGTGGAGAGAAGCCTCTAATTTTTATGCTGATTATAAAGTGTGTGATTTAGTGAAGAATAGATTAGCTAGGTTCAGCGGTATGTACCTCAGGGCAAGTCTGTTACAAAATTAAGATGAGTTAAATTGTACTGATACACACCCACCGTAGTAATTAGATTTCTTGTAAATATGCATACTCTGTTACTTGTTTCAGTGGTGTGCATTCTCAGCAGGAGTGTGTGCACAGGTATAACTGTTGCTGTAGGGCATTGCAGGATTGCTTTTGAAAGACAGCAAAAGTCAATGCAAGCAATGCCGTGTCTACCCTGACATTGCGTCGACATAACTACGTAGCCTTAAACACCTACACCTCCTGGGGAAGTGGAGTTATGAAGTCAGTGTCATGGGTGATTTTCCTTGGTGGAAGCTACATTTTAGTGTCGACACTTACAGAGTTAGGTTGACATAAACCGCCTTATATTGACTCCATGCTCTATATATGGAATAGGCTTTTCAGGCATTTTTGCTGAAGTACTACTATACTTTCAATATGTTTCATTCTCCTGTCCTTGAAAAGTTTTTGGTTTCAATCCTCTTTATTTCATTTCATAGCTTTAACTATCTGCCTTCCAAATGTTAAGATTCATTTAGGTCAGATCCAAGTTTTCTTCAGCATAAGGAAAATAAAACCGACTTGTTTTATCATTTCTGAATCACAGCCTTGATTCTTTGAGACCTGATATAATTTTACCTGTTCTGTACAGCACTGTCTCTGATGCTATAAAAATCTTACTAGGATTAGGTGGTAAGAAAAATAGAAAACCTTCAACATACTACACTGTTTACTTTGGATGGTAGTAATATCACATCTTTTGATTTCAATTCTATCCTTCTGCTTTAGAAAAGTCAGTACCTCATTACTTATTTTCTGGATTTGTGTGATGAACTAAAGGTTCCCAAGATTTTCTCAGTTATGCTCAGATATTTTCTCCTGGGCTTATGATGGCTCACTTCTCTCCATTTCCCAGTTTTATTTCCTGGGTTTCAGTGCTGTGTTTTACCTTCAATTTGCGTTAAACTTTATTAGCTCTTTGGTGTGGCTATCTTGTCTAAATTGTGTTGAATCTCTCACTTTTCATACGTCCCCCCATTTTGGTATTATCAGGAAATTTTAGGATTCAACTTTATTAGTGTAGTTCACATAATCTATATAAAAAAAAGACAGGCTAAAAACTGATCTCTTGGCTTTCTTAGTATGTCTTCCATCTTAAAAAAAATTGGTATTTACAGAAGTTTGCTTTTTTCTTTATGTTTAAGAGACATTTTATCTAACTACCAACGCTTATGCGTAACTATGTCTTGTATTAATAGCCCAACTAACAAATTTTTGATCAAATTATGAGACCCAGATTTAGAGATAGAAATGGAAATGCTGTGATACCTCAATATAGCACTTCATGCCTCAGTAATGAAATTTATTACTTGATCCTGAATGTAACCTGCTGTAATATGTATTTGTCTTCCAGCTTTGGGGCAAAAGCCACACCAGCTCTGCTTTTGCCTTCTGCACAAGGTCTTTTATTCTTCTGCCACACAAAAATATGGGAGAGTAACAAGAGTGATAATACTGACACAGATTTATGTTCAGAATTCTCTGCCATGTTGTTCGAGGTACTCAGCCCTCCTGGAGCCACAGCTGGAGCACAGGAGTCACAGCCAGGGGAGCATTTGTCTTTCCTGGCCCAGAATTTTTTGGGGAGATTATAAGGAATTAGAGCCAATCATTAGGTGCTTCTGATTTCCAGCATCAGTTTGCTGGGCTTCTTCTTAAGGGAGGACTTGGCTCCCTGGCTCCATGGGCTTTTTGAGGAGTGGAGTGCCTTGCTACACTGCCTGCTAAACAATGTGTCTGAGTAAATATGTACTCAAATTATACTTTTCTCTTTGTATCTAAAAGTCTACATATTTGCTGCGCTGCACAGTTTACAAAAGATATCTGAAATACTTACCTCTGCAGAAATGTGGGTGTTATTTAAAGACAGATTGGAGCTAGGCTGGTTTACATTAGCTGAGGATCTATTTCATAGCCATGATCAAAGGGAACAGATTCTGTATGACACTTTGGAAGCAGCACACCAAAGAAGACATGATGCAGCAAATGAGAGGCAAAGATTCTTCTATGTCAACTTTGCATTCTTTTAAAGCTGTGCTACTCCAGAAACTGTGGCATAAAGAGGCTTCAACAGGGATAGCAATCTGGCCCAATATCTCTATGGCTATGTCTATACTATGGTGGATTGTAGTTATAAAGCAGGGGCCTCAAACTCAAATCACCACAAGGGCCACATGAGGACTAGCAAAGGGCCGTATGAGGACTAGTATGTTAGTTTGAGGGCTGTACCACTGAAAACTTTTCATACAACAATATTGCAAGTATCAGTAAAAATAGTGTTATTGCAGGCTCCAGGAAACAGCTTTAGGTGCTGCATGTGGGCCGACGGCCATGTGTTTGAGACCTCTGATATAGAGCCTGTATCACCAAATCACATGGGTCTAAAGAGCAGAGTGCATTGAGTCATGTTTTAGCTGAGTAGGGTAGAGTGCCCTACACAGCAGAACCCTAGAGTATATATCCTGCATACCCAAGGAGCAACTCCCACATTAGTACTGCTGTTCTTAGCAGGATGGTGTCCTGCTGTCTGCTTGTTTTTGGAGTCTTTTCCTGCCACAATGAAAGGCTCTGGCAGCAGGGGAACACCATTTTGGGATGTATTAACATGAGCATGGTAAGTAAGACACAGGAAGTAATTCTGCTTTACTCAGGGGTTAAAGTATAATTTGGCAGGCCTCAGAACCCTCCTAAATTGGCGGGCCCCTCTCAGGCTGGCATGGGCCGCCCTCAGACACTCCAGCTACTGTCCCCCAGAACCTGTCTCATCTCTGGTCCTCCAACGCTTCCTCAATCCCCCGCTGTGCTGTGCCATCTTCTGCTGCTGTGCCAGGCCGACCCTCTTCCCCGTGCTCTTTCCCCCCCCGGGCTGGCTCGCTTGCTCCCAAAGCAGTGATTTCCCTAACTCCCACCTATACACCTCCCAGCTGTCAGCTAGTAACAGTGTTATATCAAATTAGCAAGAACCCAATACACCGCCCACAAGTCTCCCCCTACAGCTCTTCTATTTTCAAGTCCTGAGGAGAATACTGCCCTGAATCCCTTACCTGGCCACCATGCACTGCAAAGCGGCCCCGGCCTGGGCTGACGCTCTGGCCTGAGCCTGCTCTGACTGAGCATGCTCAGAGACTCTGAGCATGCTCAGTCAGAGCAGGCTCAGGCTGGAGCCTCAGCCCAGGCTGGGGCAGCTCCCTGTCTCCCAGAACACACAAGAATGGTGTTCCTGGGTCTGCTATTTTTAGAAGCTCAGGGTTGGGGGCCTCTAAAAATAGAAAATGGAGCTGGCATGCTGAGTTCTGGGGCCCACTATTTTTAAATGGTAGGCCCCGGAAAGCAGTGTTCCAGCTCCATTTTCTACTTTTAGGGGCTCTGGAATGCTGTTCTAGTACGTTCCAGCCTACTTTAACCCCTGGTTCTACTTGGCCCTGATTAGGCCTCAGCTGGAGTATTGTGTTTGGGTCTGGGTGCCTCATTTCAGGAGAGATGTGAACAAATTGGAGCAAGTCCAGAGAAGAGCAACATGAATGATTAGACATCTGGAACACTTGAGTTTTGAGGGAAGATTGAAAGAACTGGGTTTGTTTGGTCTGGAAAAGAGGAGACTGAGAGGGGACATGATGACAGTTCTCAAGCACCTAACAGGTTGTCAGGAGGAGGAGGGAGAAAACTTGTTCTCTTTAACTGCTGATGATTGGATAAGAACCAATGGACTTCAATTACATCAAGAGAGATTTAAGTTTGACATTAGGAAAGCATTCCTAACAGGGTGGTTAACCATTGGAATAAGTTACCTAGGCAGACTGTAGAATCTTCATCATTGAATGTGTTTAAGACAAGGCTAGACAAGTAGTAGGAGTGCAGAAGACTGGACTTGATCTATCATGGTCTCTTCCAGTTTCTATGATTGTATGAATGACTATGGCAAGTGAAAGCAGCATGAAAAACCTGAGGTAGTGGGAAGGCAGTAGAGAATGACTCCAGGGGTTAAAGTAAGGGGGAATGCATTGTAACTGTGTTTTGGGACCCCTATTTTTAAGGGACAGTGTTCCAGGGCCCCCTCATATAGGGGAATGTGCCAGAATGCTGTGTTCCAGGGCCACCTAAAAATAGAAAGAACATGCAGGAACGCAGCATTTCGACATGTTCCCCTAGGGCCAGCTCAGGGAAGGGGCTGCAGGCTGCGGTGAGCCCATCCACCCCTCACCCACTTTTCCCTGGCCTGCGGTGGCCCCACCCCTTCCTGCGGGGCCCAGGTGGTGCACATGGCCAGGGCCCAGTCTCGGGCTTGTCACACTTGCACTGGTCAGCCCACAGGCCAGTGCTGCAGCCTCCCTGCCCCCAGCTGAGCCCAGCTGCTCAGTGGCGTGGGTAAGGGGGCCCTGGGGGTTGGGTCAGTCAGCCTCCCTCCCCCCAGCCCAACCTGGCTCCTCAGCGGCGGGGAAAGGGCATGGGGAGAGGGTTGGGAAGCTGTGGAGGGGTTGGGAAGCTGAAGGGTATGGAGTGGGGCAATGCAGACAAGAGGACTGAAGGGGCCTGGGGAGGTGTGGAGGGGAGGCTGAAGGGGTGGAGTGAAGAAGGGGGAGCTGGGGGGGTGAGGTTTAGGAGGGCTAGAGTGGGCGCATGGGGGCAGGGAGGTTAGGGAATGGGGATTGAGGGAGACATGGGTAAAGAGGGGTCTGCTGGGGGCAGGCATTTTGGGGGAAGTAGCTGGGGTGGGGGGGCCATAGCTGGGGTAGGAGCAGGCATTTGTGGGGCAGTAGCTGGGTTTGGGGCAGGCATTTTGGGGGCAGTAGCTGGGGTGGGGGGGCCATAGCTGGGGTAGGAGCGGGCATTTGTGGGGCAGTAGCTGGGTTGGGGGCAGGCATTTTGGGGGCAGTAGCTGGGGTGGAGGAGTAGGCATTTGTGGGGCAGTAGCTGGGGTGCGGGACAGTGGCTGGAGTGGGTAGGTAGGTGTTTGGGGGCAGTAGCTGGGGTTCATGAAGAGGCACCTGGACTTGCATGAAGGAGGCCTGGACCAGGGGTGGGGTGGGGTGGAAATGCAGGAGGGTTCCAAGGCCCGCTAAATTATACTTTTAACTTCTGGGTATCTCCCCTCATGAGACTCTC
Source organism: Podocnemis expansa (assembly GCA_007922195.1). NCBI lineage: Eukaryota > Metazoa > Chordata > Testudines > Podocnemididae > Podocnemis > Podocnemis expansa. The sequence goes on along the minus strand of ML681964.1, from coordinate 35,921,136 downwards.
CATAGTAACGAATTACTAGAGTCGTTCCCTTTTATCTCCTCACTACCCCATGTAGTTACATGTGCAGTGCACTCTACAAGCTCCTGTAAGTATTGACATAGTCTATGGGAAACACTCTTTTAAAGCTTTCCCTAAATTAACAAAGTCATTGTGGCTTCATGACAAAAACTGTTGTACAATGAGAAAATGTTGTATTTGTTGTATTCAGTAACAAGAACAGAAGTATTAATATGAGTAAAGTTCTCATGAATATGATGTACAGCTAGTCCTCACTTAGTGACCTACTCGTTTAGTGACCCCTCAGAGTTATGACCAGCTCTCTGACGAGTTGGTATTATGGCAATGTACGAGAACTCGCATCAACTCTCTCAGATTCATCTCATTCCCGCAGTCAGAACTAGTGTTTTTCGTCTATGTATTTTTACTTTATTGTGCACCCCAAAGTACAAGATGTCGGTGAAAAGGAAGAGCATGACTTCACCCGGAGAAAGCGCCAAGAAGCAAAGGAAGGCTATCGATCTTGAGACAAAAATGAAGATAATAAACGAATATGAAGCTCGTAAGAAAGTTAAAGCGATAGCACGTGACTTGGAGCTGGCACATTCAACTGTATCAACGATCTTGAAGGATAAAGATCGAGTGAAAGAAGCAGTGAAATCATCAAAAGGATATAAAGCCATAATAACTAGGCAGCAGAAAGGCCTTATTCACGAAATGGAAAAATTACTGGTGATATGGTTTGACGACCAGATACAAAAAAGAATGCCAATGAGCCTTTTAATAATTCAAGCAAAGGCACGCAGTATCTTTGAAACGTTGAAAGCGCGCAAAAATGAAGAGTCAACGGAAACATTTACGGCAAGTCATGGATGGTTTCAATGTTTTCGTTGGAGATTCAGCCTTCATAATCAAAGTATCAGTGGTGAGGCGGCAAGCGTGGACATAGAAGCATCAGAAAGATTTGTGGATGAATTTGACAAAATGATCGAGAAAGGCGGGTATCGTCCGGAACAGATCTTTAATGCAGACGAAACCGGACTATTTTGGAAAAAATACCCGAAAGATCCTACATACACAAAGAGGCTAAAGCAATGCCCGGTTTCAAGGCTTTTAAGGACAGGGTCACGTTGTTGTTGGGAGGAAATGTCGCTGGATTTCAGTTAAAACCTTTTCTCATCTATCGTTCTGCAAACCCACGTGCACTGAAGCAGGTTAGTAAGCACACGCTGCCCGTTTACTATCGTTCAAATAACAAAGCATGGATGACGCAATCTTTATTTGAGGATTTGTTCATGAACTGCTTCATACCCTCGGTCAAGCATTACTGTCTGGAAAACGGTGTTCCCTTTAAAATTATCCTCCTACTTGATAACGCCCTAGGCCACCCCCAGCATCTTGATGATCTATACCCTGATGTAAAGGTTGTGTATCTGCCTAAAAACACAACTGCTGTGTTATAACCAATGGACCAGGGGGCTCTCTCTACGTTTAAAGCGCTATATTTGCGCGCAACATTTTCCAAAGCGGTAGCAGCAACAGAAAATGGTGAAGTAACCCTGCATGATTTTTGGAAATCATATAATATTTTACACTGCATAAAGAACATTGAATCAGCTTGGGCGGGAGTGACAGAAAAGTGCATGCAAGGCATATGGAAAAAATGCCTGAAACGTTTTGTAAATAATTTCGAAGGGTTTGAGAAAGACGAACATATTGATGTCATAAATAAAAAAAATTGTGGAACTTGCTAATGTGCTTAATTTAGATGTTGAAGTGGAAGATATTGAAGAATTAGTGGAATACGTCAAGGGAGAGCTAACTAACGAAGATTTAATAGAGTTGGAAGCGCAGCAGCACTTGAAAGAGGAGGAAGAAGAAGAAGAAGAGGAAAGAGTGGAAGAAGTACAAAAGAAGTTCACTGTAAAGGGGTTAGCTGATGTATTCTCCAAAGTGAATGCAGCGATGTTAGAACTAGAGAGTATGGACCCGAATGTTGAATGGTTCACGAAAGTGGAACGACAAATGAATGAAATTTTATGATGCTATCGTGAAATTTATGAAGAAAAAAAGAAAATTACAACGCAGACCGCACTAACGAGATACTTCTCTAAAGTTCCATCCAGGACTCCTACCCCTACCCTTACAAGTCCTTCCATTTCCTTGCCATCATCTCCCTTACCAGGGCCTTCTACAGCTCCTGATAACCCTGCTGATCTCTCTGACAATGACATTGATGACTCCCCTGCTGCTGAACCACACTTTGAAGGATTTGATGAGTAAAAATGTCAGTGTAATCTGAATGTTTATTTTCATATTTCTTTGGTACATCATTTTTATAATTTTTGCTGATTGCATTTTTATGTTCTGTAATACAGTATGTAAGGAGTTATGCCAATAAAACAAAGTTATCACAATGGAGTTTATTTTAGGCCTTTTCTTTATAGTACTATTCAGAATATTAAAAACGATTACCTGTATTTACAGTACACTATGCAAACTAAGTTCAGTACATTAGAGCTTAAAACATTTAAAATATATATTAAAAATGTTATAAATGATGCAAAGGTGACATTAAAACTATCTACAGATGATTGAAAAACCCACTACCAGTAAAGTACATTATGCCTGAAATACCGGTAAGGGCTGCTCCTCGTTTAGCGACCAATTCGTTTATCAACCGGGTTTCAGGAACGGAACCCGGTCACTAAGTGAGGACTACCTGTACTGTTTAAGTGGACACAAATCAGATATTAAAAAATGGTAACATTCAAAAACCAACAGGGGAACACTTCAACGTCCCTGAACATTCTGTGAAAGACATGCCAATTACAGTGCTTCAGCTGAAATGCTTTAAAACAAAACTCTAATGTAAAGCTGCATCGTGAGAATTCATATGCGAAGTTGACACCATTGCATTAGGTCTGAATAGAGATTTGGACTGGTTCACTCATTGCCAAAGGCAGTTTCCACCTCTTTTAACCTTCCTGCCTCCTTATCTGTTGTTCCACACTGTTTGAATTGAAACAGCTTGTTTGGTTTGCTGAATAAGTCTGAAATTACCTTGTGACTAAGGCTGTGTCTACGCTAGGGAGCTCTGCTAGCACAAGTTTTACTTGCAGACAGCCACTGCTGTAATTATAGCAAGTGGCTCATGTCCACATGGCCATCCTTGGGTTAGTGGAGTGTGTTCTCATAGGACTGCTTCCACTGACCTGAATGGCAGTGTGGGGGGAGCTGAGAGAGCGATTTTTCAGGTCCCACAGGGAGCCCTCAGGGTCCTTGCTGCCAATTCTCCCCCTGCCCCTTTGGGGAGGCACCTGTACTATGGCTGCCGCTGTGGCTTTGGGTGGAAGCATGGGGGAAGCCACCTGTGCTTCCAAGGGTTCTGGGTGCATAGTTGACGTCCAGTTCAGCATCTTGCCAGTAGAGGGTTCCATTGTGTCTACTGAACACGGTAAGGGAGTGACATCCAGAAGGGATCAGACTAGAGAGGACAGCTGTGTGTGAGAATTAGGAGGGGGCTAAAGGCACAAGGCTGGAAGCTAGCTTTGGAGGAAGCCTAGTCAACCACTAGGCAGCCTGGGAGCTGTTCATGAACAGCGGAGAGCACATCAGGTTGTTGCTGACAAAAGCTGCAGAAGCAGCAGAATAGATGTCTTGGACAGAGCCTTTGAGGAAACAGTGCAGGGTCCTCTGCAGTCTGAGAGAGGAGTGAAGGGCACTCTCATGAGCACAGAGGGTTAGCAAATGAATATGAACTTAAAAGGGCAGTAAAAAACTGTGATAGCAAAGATGCACTATTCACAGTGGATTAACCTTGGAAGGTAGGTGGTGTGATCTGACTGTGTGCTAGCCCCAAAGGCAAGGGGATGCTGTGCTTGCAAGGACAGAGATAAGGCATTTAGAAACAAAGCTGAAAGGCTGGACTTCTTATCTAATGTTTGCCTACAAGAGGTGCAATGTGATAACAATGGAGAACAGCCTCCAGTGAAATCATACATGAGGAGATAGAACTCTGGTTAGTGCAATCTAACAGGCCAACACCCAGCTGCCTGTAAATAGAAGGAGATACTGGAAAGAAACTAGACATGTAGTAGACATGAAAAGCCTCATAGAACAAGGTAACCCTTTTATCCTTCTGCTGGACTTCTCCTGGGAGGCAAGTTAGAAAATACTGTGCTGTATCATTTGTTGTAACTCACATTTAAATCTAAGGCTGTCAGATCAAGCACCTCAACTGATCCACTTCCAGGAAAGAGGATAAGGGGAGAGGCATCTGCTATAGCATCTGTTAAAGAAGCTAGGTCCTAAATGACAAAAGACTGAGTAGGTCAAAATCTGCACCTTTCACCTACACCTGGAAATGACCTGGAAGCTAATTCAGGTTATGGAGCACAGGTGTCATTAGATGTTTGTGAAACATAGTTAACTAAGCATTCAACCACATCCTCCTAATGACCTTCAGGTGCAGCCTGCTGTAAAACATGGTATACTAAATCAGCTCTACTCTATTTTTGGGGCTTTTTCGGCAACAACCGACTGCCAGTTACACAAGGAACATAAAATTCCTTGCGTAAATGGTGGTGGCTTTCTAAAAAAAAAACAACAAGGAGTTGTGTGGCACTTTAAGACTAACAGATTTATTTTTTGCATGAGCTTTCGTGGGAGAAGATCCCACTTCCTCAGATGCTTCAAAGATGGGTGAACTTACAGAAAGGAATGAAACTAAATGCAAGGGGGTGTAAAACATAGGATCAGGTCATAAAGTAACAGCAAATCAGAGCAGTTTTCATGTTCAAACCATGGGAAGCCTGAAGTCCAATTACCTTTTGTAATGGGAAAAGAACCCATAGTCTTGATTTAAGTCCTGCTTTCACAGAATTTAGCTTGCATACTAATTCGAGTTCAGCTGTTTCTCTTTGAAGTCTTGATGTCTGTCACATCTCTGACGACGGTCATTAACAAATCAGTCATCGAGTGATTAGGAAAATGGAAGTGCTCAGCAACTGGTTTCTTTGTTCTTTGATTTCTGATATCAGCTCTGTGCTCATTCAGTCTCTTACGCAGTGATCTTCCTGTTTGTCCAATATATAAGGTGTTGGGGCATTTCTTGCACATGATGGCATAGACCACATTAGTAGATGAGCAGGTAAATGAGCCTTTGATGGAGTAGCAGGCTTGATTAGGACCTATGCTGGTATCTGTTGTGTAGATATGTGGGCAGACTTGGCAGTGTGGTTTGTTGCAGGGGTGTGTGCCTGCTTCAATGTTTCTGTTGTTAGATCTGTAGTTGCTGGTGAGAATCTGTTTAAGATTAGGGGGCTGCCTATAAGCAAGGAGTGGTCTGTCTCCTAATGCTTGGGAGAGAGAGGGATCATCTTTTAGAATAGGCTGTAGGTCCTTAATGATCTGTTGGAGAGGTCTGACTTCGGGGTTGTATGTGGTGACTAGTGGTGTTCTGTTGCTTTCTTTCTTGGGTCTTCCTCTGACTTCGGGGAACCCGTCTAGCTCTGTCAATTTGTTTTCTTACTTCCCCAGGTGGGTAGTGTAGTTTCAAGAATGCTTGATAGAGATCCTCAAGATGTCTGTCTCTGTCTGAGGGATCAGAGCAGATGCAGTTATATCTTAGGGCTTGGCTGTAGACAATGGGTCGTGTGGTGTGTTTACGATGGAAGCTCGAAGGATGTAGGTAACTATACCGATCAGTAGGTTTTCGGTATAGGGTGGTGGTGATGCGTCTATCCCTGATTTGTACTGTAGTGTCAAGAAAGTGGATCTCCTATGTGGAGTATTCCAGGCTCAATTTGATGGTGTCGTGGAAATTATTGAAATCTCTGTAAAAATCTTCAAGAGCATCCCTGCCATGTGTCCAGATGATAAAGATGTCATCAGTGTAGCGCAGGTAAAGAAGAGGTGTTTTGGGATGAGACTTGAGGAAATGTTGTTCTAAGTCACCCATAAAGATGTTGGCATATTGTGGTGCCATGCGGGTGCCCATAGTAGTGCCACTGATTTGGAAATATAAATGATCCTCAAATCTGAAGTGGTTGTGGGTGAGTACAAAGTCGCAAAGTTCAGTCACAAGCTGCGCTGTGGCATCATCTGGGATGGTTCTTCTAATAGCTTGTAATCTATCCTTGTGTGGGATGTTGGTGTAAAGAGCTTCTACATCCATAGTGGCCAGAATGGTGTTTTCAGGAAGTTCTCCAATGGACTGTGTTTTCCTCAGGAAGTCCGTAGTGTCTCGAAGATAGCTGGGGATGTTGATAACATAGGGTCTGAGGAGGGAGTCCACATAGCCAGATAGGCCGGCAGTAAGAGTGCCAATGCCTGAGATGATGGGGCGTCCAGGGTTTCCTTTTTTATGGATTTTAGGTAGTAGATAGAACATCCCTGGCCGTGGTTCTGGTGGTGTTTCTGTCTCTGTATGTTCCTGTGCTGTCTTAGGGAGTTTCTTGAGTAGGCGTTGTAATTCCTTTTGGTATTCCTCAGTGGGGTCAGAGGAGAGTGGTCTGTAGAAGGTTGTGTTGGAGAGTTGTTTATAAGCCTCCTGGACATAATCCAATTTATTCATGATGACAACTGCATCTCCTTTGTCAGCCTCCTTAATGATAATGTCAGAGTTGTTTCTGAGGCTGTGGATGGCATTGCGTTCTGCAGGGCTGAGGTTATGATGTAAAGGATGTTGTTTGTCCATGATTTCAGCCTTGGCATGGTGGTGGAAACAATCAATATAGAAGTCAAGTCTCTCATTTCGGCCTTCCGGAGGAGTCCATGAAGAATATTTCTTCTTGTAGTGTTTGGAGGAAGGCATTTGTGTGTCAGTGCGTCGATGACTGATTTGTTAGCGACTGTTGTTAGAGATGTAGCTGAGACATCAAGACTTAAAAGAGAAACAGCTGAACTTGAATTAATTTGCAAGCGAAATTCTGTGAAAGCAGGACTTAATTGAGACTATGGGTTCTTTTGCCATTACAAAAGGTAATTGGACTTCAGGCTTCCCATGGTTTGAACATGAAAATTGTTCTGATTTGCTGTTACTGTATGACCTGATCCTATGTTTTACACCCCCTTACATTTAGTTTCATTCCTTTCTGTAAGTTCACCCATCTTTGAAGCATCTGAGGAAGTGGGATCTTCTCCCACGAAAGCTCATGCAAAAAATAAATCTGTTAGTCTTAAAGTGCCACACAACTCCTTGCTGTTTTTTTACTGGACTAGACTAACACGGCTATCCCCTTTGAAGGTGACTTTCTAAGCAAATCACTTGTGGTTGGCTTTCCCCTATGCCCACTGACCCCCAGGACTTCTGGAGTTGGTTTCCAGGAGAGTGAGGCGAGTTCATATGCTCCATGATCTGCTGTCCGAAGGGTGAACTGACAGTGTAAATGTATAGAGATACTCTCAGTCTGGAGGTGACAAAGATCTGGGTAACAGAGACAAGATCCTCTCAACTGAAGTCTAGTCATATGAACAATAAAAAGGCACCTATGGGCACTCTTACTATGTGGGTATTGAATAAAATAACACAACATTAAAAATTTCTCAGATGGGATTGGTTAAACACAACACTGGGGGTCTGAGCACTTCATTGATACTCCTTCAATTTTCTAGGTATGTCTACAGGAAAACTGTCCACTCATGTACATTTGAAGATACCCGAGAACAACAGGAAAATGAATATCCTGAGAAGCCTCCCTCACCCCCCCCCCCCGAATGGAGGATTTTCTGAATGAACTCAAGTTTTAAAATCCAAAAAGCCTGAATTCAGTCAAAGGAAAATAATTATTTTTAAAGCAGACTTATCTTATCACTCTCCCAGGCTCAGTCATTTTTCAGACAGCAAGTGGAATGTTGGCAGCTGTTAGCTCTAAATAGAGAGAAGAATTTAAAATTGTACTGAGTGGCTGATAGACTTTCAATTCTTGCTCAGCAGGGCCACACTAGTGATGTTTCTGACAAAAATCAACTTAATTAAATTGGCAAAATTTTACCGTGAATGAAAACCCTCACTGTAAAATGCATGATAAACCAAAAATTGAAAGTTCAATGAAATAAGTCTGTTTAATATCATAGGAGGGCTATGTTAATGTTTATTTAATGTAAACTGAAAAACGGGGGAGCTCAAATATATTACTGATTGGTTATATATAATGCTGTGAATTGTAGTGCTCTTCATGTTTATGTTTGTGGCTCTGCATCTTCCTGTTTCATCCAGTGGCTGCACATAAATGTAGGTGCAATGATCAGTTAAAAAGTTAAGAAACAAAAGCCAGAAACTTAATGTGCAGATATTACAATATTATATTTGCTTAAATATAGAAGTTTGGAAAAAATCAGTCTTTCTTTTGTTTTTCAGTGCTTCCCTAATCTGTCTTGACACCTGCCAACTATGTGACCTGCTGTTGCCTTATGGAATTCATTCTTTGATGCCCTGCCCTTTGCTAGTCATTTATGCCTTTACAAAGTGTATATGAAATGCTGCCATTCTGGTTTGCCCCAAACTGACTGGCTGTGAGTATTAACAAGATTGGTCCTTGCATCTCTATGAGTTAGGTGTGGACTCAGAGAACTGTAAATTGTGTCCTGCTATTGCCATTTAATATCTTTATTCAAAGGTGTACATGTGGGATATAAAGAGAGGTATAAAATATCTATTGTCTGTGTGAGATAATTTTTTTTCCTATCAAAGAGAGAACCCCTTGTTTGAGCCCAGTTTTTCTGGACAGCTTGGAAGTCGTGGCTGTATGTACTAGAGTTACCCATTCAATCTTATCTCCTTTTTGCATAACTTTTCAATCTTGTATTAACTGAATTTATTTTTTCACTACCTCTTTTCTGTTAATGTGATGTATTTTGAGAACGGAATGCAGTCATCCAACAAAGAGAAGAAACCTTCCCTTGAGTATAATAAGATGCAGAGGAACAAAATCACATATTTTTATCATTTGGTCCTTACTGAGCGAAGAAATTACTGTATGTTACGTTATATTAAATATTAATTTGTATACTTCCATTAAACATTTACTATACAGTAGGTGATTGGTTTCATATATGTCAATTATTATGCAATCATTTTGTATAGAGGATTTTATATCTTATCTATATAAAATTGTCTCATCTTTGAGTGAAAAATTACAATGTGGTCATTTTTTTCCATTTACCAGGAAAACAGCTTGCTTTGTCATACTGCTAACCTTTGGAAACATTTACATTTTCATCAAAATCTAGCTAATCATTTTTTGTAGCTCTTGGGGTTAGAATACATTTCCAAAAATCTTGATATTTAATATAAATTGTGTGTTGTGGTTGAGATGAGCAAACGGCTCATAGGATTAAACTGTATTTAGTGAACCTGATTTTCCTTTCACACTGGTGTAAATCAGGAGCATCTAGGAAAGTACAAAAAGTAACACTGGTGTGGAACTGGTGTAAGTGATATAAGAATCAGATCCAGAAAATAATGAAAAAGTGTCTTCAAGGAAAAAATTACTACTCAGTGTGAATAATGATGGTGGCTTCTGGTCCCAAATTTTAACTTCTACGTGAGACCACTATTTCGCCTTTGCTATACAACCACAGATACAGTTTTTAAGTTTCCATTGTGACAAATAAATTGTCACGATGAAAACATAAACTGAAATCTGTATAACTGTACTAAAACTTCTCCAGCATGTGCACTCAGTAATTTGTTGAAGGCCTAACTTCTGCCATTGGATTTGTCCAGCAGGATTTCTTGCAGAGTAAGTTACTACTTAAGGTGAATAATAGACGTAGAATCTGACTCTTAATGCTTTGGTCTCTTAGGTAAATATATATTATGATGTGCAATCTAGAGGTTTCCTTTAAAAAGTCAATATTTGCCAACTGTTACTATATGGTAGCATCTTAGACACAGTACTGTAGTTACTACTTATTCTAAATATAGATAAATGATAATGATATTGTGTGTCAACTGTAGCTAAATGCTGGCTAAATGATGTCATCCTTTTAATGTAAGCATACATGTACGGTTGACTAAATAAGCATTTAAGCCCTTTTAAAAAAATTGCTAGTTCCCCAGTTTAAAATATAAGCTATGCATATTTCTGAAATCTCCAATGCCAAATTTCAGCCTGAAGAAAATTGTTCTGGTTCTTATAGTCCCTGAGGGAAGGTTTGAAAGATGGAATGCTTACACATGCTCATTTGTTGTGGCCAGAAAAGATGCACTCTTATAATTAATTATTAACAAAATCAAGAGAAAAGCATGTAAGGTCATTGACTGAACTTCTCTACCAATCTATCTAATGAGGAGTCCTGTTACATATTGTTAGCTGAGATGGTTCCTTGCTAAATTGGCCGTGCTCTTCGCTGTAGGTGGTAAAGTATATAAATCTCTGCAGCTCTGCAGTTTAAAACACTGTCTGGAAGCAGTGCCCTGTAGAACACAAACATGACATCTATTTCTAGATCAAACTAGACAGAGAAAGCTAGCTAACTACAGAATCTTTCACAGGTGCTTGGCAAGTTATGAACACTGCAACACTAAATGGTTGTAACTATTGTGATTCACAGAGCAATGATGCACATTTTTTTTGCAAATGATTTTTCTATAAATAATTATTGTACCAGCCAGCTGCGGTGTTTCATAGTATTTCTAGCTGTTCAGTTGAGCTAGCTTACCCAGAATAAAGGGTAGCCTTGAACACCAAAACAAGGTTGAACATTTGATAGGACGACATAAGACACCAGACAGACAGACTAGGGGAAGAAAGGAAGATCTCTCTCCTTGTTCAAATAGAAGGATGAGAAGAAATATTGTCCTTTTTAGTTAAATCAGATTGTGTTTTATAAAAAGGATGTTTTGAAATGAGATAATTTGTTTTGGTTAAGCAAAAGCTGGCTCTTCAAAGGTCTGCAGAAGAAATTACAAATACCCCAGATATGGGGAAGTTTGGGGGGATAGGTGTTCTCATGGCAGCTTAAAGAGTGAGACTCTAGTCTCTCCTGTCTGAATGGAGTGTGTGTGGTGGTGAGAAGGTTTTCCTGTCATGGCAATATTACCATTCCCTCTGTCTACCTTCACACCAAATCCTGGAGCACACTCTCCACATATCCAAGCAGAGAAGGCAAATGGACAGGGGGAAGTTTGGGAGCTCAATCAAAAAGGTAACTGATTTCTCTCCAGACTGTATTTGTTTTGTTGGGACTTCCTACTAAAGCAATCACTGACAGTCTGGCTGCACTGCAGTTGCCATCCTCCAAAGGATGCCTCTAGCTACCAGTGCATTTTAGGTGATCTGTGGGTTGGAGACCAGGATTGCTAACTTAGGTGGCAAATCTGACCCTCCTTATATAACAATCTATTCTGGATAAACTCAGTGAAGAAAATATAGTGGAATTCCCCCCCCCCCCCCCAAATTCTCCCTGCCATGGGTTTTTCCACAGAAGAGGGTTTATTGGTATATTAAATCCTGGACATGGCAGAACTTTCCAATTAAATTGTCAACAAAACCAATAAATTTCCATAACAACTTCTCAGTTTTCACTAAATAAAATATTGTGACAGAAAAAAAATGTTTCATGAAAAACTTCTGACCAGCTGCTGGCATGAGTGAAGAAAGGTAGGCCTGCTTCAGTTACTATCAGTGATGTAGCCTGATACTTTATGATTTGGAATTTTAGTTGGGATTGCCAATAGATCTTGCCAGGGAATTTGGGTTCTTGTCTGAATTTGACCACAGAAAATAGTTAAAACACAGAACCCCCAATTCCTAACTGGAATTGTCAAACAGTTTAAAGTATTTTATAAAATCCTTTTATTGTCAAAAAGCATAAACAGTAAGTCCAGAATTGAGAAAAAGGTTAGTTGAGTAAATACAGTGGTTAAAGTAAAATTTGATGGGCCCCACAACCCGCCTAATCTCTGGTCCCCCTTCGTGCATGTGTGGGCTCCAGGTCAGGCAGACATTTTTGATCCCCACCAGCTCTTTACTCACAAATGAAGCACAGCCTCAAATCCACAACATCACTCCAACCTTGTCCACTGAGTGCCCACATCAAACCCCTCCTTCCCCATGTCCTCCTCAGCTCCCATCCCTGTTCCCTAAGCTTCCTGCCTTTAACCCCCCATCTGCACTCCAACCCCCTCCACAACTCCGCAGCCCCCTTTCAGCCCCCCAACCTCCTCCACACTTCCCCAGGCCGCCGCCCAGTCCCCACTCCAGCCCTTCATAGTCCCCTCCACCACTACCCAGCCCCCACCAGCCCCTACCTAGTCTCCTTGTCCCCATGCTCCCCTTTACCCTCCCCCAACCCCCTAACTAACTCTATCCCTCCCCAGCCCCCCATCCTGAACCCTTCCCTAGCCTGGCCACTGGCTTCTCTGGTCTCCTTGCCCCAATCTACCCCTTTCCCTAACCCTCTGCCCAGCCACTGGCTTCCCCCAGTCTCTCAGTTCTTCACCCTAACGTCCCTGCCCTGCCGCCAGCTTCCACAGTTTCCCAGCCCCAGTCTGACTCCTCTAACCTGCCCGCTGGCTCCCTGACACTGCGGGCCTTCCTCACCAGCTGCCTGTCCCTGAGACCTCCGCCAGGACACTCCCTTACCTGGTTGATGGAGCTGCTGCTACCTGGCTCACCGCAGACTGCTGCTCCTGTCCTGAGCATGCTCAGGTAGGGAGATTTAAAAACTCCCAGCCTGGCTCAGCTGAGTCAGCTCCCTGCCAGCCAGAAGACTGTATCTTCCAGCTGGTTAGGGGTTGTGGCTTCTGGTAAGGGCAAACGCACCAGAATACTGCATTCTGCTCCATTATTCTATTTTAGGGGTCCTAGAATGCTGGACCCTAAAATTTGTGGGCCCCGGAACACATTCCAGTGCATTACCCCTTACTTTAACTCCTGAGTAAATATATATCCAAATTACAATTAACTTCTATTTTAACACAGACAGGAAATCTTATGCCTAAGTGATTTTGATATTAAAATTTATGGTTACAATACTTACACCTTAGTTCCAGGCCTGGCCATTTGGGGCCTCAATTTGACAGGAAGGGTGCAGAGACCAGTAACTTTAGCTGATATATCTAAACTTATGAAAGCAACTTAAGATAACTAGCTAATAAAGGAAATAAAGTCTGTTCTGTGGTGTGCTTCTCAAGCAGAGTCTAGTTGAAATGTTAGAAGCTAAAAGCCACCCTTAGTAACAGGATTTGGGGTTTTTATACTCTGCTCAACATAAAGCAAGCTAGATCCTCCTCTATTACCCAAATATGGGGTCTTCACCCCAGAAATTGTAGGATACATCTAGTCATTGGTCAACAGGTTTGTGCATATAATTCATGTATATCTGCCCTCCAGAATGTTCCATTATTTTCCCCTTTATTATCTTTGGACATCTTTGTGGGTTTTGTGGTGTTTCACTAAATATCAGGGGTCCAAACTGGTAAATACCGAGTTGTCTTTCTGTCTGCTGACCTGGGTGCCAGGATCAAAATACAGCCTTCTGGATATTCGCATCACTGAACACTGATGAACAAATAGACACACCTATCACCTGCGTCTAGTTTCAACCTAATATTAACTTAACTTTCCAAGTTCTGTGCAACTTATGCCTACACCGTTAGCTGTTCATACAAGCTGTATAATTACATAGGCCTGTAATGTGCCCTGCATTCCAGCAATCCATATAAAAGTTATGCTAACTTATGGTAAGTATAAATCTATAATGGCATTAATATGTTAAAAATACATATGTGATCTATAGATGAATACATACAAGCAAGTCAAGCATAGGTTAATCTGGGGGCTACAGAGATGGTAAATCTTAGGTAAGAGAGGTATGTGTAGGGACTATTTGTTTTAAAATCCTTTTTCTCTGTGCTTTGATCCTGTGTGAGAATAGACAATATTTTGGTGCTAAGTAGGCTGTTTGGTCACTTTGTATAAACTTCTGCAGGGAAGATTCACAGGTGCTGAACCCATTGGACCTTCTAGATGAGTATGGTTGATGCATTAGATGCTGTGTGCCACTTGTTCTAAAAGTGGGAGAATCTGCAATTCTGTACTATGAGTGGCTAGCAGGGGGCCAGGTCGGTCATTGTCCATGAGTATATGGACAGAGTCAAGAAAGGGATGAGGGTGGGGGGCTCAAAAAGCACATATCTGAAGTATATTCATGGGTGGAATTTGGAGCTTGCCCTGAGAAAGGCAGCTCCAAAGATCCAGTTTCCTCCCTTGCGCCACACCCCCCAGCCATGCCCTTTCGCTGCTTGCCTGATCTGGCTCCTTTCATTGGGGCTGGATCCTGCTGCCATTGGCAGAACCAGATCCCTGGCCGGAGCAGGAAAAGTGTACATGGTTGTCAGTGGGAGGGGGAAGAGATGAGACTTAACTACAGGCCACACCGTATGTAGCCAGTGATTTTATAATAGTCTTGTGATAACTGGTGCCCTAAGTGCAGAAATCAGCGTATTACCTGGGACTTTTAGCTATCATTTTAAGTGAGTTCCTAGTCCATGTGCTTGCAGGGAATAGCTTAAAAAATGGGAATCCTTGACACTTCAGCATCAGCAATAGGGGTGTAGCTTCGGGTGGGCACATGGCCACCTGGCTGGCCAGCAGACCCACCCAACCCCCTGCTTGCAACAGCACTCAGCAGTGGCTGTGAGTGATGGTTCTGTGGGCAGATGGGCAGGGGTGGGCTGCTCTTCATGTGACCAGAAGCAGGACTGGCTGGTCCTACCTGGAGATTCAGGTGTCCAGCCAGAAAACAGGAGATGGCCAGCCCCCTGGTCAGTAAGCAAACTGATAGAACCTGTGTAATGTTTTAAATATCACGATTTTTAAGCCAATTTCATGAGGCTTTTTTGGGGAGAGGGAAGCTTCACTCCAGGATTTTGAACACGTGGTTGGCATTACTGTACACCTGATTGTTCTGGTTCTCTCCTGAGCAGGATGGATAGATAGATAGAAAAGGAATTTGTCTTCAGTTCAGCATGGCACTCATTCTGCTTGTTATTATCTGTATTATTGCAATAGTCAGCTATCCAAATAACAGAGTTATCTTAAAATGGTGACATTTTGTGAGGAAAGTAGAATTATATCAGTGATTGCATATTGCAGTTCTGACTATTTTAAAATAATGGTTTTTTCTCCCCTAAAGATTGTTTTACAGGTATGTAAACATCAGAAACAAAGTTTCCTCCTTTGTTGGACTTCTCTTTATAGTATTGTCTAAATGTATCAATATAAAAAGAAAATATGCATTAGAAATCCACCAAACATTCCTCACATTTCCAACATTTCAACAGAGTACAGGTTTGTGTGCAATATTGTATCTCTAGTTATGCATGGCAGTGTAGAATGGAAGGACCTTGTCTAAGCATCCTTGCTGTGTCAAAGCTTTTATTGACTCAAAATGTGATTAAAGAGGGATTATGTGAGAAATTAATACTGACCTCTGTTTTAATGCTTAGCCCTGGTGCCTGAAAGCTCCAGAATGCCATTTTGGCATTTGTTTCGGAAGCCAGAACAGCATTCCAGTTATGCCAGGTGGCTTCTCTCCTTCCCTCTAGAGCAGGGGTCTCAAACTCAAATCACCATGAGAGCCACATGAAGACTAGTAGAAGGCCACGTACGTTAGCCTGTGAGCCGCACCACTGAAACCTTTTCATACAATGATATTGCAGTTAACAATAGTGTTGTGGGATGCAGGAAATAGCTTTAGGGGCCACATGCAGTCCATGGGCCGCATGTGTGAGACCCCTGCTCCAGAGCATCCTCCAAGCTGGCAGATGCCTATGCTAGGCCTGGGTGTGGGGTGTGTAATGGTGGCAAAGATGGCGAGAGCTGGAGATGCTGCAGCATTGCTTGGGTGGGAGCTCACTGTGTAGGAGCCTGGCCAGGCAGTGGGGACTTGAGGGTGGAATTAAAGCCAGGTGGCAG
The DNA here is from genome assembly GCA_007922195.1 of Podocnemis expansa. Lineage (NCBI taxonomy): Eukaryota > Metazoa > Chordata > Testudines > Podocnemididae > Podocnemis > Podocnemis expansa. Next base: position 35,905,210 of record ML681964.1, on the reverse strand, counting down.
GACTGCCCTGAAAGTGCAGCCCCCAGAGAGAGTAGCAGTCAGCAAAGGTAGTGGGGGCATGTACAGGATAGGGTCTGTGAGGAGTCATCACTTGTTTCTCCAGAACTTCCCTAACTCCCCTACTGCCCCGTCCTCCTCCCAGGTCCTTCTGTGATTCCCCAGCTTCCTCTTCTCCACTCTACTACTTCCTGGGACCTCCCATTGCCCTGCATTCTAGCACTTATTTTAGGACTGCAGCACTGCTCATAGGCCAGGGCTCAGCAGATGTCCCGAATGTTCCCTGCAACATAATCAAAGCTGCTATTAGATCACAGTTTCTCTGCTGGTGGATTAAGTGGCTTTTTAACATTATTAAAAACAGATTGCAAAGCTGGCACCTTTGTATGGTACATATAGTATGATAGATATTGAAAATATGCTAGATAGCTATCTCTTTTTCCTAAATATGTCAATAATACATGAATATGCTTGGTGTAATATTATACTGCTTTAGTAGTCTCATTTACACAGAATGACAGTGCAGTGGTCTCCAACTAGTCAGTTGTGATCAAGTGGAGGCTTGAATGGTTTCTTGTTACATTAAGCATCTGAACGGCAGCTGTGGGTAAATCTGTCACCGTTTCACCATCTGTTGGCAAAAGGTTGGAGATCACTGGCCTTGTGGATTGAGCTCTGGACTGGCCCTCACCAGACCTGAGTTTTGTTGTTGTCACCCAAAAGGTCAGTGGCTGAGCCCTTGGGCAAATCTTGTGAAGTCCCTGTGCCCCAGTTTCCCCATCTGTAAAATGGGCCTTGTAAAGTGCCTTGAGATCAACTGATGAAAAGTGCTAGGAAAGAGCTGAGAATTATTATTAAATAATTATACCTGCACAGACACTAAGACATTACTTGGATTTTATATATTTATGTAGTAAAATATTTCTCCCATTTGGATGGGGGAAGGAGAGCTGTGATTGTCCTTGAGTATCTGAGTGACCTTCTCTGGAGTGTCTTATTGCAGTGACTTGGACAGCTTCAATGGTTGCTTTGTCTCTCTAGCTTTAGCTGTTTGCCTGTCCCAAATGCCACCTGCTGAGTCAGTCATCAACTTTCTGTTGGCTCTGTAGTGTTGTCTGTGTGATGCTCCTCATTTGTCAATCATATGTATTTCTTCATCCCCTGCCATGGGACTTGCGCCTGCTTTAATGACTGGGGCTTGAGAGATGATGAGAAACCTGAACTGTGGAAGTCCTATATGTTACCTAAATCAAGAGGAATGGTGTTAGTTCAGCTTCTCTTTATGATCAGGCCCTTATTTTGTACACTCTGGCTCATGGAACCTCTGCTTGGATTTATGATCATGTAAAAACTAATGTATTGATATAATCCCTGCTTGCTTCTACATTTCTGAATTTAGGCCTGTATTTCTATATAACTGATGGCTAAATTCTGTTGAACTCTGCCCAGTTTCTATGCTGCTGACTTCTGGGCAAGGTTGCACAATCCCAAAAAAATAAAATTGATTTTGCAGGCTTTCCACATCCTTCTACAACACAGGAGCTGGATGAAGAATTTATTGAATCTAGCTCTGAGAAAATCTTATAGCACTGTCTTCTAAAGTGTCAGCATCTTCACTGTTTGCTGCCATGGGAGAATTTAACTCATTCAACTTTGTTTTCAGAAAATATTGCCTAGGTTATATTTTCACAATTTGCTGTTCATTTGTCATCTTGAATTTATACAGTTTTATTTATCTGACCCCATTTATACATCAGCAACAGTATGCTGCTAAATGGTACAGAACCTGCTTCAGTGACTACTGTACATGTGACTTACACATGAGCCGGTCCAGATTATTGAGATTGCCTGGCAGTACAAGAAACACACCCACCTGGTGTGTGAAACACAGCAAATAGGGCTGATTTTCCAAAGGTCAGCCATACAGTTGTGCATGCGAAAGAATGCATTGATTCCCTGTTGCATTTCTAATTAACTTGCTATTGTACTTAGTATTTGCTGCAAAAAGAACCAGTTAGACACACAAATGTTTGTTTGGAGTCAATTATTGGTTATTGCATATGCAAATTAGATGCATAAATGCACATATTTTTGATGCATGTATTTTCCTGCCTGACCTGTTGAAAATCAGGCATTTATTGTTTCTAACATATTCAGATCTCTCTTTCTTTGTCTGAAACATTTTATTTATTGCAATTCAAATTGCTTATAGGAATGTTATAAATTTTAAAAGAGCATAAAAAACTGTCAGGGTGAAATGAAACAGAATTAAGAACAATTGATTTTAAAAGATCTTTTCCCATGGCTGTATTTTACTGCTCAATATTACTCTTTTTACTTCTGTCTTGGGTAGCTACCTTTAAATAATGGGGGGAACCGGTCCAGAATTTTAAGTATTTTTATGTTCAGATTATAAACTCAGACTGAAAGTCTCTATGTATGTATATTTGTCCATTATAAGGGGCATAGTTACGGTGGTACAGTCGGACCAGGGCACACAATATGGTGGGTGCCCAGCCAGCAAAGGATGCTCTACCTTGGATACCAATGTAGTTAGTCCACAGTCTACCAATAGATTGATGCAGGTTCTAAGAACTGATAAGTGGCCTGCTGCCAGGAAGTGCTCCCTTTCCGACAGCTCAGAGGAGCAGGAAACAACCTCCTGCCATACAGGTTGTCAGGTAAGTGCTCCCATGTCCTCCCCAGCTGCTTCCTGCCCCAGCATGGACATCTCCCAGGGGCTCCAGCGCTCACCTGCCACTTTGCTCCTGAGCCTGATAGGCTTACTTTTCAGCTGGTCCCTGACCCCTCACTGTCATCACCCTGGACTCATACTGAGACCATCAGTTCAGCTCATCTAGGAAGGTGCAGCAGTGGACTTTGGCTGGGAGCTATGGGATTGCTTGTGGCTGATTGTGAGGTGCAGGCTGGGATGGGTTGGGGGAATTCAGAGTGTGGAAGCAGGGTGGGTGATGCAGAGGGTTTCAGGGCAATTTGGGAGGGGGATGTCTGTGGAGAGGTTGAGGGAGGGTGGTGGAGGACGGATGGAGAGTCAGTCCCAAACTCAGATGGGAGGGTAGAGGAGGCCAGGGAGGGTAGCAGGGGGTGGATGAAGAGTGGGTGTCCAGTCCTACCAAATGGTGCAGGAGACTGGAGGATGATTGCAGGAGACAGGTGGGAAATGGCTCAGATATTTAATGGACTGATAAACTTGAAGGTCAGAAGGGACAAATATGATCTAGTCTGACCTGCACACTGCAGGCCACAGAACCTCACCTACCCTCTCCTCCTGTAATATACCTCTAACCTATGACTGAGTTGTTGAAGTCCTCAAATCATGGTTTAAGACTTTGATACAGAGAACCACCAGGAAGTGAGCTGTGCCCCATACTATCATAAATGTGTTTGTCTGAGCGGTTATTGCAGTTATGCTGGTCACAGGAGATGCAAGAGACAAAGTGGGTGAGATAATATCTTTTGTCCAACCAACTCCTGTTGGTGGAAAAGACAAGTTTTCAAGTTATACAGAGCTCTTTTTCTGCTCTGAGAAGCCTTGTCACTCCTAAGCCTGGAAGCTTGTCTCTTCAACCAGCGGAGACATGCTTTTGATCTATGAAGATTTCTTTTTCAGCTCTGTGAAGCCTGGAAGCTTGTCTCTTCCACCAAGGGAAGCTGGTCCAATAAAACCTTGTGTTTCCATTTAGTAGGCTAGATTTTCTGGTGCACTCTAGCTCCTATGCAACCTTTTCACTGATGGAAAGCCATTGTTACCTTGGTCTAATCAGCCAAAAAGCATGATGAGATAGCCCAGAAGTAGCTGGAGCTTAACTGTGAACTTCCATGCAACTGGGGATAGGTTAAACCCTGTCTGAAAAGTGTGTGTATCTTAGAAGCAATTAGATGATGTCATAGATGTGGGTGAGCCTGGCTTTATCTTGATTAGATAGCATTTCTGTGATATGGAAGCAAATGTATCATGAGTGCCTGTAATACAAAATGGATCAGTTACCATGATCTTTGGAAAATGTTGAGGATACAGTTGTTTTAATTTTTGTTAATTGAATAGCAGTATGGATCCTTATTTTTCATTTAGACAGAGACTACATTTTCAAGAGTTGTTTGTGTTTTTGTGAAAACACTTTTTTCAGTTTGATGCATGACTGTTGAATACAAAGCAAATGCTATTTGTGCTTAAATTGCAAGTTTTACCATTGGCAAAATTGTGGGTTCAGGTATAAAGATTTAGGGCAGGGGTTGGCAACCTTTTTGCAGGACTGTGTTCAGTTCTGCTTTCTGGCCCTCCCCCAATGCCAGCATCAATCAGTAGCAGTGGGGCGGGGGAGAGGTAGGAGTGGATGGGAGCAATGACAGGATAATGTGGAAGGGCAAGGAAAGCAAGGGTGGCCAGTGAGGTGAGGTGGCAGGGTAGCATGGTAGGTTAGGGGTGGTGAGGATGGACAGAGATGGGGTGGTAGGGCAGGGTTGGCCAGTGGAGTGATGGGGAAGAGTGGCATGGCAAGGGTGAAACAGGAGGGTAGAGATGGGATGGCAAGAAAGCATGGCTGGGCAGGAGTGCATGTGGATGACTGTGTCCAGGACCCCCAAGTACCTAACCCGACTTCAGCCCTCCTGGGCTCCAAGCTGCTGTGGCTTGGCTCCAGTCCTTCTGGCCCCCACCCAGACCCCAAGCTGTTACTCCCTGCTCATCCTACAACCTGGAACCAGTTCCCCCAAGGCCCAACTCCAACACCTCAGCATGCTTGCCCAGAGGGCCTACCAGAACCATTCCTTAGCTGGCCAGGCCTGGGGCCACTGCAATGTGGCATGTTAAATTTCATGCAACTGCCCCAGGACAGGAGATATAAAAAGGCATTGCTTAGCCCCAGCTCCCAGGCACCCAGGTGAGTGGGGAGGGCTGGAAGCAGCAGAGTGTTTGCTGTGGGGAGCTTGCTTGGGGCTACAGTGGCACCAGGGGGCTAGGAGCTCTGTGTGCTTCTCAGAATGAGCCCACATGCTGCTTTTGGCGCATGTGCTGGGGGCTGTTGATCCCTGATTTTGGGTTTAATTCCCTGTTGCATTATTTCTCTTTTACAATGGTATTGCTCCATTCATATAGTTCCAGTAGAGTTGTATCCATTGTAACACAATAATAACTCAAGTGCTTGGGGTTTTTAACTAATTATGTGTGTGCTTTGGATGTGCCTTGCTACTTAGTTTAAAGTTTGACATATAAAAGCTGGGTTACGTGTAGCTGATGATGTGTTTGAAAACTCATGATTGCTGTTGTACAGATTTTCTATTAAATGAACTGGTAAAATGTTAGTTAAGTTCTGAATATGGATGCTTTGTCTGATGATAATGTAAAATACAGGCTATATTTTGGAGGCTGTCTCACATGTGACCTCTGAAGTACCAACTTGAGATTGTGTTTGTAAGGTTTCTGCACTGTGAAATTTAGTACTCTATCATTGCCAGTGAGCATTTTGTATATATGTGTAAATAAAACTTGTGTGTTTAGATAGGCTACATATTGTGTTGGTGTATTTATGGATTGGATGGACGTTTTCTGATTTTTCAAAGATGGTAAAGCCAGCAACATTTTAGAGTTGGGAAACTGGTTTCTCACCTCCTCTTGCATCAAGGCCTTGCTACACCTCTGACTAGCATTATCTGTTTGCTTGGGAACGCAAATAAATAAAAGTGGATATAAAATAATGAAAAGTCAACTGGGTTCAAAATTCTAGTTTATAATTCTTAATAGGATTCTTTATGTTTAAAGAAATGAAATTGTTCGGGGCATATTAATCTGAGTTAAAGCAGTCTGAGAGCCATAATGTTTCTGTTAATGCACAGTGTTTCTTCCCTCTTTATGTACTTCTGCATTGAAAGGGTCGTTATCTGTGGAAGAACTATTAGAATCAGGTTATAAAGCCTAGATACTAAGTATGTTCCTATAGACCACTTTAGTGTCTGTAACAGGATAAGTCAAATTCCCATACTTTTGGCCAGATTTTATTTCCAGTTATATGGATTAGAATTCCCATTGGGAACTGTTGAGACTTTGTGATATATAGGAATCACTTATAGCATATTATTTGGATTCTTTAGGTCATGATCCACTGAATTCATTTATGGACAGCCTTACATGAGTCGTAGTTTTAGGGCTCAGGTTAGTTAGCAATTGGCTAGATACTCGCTACTATTGAGAATTGTATTTATTTGCCTTCATGAACATCTCTTAAGACCTGATCCTAACGGAAGTCAATGGCAAAGCTGCCTTTTACTTCAGTGGGAGTAGGTACAGGCCTTTAAGGAGTTTGTTTCCTCACTCTCCACACTTTAGTGTTGTTGAGATTTAATCATCTTCTGCTTATTGCAGCTGACTTGGGATGAAAGCTCTCTACAACAGCATAAACAGATCTTATAAATTGGAAATCTGGTTTCTGCTTTGGTTGCATTACAAAGGCATGTCACTATATACTTGAGTACATTCTTGCTAGCTTTATTGCTTTTACACAGTAAAGGTAATCAGATCTAATATAAGTCAATAAACACATAAGAGAAAAAAGGATGAGAAAAGGCAATGATCCAAAGAACAAAGGTTTGGATAATATATTATAGAAATACCATGCAAATAATATTCTTGTTTTGCTTGTCCATCTGAGAAAGGTAATATAATAGTGTGCAATCAAATGGAAAATTTAAATTGGATATGATCTATTTCAAACCCTGAGCTGAGTTTGAAAAGTATCAATTAGTTCTAAGGGCAGAAAGGAAATGTAATAAGGACAATTAACTTTAGACCAATGATTTATTGAATTTCATCAGTCTATCTAGAACCAACCATTTCATCTGTAGGGCAGATTAAGCATTTTAACTTTTCATGACATTAATTTCTTTGTTAAATCTGCTGTGAGGTCTCACTGTAAAAATTTTAGAATATCTTTGGATTATTTATATCATTGTTGGACATTACTCCTTTTCACACAGCTACCTCAAATAAAGAGGCCTATTTTGGCCAATCTATCTGTCTGTCTAGTGTGGTGAGGATTGTACAAGGATCTTTGTGTGTGTATCAGCTTGATGAAATGGTATCCTTTTCCTCCTTAAATTAATCTCCTCTCTCTCTTGTCTCTCAGTGAAGAAGGAAGGACCATAAATTTGTTCTTGTATTATGGGAAAGAGGCTAGAGGAGATAATCAGTACTAGGAATCTGTGGAATGGTAAGAGCAGATGAGAGAGAGGCTTTTACAAAGTGAAATAAAAATATTAAGCATGAGAGAATACGGTAAGTGCTGAAAGGTGGTGAAATATGCCCAAACACAGTAAAACCAGAGAAGATTCTAGTCAAGATTTATAACAATCCTGCTCTGCAAATCAATTGTCACATTATAATTATGATAAACTAAACAAACTATTAAAGCCAACAACAGTCTTGTGGCACCTTAAAAACTGACAAATTTCTTCAAGCATAAACTTTTATGGGCTGCAGCCCACTTTCTCAGATGCAACCAATGGAAGCTTTTGCCCAAAGAAGTGTGTTAGTCTTTAAAGTGCCAGAAGACTAATTTTCTTGCTGTATACAAACTAACATAGCTACCCTTCTGGAGCTAACCAAACCATTAAAAGACAAATAGAACCAGCTGATACTTGGTTCCTCTGAGTTGACTTCAGACTAAATTAGTTCTCATTTGTATACATGGTGTTATTAAGTTTATTAGGATAATATGCATGGGTATTGGGCATGAACAATCTTAACCCATCCTCAGTTGTAGTGTCAGATAGGTAAGAAAGCCCATCTGCTGACTTGGACCTCAGGCTTGAATGAGAATGCCAATGGGCCATTTTGGTCAGTGGAACTAGTGCTGCAGGGAGAACTAAAGAGCAGTTTAATGTTCCCCACCCTTGAAAGAGATTGGAGACTGTCATAGTAATTGAAATAGTTATTAAAGTATGATGCTGATCAGATTGATATAAAATACACAATTAGTTAGCTAGGAGATATTCCATGTGTATCGTTAGGTGGATGTTGGTCTTAACTACAAACTTAATGTTCTTTCTATCTTCTTATAATTGCCACAGCCTTTGTTGTCTTTTATATAATTTTCAATTTTCCTATATCCGTTCTCCAATGTATTATCTATCTGCTTCTAAAAATATTGGAAATCTAAGGTGTTAGAAGTAAGTAATTATTGGATCTTGAAAATAATCACAAATATTTCTGTGCCTGCCTGTCACTTTGTTAAAGTTCTTACATAATGCTTATCGCTATGGTGCAGTATCTAAGCACTCATTATGTTAGGTTGCTGTTGATTTTTGCATTGTAGTGTGAGTTACAGAGCGAGTAGAGTCTGAGTATGGTATCTCAGAAATGTTATTACCCACAAGGACAAAGGAAAGTAGCTAATAATAATATATCTTTATTCTCCATCCTGAAAAGGACTAATAATACTCATGGTTTAAAAGTAATTTATTACTGCAATCAGTTGTTTTAACAGACCTGATACCCATAATTATGCACCATAATCTAGGTGCTGTTCCATCAGCTGTTTATGCAGTGCCAAAATGAACTCCCATTTTAATTTGCACTTTCCTCTTCTAGTTAAATTTCACAGCATTCTGTCTGTTTTCATATCTGTTACTACTTTCCATTCACAACAGCCAGATCTTTTTAAAAATTAGTTTCAAAGTACATTTCTCCTTAAAAGTATAATTAATTATCCATTTGTTGGCCTATTCCTTATTTCCTTAAATTTGTATGTATTAAATGAGATGACCACTTCTCATACCATGTCTCCATTATTTTCAGATTACTGTAGATATGGTTACTTCCCTGTTAGTGTTACATAGTTTCATTTATCTCCAAACATATACTTTATTATAGCAAAACAAACAAGGAGTCCTGTGGGACTTAAAGACTAACAAATTTATTTATTGCAAGAGTTGTCATGGGAGAAAATCCCACTTTGTAAGATGCTTTGAAAATGAAAGAACGTATAGAACGGGATGAAAATAAATGCAGGGAAGTGTAAGTCATAAGATCAGGTCATCCTGTAACATCAAATCAAAGCAATTGTTAAGATTCAAACACTGGGGAACAGCATATAGAGGAAGATGCGGTCAAATTACCCATTGTAATGATAAATTGAAAAAAAAAATCTAAAGTCTTTATTTAGCTCTGAAGAACAGTGTCAAATTTGCAAATGAATTCTAATTCTGCAGTTTCTCTGTTGAAGCCTTGAGTTGTTATTCAATTGTCTGAGCACAGCTATTAGCAAAATCATCAATGAACTGATCAGGAATATTGAAATGTTCACCTAATGTTGTGATTTTTGATGTCAGATTTGTGCCCATTTATTCTTTTGTGCAGAGACTGTCCTGTTTGTCCAATATATAAAGCAGAGGGGCATTTCTTGCATCTGATGGCATAAATCACAGTGGCAGCTGAGCAGGTAAATGAGCCTTTGATGGAGTAGCTGGTTTTATTAGGTCCTATAATAGTGTCTTTTGTGCAGATATGTGTGCAAAGTTGGCAGTGTGGTTTGTTGCAGGGATGTGCCTGTTTTAATGGTTCTTTTGGTAGGTCTCTAGTTGCGGATGAGTATCTGCTTAAGGTTGGGGGCTTGTCTGTGAGCAAGGAGAGGTCTGTCTCCCAAGACTTGAGAGTGAGGGATCATCTTGTAGAATAGGCTGTAGATCCTTGGTGATGTGCTGTAGAGGTTTGACTTGGGGATTGTAAGTGATGATGGCTAGTGGCATTCTGTTGTTTTCTTTTTGTGTCCCTTTATGCAGATTATTTATTGTAAATAATGTTTTTCCCTGTAGCACTTCAGATGTCATTTTCCAAACTTATCAGTTACTTTAAAAATATATTAATAATCATGCTAAAATGTCATTCAAGCTAACTCATTTGAAAGAAGAATTGACATTATGATATGACAATTATTGTGTGAAATCATGTTATTGTTGCACATGGAAGAGCTACAGATATACCTAGATCTAGATCTATCTATTTATATCTAACTATATATATATATTTCTTTTTCAGATCAAACCTTCAACAGGAGATAAAACTAATGCTGAATAAAGTTTTCTTTAACAAAATTAAATAAAAGGTTATTGTGCACTAACCTCAGCTCACTATTTGCCAGGTTTTCTTTCCTGTGCTTTAATGATGGGCAACGGCAAACATATAGTTCTAGATTCAAAGTCTAGTAAGTTAGTCTAGTTCTTCAAGCATTTGATGAAGTGGGATTTTTTCCACCAAAGCTCATGTGATAAATTTAATAGTCTTTTAAGTAACACCAGACTTCTTGGGTTGGTTGGTTTGTTTGTTTTTTATAGTTCTAGAGTTTGAGGCTTAGTCTAGCCCCCCTCTGCTGTGTGTCTAAAGAAAAAATGTAATCTGTCCTTGGAAGCCATAGCCAGCATTAAAAGGACTTTTACAGAGTCTTGAGTTTAGAGATGTCTTAGAGTACACTGCCTCACAGGCCTGTCCATCAGATTAAACTAGATCAAAATAATTGTGCTTACAATGCTGCCAAAAAGGGAAATATGCAAGCCTTCTTTAAGCCCATTAAAGGCCATTTGCTACACAGAGAAAGGGAAATATTCTGAGTGGATGCTTCTGAATCCCCCCCAAAAGCCAAAGTTTCAGTAAATTAAGCATAAAAATGTATGACAGTGTTGTAATTATTCCCAAACCAAGCATTACAAACCCAGGAAATTTGAAGTTAATGTTAGTGGTAGGGTAAGAAATATCATACATACAGTAACCATATGATTGTGACTGACATTTTAATGTTCGAGTCCAGATTAAAGTGGTTTGTAAAATCTCTTTCATATATTTTCCCTTTATGGCATCACTACTGGATACAACCGAGGTTTCTTGAGTGCCTTAGCAGTGCATTTCTTGCCTAAAAATGTCTTGCAGACAATGGGTGAAGTTGTATTCTCTGTGATCTACAAAACATAGCCTTGACTGCAAGGTTTTATGTTGTTTAAGTCATGGCTGCAAATGCTGGTCCCTTATTGTCCTGTGATCTGTCCTTACAGCTTGGTATTGTGCATGAACTTGCATAGGACAGCTCTGCTCTAGCTAGAATAGAAGGGAATATCCAGCGTATCATTCATGGATACCATGATTTTTGTAACAGTGACAGTTTTCTGTCCACTGGATATGTATACGCTCTACAATTGGATTTGAATCCTAAGCCCTTTGTATTGCCTGCACTTTGTGTACTTCCTGCATATGTAGACAAGATCGAAGCAGAACTGTAGCTCACAAAAGATACTGGTGTCATTTGAGAGATCAAAGGGCCTACAGATTGGCATTTATCCATGCTGATCATATATAAGAAGAATGGCACTATCTGACTGTATAAATTTGAGGGTACTTAGTAACTATATGAAATATGAGCAGTTTCAGCTGCAGCCTTCAAAGAAGTAACTTGCTGTGTAAACAGATCACAGATATTCTCTCTTTTGGACTACTGATCTGGTTATTGACACATACCTATGGCTGAAAACTTGTAGCTGTTACTGACTTTTAGAATGTTGTTTGGGATGTACTGCTATTAGTGACACTCTTTTGAGTTAGTCTCTGCTCCAAAGATATTTCAGAGAGTAATCTCTCTACTTCTAGATGATATTCAGGGTGTGTTGCTATTTGAATTATATTCTTGTTTTGGTGAAGGCTCTTTCTGAGCTTAATGCTATTCCAAGCATCTGTTGTAAGGCCATTGGCTTGCTCAGCATGAGACTTCAGTGGTGGATTATTTAGTTACAGCAGTATGACTTTGATTTGGAACTGTGTGGGACAAATTAATCAGGGCTCTCAACCTGGAAAGAGAGACCACTGATCCTCCCCAATGATGAAGGCCCGTTCCCAGCTGAGACTCGAATAAGCGAAGAATGAGGTGTGGTTCAGGATTTATTATTCAGCTGAATAACAAAAGGAACTGCATCAGAGGGCAGCAAAGAAGTGCTAGCCCCTCTGAGCAGGCTCCCCCAACAACTCGAGTGCACGAGAGAGCCCTGAGGGGCAGCGTCACAACACTTTTATTCAGTACAGTATGATAATACTATGATAATACTTACATGATTGACAATGTTTTTAGAGACCCTTATATGGTTACATTAACACCTATTTAATGCATATTAATGATTAAAGGATGCATATAATTATCCCCGCCTCTGTTTACTGTTGACATCATTTGCATTATCCTGGGCAGCTGCAGTACCTGCAAACTCATTAATTTCTGCCTAGAGATGCTGACCTTACATTCTTGCAAGGCTATGGTGCCAAGGAGGGTGAGCAGGAGATAGGAGGTAGTACTCCCTTTTCAGTTAGCACAAAGACAGGACAGTCTAGCTTACATTCCTTGTCCAGATGGTCAGGAGAAAAAAGCATGAGAAAGAGGAGATAACACACTTTAACTCTAGGCCACTTGTTAATAGAACTTAGATATATAAATTGCCCGAGAAGCGACCCCACTACCATAGCAACCTGCAGCCTCTATAAGGCCTATACTATGGCACCTTCCCTACTATTCTACAAAGGAGATCACCTAATATTTCCCTCACAGTACACATCAAAGGAAGATTTAATTTACTTTCCAAAGCTTTTTCAAGAAATTTTGTTGGGTTGGCAATCTCTTATGCTGGAATGGAAGAGTACACCTTATGATTTTACTGAAAGATACACCAGTTGATTTAAGATGGACTACTGAGGCCAGTCTTCAAGATGCTGTGTAATACATGCTGTACAAGTGAACTCAGTTCTTAAGAATTTGTCTGTGTTCTACAGAATTCATTCTGAAGTCACAGTGAAACATGCTTCTCAACCTGTCTTAATGCAGAGGAAGCTGGGTGATCATTCCCACAGTGTGGTGTCAAGCAGTCCTGGATATGGTTCATGGAAGACATTTGGGAGTAATAAACATAAAGGAACTTTATAGTAGTACATGGTGGCCCTGGACTGCTTCACGTGCAGGCATGCTGTAGTTACTTGAATAACACATAAAACTGCTATTTCTCCAGCTCCTTTAAAACTAGGAGCTGAAGATAGACCACAGTCTCAAAGGATCTCATTTCTTGCCCAACCACTTTATTTGCTGTTTTTGGCCTAATTAGAGTCCTGTTTTAGATAATAGAACATGTTTTGTATCAAGAGTGTTTGAAGACTTTTGTAATGAGTATTGGTACAAGTATATCATAAATTTGTTGTGTTCCATCTTCAAGGAAATAGATTACTGTAGAGACTGTATGGGACTCTGATGAAGCATGTAGCTTGCATATTGGAGGAATGTTGTGGTACATCCTTCCTGTTGCATTAGGACATGCTTTGTATAGTATTCAGCATTCACCTCATGAAATTATTGGAAAAAACCCTGCCCTATTAGCCCTTCAGCTAATCTATCAGGATGGAGTTGTCTGCGCTTATGCAAAAGGCTCATCCCACTCCTTTGCTGTCCTTGAAACCAGCTGATATGACTAGGAAATATGAGTTTCCATAAGTGTACCCATGCAAGAGTCAGATGTTCTATTCTGGAGAAGCAGTGTCTGTTCCACAAGCATTTTAAATCCTGCATGTATTTTCAATCCTTTGTGCTCTTATGGGCTGCAGTGTATAGAGCACAGCAAGAAACATATGGAGAACTCATTGTTAACTAGCGAGATACACTGCCTACTGGGAGAGGAACAGATAGGAAAGAGGATGATCTTTTTGCATATCATTATGTCATGTTGCTAGTGGGAGCTGTGGCATCATCACCTGCAGGGGTTAAAGTATAATTTGTCAGGCCCTGGAACCCTCCCACATGAGTGGGGCCCCCCCCACACGCCTGCACCCCAGCTCCTGCCCCCAAATGACAGCCCCTCACCTGCCTACCCCACAACCCAGCTCCTGCCCCCCACATGCCAGCCCCTCCACCTCAGCTCCTACCCCCAAACGCCTTCCCCCACCCCAGCTACTTCTGCCAATATCCATTCCCCTGCCCCCAATATCCATCCCCTGCCCCCAATACCTGCTGCCAAAATCCACACCCAGAATCCACCCCAACCCCCAACAACCACCCCCACCCCAGTGTGAGCTGTGCTGCTCCCGTACTCACAGGCAGCTGTGTGCTAGGCTGGGAAACTACCATATATACTCATGTATAAGCTGATCCGTGCATAAGCCGACCGCTCAATTCTGAGCCCCCAAAACGGGCAAAATGGGTGACCTGTGTATAAGCCGAGGTCCCCTTTTGGCCTCAGCCCCTGACCCCCCCCCAGCACTGCTGTCTTCCCCTGGAGTTCTTGACACCATCTGTAACCCCCAAATGCCTGCTGCTGCTTTTCCCCTGTCCCCCTGCTCTGTCCATTTCTCCTACTGTTCCCTGCTCTGTCCATTCTCTGCTCTGTCTGTTCCGCTGCTCGCCACTGCCTTCTCCACTTCCTGCTGCTGTTCTGCTGTTCCCCAATACTCTTTCTGCCCCTTTCCCCATCACTTCCCAACCCTGCCGCTGCTTTTCCCGGCCTCCCAGACATCCTCCCAACTCCCAGGCCCCGCTGCCACTTCCCTGGCCTCCCCAAACCCCATGCCAACCCACCCCCTGGGTCTCCTTACCTGGCTGCTTCAGATGCCCTGTGAAACTCCTGGGCTGGGGCTGTTTATCATATTGACCTGTGTATAAGCTGTGTGCCTGTTTTGAAGCCAATTTTCAGGCACAAAAGATCTCAGTTTATGCACAAGTATATATGATATGCAGCCTGCACATGCGCAGGCTCGTCGGGCATGCCTCTCCCCCCGCCCTGCCTGCTGGAACACAGCAGAATGCCATTCCAGGGCCTGCTATTTTTAGGGGCCCAACATTCAGGCCTCTAAAAATAGAAAATGGAACCGGAGCGCTGTGTTCTGGGGCCTGCTACTTGACTTTAACTCCTGATCACCTGGTACTTTAGGCCAGTTACCACTGAATTCTGAGAGAGAAGGAAAGCAGAGCATGATTACTGACTGTTTTTTGCTTCCTGCTCCTCTGTTTCTTGGTTCTTGCTTCCTGAACTTGGTGTTCAAGTCTGTATTTGCATGCATAACATTGGGTGTTCACCTCTACATAACTTCTGTTCAAGCTGTTATTGTGTTTTAGTCAAGACTGTTGCTGCACTAACACAATCATGGTTAATTACATGTTTGGATTGACAGCCTACCTGCATATCTTGTTTCATTTTGGTATGTTTTTGGATTGTGATTCAAGAGTGTATCAGAGCCTAACACTTTACATATTTGATATTCTTACAAGTGTAACTGTAACTGTGAATTTCCTAAATTCATAATTCTTGTTGCCAAGATTATTAAAACATCCTTATATTGATTTTCACCCTTGCTTTATAAATATTTATTATCAACCTTAGTTGCTCTGTGTAGGAATTTTTAGTTTTTAAGGATTATTATAAATGTAATATGCAAATATTAAAGAAGAAAGCCAAAATTAATGTTACAACATGATATTTTTATTGATTTCATAGAATCATAGGGTTGGAAGGGACCTCATGAGGTCATCTAGTCCAACCCCCTGCCAGAGGCGGATTTGAAGATATGAAACCTTAAATTAACTTTTCAAAATTGTTACTTCTGTGGGCAGGTTCACTGGTAAGCCAGAGTACTGCAAAACAGCCAGCATTCACTATGTAGTTAAACAGGATGTGCAGCTGCTTTGCATCACCAGAACAACACATAACAGTCAAAGTATACTGCTGAAACTGCCTCGTAATTTCAAATAGATTTATTGGTTAGGTTAGACGGCTGTGTTGGAAAACTAGTGCTGTGTGAGAGATGGGAGAGCTCAGTCCCTGAGTATAAATATCTTTCTCCTTTAAAGGCTCCCTTTGCATTCCAGTCTCAGTTCCCTTGGCAGTACTGGTTTACTAAGCTATGGAGTCAAGGCAGCAGTGCCTTGGGGAGCCTTTCAAGCAGTGCTGTCCAAGGCTATGTCTACATTAGAGGGCTCAGATAAGTCAACTTTTTTAAGTTGACTTAGAGAGTCCACATTTCTTTTAGTTGACTTAAGTGGCTCTTCTGCCTTAAGTTGACTTTATTGAATTGACTTTAATGGCCACTTTTTGTTAAGTTGACTTAATAAAGTTGACTTAACCCTTAAAGTCAATTTTAAGGGTGAGAGTTGTGAAGTCGACTAAAGCAAGTGCTTAAGTCAACTTAATGAACTCTAAATGTGGCCCTGGAGTTGCTTAAGTTGACTTAAGCCTCCAGTGTAGACATACCGCAAGATAGCCTGCAGCCTTGGCATCTTTAAAGTATAGTTACAGTTGACATGGTATCAGCCAATGAGAACTCTTGGCACATGTGTAAATGTCTCCCTCATACCACTGAATCCTTACAACCAACAGAACTGTTGCATGCAAATTATCTGTAGAGGAGAACTGGTGATTAGTTGAGTTACCTCTGCTATCACAATGGCCTCACTATAGAGTTACCTAACTGTTTACTTGAGCATCTATAGCCTCTGCAAGCATAACAATTAGATACAGTAACTGTTAATAATTTAGCTTAATTGCAGCCTCATTTTTTAAACATAGTCCATGGATAATTACAGAATTATAGAGAGTGCTGGTAGTGAAACTTACAGTTAAGGTTGGCTAATACTTCTTATTATAAAACCCTGTTTTCGGTTACTTACAACAGAACTAAAAAGAAAAAAATTGAACTAAATTTTTCCATGTTGGATTTCTGTCTGTAGTTTCATCAAAAATTGGATGACTCATTATGAAAAACAAGATGAGGGAAGAATATCTTGTTTTGCCCATGTTAAATAGCCTTACAACCTTAATAGTACCCCTACGTGTATATATGTGTATACAGTCTTTAATTACATGATTATGTACCATTTTTTCCAAAAGACCACGCCTTCATTTATGGACATGCTTAACTGATTGCTGGATTGGGATCCAAAAATTGAATATAAAAAATAATAGGATACATTGGAGGGCCCACAGAAGGAGTTACAAGCTTTTTAAAGTTCTTTTTGTAACCATCCTCTTCAGTAACACAGTGATTGGGTGGAGATGGTGCATGATGAAGGGTTAGTGCATGTTGGTCTCACAGAAGATGAGTCTCCTCAGAGGGATAATGTTAAGACAACAGCTTTTTCAAATAAAATTCCATGATCTTTTCCCTGATGAATATGTGAAATAGAGTTAAACAAATAGTACTATGGTATTTCTCCTGTAATTACTGGCCTTCTCTAATGGCAACATTTTAATAATAGATTAAAGAGAGTTCCCTTGGAAAAATATTTGGAAATTAAAGACATATTGGGCAGTATATTTCCAACATGAATGAACAAAGTATATTGCTGGCTTTTTATTCTTGATGGGTCATTGCCATGTAGAATTTAGCAAAAACAAACCTACTGATTAGTTAATATTTACGTATTTAGTCTCCAGTAGTCAATTCTACCTTTTCTGAGCCCCAGGTAAAAGCAGAGCAACAAGAAATAAAAAAAAAATCGCTTTCTTCTTATTTTTTTCCTTGTAGCTTGTACTTTCTTTGGTAGAGGTCAAGGCTTCCTCAGGGATACATAGACTCATAATATGAGAAACGCAGTACATTAGCTTCTGCCTTCTGTCTTTTAAATATGGTGCAGCAATGTTTGTGTTTATGAGAGAATTAGAAATAGCCAATATGTACAAATCAACCTTTAAAGCCCAGGATATTTTTTTATTTCCTTTGTAAAATTGTAGACTACAGTGAAATTAACTAACTTTTGCTGGCAGTGTTTTTCACCCACTTGCAAACTAACTCCCTGCTCCTACAAACATTCAGCTTTACTCATGAGTAGTTCATTCACTTCAGTGAAACCACTTGTGCATAAAATATACCATGTGCATAAGAGTTTGCAGGATTAGGTCTAAGTGAAACAGTTGCAAATGATCTACATATAAAAACATAACAAAGGAGTCCTGTGGCACTTTTAAAGACTAACAAATTTATTTATTGCATGAACTTTTGTGGGAGATAATCCTACTTTCTCAGACACTTTGAAGATGGAAGCATCTGAGGAAGTGGGATTTTCTCCCACAAAAGCTCATGTGGTAAATAAATTTGTTAGTCTTTAAAAGTACCAGAGGATTCCCTGTTCGTTTTGCTGAACTAGACTAACACAGCTACTCCACTGGAATTACTTATAAAAGATTCCTGTTCTGTCTCTTTTGCATTTGAGAACACACATTTCAGTAATTC
This sequence comes from Podocnemis expansa, assembly GCA_007922195.1. Classification (NCBI taxonomy): domain Eukaryota; kingdom Metazoa; phylum Chordata; order Testudines; family Podocnemididae; genus Podocnemis; species Podocnemis expansa. Next base: position 35,886,972 of record ML681964.1, on the reverse strand, counting down.
CAAAGATTACCAAAATGTGTTAGCTAAAGAAGTGTGTGTCAGGTATTATTAATGTCGTTGGAACAAGGTATGAGGTTACGTATTCTGCATTGTGTGATGTGACATACTCTATATTTGGTCTCCTATATTACCAAGGTCATATTTGTTAAGAGTTAAATTTGCTAGCAGAACTGTTTAAGTAAATTAAGCCAATGACCCAGAAAAATATAAGTTTGTGATCCACAGCAGCCATCCCACTCAGTCTATCAAAGAGCAGATATAATGGTCCTTTAAGATGTGAGACATACAAACCAACTGGGGAAACAATAGGCACCAGATAAAGTGGAAGTCATATACAAGCGGAACCTGGATTTCAGTGATATTTCCTCATCATGATTTTAATGTTAGAAATTATAGTGATAAAAATGGGACATGACAAAATCAGGTCTGCCTGGGATTGAGGGGAAATACTTTGTAGATATGCTTGCTGAAAAATGTGACTCATAATAACCGCTGCTCATAGCATTTGCAGCTGTACCGCTGTTTCCATTGTATGTTGCAAAAATTCTACCCAGGAACCCTGGTAAAAAAAAAAAATGATTTTTTAACCAATGATAAAAGCACCTGAGAGGCCAAATTCTGTCACATAGGTACACAACATGGAGCTCTGGAGCTGTTGTGCCTGAAGAGGAGTTCCAGCAAAAGTTTTGCCTCCGGAGTCACAGTTGCTCCAGGTGCTGCCTATGCACAAGGACAGCCTAGGCACTTTACCATCCCTCTTGGTGGCTCAGTCTTCTCAGGGCCAATGCTGCAGCTAACCTACTGAGTTGGCTGTGGTGAATAAGGGTAGCATCTCATGTCACTTTCCCCTCCCTAGGCCCTACCACTTTGGTGTGACTTACACTCCAACAGTGCTGGACGCAAATGGTACCTGCCTTACTCTTAGAGAGTGATGTTACGTATGCTCCTTTTGTAAAGTGTGTACGGTAAGAGGAAGAGCTTTGTTCACCCTCCCCTCCACACACTGCAGCCAGACACAGAACACCTTTGGTATTCTTCGTCCTACATCCTAGACTTTTACTGATGCACAGATTTCTGTCTTTATGTGTGTCATTAGAATATAAATAACAGGGGTATGTTTCATCCTGATTGCCAACAGCTGAGCCAAGTTTATTCAAACATCTGGCCATATCCTGAGAAAGGGCCAGAATTCACAGTTCTGAAGGCACATAGGTCCTTTGTTTGGAAGCATTTCATAGCCTGAGTCTTAGAATTGCTTTCTCTTGGAATCCTGGAGGATTCTTATCTTTGTTAGCATTTTGGAGATATGTCAGAATGTGTCTTTAAGGAAGAGATGAACTGGATTTTCCCAAGAGGGCTGAGAAAAACTCTCATCATACCAGCTATATACTTAAAGTAGTCTTTCAGCCCAGTTAAACATTTTGTTGGTGGTCTGAGCTCAGTGATCTTGAGAATTTCAGGATAAGAACTACTAATGCACCCACATCAATATTTGTGTTTGTCTGTTTCTATCTGATCCTGCAGATTGCTGGTTCTGTTTATTGTGGGTCTGTTACCAACTAAATCCTCTTTTTTGACTGGGTCGCTGATCTTTAAACAGCAGCTATTATTAGCTATCATGGGAGGCTCTTGTTTTCCTGGAACCTTGCTGTACCATAATTTCTTGATTGTGGCCAAGGGAGGTTTTCTTGTTTCTCAGCTATAGACAAGGTATAAAAACATATAGGTGACCACTTTCCTGTAGGTCACACACTGATTAACCTAGACTGCTTCTCGCTAGTGTTAGTTTTCTCTTATGATTTTTGTGATGAGCTTGCTACATTTTTTGCAGAGAAGATCAAAAGATGCTGGGCTGGATTCAGTGGGCCTTTTGATTGTTAGAATTGCAGTGTCCCAATAGACTGGTTTCTGTAGTTGGGTTCACCATCATTTATGATTGTCTCTAGTTTTTTCTATCTTAGCTTCTGAAAACCAGAGACATGGCCATGCAACTATTATTTACAGATATCATCAGCTGTTAGCAGTTCTAAGGAAAGCCTGTATACCCACAGAACTTTGAATGCTTATCCTTCTTCTGGAGATGGTCAGACATTTGAATAAATGACTACTTTGGTCAGCAAGGAGACTGTGCTAGTATTTTGTCTTAAAAAAAAAAAATCCGTATGGTTGAGAGCTTTCCAGCTACCATGCTGTATCTGATGCCTGCCATCTTGGGTAGGAGCCTTAGGGTATACTGGCTTTTTAAATAAAGGCACATCTTGAAACTAATAAGTTCTTGGGTTGGTTCCAATGCAAGGTCAGGCCACCTTCTGGATTGAATTTATAGTAGTCAGGGTCATGAATGATTTTTATACTACTCTTAATCAGGATTAATTGGCCATTCTGGTCATGTTGTTCCTGCTGTTTTGGTATGCTTGCCCAAGTGGTTGTTTTGACCAAGTAGAGAAGTTGCCTGTGTGCATGGGACCACCTGTCAGTCAGTCAGTAACAATGGCTAATTATGTATCTCCCCAAGAGATGTGAAATGCCATACCCTGATGGGTCTATTCTATCTCTCATGTTGCTCTGTATTCCCAGAACAACATCTGAGAGAGAATAGACCCAGTACTAGAAGAGCTGCTTGAATGGCTTGCCGTGCTGAATTATTGCAACAGAGGACTCTGAAATCTGAACTCTGAAATCTTCTTTACGCTGACCTGGCTTTGCCACAGGCACTGCAGCACACGCCAGTACATTTCAGTTGCCCGAGTGGATTTCTGACATTTATGAGGACTAATATGCTGATTCCCCCATTCGCTTTAGCTTGCTAATGCCAAGTCAAGCTTGCTAATGCCAAGGAAACACCTGCTTCCTTACAATAAAATCACTATCTGCTTTTTAAAAAATCAGCTCAGACTGGCACTAATTCACATACGCAGCAGACACAGCCAGGCTTCTCCGTTAATCTGGAACTGTTGTGCATCTCTTCCTGATTCTATGTAGAGCTCCACATGCGAGCATGCTGCTTTTTCCTATTCCGTTGCCAGTCAGTGAGAACCCAGATTTCTGCTTATAAAACATTTGCTTGATTCTAATTTTTTGGGTTTAGATCCTTTAATGATAATGACAACTGAAGCTCAAAAAGTGAGTTCCTAGGAGGCTAAAGCTTAGCCAAACTTTGAATCTGTTTGAGCTTACCAACCATGACACTTTTCTTGCTGCATCACCCCAGATCCCTCTAATGACTCAGGCTTTGGTTTAATTCATTTGACAACCAATTTCTTCCCTCCTTCCTAGCCATCTGACTTTGGTGATTTGTTTGCTTTTGCAGGAGGCAAGGTATTCTGGGATATTTTGCTTTCTTATCTGCCCAAGAGAAAACCTCCGAGTCATGAAGTACTGTGGCAGTAGCAGGAGGGAGCAATGAATTGATGTGCTTCAGTAGTCCTGATAGCTGCACTGTACCATGTGACATTACAATATTTGTCTTTTGGTTGCATTTTATTTTATTTCTGTATTTAATTAGCTTTTGAAAGATTTTATCTTTTTAGTATGGGGCTAGATTATATCACTCTAACTTATATTTAATAACACTCTACTACATGAGTAGTGTCATTGACTTCAGACCCAGACCTCAAATACTCCCAGGTCCAATTTAAGGGCCACATTCTGTCACTGTTAGTCCACTAGTAGTCTCACTGCTTAAATAGGGCAACTCATGAAGCCCTACTCAGCAAGGGTATTGGGCTCAATACAAAGTAACTGGATGAAAGTCTATGGCCTGTTTTATACAAGAGGTCAAGCTAGATCTAATGGTCTCTTCTGGCCTTAAAATCTATGAAAGGGGCACAAATTGGCCCTATATAAATATAAAAGATTCTTTCAGCACAGGGTTTGGACCAAAGTCTGCCTCCATTTACACCTGTGCCACCCAGCAGACGTTAAAGGGCTTTGCAAGGGTTAAAGTAAGACCAGAATTTGACCGTCTGTTTATAGCTTCATAATGTAAAATGCAATTGTGATTTAATCTCTACATACCATAGATGAGTAACCTGTCAAGGCTGATGCATTAGCAGCAGAGGTATTATTTTGGCACTTTGACTAAGGAAGCTGTTTCATTCCTTTCCAATAATTTGATGAAGATGACCATGATAACCTTTAGAAAACATACTTAGCCTCACTTGATCTTAAAACTAAGAACAAACTGACAAATATAAAGTTGGGGGTGGGGGGGAGTCGTCATTTGGGCCAGGCACCATCAGACAGTGTGCTGAATGCTAAGTGTTCTCAGGAACTGTATGTAACAAAACAAAGCGTAGAAAGAAAGGATAAGAACAGAGGTTGCTGTCCAGAAAAAAATGATAGATGATCTTCAGGGGCCTGGAAGTCCCAAAAGACTGTGTAAAATGGCTGTAAGCAGGGGCTGATGCAGTGCTTAATTTTGCCAAGGCTGAGTCCTGGCACCTCTAGGCAGGCTTGGCTGTTCATAGTCCCAGCACCTCCGGGCTTGCTGTGTCAGTTACAAAAGTAATAAAATTGCTTGGGTTGTAGCACTTCTTTCATTACAAGTTGAGCACTGGACTGATGCACCCAGGGGAGACATCTGTTTCTATAAAAGAGGAAGGAAAAAGTATACATCCAACTCCATGCTATGGAATTGTAAAGCTGGAGAAGTGACACAGGGCAGAGAAGTGTAGAGAATTCATGTAGACAGGGTCCTCAGTATTCATGCACCACAGCTCTACTTTTCCTGCAAATTGCTTGTAGTCTTTGTAGTCTGACCCTGTCTCAAGGAAGGGAGCCGACTTGGAGGGATTATAGGACTACCTGTGAAGGGGAAAGTTCCCTGTCTTAACAAGGAGCAGTTTCCATAGTCCTGCAGCACATGAATAAGAATATTTTGAAACTAAATGAGATGTTCTATGCATTGAGAAAGCAATTCATATTTGCATCTTAAATACATGTCATGCGATGCAAAGCTATGCACCCTGGGTTACAATCTGTATGATTTTTCTGTTCATGTATGCACTGGGATTATATGTTTTTATGCCAATTACACTATACAAGGTTTCTTTATGGAGGCACATAACCTGTTCTACATGATTACTATGGTATCATGATTCCTGAGGCATCATGCATGTGTACAGATATGTAACATGTTTTCCATAGCTCAGGTAGGTGGGAGACAGACAGACAAAACTCTCTCCCAGCAACATGTAAACAGCCACAGTTATGAGCAAGCATGTACCTGTAGGCAGCAACAAAGAATATGGAAATTGAGATGGCTCAGACCAGACAAAGAGGTCACCTTTGCCTAGAAGTGGAGGGGTTGAAGGGGTTTTGAAAATGAAGAGAGACACTTGGAGGGATTTGGGGCTTTTTGCCTTGGAATCTCCATCTTGAAACAACTTCAAGCAAGATCCAGGCCCTGCCTGGTCTCAGGCAGAGACTGGCTGCACAAACATCTGACAGCTGAACTTCTGCAGCATAAACTTGGAGAATGAGGTCAATTTAGGTTGGGGATCAGCAATGCAGGCTCAGTGAGCCACCTTTTGCTCCCTGAGCATGCCCTTCTGGCTCCCTGACAATCTTCTCCAGGGAGCCAGGTGTGCTCCGGGGTCTCCTGGCTGGCTCCAGCATCATGGCCAAATCAGGGGCACCGGGGTTGTCCTGCCCTCCCACCACAACTGCATGAGCTGGAAGTAGTCCAGTGGCTGCACTGCAGCCCCCAGTGCTGGCGGGGGGTTTACAGGGAGCATGCCCTCCCTCCATCCCTCCCTCCCCTGGCAGGGCGAAGCATCACTGCCCTGCTTACCGCCAGCCAGCTGTCTTTCCCAAAAGTGGCCAGTGGAGAGCTGCAGCTTGTGGAGGCGGGGCCCTGGAATGGCCGCTCTGCGGAGTTCAGGCCACTTCAACCCAGCCACTCCAGGCCTGAACAGAGGCCACCTCGCCCCCAGGCCCTGGATCAGGCCCGTTCAGTCCTGAGGTGGATGGGTCCAAGTGGCCTAAACTCCGTGGAGGGGGCCATTCCAGGGCCTGCCTCCACAAGCTGCAACTCTCTGCCGGCTGCTCTTGAGAGGGGCAGCCAGCTGGCGGTAGGTGGGGCAGCGCTGCTCTGCCGACCAGCGGAGGGAGAGGTGGAGGGAGCACACGCTTGCCCGCACCCCACCACACCAGTGCTAGGGACCATGGTGCAGCTGCTGGACCAGCTCGGGCTCATGCGGTTGTGGTGGGAGGGTGGAGAGAAATGACTTTTTTGTTCTTTTGGGTTGCTGACCCCTGGTTTAGGTAAAGCTATTAGGTTAGTATGAGTGTTTTACCTTTTATTTCCTTGTGGTAACTCCTCACTCATTTATATTATGATTCTGCCTTGACTGGCCATTTTTTGACTTAGAATTATAATCTGATCAATAAAATAGTAGTTATTTCATCTAAAGCTGTGTGGTCTTTAGAGTGCGTGAGTGAAGAAGGCTGGGGACAATCCATTTCTTTTTAAATGGACAGACTTGAGTGTGTGATGATTGGTAGTTGGTCCCAATCCATATAAGACAGTGGCTTCTAGTGTGGTAACTAGGGCTGGGAGTGCTTGCTTGGGAACCATTTCTCAAGTAGCCAGAGGACATACACCCCCTACTGGGGACCAATTGCATGAGAGACTGGAGTGGACTGACTCAGGAGTGAGTGGTGACTCGGCAAAGTGAAGTGAATTGGGTTCAGGAGTGGGGACTAGGGGATCACACCAGCACACTGGACCAGATCTGGGAAGCAGCCATGAAGAGCTTGTCAGACTGTCTTGAGCGGCTCATGACAGTGAGTACTAACTTTGGGGCAGAGCCATGAACCCCAGGCTGGTTGTTAGTTCTATACTTAGATTTCATTGATCAAATTAATATTAGCCTGATCATGGAGTCACAGACAATGCCTTAGGTAGGCTGGTCTGTTTTGCCTTCGCCCCCCCCCACCACCCAGACATGCCTGTCATTATGATAACTATTTATTTAGCTCTCCAGATGTTTTGAAGAATGAAGTGGGATTTTCTCCCATGAAAGCTCACGATAGATAAATTTGTTAGTTTTTAAAAGTGCCACAGGACTTCTTGTTTGTTTTGCTGAACTAGACTGATACGGCAACCCGTTTGGAACTTGTCGTCATACTATATTGTAATTAATATATAGAAGGGGGGATTAGAGATGCATACAGTATTCAATCTTAATTCTGGTATTTCCTGACTATGGAGTGCTAAACTGTGCAGCTTTGATATTCTCTAACTTCTTTTCTAAAGAATAATATACAGCAGAAAGGAATGAACTACCTTTTTGTTCTGTTTGAAGATTGTTTATTTCTTTTTGGGGACAATTCAAACACACATACTGGGATTCACTTTTCCAACCATACAAAACATTTTTCTTTACAATATGTGGTATCAAGGTGAATTGTGTTATTGACCCCTGCACACTCTGTGATATCAGGTGAAGTGAATTGTACTTAGAACCATATTCACTGTCGTTTACCTCCGAAAAATTAAATACACAATGTCACCATATCGTTGGTCCATTTGTAGGACAGACACGTAAAGCAACATTATTTTTTAGATGTGAGTCAAAATAAAACATTTTTTCAAAGTTTCTCCTATACAGTTACAAAACAGTAGTTATGCTGAATTGCTTCATGGTGTATTTTTCAATTGGCTCTGGATATTTATGAATAGTTTCTGTTTATAACTTTCCTTTTCATTTCACACTGAAATACTGAGCACACACATTCTTTTGCAACATAAGATTTTATAATGCTGCCTTTGACAGCAGAGTACTTCCACTCACAATACTGTTCTGATAATCTGGGATCTGTCTTAAATGACAGTGGCAAAATTATTTCAGTGGATAGAGATGTGCCGATCATACCAATGACAGCTGGAGTCATCCAGCGGTCGGTCGGTTGATCGGTCACTCGCTTACTCACTCTTATGTCAATTTGCAGTGGGATTTTTTTGCATGAATAAAGATTACTCATATGAGTAAGGGATGTGAATTTTGTGCATTAATTGTTTATCTTAGTTTTATTAAAATTATAAATATCTTTTGAAAAGCCAGATTGTGTTCATTTTCATGAAATATTTTGGCTGGTTTATCGGCTTTAAGCATTAGAAAAACTTAGAAACCTGAGCACAGGGATTTGAAGCTGACAGATAGTTCCAGTTCAGAGAAAGTGATCAGATTGCATAAGCTCTGCAAAACCACAAGATATGTAAATTAGGACTGTCAATTTTGATTGGATATATTTCTGGAGGCTTCATCACATGACAATCTCTAATTAAAGATTAATCTTTAATTCCTTGAGACTCCAGGACAATCTTACAGGGTTGAAAACCCTAAAGTAAATAAAGATTAAACAGTTTGAGACAGAACAAGACAGAAATTGGAATGAAAATTTTGATTGCTAAAAATATTTATCCTGGGTGAGTTAAGTATATCAGATTAGAAGAGAATGACCTAAAGTACTTAAAGCATAGTTAATCTTAAGGCATATTGTCTTGATTATCTAGGATATTTCAAAATGACATGTTTGCCCATTATTGGCAGAGAATTCTCAATAAGAATTAAACTAAGATAATATTTTCTAAGACAAAAGGGCACAATCTATTCAAGAATTACCTGGAGAGGATAAAAGAGAATTGTACATATAATGGATGTATTGCAAGCAAAGCATTCAAATCATGGAACTTGAGGGAGACAGAGAGAGAGTGGAACCTTGATTATGCAATTGAATTGGGACCGGGATCAGATTGTGTAATCCAAAATCTGGATAAACCAAAGAATGTGCAGTGAGGCTCTCATTGTCAACTCCTGGCAGCTGTGTCTCAGGCTACTCCCTTCATCTCCTCCTCTCATGTCCCAGGTGGGCATGGACCTTCTGCAGCCTGTTGACAATGCCCCTTTGACTTGAGCACCATGGCCAGTCACCCACATGACCATCCTGGAAATATGAGCAATTGATGTCTTTCCATGTAGTGGTGCCATGCCATGCTTTTCATCCTTTTAAAACAACTATGACTACTAAACAAAAATATTTCTGGTTGATATTCTAAATGCTAAATTAGGGAGTTATTTATGACTATCATAAAAAATTGCAAGTCATCTTAGTATCTAGACTTTAGTAAGGCTTTTATACAGTCTTGCATCACTGTCTCATTAACAAACTAGGGAGGTACAGCCTTGATAGGGCTACTATAAGATGGGTGAAGAATTGGTTGCATAACAGCTCCCAGAGAATAGTTATCAACAGTACAGAGTCATGCTGGAAGGGCATAAAAAGCAGGGTACCACAGGGATTGATTCTGGGTCTGGTTCTGGTCAATATTTTCCTCAATAATTTAGATGGTGGCAGAGGGTACACTTATGAAGTTTGCCGGTGATACCAAGCTGGGAGGGGTTGCAAGTGCTTTGGAGGATAGGATCACAATTCAAAATGATTTGGACAAACTGGTGAAATGGTCTGAGGTAAACAGAATGAAATTCAATAAAGCCAACTGTAAAGTACTCCACTTGGGAAAGAACAAGCCATTTGCACATATAAAAAATTGGCAATGACTGCTTAGGAAGGAGTACTGTGGAATGGGATCTGGTGTCATAGAAGACCACAAGCTAAAGATGAGTCAACCGTCTAACTCTGTTGCGCAAAAAAGGGGGGGGGGGCAAACACCATTCTGGGATGTATTATCAGGAGACAGGAGAAGTAATTCTTCACTTTACTTGTCCATGATTAGGCCTCAACTGGAGTATTGTGTCCAGTTCTGGATGCGTTGTTTCAGGAACTATATAGACAAATTGGAGAGAGACCAGAGAAGAGCAACACGAATGATTAGAGGTCTGGAACACTTATGAGGGAAGAATGAAGGAACTAGATTTGTTTCATCTGGAAAAGAGCAGACTGAGAGGGAACATAAGTTTTCAAGTGCCTAAGAGGTTGTTATGAGGAGGAGGGAGAAAACTTGTTCTCCTTAACTGCTGATGATGCAATGGACTTAAATCATAGGATGGGAGTTTTAGGTTGGACATTAGGAAAACATTCCTAACTGTCAGGATGATTAAGCACTGGAATAAGTTGTCTAGGCAGGCTGTGGACTCTCCATCATTAGAAGTTTTTAAGAACAGGTTAGACAAACACCTGTCAGGGCTGGTTTAAGAGGGCGCTTGGTCCTGCCATGAGTGCAGGGGACTGAACTCAGTGACCTCTCATGGTCCCTTCCAGTTTCTACAATTCTGTGATTAAGCAAGCACAGCTTGTCACTGGAACAAGTTTACCACTATGATGATACTGGTTTTCATTGTCTTCCCCTGCCCCTCTCTCCCCACTCCTGCATAGTTGTTGTTTAGTCAGCCTGTACATAGTTAGCACTTTAAAACTTCATAAGTTGATCCCAGCAAATTCCTAAATCTTGTTGCTTTTCCCTGAATTCCAGTTGAACAGCTTTCTGAAACAGCTACCAAGAACTGAAAGCAAGATTTCAGGTGCAGTCTAGCTAACACCATGTGAAAAGGTATTATCATCTCTCTACCTTAACACTATTGCTTACATAGCACCAAAGATGGCACTCTAGGACCTGATCACATTTCAAATTATAATCAGTCTGAATGGTCCCTTCTAAAATATATGATTCTTTAGCTTCAAGTACAATTTCACTGTCCTCCAGTCCTGAAGGTCTGTGCCCAGTGCCCATTATGGCTTCTTCTTTGTCTTTCATTCTTGGGATGTTCAACCATAGTTTTTCACCATTAGGTTTTAGTTCTATACAGTTGGCAATAAAACAGCTTTTATAGATAGTGCCACCATTCCATCTGTGCTTTTTGAGCTCTAGTATATACATTTATTCATCTCTATTCCAGCTTAAATCAATCAGCCTGCTGTGCTTCTCTATCATTTAGTACCACATATGGTTTTTCATGCTAATTTCTCATATGGTTTGAATCTGTGTACTGATACTTCAGTGTATTTCACTGACAATTCATGCTAGATTACGTGTGTCAAGCAGAACCTCATCCTCCACTAATTTTCTAGTTAATTTAAAGTCCATCAAACATGCCTTGCCAGTTGTGAACCCAGGAGGTTGCTATTCCTTCTCCTTATTTGGAAACTACCAGTTGCCTCTAATGAATGAAGCAATTTGTGTGCTCTACGAATCCAAACCCTCCTCCATATGTTCACTGTCCTATACCTAAACTAGTCTCCAGCATCACATCATCCCATCTTTTATCCTTGAGGTTTCTTTCCATTTTCACTTAGGACCTAATTATATCAATACTTTTCATGAATCCCAAGAAATATATTAAACAGACAATGAAATGTAATATAAATAACCTGATCACTGAGTAGCTGAGTGCAGTCAATTGCCATTGAAGAGAAAGGGAACTGAGTGGTTCAGAATGTTGCTGGATGTGCTTAGTGTCTCACAGAAACATCCTCTAAATATTACAGGTCTTCTGATGGTCTTTTGACTGTGACTCCATTTTGGATGGCTCCAAAATAGAGGTGTCAGCTTGTAAGACAATTCTGGCCAGTTGTATCAAACCTCATTGAATATAGTTAATTTAATTAGATTGTTCTTCATGAATTAGTAAAATACTTTCTAAGAAACTCATTTTTCCAAATAATGGTACGATGCTGCCTGCACATACCAGGGTCACAAAGTCTTACTAGACACTATTAGATGCATAGCTTGGCTGTGGCTGGCTCACTTGTGGGAAAATATTGATTTACCCAAGTATTAGAATTATAAAAAAGTGTTAATATTCTATTTAGTGCTTGTATAGTGCTCCATGCATTACATGTGATATCTGCATTCCACACTGTAGTGTAATATTTGAGTAACAATCTCACAATCCTCTGTGACTGTATGATTCTCTGTTCATGAGAGAGACATTAATTAGGGTGAAGACCTGCTCTTTCACAGAAATCATGTCCTTTCTGAAAAAGGAGACCTTATTGATACCAGACAGGCCATGGAAGCTCCCCACATCTGGATTGCAAAACTGTCAACAAGACTAAAGAGTCCTATTGCTGTTAAGATGAGTCCTACAAAAGGACTCATCCCATCAGCTGAATTCACAGCTCAGAGCACAGGGCAGGAGGATTAAAACCACAGACAAAAAGAATTAGATTTCTCTTATTCTACGTGGCCTCTGGGGAGGGCAATCTGGACATAAGCAAGAGATCCCCAGCTGCTTGGATTAGGTTAGTCCTAAATAGAGTTTGCTGCTTTATATTACCTATTGAAGCCTAAATATAACTCATTTGAGTGTATGTTTGCTTGCTTTTAACTTCATAAATAATACTCTGTTTCCTTTTAATAAATCTTCATATTGTTTACTATAGAATTGGCTATAAGCATTATCATAGAATCATAGGGTTGGAAGGGACCCCACGGGGGTCTTTAGTGTGAAGTCTTTAGTGTGAAGTCTAAGCCTTAAGGCGTGAGGTCTAAAGATCAATTGGCTTGGAGTAAATGACTGGTTTGTTGGGATGAGGAGTAACCTGAATGTTACTATGGTTCTTGGTGTATGAGGCTTAATGTAACCAATTTTGGTTGTATGTGTAACCCTTCTGACAGGGCGAGATGGCAGAACAAGGGCCGAGTTCTTTATCTCAGGGTTTCCAAATAATGTTACCACATCAACTAGCTTGAGCCCCCACCCAGTCTTCTGGGAAATCATGCACTATTCCCTGGGCACCCCAAAGGGGTAATGCTTCCCTGCTTGCAAGCGAAAGTCTGAATGTGGTATACAGGACTTTTAATAATAGTATAAAAGAATGCAAAAACACAATAGCAAAACCAGCACTGATCTGGAGAATCAGTGCATAACAGGGTTCCTGCCAAAACCCCACACAGCATAAAAGAATGCAAAGACACACTAGCAAAACCACCGCTGACCTGGAGAACAAGGGTAGAACAGGACAGCACTCTCTCTACCCATGTGTGTGTGTAGAGAATATCCCTCATGGCAGCTGTCCTCTGGTGCCACTCACTGCTCCCTCATGCCCTCCAGCCCTCTGCTGGCTCCACCCACTGGTTGCTCACGTTGTCTGTTGGCCGCTCTCACCATCCGCTGGTTCTGCCCACTGGTCTCTCTTCAGTGATTTCAGCTCAGAGAGAGAGAGAGAGTCTCCTTTCTCAGTGATTTCAGCTCTTAACTTCAGAACACTGCAAACAGCTCCTTTGATTAAAATAACAAAAGAAATGTACCACGAGTAGCCAAGCCATTGATATATCCTTTGACAGTGGGGTGGGGGTAAGGTAGTGCCTTAGGCATAGCTCTTGACAGAGCTAATGCTAACCCCCACCTCCTTCTACCTTTATAAGGCTGAAAATACAGGGTTGGTCCCTCTTTCAAGCACCTTACTGCTAATGGAGACTTTTCACCCTTCAAATAGCCTAAACAGAGTTTGCACAATCAAAAAAGTAGCATATTACAAAAGACAGTATTTATGTTGTTTTCAGTAAAATTAGATATTGGCAGATTTGTGATCTAATCAACCTAAATACCATTAACCATCATGCTCTGCATCCACCAGTGAGACTATGCTAATACCTAATTGTGCTCTTTGTGCTCATGCAAATACAAAATCCATGCAGATTAGTGGCCCCCCCCCGGCTGTTGGGCATAGCCTCTAGACCTGCCTTACACATGTATTCCTGGAGGCTTCAACACATCATATAATCTTTAATTCCTGGAGATGCTAGGGCAATCTGGGAGGGTTGACAATCTTAGTGGCCATCTATCACAGAGATACACTCTGGGTGACAAGACAGACCAGAGTATTCAAGGGAACTATCTGTGACTCCATGATTAGACTATTAATGTGCCTGAGGAGTTTACACTTTGTGCAGTAGGCTGATGAAATCTAAGTTTAGAACTCACAACCAATTTATCTCCATCAACCCTGAGGCAGGTATTCAATTTTTTGTTAAGGTTGGGAACATGACAGATAGTGTTTACTTATGACTTCTGCTTAATCAAGATTGGTGTTAACAGACAGTAAAGGCCAAGAGCATTCTTCCTTTCCTTTCTTGAAGATTGGTATCACATTTTCTTTCCTCCAGTCTTGTGGTGCCTTTTCAGTCATGCATGTCTTCTGTCAGTGTCTGTCCTCTTACACACACAATTATTTATTTTTATGAATAATTTTACATGAAAATGTAGTTAGTGATTTAGACAAATTGAACTGATACTTGCCCTTCTGTAAGTGCTTACCATTAAATTGCTCTTGATGTTTATGAAACAGTTAGGGGGATATCCCAGAAAAGTGGCAGAAACCAGTTACAAAGAGCTAAAACTGCTGAAACCTAGCAACTTGAACATCTCTATTCCCCCTCCCCTACAACCTCCATCCAATAATGAGCAAATGCAAACAAATTTGTCGTGGCAGCTTCAACTTATGTGATGCTCATTTGTACAGGATAACGCTGCAGGAATTTCTCACATTCTCACAAAGAGTCAGCATCCCTATAGAGGTAATGCAACAGTCACAAGCACGTACACAGGAAAAAAAAAATCTCACCAGAAATATAAAACATATACATATTAAACAAGAATGGTGTTAAATAATTCTACAGAAGGCAAATTCTCAGGTAATAAAGTTCGTGGACTTTGCTCCAATTAACACGACACTGTTGCAACCAATTAAATCCTTTAAAACAAATCTCTTATGTTTTATTCTTAAAAAGTAATGACAACACATGAATTACAAAGCTTGTTTTGTTTCTTTAAACAAAAATCTTTATTATGGCTTTGCTGTGGAGCCCTTGTGTCCCTTTCAAAGCTGTGATGCTGATGAGGCCCAGGGCGATCATTGTAAGAGGTGCTCCTTGCCACTTGGATAAAAACATGCAGATGATGCTCCCCCGTGCTGCCATCCTGATACTCAATGTGCATATGCCACAATTGTGCATATGGCACAATCATGCATCCTCTGGGCTGTGCCAGCATCGCTGGGAGCTCCAGACACCTTCTCTGGCCCCTAGCCCTTCAAATTTGCACCCAGGCCAGCTTCAGGTTCATCCACTCATTATTCACGTAGTCTGTGCTGCAGCATTTTTCATGTACATAATGTACTCTCTAGAAGCTGCATACAAGCTCTGTAATGAATTAAGAATATGTGCCTGTAAGAAAGTGCTAAAGATTCTAACATTTAGACCTGTATATAGAAGCCAATGAACTTCTTTTCTAAAGCTTCATCTAATACTGCAGCTGTTTGAGGTATCTGATGGCTCTAC
The DNA here is from genome assembly GCA_007922195.1 of Podocnemis expansa. NCBI lineage: Eukaryota > Metazoa > Chordata > Testudines > Podocnemididae > Podocnemis > Podocnemis expansa. The sequence goes on along the minus strand of ML681964.1, from coordinate 35,871,725 downwards.
AGATCAACAAGAAGATATAGGGTTTTTTTAATTTTTATTTTTTATTAAATCTATTTCAGAGCAACATGATTAGCCTGCAAACTCACTTTATGTTTAGAGCTGTAGCTCTCACTTTGATCTGTTCTATGGATCTAAAAATTGCTGTAAGGAGAGAACACAGAAGCTGCTTGAAAACATTTGATGTGAAATACTTAGTGGATTAAGAAGCAAACCAAGCAGTGGCTTGCCAGTGAAACTATTACTGAGCCAAAATTAAAAAACATAAAGCATCCAAAGGAACTGTGAATAGGTTTCCACAAGGAGAGCTGAACTTTTCCAATTCCCTTTTTATTAAAACAAGTTGAATTTTTTTAATCTAGCTGAAAAACATAAAACATTACTCAATTTTGATTAAACACAGTACCAACAAATCTACACTTGTCTTTCTTTCCAAGGAAAACAGTTGCAATTAGTACTGAACTCTTTGTATATGTACATACATTCAAGCATGGAAGCTTGTGCATTCACACATGGTATTAAAATCTTCTATCAAATATCCAAGTGGTCTGGATTAAAAACAGATGAAGTCAACCTTCACTACTGACTTTCATAATAAATAGTCTATTTAGATAACCCCCCAACAGAACTAAGGTGCTCAGAAGAATACATACAAAATCTATCAGAAGCTTAAATGGCAAACCCTTGACATTTTGAGGGTTTGAGAAATAAAGCTCTCAGCAGCTCACACAGGGAGCAGTGCAGAGGCTGCAGAAACTGAAACTGTTTGGCTTAATCTCTGCTTGGATCCCAACCAGCAGTGCAGATGGGACAGAGGAAATGGAGAGTTGTAAGACCAGAGACCTTACTGACCAGCCAGGACTAACAAGATCATGTCCAACAGCCTATACACAGCCGAAGCTGCCTGCTAATTTGCACTGAGCATGGACAGATTCTATTTTAGAGGGGTAGCCAAGTTAAGTCTGTTTTCAGCAAAACAATGAGGAGTTCTGTGGCTGCCTTAGGCTATTTCCAAAGGGATAGCCATGTTAGTCTAGTCCAGGAAAAAAAACCAAGGAGTTGTGTGGTACTTAAAGACTAACACATTTATTTTTCGCATGAGCTTTCGTGGGAGAAAATTCCACTTTGTCAGATGCTTCGAAGATGGGTAAATTCTGTAAGGATGGGTTTCAGATTCGTACACATATGTCTTTATACATGCACACATATATACTGTATCACTGTACCTTTTAGGCACAATTCAGCTCTCAGTTTTTAGTCATACTTTAACAAAACTTGTAGTGAAATCCATGATCCAGTGTTTACTCTAGCTTTCCTCAGAAAAAAAGTCTTATTGACTGAAATGTATGAAAAAATGAAATAAGAACATCAGGATTTCACCCATAAAGTATTGAGTTACATGACATAAATTTAATATATGCTATTCTTTCCAGAATATTTTTATATTATCTGTAAGTGCTGTATAGACAAACTATACATATATTTTAAACATTTCACTGCTAGCTACTTCGAGAATCAATGAATTACAGGTTTTAAAACATGGCAATGCATATTCTTCCACTCAAGTAGTGTCTTATATTTTGACATAATTATTAGTTGGGATGCCAGCCAATGCAATCCAATGCAGCTTCGTCACCCACAGTAGTATCTCAGAATCAATATATTAAGGAAGAATTAAATGCTCAACTTTGAGGAAGGTAGGTGAGGTATGCAAAATATTTTTCTTACTTATGTCTTTTGACGCTTCAGTGAATAGCCATTTCTGCCTACATTCTCTTTCTGTCAAGGTGAATTTTAATTATGTTAAAGAGTGTCAGAAGGGCAGTACTGCAGATTGAAGTTTTCTGTTTATCCACAGAAAGAACTCAGATACCATAGGCTTCAGCACAATATCAGAATCTGAACAGAACACAATTCCAGACAACAGCAGTGGAATGACTGAAGCCCTAGTTATTGGTTGTGATAAACTTATTGAAATAAAGACAGGGGCCCCCTAGAAACTGGGCTGTAGTCATCCACTTATTCTACCTAGATTATGATGGAAATGACTTTTGGTAGCCAACAATCAGTTTGAAGTTTTATCTGCTTAATTCAAGGCAAAGTATCAGAGAGGATCAAATGCAGTTACATGTTTTTGGAGAGGAAGGATGAAAAACCAAGTCCTGAAAGTTACAATCTCCAAATAATAGTTAAAAGCCTAAAATAAACACTAAAATGGGCAGCCTGTGAGCACTGTGAAGAAGATAATACAGTCAGGGAGTATGGACTCATAAAAATAAATCATGTCAAGCTAACTTTTCTGTCTTTCACAAGATAATCAGCTTGGTAGAAAGTGGACATATCTTGACTTCAGCAAATGATTTGGTAGTGTTCCATATCATAGAGAAATGTGGTGAGGATGAAGGTCTTAAAGAATAAATATGGTATGGATAATTGCTTTTTAAATTGTTAGACCTTTTATATTGTTAGACAAATTGCTCAATAACCATAAACAGAGAATAGTTATCAGTGTTGTTGAGGCAACACTGAAGTGGATTCAAGCTTGTAAGGTTTAGTGTTTTACCTAGTATTAAACATTCTACAGTTATTCACTTATTTCCTGAAGGAAGCTGTGTAGACTGTGCTAATTCTATTCACTGATTATTTGTTGCATTTATTTATTCTTCATATCTAGTATGGATAGGCACCAGCATACTGTTCTTCCTCCTCATCGTGACTGAATATGGTAGGGAGATTGTAGGTGTTGCTAGTGAGGAAAATGCTTATTGTATGCTGCTCTCAACTCTCATGACTTCTGTAGTGTAAACTGCTGTGAGCTGGTAACTTTGCAGTAGTGCTAAAGCACAGAGGACTGCCTTACAGACAATACTCCTGCTCCATTTTGTTTCTCAACAGGTGCAGGCCCAAGCCCAACTAGGCTCTTGAGTCCTGCCAACTATTTTAGTTCCTTCTTTCTATTTCTCATCAGATTTCTATACCTTCCTTTCATCAGGTCTTTCATCATAGACTGTACAGCTCACCTCACTTACATCTCCGAGCAACTCTCACAACATCTCTCAATACTTGTTGCCTCTGCATTGTCCCCAACTACTCCTACGCTGTCTCCTAACTGCATAAGCCTTGTTTCTTGACTACAATCCTCCCCACTTGTGCCACTTGCTCCATCATTTTCCATTAAGCCACCCAACCCACCTTTTCTACTTCATCTCCAAGATTCTTAACACCCCTTCTAGATGGTTCCATGACTGTATCCCCACAATCTGTGGGGAAAGCCTTTGCTTTTCATGATGGTGCTGCGAGGTTCACCGACAATTTCTATGTGGGCGGTAGGAAGATGCAGGGGAAACTGTTCTGGACTCCTGCATAGAACTTCTGTTCCTCTGATGCTGGTCTACATTTTCTGATTTTGATTAATAATATTGACTGTAAGACCTAATCTAGCCAACTGAAGTAAAAAGGAGCAAATTGGGCCCTTTGTTTGTAGTTATAATTAACTTCTTAATTGTTATATTTATGAGGATATTCAGTCCATTATTTTAATCTCATAGTAGGAACTTGCCCGCTGTCATAGATACTATATCAACAATGAAGTACTGTGAAATTTTACTGTCGACATAAGGAATCTATTCCCTGCATACTTAATCAAAGAAAGTCAATCATCAAAGGTCTAGTTTGAAACTTTTTTTTTTTTACTGTTGATCTTTATACAGCTCATTAAGACTAGATATTTTTCTTCAGTAATATATCATAACAATACCATCTCACTTCTCACCAAGGAAGCTTAGTCTAGACTAATTTGGCACATGGCCAAACTAGACTTTGCTGAGTCTGAACTAAGAAATTTCTTAGTTTGGATTAGCCAAAACTTAGTCTGGACTAGTAAGACCCCTTGCTTAGTCTGGACTAGCCATCTTACTTCAAACTTCAATTCAAACTAAGCATGGGCAAGACTCGAAGTAACGGCTAGTTTGAACTTAAAAATGTTAAACTAAGCTATTAGTTCGAACTAGCTGTGCATTCTAGTTCAAACTAAAAAGAAGTTCGAACTAGGATGTGTGACTAGTTTGAACTAAAAACCTGTGGTTAGTTCGAACTAGCCCGAGGCTAGTTTAGACGAACTAGCAAGTCCGAACTAAAAAAGTAGGTGTAGACATAGCCTTAGTCTTTCACAAACAGCCAGGTTCATCTCGAGTCTAAATCCACCCAAGTCAATAGAATTACAGGCAAGGTAAATCTGGTCCCATGAGATTTGTACCTTATTTTTTTGAGAGCTCCAGACTGTGTCGTTCCTCTCTTGAACATGTAAACTCCAGTGCTTACAGTGCTGCAGCATTTAAAGGGTTTTTGTTTATTTTTATTATCACTACAAAGAAATGGAGAGAAGCAGTAGGGAGGAGAAATGGTTTTTAGTTGAACCTTTTGGGTTTCTGTATATGTGCAGAGAGCAAGACGGGGTAACCGAGTTAGAAAGGCCAAGAGGAGGAGTGTGATAGTTACTTAACATGCTACACAGCTGTTTCTGAAATCACACAGAGGATTTATGTTCCAAGCAAGCAGCCTTGAAGCCTCCACATATGCATGATCAGAGCATTAAGCCAGTCAGAGCCCAGGGGAAAAAGATTCTAAATATGTAAATTGCAGATAGTCCTGCCAACTCTGATTGATGTTGGACCAAGAGATATGTTTGCCATGAAGACTGTGTCCCAGTACATGAGTCTCTTTCGATACTGTCTGCAGACCTCTGAATTTGCTAGTAGCTCAAGAGATAGTCGGCCATTGGTTCAGGAACTGCAATTGTTGTTGCTGTGAAGAGCTTCAGGCGGTTCCTTGCTGAGGAGATTCTGGACTGTCTGGAGGTGGAAGAGTGTCCTCAGACTTTGGAGAACCCATATGACATGCACATGTGCCTTTGGAGGCCTAACTATAGAGATGGAAAGAAACATCTTTGAGGGGATCAGAAATGAATAGTTTCTCTACATATGTTCCAAGGTGTAAATATTCTGTCTAACCGCATATAGACATTTATGTAACAATATAATGATTAAATACATATAAAGAACATTGGTAGGTTTATTGCTTCATAGCTTTTGCATAAAAGTATTCCAAATACTAACTACAATGTTTTTGTGTGTATTAAATTTTGTATGTAGTTACCAAGAAATTGTCTCTCTCTTAAGCTGACTAGGAAGAGTAATTAACCCTATATTCAGGTTTTTATGTGCAGTAGCTCTGAGATTTAACTCTGGGTACAGCTTTTAAAAAGTCCTGAAAATATAGAAGGTTAGGTTTAGTGCAGAAAAAAAGGAAGTGTAACAGAGTTGTACATAATATTACTTCAGCAGCTGTTTGTCTATTCCATAGAGAGCAAAGGATGTGCTTTTTCAGTAGTTCCTGCTGTTTCCCGAACTACACTCACAACTCAGTGCTTCCCCTCTTTGGATATGTAAGAGAACAGGCATTTGTCACTAAAAGTTAGTGCCAGTAAAAATTCAGACCTTCCATTTTGTAGCAGACTGATGCATTTTAAAATGTGAGTTTGTTCTGATTCATAGCTTGGGGCGCCAGCTGGCCCAGGATTCTGGAAGCCATGTGGTACTTAGCCCAGGTCAGTCTGCAAGGTGGGGCTGCCCCAGAGCTGCAGAACTTGGAAGCCCATCCCTGAATGCCCAGGTTCCTGGTTTCCTACTGAGCAGATGTGAGCCTATACTCTGAGCCCTGCTTAAGCTGGGGCTTCTGTGCCGGGATCCCATACTAGCTGCCTCTTCAGACTGCCAAACTCTTTATGAAGTTTGCACCCCTAGGCTGTGGGAACTGGGCAGCCTGAGCAGCCATCTGGCTTGGAAGTATGAAACCCTTGGGGTCCCCAGACCTTGGGAAAGCTTGTGTGGTGGAGTTGCCTGGGAGCCATGAACCTTGGATGTCCTGTAATCCATGGCAGTACCAGTCAAAAGCCTGACTGTGATTTGTCAGAAGTTCATCAAACCTGATTTCTTTCAGGGAAACATTATAGGTTTGATGAACTTCCATTTCTCACTGGAAGATTCCTAGCCAGCTCTGCTCACACTGTTGTAGAAGAAATGTTGGTCAATTAAAACAAAAAGGTCATAATTATTTCTGTTAATTTTCCAAACCTTCATGACATTTTCTCCTAGTTTAGGGGGCTTTCTTAAAGGGCAAGTACTTTATAGTCTGCCAAATTTTCAGGTACTACCCACCAAAACTGTTCATTTTTGGTACCAAATTAATCTGCTCAGATACAGCACCAGCATCATCCTTTGCTTGTAGGATGTTGCTTGATTACCGTTCTAAACATTTGTCACTTAACAAAGTTATTTGACAGACAACATTTTTAAACAGCATTTAAGCATACTGTGACCATCAAAAATTGCATAACTACCTCATACCTAATTAACTGTCATGAATCAAAGTAGCAATTTGTTTTTTCTTTGTACTAAAGAGTCATAGGATTCATTTATGCTTGATGTCTTGCCAACTGATTGGCAGCAAGCAAATTATGGCAATGATAAAAACAAACCCTGAAAACTTTGTTGCAATTTCAATTCACCTGAACTCAAGTATGCTTGTTAGAAGTGATAGAACTGAAGGATAGGAACCTTTCCAACAAGAGAGGGCTGCCAGTTCTTGGCAAGCGTCATGATGTCAGCCAGCAATGTTGCCAATGCTCCTGGCCTCAACCCCACAACCAATGGCCAGATGATTTGGAAACCATTTGATTTGGAAACCACTATTTAAATAATTTTAAATGCAGCACAGAATAATTTCAAACAGTGCAAAATATAAAAGCAACAACAATAACAAACTGCAACTAGATCAGCAAAAATATGACAATGGACATAGGTAAAATTATTTTTTAAACATTTACTGATGTACTCATATGAGAAGAACTGAGACTTGAAGGCTAGCTGGAAATTAGGGATACCCAAACAGACAGCCAGGAGCTGACAGTAAACACCCACATCAGCAAAGCACAGCATTTGTCCTTTCAATATCTATACTAGAACCTAAATTACACTTTATATATTCATAGGGTTTTGTCTGTGTTGTATGTAATAACTTACCTTGAAAGGAGAAATCATGGAGCTAATAATTTTTGACTGAGGTTGTGTGAATGCAAGGCCATGCCCATCTTTGATAAAAGGGCTGAACCGCCTTTTGAAGTTTATCTGTTCAGAGAAGGAACTAGTTGCACAGACCAGGAAAATGCTAGTTCTCTCTCTCTCTCTCTGTTCATCATGAGAGAAATGGACCGGGGGCAGATCTGTGAATCCTGGCCCTAAGTCCAGAAGGACCCAAAGAAGGTCAAAAGTGAGCTGCCTTGCCCTGCTTCAAAGAGGAGGCAGATTTGGGTTTGTTCAGTGCTGAAGCAGACAGGTAGCCTGCTCTCACAACTGACTACAGCCCTAACCTCACAGACCAGCATACAGAAGCTATGGGCAGGACCAGAGGGAAATGAAGCTAAGGCTAGGCAGACCAGGTACACATTTCCCCTAGTCATGTCATACTCTGCCCTGAGACAAGGTTGATGAGATGCACCTACTACTAAATGGCTGTCCCCAGCTATAGAAGGCATGTGATGCATATCTATCTGTGGAGTAAAAATCCTCAGTGTCTCTCCTTTTTACTGTACCTCCCTGGCCTACCACAATGACTAATTCCTGTTGTTCACTTTCCCACACCTATTGGTCTTTCTTGTACTCTGACCGTGAGTAGACAAGCAATGGGGAATATAGAGGCATCTGGGAAACACTTACTTTTATTCACTTTTTTCTTGTGGGAAAAACTATTGGTTTTTTTTCATTTTTTTCTTGTGGATCTCACGTCTGTGAAGTAACCTGTCAGTTAAGGAGATCTTGGATTCAGAAAGCAAGAAAGTGGGACACTATGGGGATAATGGAGGGTCTTAGTGAAGTGGAAGGATGAATACCTCAGGAATCTGGGATGATTGGATGAGGAGGGCAAAAATTTGATGGTCTAGGCCTCAGTAACATTAAAACTATTGGCCTGTTTCAGTAGTATAGCAGTGGGGAGAAATGTTATGCTGAGGATATTTAGTTACATTAATTTGTTTCATTTAGTTTAGTTTTATTTAATTTGATTAAGTTTTGTTAATGTATAATTTCACTGGAGTGACTCATGCTGTAAGAGGGAAGTCTTGGGCACATTCTGGTGGTTATTACCCAGAGATTGAAATATCCTTGTAAGGATACACGATTCTGGGTGGTGCTTTGTGCCTTTCCATCTTAGTCACAGTCTCTGTATTGTCATTTATTCACCCCCCCCCTTTATTGTTTTCTCTCAGGATGATGTATGTGGATGATCTATTTTGATATAAAATCAGAACACTTCAGCCTTTTTTTAACCAACAGCTTGCTCCCCTTTTATTTGAAAAATTGGAAGCTCCTGAATACAGACATATTTGTTTGATAACATATTTCCTCTCTCTACATCCAGTTAAAAAAGATCTGCTGCCTTTGCAATAGCTAGATATTTTTTATTTTGATCCAGTAATTCATTTCCGAATGCATGTGTTATGGTCCCAGTCTCAGACAGTGCTCATTTTCATTTTATCTGCCCTCAAACCCTTCAGCATCTCAACCCCAAATAAATCAACTTCATGCTGTTTCCTTTAAATCTATGCAAAAATAGCAATCCAACTTTCTACTCTTTGCCCTATCCTGCAATCTGTCATACAGAGAGGAGAGCAAGAAAACAAGAAAAAGGTTGCAAAAGCCTCTGAAATTATGGAAATGGGAAATGAAAGATGAGCAGCATGCTCTTTCCTGCCCAGACTCCTAGAAACTGCGCTACATGGCTTGGATGCCATGGGTCCAGCATAGGAGTGGCTGATCTACAAATGTCCTTCCAAAGCTGATGCTCTTTCATCTGAAACTCCGGACCTCCATGCTGCCAGGAACCACATTAATGCTTTCTCTTCCTGCCATTTACTTCCTTCACAGAGCACAGAACACTGTTACTCTGGAAAAGACAGAAGGGTGGAAGAAGGGTCACTGGAGAGTAGTGGGAGCCTCTTTGGAAGAATGGATGGACAGGCCTATCATTGTCACTCTCAACATCTGTGAACAGGGGGGTTTCCTTTCCCACAGATCTTCAACCTCTGGTAGGGTTGAGAGGCTGTGCTGCTCGCTGCAAGGTGGCAAGCTCTTCACCCTGTTTAATCAGGAAACACCACCATGTGAAACTCATGTTTTTGTTTTAACCTAAGGGAGGGTACGTTTTGGGCTTTAAGAAGCACTCTGTAATATAGAAGGAGCAGAGGATTCTGTGTTGTGCTATACTGTGGCATACTGTAATGACTTGTCTCATTTCTCCACTGGCAGCTTCTAGCTGGCAGCCTAATTATGCTAGGAACAGCTGAATCCATTGCAGACATTTTCATGTTTTTATACAGTTAGGGGTCAGTGCTTATAGTTGCATTTTAGACAATTGTTTTATGTGCAACTGTATTTTCACAAGGTTCTGATTCCTAAAGGGACACTTAATTTATAATTTACATTTTCTGATCTGAATTGCTATGTAAGTAAAATATTCCATCACAGGACCTGGTGTTCCAAAGTGCTGAGCACACCTGTGATGTGTTGTCTGCCCTTCACTTTAGTGGAGGTTGATGATACAAACATCTTGTGGGATGGAAATCAGCAACTCCAACTCAGAAAGTAGCAACATTTATGACATCAGGATCCAGATTATTCTTGTAAAATTGAATAGTATTTAATGGTAACCCTCCAGTTAGCAATCTTTTGCAAGTAGCTTTTGTTCTATAGGAGTGAATGTTTCTAGTTACTCTGGAAGCAATGACCCTTCCTGACCCAGCCCCAAATCTGTCCTCTATACAGTGTTAGGACTGCTCTTACTGTTGTCTGTGACAGTTTTGCTACTTTCCAAAGGGATAGCCGTGTTAGTCTAGTCCAGTAAAAAAACAGCAAGCAGTTGTGTGGCACTTTTTAAGACCAACAGATTTATTTTTTGCGTGAGCTTTCGTGGGAGAAGATCCCACTTCCTCAGATGCTTTGAAGATGGGTGAACTTACAGAAAGGAATGAAACTAAATGCAAGGGGGTGTAAAACATAGGATCAGGTCATAAAGTAACAGCAAATCAGAGCAGTTTACAGGCTCAAACCATGGGAAGCCTGAAGTCAAATTACCCTTTGTAATGGGAAGAGAACCCATAGTCTCAATTCAGTCCTGCTTTCACAGAATTTAGCTTGCATATTAATTCGAGTTCAGCTGTTTCTCTTTGGAGTCTTGATGTCCCAGGTACATCTCTAACAACAGTCGTTAACAAATCCACCATCGAGTGATTAGGAAGATGGAAGTGCTCAGCAACTGGATTCTTTGTTCTTTGATTTCTGATATCAGCTCTGTGCTCATTCAGTCTCTTACGGAGCGATCGTCCTGTTTGTCCAATATATAAGGTGTTGGGGCATTTCTTGCACATGATGGCATAGACCACATTAGTAGATGAGCAGGTAAATGAGCCTTTGATGGAGTAGCAGGCTTGATTAGGACCTATGCTGGTATCTGTTGTGTAGATATGTGGGCAGACTTGGCAGTGTGGTTTTTTTGCAGGGGTGTGTGCCTGCTTCAATGTTCTTGTTGTTAGATCTGTAGTTGCTGGTGAGTATCTGTTTAAGATTAGGGGGCTGCCTATAAGCAAGGAGTGGTCTGTCTCCTAAGGCTTGAGAGAGAGAGAGGGATCATCTTTTAGAATAGGCTGTAGGTCCTTAATGATCTTTTGCAGAGGTCCAACTTGAGGATTGTATGTGGTGACTAGTGGTGTTCTGTTGCTTTCTTTCTTGGGACTCTCCTGTAGTAGATGACTTTGGGGAACCCGTCTAGCTCTGTCAATTTGTTTTCTTACTTCCCCAGGTGGGTAGTGTAGTTTCAAGAATGCTTGATAGAGATCCTCAAGACTTCAAAAGAAGAGGGATGAGCTCTTTGCAGGGGCTCAGTCATAGTCACATGTCGTAGGCAAAGGCCCATGTTAGAGGAAGGGCAGTCACATGATCCCAATATGAGCCTGGAGCCGCACAGTGCTTTGAGGGAGGCAGAGGTCACATGTCTGCTCTAACACACCTTCAGCAGTATGGTATGCACTTCCTCCCTGCTCAGGCTGCCTACCTTTTAGAGTGGCTAGCACTTGCAGGGTTGCTCATTGAGAGAGAGCTTAAACTTTTGCTCAGGTGCATGTAATAATTTCAGTTGTACCTGGCTCCTTAATTGGGTGGGTGGAAGAGGGGAAAGGAGCAGCTGCCTCCTAGTAAAATTCTCTAGTAAAATCAGAGAGGAGTTGCCCCTCATTGTCCTGTTAGGGTGAGCGACCTTATCTCCCCTCTGCCTGTTTCAGTTGACCTTAATCACTTGAAGGTGCTTTGTACCCTCACCCGCATTTCACCCCTATGGAGAAGCCACTCACAGCTTGGCCCTTTGCATGTGAAGTTATGTTATCTCTGATCCTTTCTAGGCATGCCTTGTTGCTGGTGATTCAAATGTTGTCTCTTTTTATATTTAAGCGCTTATCCTCCTACAGCTATTTAACACAATACTGGTTTTCCCTTTCTTGCACTTAATGAAAATAATAAATCAGATTCTGGTCTCAACTAAACTTCTGCAACTCATTTGTCTTAAACTCTTTTATCAACTTAAAATCTAACAGGTACATTTTATTATCCATCTGAATATTGGTGTTATTCCTTTAAATACAGAAGACCCTGAACTTCCAAATTTGTTCTTCCATCAATCCATCCCCTGAAGGCCGTAAGTATTTGCTTTAAAAGAACAGAGGTTTTAGGGATATTTTATTTTTCCTCTGTAGTGAAGCTGCTAGTAAATTAAGTCTAGAAATCAGATATCTTTCTTCTGTAACTGGGACCTAACCTGATTGATTTGCAAGTTTTTTCCTTCATCTTTCTGCTTTATGAGTGAAGTCTATTCTGAGTTGACCAATTTGCTGCTTTGATTCCAGTGTTTCTTCATTATGGTAAAAAAATGTCAGTGTGTAATCTAGCCGCATGCTGAGTTTTTTTCTTTCCATGTGAACTGTCAGTTTCTTATAACTTTTTCTTTTTCCTTTGTTGTTTGTTCGTGCATCATCTTTTAAAGCTAATTGTCTGATTCAGCTTTTTGTTGACCCATATGTAGCTCATCCACCCTTTTCAGAAAGAGGAAATAGTGATCTTCTGATTTGCTAATTCCAACAGATATCATTTGGAGTAAAATGTGCTGACTTTTTATATTGTGGTACTGTTTGCATTGACTGCTCTTATTTTCACGTTGTTTGTTTATGACAAACAAGTTAGGTGGTTTAAAAATCCACCATACTTATAGAACCCATAGCCTTTGAAATCTTAAGAGTTTGAAGTTAAAGGAGAGCCACACATTTGTTTTAGAATGATTACCAGCAGAGTATTTATAGTTCCTTGGTTTGGAACATCCTGTAGTCAGAAACCACCATCATCATCGTACTACACACCATCCTGATTTTTAAAAAAGCATTATATGGAATCAACAAGGCATATGTTACATGGACTGAAAACTGACTAATGAACAGATCCCAAAAAGTGCTTATAATCCAGGAATCGTTATCAAATGGAGGATTTTCTAGTGGGTTCTGCAGGGCTCAGTGCTAGATCTAATCCTTTTCAACATTTTCATCAGTGATCTGAGTAATAGGTATAAAACCTTATGAAATTTTATGAATGATGGAAGGGTTGGTGGAGTGGTAAATCATGATGATAGGAGAGTCATATAGAGTGGTATGGGTAGCTTAATAACCTGGTTCCATTTAAAGAACATGTGTTTTAATGCAATTGAATGCTAAGTTGTACAGTTAGGAACAAGGAATCCCACACCATAACTATAGACTATGGCTATGTCTACACGGGGAGTGCTTGTTTCGAAACAACACGTTTCGAAACAAGCTGTTTCGAAATAATGTGTTATTTCGAAACAACTTATTTCGCTGGACAAAAACCATGTCCGCGAAATAAGGGAGTGAAATAGCAGGTCCACAGTGTGGACCTGCTATTTCA